>OX104028.1:67018251-67726882 GCA_944470205.2 Schistosoma margrebowiei | reverse complement strand
ATCACTGATTCACACAATTTCCCAATTACTTAGTATACACCTTGATATGCTCACTCGCAATTCTAAAACTGAAGTCACATAATTCTCAGTTGTAAATCGTTGCTGAACTCCTAGGCTAGGCGCAACACGACTTAGAAAATCCTAGGTTCGAAAGCTGACGAAGTGCACACATTTAACTATCATGATGACTTTGAATAAAGCCAGAACTATAAGGCCTACAGGACACAGTCAACCAAATTCACCCTACCACTTCTTCTCATCCACTAATAATCCCGTACCCTAGTTACTTTTATCAATATATTTCAACTCGCACTCACTACTCTCTTTCTTTACACCACCACAACGAAATTAGCAATGTTTCCAAAACAATGTTTCACACCATTCTTTCTAAAATTGATCAAACAATAATGGTTTGGTGGCTTATTTATTTATTTATTTGAACACATAATATTGGTACAAGAGTGCGCTAAATATATATTCGCCACACAAAACATTGAGAATTTAAAGAGAAGGGAAAAAAAGGTAAGGAGCGTAAAAAACAGGAGAATAATAACGAAGAGATTGGTGTAAGGTAGTGTAATAACAATAACAGTAATAATAATAATAGTAATAATTGGGGAACGGAAAGGTACAATCAGAAGAAATCTTTCAGTCTAGGAAGATACAACTACTCTTTTTACGAAGAAAGTAAAGGAAGGTTACAGCAGGATCGCCACTGACTTCTATTCTAAGCCAGATCTGATAACGTCTCTAGCCACTGTGTTGCACCACCTCTCGGACCCCAACCAGGGAGTCGTGAAGGACCAACACAAGCCAACCCTTTGCAGCTTCCTTTCATACCACCACACCATGTCATACACTGACCACCTCTCCGCTTTTTCCAACCAGTCCCAGAGTCGGCAAATAATGCACGACGTGGAATTCTCTAATACTAACTGTTGTAATTCCAGGCTCATTCTAGTTCACGGGAAGCGCTCAATTAAAAACACGAATTCATATCATCCTGAAAGTCTGGCCTTGCCCACAGGAAGCTTCGTTGACTCACTGGAAACTCACCTAATTGCATCAATGAGACATGACTGCACCATTCACATCTCGCACTAGTTGACTTAATTGAAATCAGCATAAAAATACCAGACCAATATGCTAGCTTACAAACATCCTCATCTATACACACCTACCATCTTACCCCTCCCAGTTGTTGCGTACACGAATGCCACTTCTATTTCAGCTACATATACGCATCTACCAACAACCCTACACCTCGTTTCGCCAAATTCAAATACAACCAGTCTAATCACCACCTACAAGTCTGAACACACACCTACCAATTACAAAGTAAAAGGTTTATAACTTCGATGACCAGACATAGCTTATAATAAATTCACTTCCATACATACGATTGCCCAACTGATCGACCATCCGTTCCTCGACACACTGTGGTCAACTGACTCCATGAAACATAGGCACTTCCATTTCTCCCAAGATTCCAGGCACACCTTAATGACGAGTGCCAGCGAGCACGAAACCTGGGTCTACAGCTTCTTGTCGATTACCTCCGACCAACTAACATGGTACAATTCGGTCACTAACATCAGATAAAATCACGATGAAAACGCACTCCAATATAAATATTTTATCCCATGCAACAAGTCAAGGAAAACAACGAAAATGAATGATACACTTTAGGAAATGTTATGAAAACTTTCAGGTTTAAACTATCATGACGTATATAAGTAGCTTGAGACAATGCTTAGGTCGTGCCACTCATTCATTGGCTAACTAGTTAGGACAGATAGTGAGGTTCAAAATTATTCTACAAAGGACACTCACAAGTTCAGTGATGTCAGGTTGTGCTCGCACTTTTTACTGATTCACACAATTTCCCAATTACTTAGTATACACCTTGATATGCTCACTCGCAATTCTAAAACTGAAGTCACATAATTCTCAGTTGTAAATCGTTGCTGAACTCCTAGGCTAGGCGCAACACGACTTAGAAAATCCTAGGTTCGAAAGCTGACGAAGTGCACACATTTAACTATCATGATGACTTTGAATAAAGCCAGAACTATAAGGCCTACAGGACACAGTCAACCAAATTCACCCTACCACTTCTTCTCATCCACTAATAATCCCGTACCCTAGTTACTTTTATCAATATATTTCAACTCGCACTCACTACTCTCTTTCTTTACACCACCACAACGAAATTAGCAATGTTTCCAAAACAATGTTTCACACCATTCTTTCTAAAATTGATCAAACAATAATGGTTTGGTGGCTTATTTATTTATTTATTTGAACACATAATATTGGTACAAGAGTGCGCTAAATATATATTCGCCACACAAAACATTGAGAATTTAAAGAGAAGGGAAAAAAAGGTAAGGAGCGTAAAAAACAGGAGAATAATAACGAAGAGATTGGTGTAAGGTAGTGTAATAACAATAACAGTAATAATAATAATAGTAATAATTGGGGAACGGAAAGGTACAATCAGAAGAAATCTTTCAGTCTAGGAAGATACAACTACTCTTTTTACGAAGAAAGTAAAGGAAGGTTACAGCAGGATCGCCACTGACTTCTATTCTAAGCCAGATCTGATAACGTCTCTAGCCACTGTGTTGCACCACCTCTCGGACCCCAACCAGGGAGTCGTGAAGGACCAACACAAGCCAACCCTTTGCAGCTTCCTTTCATACCACCACACCATGTCATACACTGACCACCTCTCCGCTTTTTCCAACCAGTCCCAGAGTCGGCAAATAATGCACGACGTGGAATTCTCTAATACTAACTGTTGTAATTCCAGGCTCATTCTAGTTCACGGGAAGCGCTCAATTAAAAACACGAATTCATATCATCCTGAAAGTCTGGCCTTGCCCACAGGAAGCTTCGTTGACTCACTGGAAACTCACCTAATTGCATCAATGAGACATGACTGCACCATTCACATCTCGCACTAGTTGACTTAATTGAAATCAGCATAAAAATACCAGACCAATATGCTAGCTTACAAACATCCTCATCTATACACACCTACCATCTTACCCCTCCCAGTTGTTGCGTACACGAATGCCACTTCTATTTCAGCTACATATACGCATCTACCAACAACCCTACACCTCGTTTCGCCAAATTCAAATACAACCAGTCTAATCACCACCTACAAGTCTGAACACACACCTACCAATTACAAAGTAAAAGGTTTATAACTTCGATGACCAGACATAGCTTATAATAAATTCACTTCCATACATACGATTGCCCAACTGATCGACCATCCGTTCCTCGACACACTGTGGTCAACTGACTCCATGAAACATAGGCACTTCCAACAATTGAGTAAACGCTGATTGCATTTCACCAACCTACATATCCCAATGTAGAATACTATGTGAAACACGTGCATTGTTATCCCTACTTATTTTACAACTCGTCTGTTGTTGGGCAAGGCAGTAAATAACTAACTAGTAATTAGAGACCGGTCACATTAATCAAATAAACACTTACCATCTCACAAGAAATCATCCCACTTAACTGGGTCGTTAGTCAACTTCTCGAGCAAATGCACCTACAGACCAAAAGCACGAGTCGCCTGCCTTCAACAACACTCGACCTGGCAGTTGCCGATAAGCACTTCCAAGTGTGTTGTGATGCATATCGGTCATCAAGGTACAGATACATACACGACGAATAACACCTGCCATCCAAACATATAATCACTTAAGAGTCATCGTTAGCCAAAACTTAAAGACTACTGCACACTGCCGCGCAATAGCCGCCAAAGGTCTTAGAACGTTATGGTCAATACGTAGGGCTTTTAGTCATGTCGACGCTAAGACGTTTTCGACTTTGTAAAAGTGTTCGTACGTCCTAAACTTGAGTACTCCATACAAGCGGCCAGCCCCTGCTTAAAAAAACAGTGAGCTTCTGGAAAAGGTCCAGAGAACGGCGATTAAGCTGATTCCCGGAATACCGAAGCTTCCGTATGAAGCCCGATTGGCCAAGCTGAACCTAGTCACCTAGTCACACAAACTACTCACTCGGTCTTCTTGACGCGCACGCAACAACGCTCCACAACTACGCCGGTCTAATAAACTAGGAACAGACGACGTGCCACCTAAATCGCAACCAATAGTCCTGAGCTACAAACGCCACGTCGCACACATACGGATTCGCAACACTCAACTTAACAAGCGGGACAAGATAGAGAGCGATCACTATCCTACACTGAGCAACCAGACACTAGACAACGATATTCACTATTCGCCAGTAACGAAACCCTGACCCTGTATCAAACAACCAACAACTAATAAAAATCAAAAGTCAAAATTCATTACAGATAAAACCTAAATTCATTCAAGTAACAAATAATTAATCACAACAATTACAGGTTAGTCGACCTCCTCAATCGTTGGTCCCTTACCACTTCCACCACCAGCACCACCTGTTTCATGCATGCCTCCTGGCATACCACCAGCCTGGTACACCTTCGTAATTATCGGCGCACAGACCTTCTCCAACTCCTCCCGCTTACTCTCATACTCATGCTTCTCCGCCATTTGATTAACGTCCAACCAACCAATTGTATCCTCACACTTACTTAATACCACTTGACGATCACTTTCAGATATCTTTTCTTTAAGCTCACCCTCCACTTGCTGTTTCATTGTGTACACATAACTCTCAAGCGAGTTCTTCGCAGAAACACGATCTCTCTGCTTCTCATCCTCAGCCTTGTACTTGTCCGCATCGGCTACCATTCGTTCAATCTCCTCCTTCGTCAAACGGCCCTTGTCATTTGTAATCGTTATCTTGTTCTGCTTCCCTGTACCCTTGTCAACAGCAGATACGTTCAGAATACCGTTCGCGTCTATATCAAACGTCACCTCAATCTGGGGAGTACCACGAGGAGCAGGTGGGATACCTGAGAGTTCGAACTTGCCAAGCAGATTGTTGTCCTTCGTCAGAGCACGCTCACCCTCGAACACCTGGATAAGCACACCAGGCTGGTTGTCCGAGTACGTCGTGAACGTTTGAGTCTGCTTCGTCGGGATTGTCGTATTACGCTTAATCAGAGCCGTCATTACACCACCAGCCGTTTCAAGACCCAGTGACAATGGAGCCACGTCAAGCAACAGCAAGTCTTGCACAGCCTCACACTTGTCACCACTTAGAATAGCTGCCTGCACAGCTGCACCATAAGCCACAGCTTCATCCGGATTAATAGATTTGTTCAACTCCTTCCCGTTGAAGAAGTCCTGCAACAACTTTTGTACCTTAGGGATACGAGTGGAACCACCAACCAACACTATTTCGTGAATCTGGGCCTTATCCATCTTAGCATCTCGCAAAGCCTTCTCAACAGGACCCAATGTACCACGGAATAGATCGGCATTCAACTCCTCAAATCGTGCACGAGTAATCGACGTGTAAAAATCAATACCATCACACAACGAGTCAATCTCCAGATTCGTTTGGGTGCTCGAACTCAATGTACGTTTCGCGCGTTTTCATGCTCTGCTTAGATAACTGCATATAATTATAAGGAATGTAGTTGATATAGAAATGTTGTTCATAGATTATGTAATATTTGGAAGTTTAGAATTGTTAATTTGTTTTGTATGTATTGTTTTGAGTAATATGCTACACATTTGCTTAGTTTTTCTGCGGATAAACTAATATTCAGATAGGTGTAATTACCAAGGTTTTATTTGATAATTTTGAATAAATTGAACATTGGGTTGATTGTTATAAATAAAAATAATGTGTTTGTAATATCCCAATGAGTAGAGAATTGGATTTTCTGACGTTTCGTGACTTAGTGTAAGTCACTTCTTCAGAGAATAAATAATCAAATTAAAAGTAATCCTAGTTTAGATAGTACAACGGAACAATGCAAGAATAATATTTGATCAATCATAAACAGGTCTGAACAACAACAAACGTCAGAAAACCCAATTTTCTACTCATTGGGATATTACAAATATATTAGTTTAATTTATAATATTTAGATAATTTGACTTTTGCTTAATGAACAGTTAATTTATCAATCTGCCGATAGGAAACGTCATAGATTCGAAGCTTGATCCATTTATTTGGGTTTGAGAATCCGGTTTTATAACTAGCTCTATGGCAACGTTTATTCCTAAGAGTTCATTAACCAGTTTTTATATCCCGATAAGCATAATAAATGGTAACATTTGGGATCCATTTATGGACCAATACTATACGCATATTTTTATCGTATAACAGTTGAGCAGCAGGGACGTATCTTTTCGGTGACGCCTTCAATCTCCAGTCGATCCTTCTTGAAATATCACCTTCCTTGATTAGAAGGTGGATGAAGACAGGTTTATTTACGATAGATGGTTGTTAATCATCCTTGGAATCTTCTTTTCCGTAGTTCATACTAAATTTCCTTGGGTATCCATTTTTTATAAGATGCTTTTCCAGAATAGCCAAGTCCTCATTTATTTTTCCGTTTAAGCATAACATTTTAGCTCTATCGAAGAGCGTTTTTTACTAGAAAACTTTTGTAACTGATAGGGCCAAAGATGTCAAATACTGTCCTATCCATGGTTTTTTTCTATATATACTTTCCTTAAAACTTCCATCATTTTTCCGTCTTACACTTAAAAATTGTGTTGGTCCTCTTTCATATTCCATCGTAAACGTTATGTTGAGATGAGAGTTGTTAAAGTAACTGAGTAACCTAGAAGCCTTTTTCTGCCATGGTGATCTGACATGTGTCCAATAACGTTTGTTAATTTTTTTAACTACGTCTCCAACACTAACTATGTTTATTCATACACTTTGTGTACCTATTCTTCTTATTATGAGTTCGAATACATTGCGAGAATTTATCTAAACTTCACAAACTAAAGTACGCTAAACATTTATTAATAATTATATTTATATTAGTAATTGTAATTTTAGGTTGTATGCAACTGATGAGAAACCGTGAAGTGAAATGGATTCATTTAATCTCGCAAACCTCGTTGTTCTCGCTGTTTAAATTTTTGAGAACAAACAATAAACAAGCATTATGATTGCGTTACATTAGATGGTTAATACTATGAGTAAATTATTCGTGCGTGAACTCAGCTTAGATGAATGACTGCCACAAAACGCTATATTGTGCATACAAGAATGAAAGACATATACACAATTGGAAACGAATCACGTGGAACATATTCAATAAATGGCCTTTTTACCAGTTCTTTTTTACTTGCCATCGTATTCAGTTGGTTCAAGCAGGAACAATGAGTATTGAGTGCTTGATTATAAACCCCTTAAGTTCTGAACCTTATTCGGTAAGATTTTGAACAGTACAGCAATACACTTCCTTAAATGTAATATGCAAGAACTATCATGATGTACGATGTGAACACTATTATTTTCACATTAAAATGCTTCAGTATACAAAATATCCTCATTACTAAGCAAGGTAATAAGAAAATAATTATCTTCTAAACTCCTCATTTTAATTTAGCCAAGACGATTAGGTTGAAAAAATTAGACTGGAACAATGCTAGATATATATAGATTTAATAGTAATAATTTCCCACAATTTTTATTCAAACATGATACAGTAAGACGATAAAATAAATGAAGCTTAATGATTTCTTCTAATATACTTGCAAAATTAACCCTAAAATGAATGAGAACTGGTAGCCTGACTAAATGGAAAAATAGCCGTCATAAATTCAAACAATGGTATCAGTGTTAGTAGTAGTAGCAATAACAATAATCACATTAATAGTAATAAGAATATGATTAAATTTTTTTTACATTTTCCCAAAGTAACTTTATTACAATGGAATTAAAAATGCAGACATGAGAATCCTTGACTTAAAACTAGGCCCATCAAAAATGAGTAAGAAAATGTTACGTGAGAATTTTGACAATATAATGTGTACAATGAACAGTTGATACATTGATCAAGTTAACTGTATATATGTGTGTTTATTTAAATATGCATCTATCAATGTTCAGTAACCATTTTAAGGCACAAAATAAGAAAAAGCAATGTACAAATCACATAAACATGGAAAGTAATGGATTTACGTAAGCCATTGGGCGCACATCTGGATGAGCTACTGCCGTAAAGCTGGTAAACATTGGAGACATTTCACCGGGTTTATTACTACCTATCAATGTAATAAAAGCTCCTCGATTATGCATTGTGTCACAGTAATTAGGAGCTGAGAAAACAGTAATACAGCGACCGTTGTGAGCAACTTCGTAACCTTCATCTTTCACCTAAAAAAACAATACAAAAATTTCTTGGAAGACTCAGAACACAGAATGAAGATCTCGGTTTATGAACGTAATAAGGTCTAAACTGAAATCATAACATAATATAAATCAAGTACTGTACACATTAATACCAGCGAAAACAGCAACTATTTCCACTAACTGTTAGATGAATATAACTGTCAGAATCAACCAGTTTGAAAGAAAGGCATGCGGTGTAAATAAATATCATTACTTTTAAATATTATCGAACAAATTGTATAAAAATAAGATTATTGGGAAATTGCTAATCGATTCTTACAAATGGACAAAACAGACAACACAAACCAATGTAGAGCCTACACCAAAAAATGATGGTTGCTCTATTTCATAACTTCCAGATATCGTACACGATTATCATGATTGATTTCGCATAATACCCAATTGGAAATCTATGCGGTAAATTCCCTGCTAAAATCTAGCTATCTAGCGACATGAACCTCAAAATTACACCTACAAATATAACATGTAAACATTTCTGACGAAAATCCGGATTTCGTAACAGTGTCTGCAGCTTTAGGAAGCTAAATCATGTTCAAAGTTTAAACATGAACGACTCCCAGGTTAATAACTCAAGATCGACTGAAGAAATTGAAGCCAGTCTGACAGTCAAAATTAAAACAAACTTGACATTTAACAGCCAAACTAGTCTTACGACGGCACCAATGGTAGTCAAGATTGATATGATCCACTTTGGCTTCCACTATACTTAAATTACTCTTATTAATCACAGCACCATCATCGCTCACACAGCCACCCGGATACAGAAACTTTTCGACTTCTAACGGCAATATACCAATAGTGAGCGCAGGCGCAGCCTGCTACAAGTCTAGCAAATGTCCTTTACATTTAGTACTTGCCAAATACATACCATACTTACGAATATTGTTTACCAACAACATCGATTAGACTGTTCTGTCCCCCATGGTTGATGACTGACTTTCCTAATGGAAGGTCCTAAAAGATCTTTGGTGGGGCAGCACACCAGCTGAACTATCCCTCAAATAAATCTATCAATCGAATATGTTAAGAAAAGTCAGGTAGTGAGAGTGTCCGAACATCCTTGAATGAAGCGACAGCCCCTTTTATTTTTAAAATGGACCGACATCATTCAAGTAACAACTATCGAGGGACAAGTTTACTTCATACTGCATCCAAACTATTGGTTTTTGTCATACTTGACTGACTTTTCAAAATCCGTGAAATATTTTCTCGCGATTAGTAGGTCAGCCTTTGTTATGATCATCGGTGTGTTGATTATACCTTTACCCACCACCAAATTTCAGAACACCGCCACACCTACTGGAGGCCAATGATAATTGTGTTTATTGATATTAGGACCGACTTCAATCCGCAAAACAGAATTGTAAACTATGGGATTATTTATTGAAGGAAGGTGTGTGTGAGAAGTTTATTGATATATTGAAAGCTCTGAATACAAACAACTCAGGGAGAGTGTGATCATAAAACCGCCTCCTCCTATTGTTTTATTTCAGTAATTTTATTTATTTATTTGAACACAAATATTGGTACAAAGGGGCACCAAATACATATGCACACAAGACACTTGATTTGCGTGTGGGCTGTGATACTGCCCAGGTGCTCAAACCAAAGCAGGTGGTCTTCTTGCGGAGTCACACCCAGAGCATTCGACACAAAGGTCTGATCCACAAGGCAGTGGAGCAACGTAAGGAGATGCAGTCCCATAGTGGCCGGTTACCAAGAGTAGGTTCATACGCCTTTTGTTCCTTCAGGATCATGGAGCCAATGTGCACCATTAGTTTAGAATCACGGTTTTACAACTCCCCTATGTAGATCCTTTATACACACCGACCCTGTTGAAGTGCTGGACATTCGCTTTTCATGGTCTTAATTTCGTAAACAACACCCCCATAGCGAGAAAGCAATGAGTAGGATCTCTATGATAGTGGTTGTATATACACGGTCATGTGACACCATACTCTCCACACCCTTGACCGTACCAGGGCACTTGGGGTATCGCACGGGGTTCGAACCCAGGACCTTCGGTCTCGCGCACGAACGCCTCCAGTAATGGTGTCTATCATTGAAAGGTGTACCTCAGAAGTATATAATCCATGTGAAGGCTCTTTACTGAAACACTACCGGTCGAGTTAGAGCCTATAGAGAACTGTCATCTGATCTTGCAACCTTAAGTGATGTATGACAAGGCTGTCCACTATCTCCATTTTTGTTCACTTTCGTCATAGACCTACCGTTAGAAATAACGTTCACGTCGACTGAATTTCCAGGAATTGATCTCCTTCCGGGAGGTCCACACAGATGACATAGTTCTGTTTGATGAAGACGCTGATAAAATGCAGTGTTTTAGTAGCATTGAACAACAATGCCATGAAGTTTGGAATGCGTTTTTCTCCCTCTAAATGAAAGTTGTTGCTTCAGGACTGGTCTGCGTCAACACCTGAACTAAAGATAGGGAATGAAGTAGTCGACCGCATCAACAACTTCATTAATCTTGGGAGTTTGATCAGCCCTAATGAATTGGTGTCTGACAAAATTTCTTGTGCGGATTCAAAAGGCTCGTTTGGCTTTTACTAACTTACGTTACCTATGGCGAGAAAGAGATATTCGTTTATCAATCTATATATACTGCGCAGACGTTCTCTCTATTTTACCTTACAGCTGCGAAACGTGGCCATTAAGGGTAGAGGATACTTGTAAGTTGCTAGTATTTGATCACAAATGTCTCAGAAATATTGCCAGCATCTGCTGGGATCACTGGATAAGTAATAGTGAGGTCAGACGCAGAGTATTACGGAATGATGGTAAATCAGTTGATGAGGTTGTGAGTCTTCGTTAACTGAGATGGTTGGACCACGCATTACGCATGCCCAACCACCGATTACCATGACGCGCAATGCTGACTAGTGTTAAAGACGGATGGAAGAAAGTTGGGAGCGACCAAACAAAAGCATGGCATCAGTCCATAAAGTTATTAACTTCTGGTCTGAGTCATGTTGGTATAGATGCTGACTAAGTGGTTGGGGTTCGCGCGACTGTCCCCAAATGCCCTGGTATGGCCGAGAGTGGGGAGAGTCCGCTCTCCCTCTCGAAATGCTCTCATATGGCCACGCGTATATAGCCTCTGCCAGGGAAGTCCTACTCACGGCTTTCTCGTGGCGGGGGTGTTATTTACGAAAATGAGAGGACGAAAAGAGAAGGTCCAGCGCTTTAACCGGATTCCAAACCAATGGTGCACATGGGCTCCAGTATCCTGAGGGAACAGATGGCGTATGAACCAATTGTTGGTCACCGGCTACCATGGGACTGCATCTCCTCACGATGCTCCACTGCCTTGTGGGTCAGACCTTTAGGTCAAAGGCTTGGTGTGTGGCCCCCTAACAAAACCACCTGCTTCGGTTTGGGCACCCGGGCAGTATCACAGCCCTCACACAAATCGAATGATTTATGTAGCGCATATCTATTTGTTGCCTCCTTGTACCAATGTTTACGTGTTTAAATAAAATAATAGTGACTAGAAACTCTGGGTGACATGGTTCAGAACCGATCACAATGAAGTAGGTGTATACACTTTTTGTCTTCTCATAAACGATGAGTTTAAAATTACTTTAGACCTTTCTACGAACTAATTCTTCCTTCCTGTATTATATCCTTATACACAATCTTTCTTTTATATATTACTACCATTGAAGTAACTACTTCTATGAAATTGGTGTTCATCTTGATGTGTCAATGAGGTGTGGCAACTTGAACCGTTGCATATATGTGCCTGGTCCAACGTTATAGCTGACTGAATGGGGTTAGTCACGGTTTCCCAGTTTCATTCTTCTTCTTTAACTGTACCATCGATGATATACTGGGAACATCCCTGATGCAAGTAGATAGTAGTGATGTCAATTTATCACATGGAAAAAGGCTTTCTGATCTTTAGTATGCGGATAATTTACTTGACTGTGGGATGATAATCAAGATATGCAGTTCATAAGTAATGAGCTGACAACTAATATCCATCAGTATAGCATGTACTTGCAGTCTTAATGTAAAGGACTTTTGCAAGACTAGTTGACACTTGTGTCTGCAACCATTCTTGGCGGTGAGACGAAGTAGTAGGTTGAAACATTACCAAAAATAGCTCAGAATAGAAACATATGACAGTCCATATGTAGTTCTCTTTTACCTTTTTATAGGAAACATTATAGGAATATCTTCAACTGAAAGAACTTTTCTTGGCTGTATTTTCTTAACTAAACTGCTCCTCTCAAGATACACTACCCTCATCGTCTACTGAAATACGAAACAACAACTGTCTATTCCAATTTTCAAAGTTAGTCCTACACCACCAACAAGATCACAAGTTTGCTGTTAAAACTCACCCAGTCAGTTATCATCAATGTACAGTCTGGCACAGATATATTTTGACCTAATTTGTCATACAGCATTAGTAAGACGAGTTGAAATTAACAAGATGCATAGCAGAGGAGACCATAGTAAAGTAGTAGCAATGACAAGGAAAATGACTCAGCACTGAGAATAGGGTTCGAAGAGGCAGAATGGAGAATTACATATGAACGGAAACTGGAATTCAAAAATTGAGTGCAACTGCACCACTGATTGCAGTTATCACACAGAGCTTAATCAGGTAGTCGGCATCTACTAACATGGCGCAAACGAACAGTTAATGGCCTCAAAGAATGATATAGTACGGCAACCCCTAGCTTTTCTGCAAACTACACCTACACCAACGAACAATGGGGATTTCTAGATACACGAAGATTAAACTATGTTGGATTGCTATATTTATCAAATGAACGATCACGCTGGGATCTAGAGAGAGAAGAGATTGGACTTTTAATTTTATAGTAAATCAAGCAACTTTAGGGTATTTTGAAAACAGAACACTTGATGATCAATGCACTTACTTCATGACTTCTAATAATATAGTCTAGACCATTTTGCTTACAGAACTTTTCAGTGACATCAGGACCAAATTGACAACCGACTCCACGTTTAGAATGGGCTCGACCTTCAGCTTCCATTGGATCAGACCATAGCAATTCACACATTATAGTGCCTTCGTCAGGTTGACGATTTCGAGACACCTTTTTTATTTCATCTAATGTAACATTATCGCGTTCGAACAATCCACCATGCATAACCTAATTAAATGTGTTAACATTGTAAATAAAGTAGAAGAGAATATTGTGAGATAAACTTCTCTGATTAATTTTAACAGCTAGAAATAAATAGGCAGTAAGAACATGGAAAATCACAGAACTAATAGATAATCGCGATCTATCAGAAAATACCATTTGTGTAATAAACTTGGGGTGATAGATTGGCTAAACATCAACCAATAAAAGTATAAGCATCAAACCTTTGGTTTTGAAGAAAACTAGAACTAAAATTAAGTAGTCCGGTAAAGCTTAGTGACTAAAAAGATTAGTTTCCAACTGACGGGCTATAGATTCGAACTTCACTCTATTTGCCTATGAGTGGGTAGCTAGCTGGATAGTATTACCGAACTTTAACCAATCAATGTGGTTTAAGGCTGAATACAGAAAAATGTACTTCACAAATGGGTAACGCTGTAGCCCAATATGAAAAGTTGCACAGCTAAATAATTTTTGGTCCTAGACAGAATTATTAATTACCACGAATTACCACAAACAGCTACTTCCTTGAAACATAAAATTTGTGGTTACACTTAACAAATTAATATAGTAATAAGATAAACGAATAGGAAAAGAACCACTCATATAATATGTTTTTAAAATAAGCTTATTTAGTTTTGTTAATGTAACACGTAGAGCGATTGATATTTGCTTTAATTATGATTCAGTGGATTACGTATATCTTATGCTATCAAACTGTACACTCATCCTCCTACAACCAGAACTTTGTGGCAAAGCGATATTTGATCAAAGCCAACATACCATGATCTAGCTCTAACACTATTATAAACAGAATTTTGTTGTAAGATGATTCACTACCATGAGCAACTACAAGCGCAAACTACTCTCAGTCTTCGTATTACAGAAACACACACCAATATTCGGCGGATAAAAACAATGTTACAGAGATAAGTTTAGAGAAGAAAAGTTATTTTTTGTTATATTTTCTGTTATACTTTTGATTGCTGGACTCTGTTTTCGACCATGTGGTTAAAACGGTCATTCAAACATTCATTCAAATTAAACGAACAAATAAGCAAGAACTCACAGACAATCATTTGAACATGGAAAAATGACTTATGTAAATCGCTTACCAGAATTCTTTCATTAATCAGATGGCATAAAGGTAACCAGTTGAATATATCCGTGAACATATTGGCCACTTCAGAAGAATATTTTGACTTTACCTCACCTTCAAAGCCATAAAGTCTGTTCATGTGTTCGGATTCATGATTACCTATGGGGACAATTAAACATATACATAAGTATATGAAGCCGAAAATTATAAGAGCATAGAATATCTGATTTACTACCAACTGCTCACCTCTGGAAAGATAAAACTTGTCTGGATAAAGAAGCTTAAACCCGAACAAGGTGAAAATACACTCCACGGAAAACGATCCCCGATCAACAAAGTCACCATTGAACAACTAGAGAAACAAATCCTAAAAGTAATATTGCTTACGTAAGGATTATCTTTGCTCGGAAGCCCGTTAATTTTGAATATGTTCATAAGATCGTAGAACTGACCGTGTATATCCCCACAAACAGTAAACTTAGACTGTTCCGGGACTTTAATATCTACCAAACTTGGTAAACCGCGAAGAAATAAGAAAATATCTTTCATTATCTACAAATAAACAAAAATATTGTGTTAAACATATTGCAATACACAGCAAACGCTATCATATTAGAAATAGACGCAACTCATACTCAATAACAATGAGAATTTTTTACCTAATTTTGGAGCTAGTTAGGAAGGGGAGTAAGTAGTGAAGGAAGGATGAATCTAATTCGGTGACTTTCGGTCCTTTTATCAAAACAAAGTAATTAGTAAAGCGCAAGGTCAACTGAAAGCGGAAAATTGCTCACACTGGGACTTTAGATACCTTGATATTGACATTATAATAGATCAGTGTTTAAGCAATAAAATGCTATACATAAATGATTTCAGTCTCTCAGTCACGTGATTTAGAACATAGAATCTAGGTTTATCGACTTCATACTAGCACGGCAGTAAAGAGTCAACCAGATTAAAGCAAAATCACGATAATGATACCAAAGACATTAGTAAACTATGAAAAGAGAATATGGTTCATAAGAAGAGAATGGAATTAAAGGATGTTTAATTATTTACAAACAATTATTGTGATAAACTCAACGCAAAGGAAAAAAGTGACGGGACATGACAATTAGAAACTGTTATGGAGAGAATGTTGTAACTTCCGAACTAATCTAGAAATATTAATATCATCTGCATCTTTATTATATAATTATTAAACAACTGTATGATTGTATTTCTATATTCTCCTTATTTTAAACTTCCAGTAAACTCATAAAATATTGCTGTACGTTTTACCATTTCTTAATAATAGTTAAACAACCATTTACCTCTATCTTCCGTTTCCTACTTTGACGTAGTTAAACCTAGATTGTAATTTCGTATTCATATTGATGTATGATCAGTAAATTAATCTGTTATTGTATATTGATTCGCCCCCAAATGCCCTGGTATGGCCGAGAGTGGGGAGAGTCCGCTCTCCCTCTCGAAATGCTCTCATATGGCCACGCGTATATAGCCTCTGCCAGGGAAGTCCTACTCACGGCCTTCTCGTGGCGGGGGTGTTATTTACGAAAATGAGAGGACGAAAAGAGAAGGTCCAGCGCTTTAACCGGATTCCAAACCAATGGTGCACATGGGCTCCAGTATCCTGAGGGAACAGATGGCGTATGAACCAATTGTTGGTCACCGGCTACCATGGGACTGCATCTCCTCACGATGCTCCACTGCCTTGTGGGTCAGACCTTTAGGTCAAAGGCTCGGTGTGTGGCCCCCTAACAAAACCACCTGCTTCGGTTTGGGCACCCGGGCAGTATCACAGCCCTTACACAAATCGAATGATTTATGTAGCGCATATCTATTTGTTGCCTCCTTGTACCAATGTTTACGTGTTTAAATAAATAAATAAAGTATATTGATTAACATAATATATATTACTGCACTGTCGCTTGTTGTGCACTATTATATCACCGAGAAATGAAACTAAAAAATGGATATTTTGTGGACCAATAAGGGTTGCTTCACTGCCCTGTGGATTAGACCCTTAGGTCAAAGACTTTAGGTGACAACATAAGAAAACTATCTGCTTCGGCTTGGGGACGCGGACAGTATCATAGCCCCCATACAAAACAATAATAACAACTGCTGAAAAGATTTTAATGCTCGCTAAGAAAAATCTTATTTACAATCATAAGATAACATTCGTTTATATTTCTTTCATGCTACGACACTTATGCATTCCTCTTTATTATTAGTTTGCGTATCTTATTTTATTTTTTATTTCTCAACATCACAGCAGCTTACCTATGGCGAAAACCATGTCATATCTAAACGATCTCGAGTCACTGACTGGTCGAAAGTAGAATGCTATCACCGACTATGAATCCTGGAGCAGTCTTTCTAAAACCACATACATCATTCAAAACTGGTCTCTTTCAACATTCGCACATTAACCCAGATCAGGCAACAGATAAGGGGAGTATTTCTTTAGAAAGTCTCAGCATCGATGTCTTTTGTCCGTCCGAGAATCATATTCAAGAACCTAGTGAAGTGCTACGAATTCGCTCTCCATCTGTCGCTTCAAAAAGCTTGACTCACGTACGTTTATCTGGGGACCCTGTGGCATCTTTGTCTGGTTTTCCTAGCATTGATGTTGCACTAAGCACAAGAGCTGAGGCAGCAGTGACCGATTGGATCTCCATCAACAGTCTGTTATGTGCTGTTACGTTAGAAAGCTACATCAAATTGCGAAAAGAATCGGTGTGGAAAAAAGATATCTTTTCGCCATCTACACCTTTGCTCTGACAGATTGCAGCCCGGATGAGATCAAGGATGAGTTCTACCACCAGTTAACAGTTCTACAGAAAGTGTGTACGACAGATATTGTAGAACTAGCCGGAGACTTGAATGCTTAGGTCAGGTATCTAGGTACAAAAGAGAATAGTTTAGGTGGCCGATAAGGACTTGTTTGTCACAGGTTGGATAACGGTGACCACCTACCAAAACTTTGTGCAGACCACAACCTGTTTCCGGATCGCACTACCTACCACTACAGTCATCGCCCATGCGTCACCTGACGTCCTCTTTCTGCATCTCAAACCTGGACTCAGATTGATCACATGTAGATCACCTACCACTGGCGTGGTTGTGCACAAGACTGCCACTCCTTGTGGAGTATCTATCTGGACTCTGATCATGCCCTTGTTTACGTCAATTTTATCTTACGTTTTAGCGGCCAACAAATTTATCGTCCCAAACGGATCGATATCAGCAAATTGGTTGCAGCTTCTATTGCAAATAAATGTCAAAGCTAACTGGGTTCAAGGCTAGCTACCATCCACCGAAAAGTATAGATGAGCGTTGATTGCACTTGCATGACACCATGAAAATGGCGAGTAAAGTTGCATGCGGCTCAGCGAAACGTTCCACTTTTAGGCACAGGGTTTCTACAGGATCATTACGAATCATTTTGAAGCACGTCCGTCATGCTTCGTAGATTGTTCAAAATCCAAGAAAGATTGTTTCGAGAGGTGCAGGTTGGTTCACTGGTATTGTCTATTGAAGTAGGATGTACCTGAGAAGTTTATTAATATCTTAAAAGCCCTATATACAAATACCCCAGGCAGAATAAGGGCATGTGTGGCGCATATATATTGGCGCTCTCTTGTACCAATATTTATGTGTTTAAATAAATAAATAGAATAAGGGCATACAGCCATCTCTCTCCACTGTTTCATTCAAGCAGTGGGGTTGCTCAATCTCACCATTGCTCTTCAACTTTGCCATTGATGACGTTCTGCGAATAGCTCTGACAGATGTAGGTAATGATGATGCAGATCTGTTGCCTGGAGAAAGACGTTTCGACATTGACTATGCGGATGATACTATTTTACTGTGTGATGATACCCAAGCCATGCGATCCGCACTTAATCAGTTGGCAATCAGTATCCGTATTATTATTATTATTTATTATTTGAACACATAAATATTGGTACAAGAGAGCGCCAATATATATGCGCCACACAAAACAATGAAAATTCGAAGAGAGACAGAAAACAAAAAAAACTAAGGAGCACAAAATAAAAAGAGAACGATAACGAAGAGATTGGTGTAAGGTAGTGTGGTCGTAACGATGGAACGGAAAGGTACAATCAGAAGAAATCTTTCAAGTAAGGGAGACACAACCACTTTTTATGAAGAAAGTAAAAGAAGGTTACAGCAGGATCGCCACTGGCTTCTATTCTGAGCCATATCTGATAACGTCTCTAGCCACTGTGTAGCACCATCTCTCAGACCCCAACCAGGGAGTCGTGACGGACCGACAGAAGCCAGTCCTTTGCAGCTTTCTTTCATACCACGACACCATGTCATGCACTGACCACCTCTCCGCCTTTTCCAACCAGTCCCAGAGTCGGCAAATAATGCACGACGTGGAATTCTCTGGGACGATATTCGTAGAACATGTCCAAGCCACCGAAGTCGGTGTTTCAAGATGGTGACACCAATTGAATTATCATCTCTGTGCCCAAACACACGATGCCGAACCTCTGCATTACTGACATGGTGTTGCCACTGAATGTCAGCAATCCTTCGGAGACAGAGAGTCGTCTAACATCCACAACTCGGAGAGGCCAGGTTTCACAAGCATAGAGCAAAACTGCTCTCACCGACGCGTTGTAGATCCGACCTTTTACAGCCAGACTAACATCACGAAGACGCCAAAGGTGACCCAGATTGGCATAAGCCGCTCTGGCTTTCACTATACGTGCATTGATCTCATCACTCACACCCCCACCAGCACTTATGCAGCTACCCAGATACACGAACTTCTCGACTACGTCTATCTGCTCACCATCCAGGGTGAGTACAGGATTGGAATCCTGCCAGTCTTGTAGGAGTACTTTTCACTTCGAAGGTGCAAAACACATACCATACCTACGGACACTGATTGCCAACTGATTAAGTGCAGATTGCATGCCTTGGGCATTATCGCACAGTAAGACAATATCGTCCGCATACTCAAGGTCAAGAAGTCTTTCTCCAGGCAACAGATCCACACCACCATTACTTACATTCATCAGAGCTGTTTCCAGAATGTCATCGATGGTAAAGTTGAAGAGGAATGGTGAGATTGGGCAACCCTGCCTAACCCCACTGCTCGAATGGAACAATGGAGAGGTAGTTGTATGCCCTCACTCTGCCTGAGGTGTTTTTATATAGGGCTTTTAAGATGTTAATAAACTTCTCAGGCACACCCTTCTTCAATAGACAATCCCAGAGAACAGTCCTGTCCAACGAATCGAAGGCAGTCCTGATGTCAAGAAACACTACAATTGTTGGCCTTTGATAAGTATGGCGATGTTCTAACATTTGGCGGAGGGTGAAGATATGATCAATACATCCTCGACCAGAACGAAACCCAGCCTGCTCCTCGCGAGTCAATCTTTCTCGGGTTTTGAACAACCTACGAAGTATGACGGAAGCCAATAGCTTGGACGCAATCGGAAGTAGACTTATCCCCCGATAGTTGTTGCAGGAACGACGTGAACCCTTTTTAAAGATAGGGACAACTATCGACGCATTCCATGACGTTGGTACACTCTCTAGCTCCAACACCTTTGTAAACAACGTTGTCAATTCCTTAGTTAAAAAGTCACCACCATCTTTAAAAAGAGCCGGAGGTAAGTCATCAGGGCCAGGTGATTTGTAACGCTTCAAGAGTTGGAGTTCCTTGTGAACTTCCTCCTCGTTTGGTGGATCAGTCGTCACCGGCCATGGAGGGCAGGACAGTCCGTAGGTAAGGTATGTGCTTTGCACCTTCGAAATGCAAAGTACTTTCACAAAACTGGTAGGACCATAATCCTGCACTCACCCTGGATAGTGAGCGGATACAAGTAGTTGAGAAGTCCTTGTATCTAGGTAGCTGAGTACGTGCTGTTGATAGTGTGAATGATGAAATAAATTCACGTATAATGAAAGCCAGAGAAGTTTGTGCCAATCTGGGCCATCTTCAGCGCCTTCGTGATGTTAGTCCGGCTGTAAAAGGTCGGATCTACAACGCGTCGGTAAGAGCAGTTTTGCTCTATGCTTGTGAAACCTGACCTCTCCGAGTTGAGGATGTTGGACGACTGTGTGTCTGGTCATCGTTATCTCCTAAGGGTTGCTCACATCTAGTGGCAACATTATGTTATTAATACAGAAGTTCGACATCGTGTGTTCGGGCACAGCGGCGATAATTCAATTAGTGTCACTATCTTGAAAAATCGACTTCAGTGGCTTGGATATGTATTTTATGAATGTCGCCCCAGAGAATTCCACGTTATGCATTATTTGCTGACGCTAGGACCGATTGAAAAAAGCGGAGAGGTGGTAGGGGAACATTACGAGACTTATTAGTGAATAGATCTTCTGGATATCAATCGACTTGCATTCATAACAAAAGCCACAATTTTAACTGAGATCCAACTTAAATATAATTTAAAATTCACTCAGGAAAGTATAAATATCCAGTTAAGCTAGCGCATTTTTGTGGAAAATGATAAAGTTGTGAGTTGTTTGATTCAAATCATAGTAACTTGGCAATTACTTTATTTAGAATATGGAATGGGCATATCGCTGTTAAACTGCTAAGTTGGACAAAAATGTCAACTTACTATAATGGCATATTTCTTGTGTAATACTTTCTGAGATTTGTAGTGCTCCATTAAAGCCAACATAAACGACTCCGTGACAAAGTATTTTCCATTGCTATCTTGTTCTAAGTGCGGACCATCGTAACTAGATTCTACGGTAATTGTTGACAGATCAAAAGATTCTAATGGGGACGGCTGATCTTCTACTGCGATGGCTTTTTCAAATGCTTTGCGACGAATTATTTTTCGGCATTCAGTCAACTTCTCACGAGCCATTTTGTCACTAGGTGCAACTCGAATAACCTAGTTGAGATGAAACCTCATATTAGCAGATAATAGTAAAGTGGACATTTTTAATAACTCGACACATAAACACCAGATGTTATTGGTTTTCAAAGCTAAACCAGGTGGAAATTGAAACTTCATAATTTGAATTAAATGAATTAAGTAAATCGCTATTTTACTGAGGTTAAATTGCTTTGAAAGTGGCTTGTCACAAACAATTACAGCAAAAGTACGATTATATCCTTACAAAATAAGTTTCATAAGTCACGATGTAAATGATTTATGTACGTAATGGTATTTCCCTATGCTATTTAAACAGACATAAAATATATTGTAAATCAGACTACGGTAATAGTTCATAAATTATGTCATTAAATTTATATTCAACATGGAAATAATCAGTGACAAAATACTTTATCAGTGTGCAGTGCAGCAGTTTATCCCATGTTATAAGATATCCATACAAGATCCACGTGATCACATATCTTGAAAATCCAAACAAAAGAAATACCAATGTGGACAGAAAATTCTCCGCTTAGTTTAAAATCTCCACTTGCAAAACCTTGGTATGAGGATGAATCTACGTCATTTTATCCAACCAATTTATACTACCTTTATAGGAACCAACTACAGGAGTTATCCGCTGCAACATAAAGGATACATCAAATTATGTAACTAACGTGAAGACTAATGCAGTAGAACAAAGTATTGACAAGATATCCGAAACACTTCGAAGTTTAGTGACAAAGGAACGCCTTTATTTTTACCTTACCGTTGCTGCTTCAAGCTAAGACATGAATAGATATGACGCGTACCAAAAAGGATATTAATGTCAGAACTTTGGTGACTTTGTCAAGGATCATTGAGAGATACTGAGCCACAAGCAGAATTCTATGTTTTAAACATCTTCAAAATTTTTATATCCCTTCACATCACTAAACCGAAGAAACTAAATAGTGATACATTGAATACTGAGAGATAGCTAAGAGTTCGACAGATATTTTTTTGTAAACTGGGTGAGAACTTAGAAAGTATAGTAAGAAATTTCGCAGGTTAGAAATTGGCTGTATAATAGTAGAGAAGATCCTTGCACTACCTTCCAGGACTTATTGTAGAAAGAAGAGGTTGCTAAATTCAATCGAAAATATAAAAACAAAACACAAACAAGGCCCTTTGAGATGAGTAGCACACAGGTTGGTTTTGTCTTTAAATTTTGGAAGATTCTGTATGGAATGCCACATCAAATGTTGATGATTTAAAGACTTAATTAAGCAAACAATTGAGATTTTCAGAATACGTGTGATATCAGACAAAATGTGTGGAGTGACATTATACGTATTGGTGAATCTTCCATCATTGCTATACTTAGTGTTTAGTTCAACTCATTCGGTATTAAACGGCAAAGCTTAAATACATCACTGTTAAATGTCCAGATATCATGGTAATAAGAAAACTTATGTACTTACAGTTTCGTAGTCTGCCAATGCCTCCTTATACTGACCTAGTGCCATATGTGCAGATGCCCTGCGATAATAACCCTGGACAAATAAAAAGATTAAATTGACAAACCTTCACATAAGAACTATCCAAAGATATAGCTCTAGAAGCATCATCCAAGGCATAGCCAAAACACTCTGTACGAAGATAAGCGAGGCTCCTGTTGGCCAAATAAACAGCAGTCTCCCGAATTTCTATCGCCTTCGTGTATGCATCGATGGCTTTTTCATAGTCCCCATCTATTAGTCGAAAAATACCGTTAAACACGTGTCCATATTTGTGTGTGTGAGGTCTGTTTATGCATTACCTTTGAAAAATTTGTTAGCTTCTTCTTTTAGTGCTTCTGCTTCATCCGAAATAGTCGATAACGTCATTCTCTAATTCACGTGTGCGCCGTTCAGAAAAAGTTTGGACAGACGGGCTCACAATTAAATTGTTCAAATGTTGGGTTGCTAAAAATTGTAGTAAGAAGTTCAGTTTTCAGTCTTCAGAAATAAGGATGGTAGATTAGTGAACGCGTTTTAAACCTGTCAGATTGCTTGCCAGTGAACGTTCAGCTTCTTCTTGAAAATATTCACTGATGGGGCTGATACCACTTGTTCGGGTAAGTCGTCCCAGTTATTGACAACTCGGTGAGAAAAACGGGGTCTCACTTCAAGTTTATTAGATCGCGGTTTGTTAACCTTCTTGCTATGACCCCGTAGATTATTAGTGCTGGAGGGAGTGTAGGGGCATTACTTAGAAGCAAGAGTAACCCAGGCGAGTTTCATAATTTCATTAGATTGTTTCGTACTATATTTATGATGCGTGATAACATTTTGTAGTTGCCTTCACGCAAAGTAGGCATATATTCCGTCACTGCCGTCAAGTTTTAGTCAAAATAATGTACATTTATGACTCGTTAGTCGACATACTGTGGCAAAACATATTGCATGTACACGAGCATTCATAGTCCATGTCCTGAGTAGACACTTTGTCGTACGTAATATGTCACTTAACTCTAAGTAATAAGCTCTTTGTATCAGCCTTTTACGACATGGCCACGTTATTTGAACCCTTCAAACTTTAGTTACACTGGTGGTTACCATTTTAATTAGTGATTACTATACTCCTTGTATTTGCTATCATGGCTCGATTTCCTTATTACATGACAGTCATTTTAATCCCATTTTCGGTTATTTATATACAATACGGGTTTGTAAAATATCTAAACGTCCTCGAAAATTCTTCTTTATATGTTTTTATTCACACATCCAACTGTTATGCTAATAATACCTAAACGAACGTTCAGTGCAACTGTCCATATACCTAAGAATGATGTTAATTAGATTTGACTTTATAACACATCCGAACTATTGTAGTTATTCTACTTCAATGTCGTACTTTGTTTTATGAAGTATTGTTTCCTCGTGGCTGTTATCTAACAGATGATTTCGGTACATCAATCGGCTGTTCAACTACTCGACGATTTACAACCTGTACAGTTCAATCGGTGGTCTGACGATATTATCATTCGCGCGAATCATCAGTTTATGCAGTCGATCGAATCTCCTGCAAACTGAAAACGACATTATCGCCTCTATCCCAACACTGACAGCGTTTTTCACTGTTATCATTGACATGAGTCCAGAGCTACACTCTTGGTTTCTTATGTTCTTTTCGATATTTTTCTGTTCACTAACCGAGCAAACACGCAGCACTCACCGTCTATCATCTTTTAGAGACTTCACCGTGCCACCTTTGCTGTCAATTTGCAGATTTCGACCCTTACTGACTGTAACAGCAGTCATCGACTTTTCTAACTCTGACAACGAGTTGATTAATAGCTTCACACAACGAAATCATGACCACTCTTCATGGTTATACTTCTATACTTGCGGTTAGTCTGCTAAATATAGATATAACTAGAAGCTGTCAACGACACTGTCTGACATTCAACTTTAAATCAATGGCAGTATGGAAATCGGCATCAACTGATAATACACTTATCCTACTATCGCTATAGCACCATTAGTCTTGCGGCAAACTGAACGTTTCTCATCTAAGGAACTGAATTACTTGTTAAAGCTATATATTTCAGCACGGGTCGATAGAACAATAAAACGTTTTGTTCTTTTCTTTATTTCTATGGTTAATCGTTTTACGTTTAACTAACATCGTACTAACATATTATTACTCGCTGTTTTCCCGACCAGGTTCTGCCTCCTACTTTCCATTTTGCTTAACAGCTCGGCAATACCCGAAGAATTCATATTATTCGTTTGGCAATCTTCGGTGCGTAACTACTCCCAACGTGTTTGGTACCGATTCAAACGATCGTTGAATCTGGTGGGGGAGTAATGTAGGGCCAGCGAAATATCACTAAGCCCTAGCCAAATCACCCGACAGTTGGGTCATTGAGTGTCGAACAAGTATTCGATCCTCGTCAAGGTCAAGGACAACCAGCACGCATCAGTTAATCGTAGGCCATGGACTGGCCCATGCGGCAGTGGTTTCACTTTCGTTTGTATCTACTTTCACTAATATATTTCTGTAATAACGTCCGCTGTGTTGTACAGTCTTCAAAGCATCTATGGTACCTTGGTACGTCAATGGGGTTGTCCACATAAGGTGCTGACCACGAGGTGTGTCTTCGACGTCAGCTAGTTTGTCACACCATTCACGCCTAACTCGAGTAGGCCTCCAATCCTTCTCGACATAGATCATATACGTCGGTGATCTACAGGAGCAAAAAGATAAGACACATTAACGCCCAAACCATAATTAAAGATACGAAATACCAGTATAAGGTCATTGTCTAGGGCTCCTGTCCAACCATCTTTGGCAATAATTAAGTTAGTCAAGCATGAATGCTTGTTACGAGACTCATGTTGCTCAGAAGTTAACAAACTGTGCAAATCTATGTGACTTAGTAACTCAACTGTTGTGTTTGAATGAACTAATGATTCCTTTGTACTTGTTGAATGATTGAATTCGAATTCCGAATACAGCACATTCGTTCATCCTTATCGAGTACTTCTCGATCCAATTGAGTTATTTCGAGGATTAGTAATTTGTAATCCTAATCATCATACTGGCGTCGGGAAGGAGACCGCGATGGAATATTTAGGTATTCGTTCAACTTCTGAAGATTTTATAACCGTACACAAATCCCAAAAATAAGTAGCTCTGTAAGTTTTCGACATTGGATGCCGACCACATGTTTTAATGGACTCACCTAGCTGAAGGCGCTCAGTCATGCATCCGCAACAGATCACGAGTGGGAACGCCATGCTCAACAACTCCTGCAATTGCTAGCCAGATTAGATCAGACGATCCTCGATATATTGGTAGCTTATCAAATATATCTTCGAACCTCTTCACTTCTGTTTTTTGATTTCACTTGGTGGGTACGCTTCATATCGAAGGTGTTACTGGTTAAAGCGTTGTCAAACTTCAAATACCTGTGGCATCTTTATTGGTGAGCCTAACGTGATCTGGTACACCAAATCACAAACTGTGACTCTGTTCCTCTTCGGGATTCCAAATATCATTGCCTTATTTTAATTTTTTATACATTATGATATTTTTTCGTGTTTTTGGATATATATATATATATATATATTTCCCTCGTTCATTCCCATACTTCATATTTCACTGTGACTGAACAGACATTCAAAGTACTTAAGCTTAAACTTTGTCCCCACCTTTGGTTCAGTTGATGCCCTTCTGGCCAGACAACATGGAAGCCTGGTTTTATTACGCAGAAGCCGACTTCTCCGAGCACGGCGTGACCGACACACGTGCACAATTCCTCGAAGTAGTCAAGGCACTACCGCGCGAATTCAACAGGTACGTAACACCTAGTATGTTTACTAGTGATGTATCTGAACCTTACAAAACGCTGAAACGTTCTATTCTTAGACGCAGAGACCTAACCGATCGACAAAGGTTAGACCGACTCCTTAATAACATCGACCTGCAACACGGTTCTGCGACGGACATGTTGCAACGAATGAGAGAGGTTATCGGTCAAAGAACCTTCGATGATGGCCTATTTAAACAACTTTCCTTATCCAGACTTCCTCAACAGATGCAAGCTGTGCTTGTCTCTTTTCGCAACAACGCCTTAGACGAGCTGGCTGCATCTGCCGATAGCATTTTAGAAATCATAAAATCTAACGCCGAGGTTTTTTAGTCAAAGAAAAGCCTCAAACGACCCAGAATGACATAACAGAGTTATGTCATACACTTACGCGTTGTCTTGAATTTCGTAAGAACTGTAAGCAATCACACACCCCGTGTAGAAGCACTTCATGTAAGTGATCTGCCTCTAAACCACGAGAGACTGACAACCCCGACTGGTGCTGGTATCATAATCAGTACGGAAAGTCTTCCAGTAATTGCAGAAAACCCTGAAATTCTCCTAACTCAAAACCGACCGGCACGAAAAACAACTCGGAAAACTTCCAAGCTGTTCCGCGTTAACGGCAACAGTAGCTTGTGAACATAGCCGTCTGTTATACGTCACAGGTGTGACAGCGAGAGTTCGCTACCTCGTCGATACTGGCGTTCTCCCAGCGAGTTCTAACGACCGGCTTCACGAATCACTTTTAAACTTACAGGCGGCAAACGGAAAGCCTATCGCCACATACGGTAAAAAGTACATTTACCTTAACGTGGGTTTACGCAAACCCATTCACTGGACTCTCGTTGTTGCAGATGTTTCTATGCCAATCACTGGTATAGACCTTTTACAACACCATAATCCACTCATCAATACGCGCAAACGGACTCTAATAGACGGAAACACTAATTTATCCGTTTGCATGACTTCTTTTTCTGATTGCAGATTATCTTCAGTCACAATTGAGCATACGATAGACCCATTTTACCAGCCACTACTCGATAAGTATCCTGGGATACACCAAACGCAACCGAAATTGCCGTGTGTAACCAGCAACGTTACACATCACATCACGACTACAGGACCACCCGTATTCTCTAAAGCACGCTGACTAGCCCCCGAAAAGCTAAGGTTGGCGAAAAACGAGTTCGACCACATGATAGACTTAGGTATCATAAGACCGTCAAATAACCCATGGGCATCTCCGTTGCACATGGCCCCTAAAAAGGACTGCAACGATTGGCGTCCAACTGGTGACTATTGGCGATTGAATGCGTAAACCATTCTCGGTCGTTACCCGTTGCCTCACATTCAGGATTTGACAGGTACCTTGAGAGGTACAACTGTCTTTTCGAAAATCGACTTGGTTAAAGCGTATAACCGAATTCCCATGGTCACTGACGACATTCCGAAAACAGCTATCATAACTCCTTTCGGACTTTACGAATTTTCGCGAATGCCTTTCAGTCTAAGGAACACTGCACAACCTTTCAAAGGTTTATAGACGACGTTTTTCGAGGCTCAACTTCGTACATGCGTATGTTGACGACTGTCTAATAGCAAGTCCGGACTGAGAATCACATCCTCAGCATTAGGATCTTGTTTTAGATCGACTACAAAAACATGGCATTACTGTAAGCATTCAAAAATGCAGAATCGGAACTGACTCAATAAACTTCCTACGACACACTATAGATGCTCAAGGCATTCGAACCCTTAGAACCAAAGTGGCAACCATTCTGGACTACCCAGAACCGACCACGATCAAGCAATTACGAACGTTTAACGGCCTTGTAAGTTTCTATAGACGATTCGTACCGGAATGCGCGTTACTCATGAAACCTCTTACCGACCAACTTCGTGGAAATGTGAAATCCATCAATCTGGATGACACCGCGCAAAAAGCATTCTCCACTGTTAAGGAACTTATTTCTAATGCAACAATGCTTGCTCATCGGGACACTGAAGCACCCATTAGTATCGCAGTTGACGCATCCGACTCAGCAATCGGAGGAGTCCTACAAAAATGGGTTAACAACTCCTGGCATCCTTTGGCATTTATCTCTAGTCGGTTGCTAGACACTGAATCGAGGTACAGCACATTCGGTAGGGAACTCCTAGCTATGTATTGTGCTGTACGGCATTTTCAACACTATATCGAAGGCCGTCAATTTGCCCTTTTCACTGAACATAAACCGCTTACCTTCTCCTTAAGCTCTTCTTCAGACAAGTACTCACCTCGTGAGTCTCGACAGCTGGACTACATTTCTCAGTTTACTTCGGATGTCCAACACATTTCTGGAGCAAACAATGTAGTCGCAGATTCCTCGTGTCGAATAACTTCCTTGAACAGTTTCCAAGGCATCGACCTCCTTAAACTCGCCGAGCTTCATAAAGAAGACACTGATCTTCAGCACAAGTTATTGTCTACAACCCTCAAACTACGCATGAAACAGATGGAAACAGGTAAGGAAACCTTACTGTGCGACACATCTACAGATAGGGATCGCCCAATCGTACCGAAACGTTATCGTCGCAACGTCTTCAATACGTTTCACAAACTTTCTCATCCAGGTGTTCGTGCGACCATCAAGCTTATGGCAGAACGGTTTTGCTGGCCTGGCATGAATAAAAACGTGAGGGAGTAAGCACGCTCATGTGTGAGCTGCCAAAAATCTAAGGTTATCAGACACAACAAATGTCTCTTAGGCTCATTTAAAACTCCCGATGCTCGTTTCAACTATGTTCATCAGGATTTGGTAGGACCTTTACCAGATTCAAATGGATACTCCTATCTCTTAGCCTGCGTTGACTGTTTCACTCGATGACCAGAAGCAGTACCTATCAAGGACATCACTGCTGGAACAGTGGCCCGCGCCTTCGTCGATTGGTGGGTAGCAAACTTCGGCTGCCCTTCAACTATCACTACAGACCACGGACGTCAGTTCGAATCTGAACTTTTCCGTTGTCTGACCACATTTTTAGGAATCACTCGTTTCCGAACGACTGCCTACCACCCACAAGCAAACGGGTTGATAGAATGTTTTCACCGACAACTAAAAGCTTCGCTATCAGTTGCAAACGTTTCACAGTGGACCGATGCTCTTCCACTCGTCTTACTAGGTATTCTCAATGCAGTGAAAGCTGACATTGGATACTCTGAGGCTCAACTCCTTTATGGAACGACACTTCGACTTCCAGGAGAATTCGTGGATCCTTCATCCTGTTCAATGAACATGAATCTAACCTCCTACAAGAACAGGCTTACAAACTCAATGCGTTCAGTTAAACCTGTTTCCACTCGACTGCAATAAACTAATGTTTTCGGTCAACATGACTTACAATATAGTACACACGTCTTCGTACGTCGAGGCTCGCATCGACGACCTTTCGAATCAGCATACGAAGGACCTTCCAAAGTTGTTCAACGCGAACCTAAGTACTATATAATCGATAAGAACGGGACCAACCATAGCATCAGCATCGATCGCCTCAAAGCAGAGTATTTAGAAGGAAATCCTATCTACGTCAATTTTCCTTCGGTACAATCGAACAACACGACTCTGACACTTATAATACCTCATCCGACAACCAACACGCACGATGATACTTCGACAGTATCTGAAAATAAACGTAAAACAGCGCGTTCTGGAAGAAGAGTAAGATTTCCAGAACATTTAAACGACTATTGCACGTAAGACACCAGTCAACATTTTGATTCATCTCGATTTTCCATGGCATTATATGTAATATCTAAAAAAATTTATGTGCTTATATTTATATCTATTTATTATTTGGCTAATATGTATATTAAAAATTTTTAAAAAAAAAACATAAAACATTTTGTAAAAATCGCTTTTACGTTATTTACCTTTCTTCGCCCATTTTGTGTCTTAAAGCGCGTACGAGTTTATTTCGACATGCAATTACATTTCCTTTTTTTCTTTTCCAGGACAGCTGGAAAAGACGATAAATAGAACGATGAGGTTTACAAGGAACCGAGATTTTCATTGTACATTATTTTCTTACTATATTGTATTTCATGGTCCCTTATATTAAGGAAAGACGACCAGACGCTGTTAAACCTAGCAAGCTATCAGAAGAGTGTTTACCAACGACAAAACGCATTGGGTTTAAAATTCTGGCTGGTCACGTCTTAGGGTCACCACTGCCCCACTAGGGAGGGTGATCTGTAGCGGTAAATAAATCCCCAAAATAAATAGCTCTGTAAGTTTTCGACATTGGATGCCAACCACATGTTTTAATGGACTCACCTAGCTGAAGGCGCTCAGTCATGAATCCGCAACAGATCACGAGTGGGAACTCCGTGCTCATCAACTCCTGCAATTGCTAGCCAGTCCGAAAGGAGTTATGATAGCTGTTTTCGGAATGTCGTCAGTGACCATGGGAATTCGGTTATACGCTTTAACCAAGTCGATTTTCGAAAAGACAGTTGTACCTCTCAAGGTACCTGTCAAATCCTGAATGTGAGGCAACGGGTAACGACCGAGAATGGTTTACGCATTCAATTGCCAATAGTCACCAGTTGGACGCCAATCGTTGCAGTCCTTTTTAGGGGCCATGTGCAACAGAGATGCCCATGGGTTATTTGACGGTCTTATGATACCTAAGTCTATCATGTGGTCGAACTCGTTTTTCGCCAACCTTAGCTTTTCGGGGGCTAGTCAGCGTGCTTTAGAGAATACGGGTGGTCCTGTAGTCGTGATGTGATGTGTAACGTTGCTGGTTACACACGGCAATTTCGGTTGCGTTTGGTGTATCCCAGGATACTTATCGAGTAGTGGCTGGTAAAATGGGTCTATCGTATGCTCAATTGTGACTGAAGATAATCTGCAACCAGAAAAAGAAGTCATGCAAACGGATAAATTAGTGTTTCCGTCTATTAGAGTCCGTTTGCGCGTATTGATGAGTGGATTATGGTGTTGTAAAAGGTCTATACCAGTGATTGGCATAGAAACATCTGCAACAACGAGAGTCCAGTGAATGGGTTTGCGTAAACCCACGTTAAGGTAAATGTACTTTTTACCGTATGTGGCGATAGGCTTTCCGTTTGCCGCCTGTAAGTTTAAAAGTGATTCGTGAAGCCGGTCGTTAGAACTCGCTGGGAGAACGCCAGTATCGACGAGGTAGCGAACTCTCGCTGTCACACCTGTGACGTATAACAGACGGCTATGTTCACCAGCTACTGTTGCCGTTAACGCGGAACAGCTTGGAAGTTTTCCGAGTTGTTTTTCGTGCCGGTCGGTTTTGAGTTAGGAGAATTTCAGGGTTTTCTGCAATTACTGGAAGACTTTCCGTACTGGTTATGATACCAGCACCAGTCGGGGTTGTCAGTCTCTCGTGGTTTAGAGGCAGATCACTTACATGAAGTGCTTCTACACGGGGTGTGTGATTGCTTACAGTTCTTACGAAATTCAAGACAACGCGTAAGTGTATGACATAACTCTGTTATGTCATTCTGGGTCGTTTGAGGCTTTTCTTTGACTAAAAAACCTCGGCGTTAGATTTTATGATTTCTAAAATGCTATCGGCAGATGCAGCCAGCTCGTCTAAGGCGTTGTTGCGAAAAGAGACAAGCACAGCTTGCATCTGTTGAGGAAGTCTGGATAAGGAAAGTTGTTTAAATAGGCCATCATCGAAGGTTCTTTGACCGATAACCTCTCTCATTCGTTGCAACATGTCCGTCGCAGAACCGTGTTGCAGGTCGATGTTATTAAGGAGTCGGTCTAACCTTTGTCGATCGGTTAGGTCTCTGCGTCTAAGAATAGAACGTTTCAGCGTTTTGTAAGGTTCAGATACATCACTAGTAAACATACTAGGTGTTACGTACCTGTTGAATTCGCGCGGTAGTGCCTTGACTACTTCGAGGAATTGTGCACGTGTGTTGGTCACGCCGTGCTCGGAGAAGTCGGCTTCTGCGTAATAAAACCAGGCTTCCATGTTGTCTGGCCAGAAGGGCATCAACTGAACCAAAGGTGGGGACAAAGTTTAAGCTTAAGTACTTTGAATGTCTGTTCAGTCACAGTGAAATATGAAGTATGGGAATGAACGAGGGAAATATATATATATATCCAAAAACACGAAAAAATATCATAATGTATAAAAAATTAAAATAAGGCAATAATATATGGAATCCCGAAGAGGAACAGAGTCACAGTTTGTGATTTGGTGTACCAGATCACGTTAGGCTCACCAATAAAGATGCCACAGGTATTTGAAGTTTGACAACGCTTTAACCAGTAACACCTTCGATATGAAGCGTACCCACCAAGTGAAATCAAAAAACAGAAGTGAAGAGGTTCGAAGATATATTTGATAAGCTACCAATACATCGAGGATCGTCTGATCTAATCTGGCTAGCAATTGCAGGAGTTGTTGAGCATGGCGTTCCCACTCGTGATCTGTTGCGGATGCATGACTGAGCGCCTTCAGCTAGGTGAGTCCATTAAAACATGTGGTCGGCATCCAATGTCGAAAACTTACAGAGCTACTTATTTTTGCATTTATTTATGGCTATACGCCTCTAATGTCGGCGGTATGAATCCTTAAATATGTGGTGACTATAGATTAACGTTGAATTACCGTTTATTGGCGCAAACCTGCACGACGGTAGAGGGTGATAATATTCTAAATCGACTTCATGGTTCTAAATTATTCTTGACTTTTAACCCAAAATATGCTTTCCTTCAAACCCCTTTAGATCAATCTTCATCTATTTTGACGACAATTAACACTCCTTTTGGTCTGTTTAAATACAATTTCCCTCCATTTGGTCTATATTGTTCTCCAGATATATTTCAGGAAGTTATGAATAATGTAGTTAGTGATATTAAACGTGTTGAAGTTAATCAAGATGATCTCATTGTTAATTATTCTGATAAGGTAGTTCATGACCAGAGACTTATTGCTTTATTGCGTCGTTTAATTGGGAAGAGTATTGCAGTGAATCCAAATAAGTGTTCATTTCGTGTATGTAGTATCGAATGTCTTGGATACCTAGTTGATTGTATTGGTTTTAGACCAGATATGGAAGGACTAGCTCCACTGACAAGTGCACCGTCTCCAAAAAATCTTACGGAACTACGTTCACCAGTGGGTGCTCTTCAATACTATTCCCGTTTTATTCTTAATTTTTCTCGTTGTGTTAATTGCTTATTCAATATTTTGACATCCAATTCATTCAGATGGGGTGAGGAACAAAAGTCATGCTTACGAAGTCTACCAACGTTTCTTCAAAGTGATGCTGTTCTTTGAACTTACTCCTCTAGTGTACATTCTGTGCTTATTACTGATGCATCACTTGTGGGTGTTGGCGCAGTTTTGGGATAGGAAGATAGATCAGTTATTTTTGTTTCACGCAAACTTACTGTTACTGAACAAGGTTATTCACAGACTCAGCGAGAAGCATTAGCTGTGTTTTGGGCTGTTAAAAAACTTCATAAACATTTATTCGGGAATAAATTCACTATTGCTACTGATCATGAAGCTTTAAAGTTTATTTATCATCCTGAAAAGTCATTAGCACGTTCTTCAACTGCTATAGTTCAACGATGGAGTATTGCTTTGAGTGCGTATGACTATACGGTTCATTAGAGAAGTGCCAAACAAATTCAACATGTTGACTACATTTCTCAACAGTGATTACAAGATAGGCCTGTTGTTACCTTAGACTGTTTGTTAGTGCAACCTTTGCCAGTGAGACGTACAGACCTCATTAGTGAAACTCGTAGATACTTTGGATGTATACTCAACGCTATACAGAAACGTTGGAATGCTAATCTGAAACGTAGATTTCCTGCCTATTTTTCAAAGTGAGATGAGCTATCCACTACTCCTGATGGTATTTTGTGTTTAAATGATCGTGCTGTAATTCCTCCATTGCGTAAATCTGTCCTTGAAGATCTTCATAGTGGACATTTAGGTGTTTAGTGGAGAAGGGGTTTTATAATGTTTCGAATTATTTGAATTATAGCACTAACTAAGAGTCCAAGAAATAACGCAATTGAATTAAGAAGTCACAAGCACAAACGAATGTACTGTATTTGGAATTCGAAATTGTGCAATCAACATGTACAAAAGTATCATTAGTCAATTCAAGCACCACATCCGCCACAGCTTAAATAGAAGTATAAGTGTTTGCAATCGGTTGTATGTCTTCTTGTTAAGTTCATCCTGAGTCTGTCCGACATTGTACTGGATGAAAACTTTGTAGTATCTAGAATGTGCTCATTAGTATGGGAATTAACAAACGAAATCGGAACAGAATCACCTGGAATTGTATACAATCAGCATATCGGTTTTGTACTGAAATGATTCATATCTCGAATTGGAACCATAGATTCTTCAACGCTATCCCCTCCCACGAAATAATGTTGGATCTTTATATCCACAAGTTATGAATGATGTGGCTTCATTTAAAACATATTTCTCACATCGATTAGAGTAAACGTTAGAAGTGTTTTTGTGATAAGGATGAACAACAGTTGATATGAAATCATCAGAATTGTAATCAAAACCGAGCTCATTTAGTATTCGTGCTTTGCATTGAACAAGTTTTTCACAAGGAGCAAATGCATTATGAGGATAGGTAATACATATGACATCAGGATTTGGTTCTACTGAAATATTTTCATGAAATTGACTAAGAATGTCATTGCAGAGCAATGGATCATTAGAAAAATTAGCATCTATCATGACTGCCTCAGGTTTTTGATAATGAATAGGTTCATTTAACATATTTCCCTTATTTACTACAATCAAAATTTGCATACTTGACATAGTCTAGTAGTAATTCCTTGAGAGTTGTATAAGGAAGCGAAATGGGCTTTTCCGGCATAGCCAGAGTTCTTAACAAGCTGTATGCTTCTTTACCGATGAATGTGAGGAAATATGCCACAATATTAATATCCTCATCATCTTCCTTGGTCATGACCCAGATTTCGAACCTTTCGAAATAATCCTCAAAAGCTTCAGAAGTTGAATGAATGTATAACTTTTCAATTGCGGGCTCAATCGCGACGCCAATATAATGTTTCGAATTATTTGAATTATAGCACGAACTAAGAGTCCAAGAAATAACGCAATTGAATTAAGAAGTCACAAGCACAAACCGAATGTACTGTATTTGGAATTCGAAATTGTGCAATCAACATGTACAAAAGTATCATTAGTCAATTCAAACACCACAGGTTTCCATGATGTTAGTGACCGATAATGGCTCTCATTTAGCTGCAGGTGCATTCACTACCTGGTTGAATGGTATAGGTTACAAACATCTATTTGCTGCTCCCAGACATCCTTGTTCTAATGGTCAGGCAGAAAATTTTGTCAGGACATTGAAAACTGTTATTGATTCTATTGCCGCCTGAAGATTTAATGAGCTGGAGAGTGGAGTAAATATCTTTCTACTGCAATACAGAAATGCCAGAGATTCAGTGACGAAAGAGACCCCATCAAAGCTATTAAAAGGAAGAGTTCTTCGGTCGAATATGAGATGTTTGGAGTCTGCAGAAGTTACATATTATCGTGGAAATTATCTTCTACCATCCACGGGGATTGTGCTGAAGAATGTCGGGAAATCTATGGTACAAATTCTAGATATCAACGACTAAAGTAAACACAATCGACATGTTGATCAAATACAATTCCAGGAACCAGGTGAGTCTATTCTAATTTTGATTGTTAATTCTAATGCTAATGAGCACATTCTAGATAATACAGAGTCCTTATCCAATACACTGTCCGACAGACACGGGATGAATTAGAGGAGACGTACATTTGATTACAGACACCTAGTCTCCAATTTAAGCTGTGGCGGGTGTGGTGTTTGAATGAACTAATGATTCCTTTGTACTTGTTGAATGCTTGATTTTGAATTCCAAATACAGTACATTCGTCCGTGCTTATCGAGTACTTTTTTATCCAATTGCGTTATTTCGAGGATTCTTAATTTGTACTATAATTCAAATGCTCCTTATCATTATATCAACCCGAATTACCTTTCAAGTAACTTAACGAGTATGTTAGTTAGGCTGACAGGCCGGTAGTTAGATACGATATGCCTCTGACCATCCTTAAATATTGGACTGACTATAGCGTCTTCCCAACCTCTAGAGATTTGAGAGGGTGAAGGAGACATGTTGAAGAGCATCGAAAATAGTCTTGAAATAATGTCGGCAACGGACGGCAGCAGTCGTTGATGAAACCCACCACGGCCCGGTATCTTACAAGGTTTGGTGTTAATTATCAATGGAAGGACAGTTTCCTCAATCACATGTGTACATCCTATGGTTGGCATCTCGGTGTGATTGGGACAAGTATTTGTAACAATACATGTAGAGTAGACTTTACTAAAATAGTTTGAAAAAGTCTCAGCTTTTGCCCGATCTGTTTCCTCTGGTAAATCTGAATTTTCGTGTAACTTTAAGGGGAAATACCATCACCAAGTTTTTTCTCCCATTTAACATACGAAAACAATCGTTTCGGACAAGTACAGCTATTACATACCAACTGTCGTTCGCCATTAGTACGGGATTTAGCTATGGTCTTTTTACATATATTCCGGATTTTTTTTTCGCACTTGGATGATGCGTGACCTGTCGACAAGAATAAGTTCCAGAAGCGTTTCCTACTCCTCAACAGCTTTCGGATTTCCTTATTAATCCATGGAAGGCAGTGTGATAGCTTACGTGTTGACCATAGGATAAACGGTGATGTTATGGCCTTGGTTGTAACCTTAGACTTATTCCATTCGTTTTCTTTCCATCCGCATCGACCGACCAGTCAGTCGACATAGCACAGTCTTTGATTGACGAAATATTTAGTCGCCAGATATTGGGACGGGGTGGAGCAGATACAAATTGTATACCATGTGTCCGAAACCAAAAGTAAAGTACAATGTGATTACTATTCACTGGTGAGTTAAGGTGCTGAATATCCATGGTATCCTCGTGGCGGTGTATGAGGACAAGGTCCAGCAATGACAGGTCATGTTCCAAGTCAATATGGGTCGGTTTTGGGATACATTGTACAAGTGCACATTGAATAATGGTTGATAGAAGACTGCTATCGAAACCCTCCCATGGAGCTGTGAGCTCTATCCAGTTGATATACGGTGCGTTGAAGTCTCCAATGACGAGACAACATTCTACCTCAATCCAAGAACAGATGTGTTTAAAGATGAAGTCGTCAATATGACAACATGGACTACGGTATATTCCTCCTATAGTCATTAACCCGTTTCTTGACTAAATTGAGCAACTTGCTAATTCACATGTACCACTAACATGCTCCTCGGATACGACTGATCGTATACGAAATTGATCTCTAACGTATAATATTATGCCTCCTCCTTTGCGACTTGAAGCTCTATCACTTCTTACACAGATGTAACCTGCAATGATGAGAGAACAGTCTATATCTACGGCGAGCCAAGTTTCTGTGACGACAATTATGTCGTGACTTGATTAATCAAACATCAAACTTAGCTCGGACGTTTTATTCGAAGACTACGGGCTTTCGTGTAGCACGCATTTAGGGTGTTTTTGGAGTCATTCGTTCTGCCCATACAGGTTGCGGAAGCATTGGCTTCCAAGACCTGACTACCCGAAAACTCTTAATTGTAGGGTTCGTTTCGCCACTTAACTTTCGAGTTCTTAACTTCGTAAGAGCATTCTTCCAATTGATTCGGTAATCAAACGGCCAATCTGGTCGGATACGAATATTTGAATCACGAGTTTTGTGTGTGTTACGCAATAGTACATCTCTTTCTTAAGAATCCCGAGTGCCAATTTCAAGATCCTTTTTAGTTGGGTCTTGCCTCCAATCTATTTACCGAGTCTTATTACCTTCGTGATGTGTACCCTTGAAACCTCTTCAGGTAGTAGATTTTTGATCACAGATTCCACTAACTGCAGATCATGTGCATGTTATTTAGCAGGGTCATTGTCTTTCGACTCCTCTAGATTCCAAATACTTAAAATAGGAACGATTTCAACTTTTTTGAAAGTCGTGTTCACAGCCTTCAGCCCAGATGCCCAGCATCCACATTAAAACTACTTGGGAAGTTGATGGCTTTGTTTGGATCATCAGTCGCTGCTGTAGCACCTTGGCCACCAATATCTAATGCCTTATCGCTCATTAATTGTTTCGGGATAGAAAGCTCTATTGTGTGTTGCACAATTGGGTGTCTGGCATGTGCCGTTACAGCACTTAGGACACTGACGCAATCTTCGCTATCAGTACCCATCTTACCAGTACAGCCCCCATCAATATTTTTTAGCCAGCGCCAGAAGGTTAATTGCTTCTTGGGTAAGTAATATTTAGCTCGAACAACAAAACATACAGAGCCAATGAGAATTAGGCTTTGGGCACCTTTTATAGATAATGGGGCATAAGCGGGTACACATCTTATGGAACCACTTCTTACACTCATCACATTGCATTTCTTCTTCCACACGAAAAAAGCAATATAGCTGTTCATATTTGTGAGCAGAGCTACCATCTCAAAAATTAGCTAAAAATGACAACACAAAACAGTCATTTAAAAAATTTCAAACTTTAACTATATGAATCAAGTCAAAATCGACCAAGTATGCTTTGATGCAATAAATACACAAAAGCGAAATCAAAACACACAATTACATTGTCACTTTAACTGAAATAAATTCAATCAAAGTGTAAACAGTAGTTTTGATGTGTAAATTACTATCAAAAAAGTAAATTTAACACAACAAGAAACAATAATGCTGTTATTTTAAAATAACGCGTTAGTGAACGATTAATTTTCATCGGTTTCAGATATAACCTCTTCAAAATTCTTGATTTTTTAACGGAAATGAGCCATTGTTTTTAGATCAAGGTCGGTTTTGCAGGAGTGTCTTCGATCGTGTGGTCCATTATTGTCATTATATTTTATTGAACTTTAGCCATGCACCCAAAACATTAAGTCTTTAACAGAATATATTATGGTCACATCTTCCGTTAGAAATTACCAATAGTTTGTGACTAAATATGAGAAAAACATGCGGACGTAAATTATTCGACGTAAAGTTTCGAACTTCCTGAGAATTTCTACTCTGACTATCCCTCCTGTTCTTCAGAGTGACATAAGTTATAATGATATCAGGATCTTCGTCCAGTGTATGGAATGTCGGTTTGAGACCACATGGTAGGAGGAAAAATAATCCAATTTCCAATGAGCATTCCTGGACGTTAAAAATATAGTGGTATCGATCTTAACCACACAATACTTAAAGATGAACATGAGATAATTGGAAGAATAGATATTCAAAATTAAACACGGGGAAAAGGCCAGCATTGGTGAACGCGAAAATATTCACGCATTCAATCAGATGGCATGGCTCAGCCTTAACTGGTAACGACTTTTATAATGGGAACGTGTCAACCCAGCGAAATCAAAGGTCAGAGGTTAAGAAGCTTGAAGATATATTTGATAGGATATCGATAAATTAATAAGTGACTGATCTAAGCTGGCTAGCAGTTATGGGGGAAGAGGAGAACAGCCTACTCACTCGTGAACTTGTGCGAATGCGTGACCGAGCACCTTCAGTTAGATGACTGCAATAAAACGAATGACGTCAGCATCAAGCACCAATGACCTACAAAGCTCTTGATTTGAGTGATTTATCTACCGCTACAAGTCAATGTGATCGATTACAGAGGCTTTTAAGGGCAAGAATTTCAAGCAAACCCAAGGGGGAATTATGAGATTATCTCATGCTTGAGGTCAAGTGTAGAAATATTTAACTGTGTGCTTTCATTTGGTTAAGGTTATTATGAACAAAGACGTCAGTAGCGAATGTTAAATTCTCTTCCGAAAACTGGTATTTATTTACCGCAGTACCTCTACGGGTGTAAAATGTGTCATAATTATGATCCTTTGTGAAATGATCAACATAAAAGATAGTTCATTTCCATATGACTCAGCATAAGAGTAAAGTTTATCCAGATACATTACTAAATTTAATGGTAAACATAACTGGACGATAATTGTACACCACATGCTCACGTCCTAGTCCCCAAAAAACCATTAATCATGTTCCTTCAATGCTTTCGGGGTTTTACATGATTGATATCAGATCTAAAAAAGTTCGCACTGGTGTTGTAATCATTCAAATAACTGTAAGATATATCCCCTTTCAACAAATACTGAATATGCCATCACTAGCATCTAAATATTACCGGAAAACTTGTAGTGACATTGGGCTCTAATACGAGGCAATGTGGGAAAAAGACATTCAACATTTACATGGAGTAAAACCCAATGATGAAGAGGGCGGGAAGAATGAATTGAATTAATTGAAGTTGATCGTATGGCATGGCCCGACCATGCAGGCGTGGTCCCTGCTGAATATTACCCGATATCTTTTATTCACATTAAATATATTGTTCTATCTCTAGCCTAAGTTTGTTCCCTATCATGTATTAGTAATTGTTACAGTGTAGTGAGTTGATGTAGACGATGATGTGACTTCCACGTAAGATCTTATAGATTAGGCAGTTATATCATGAAAAGTCTGTAATTATAGGATCAGTTCTAGTGTTAGAGCAGTAATACTATCATAGTAGACCATAATTCTACAAATTCACTGCCTAAAACTTCAGTTTGACCAGCTTCTTCGTCGGATGATTGTTGTGACCTTGTCTGAAGAATGAATGGTGTGACGGGTTCTCTGCTCCAACTAGTCATCTGAGAACAGGAGATCATTGTCCTGGCTCAATACTGAGAGCGTTGGACGAGCTTCATTTTATGAAATATTCAGTTTTGCACACCAGTGATCCAAAATATATTAAATTTATCTATCCGGAGAGGTGGCTAAACATCCGGAATCATCATCATATAGCGTTAAACAAATCGCTAAAATCAATATCTCTGTAAGTCTTCGACATTTGATGCTAACCGCATTAGTTTCAATGGACTCGCCTAAATGAAGCCGCTCGGTCATGCATCCGCACCAGATCACAAGTGGGAACGCCGTGCTCATTTTCTCTTGCCACCGCTAGCCAGTTTAGATCAGTCACTTCTCGGTATATTGATAACCTGTGAAATATATGTTTGAACCTTCTCGCTTCTGACTCTTGATTTCACTGGGTGGGCGCGATTCAATTATAGGTGTCCTAAACAGAAAAAACAAGTGGGAAACGCAAAATACTCTCAGTTATCCTTAAATTGTAGTTTTACTACAATCGATATTCAAAAAAGCTTATAACAAAACATATGCATGTCTCCTACTTCCAATCGTATCAATGTTTTCATCCATTTGTAGTCCTTTTTATTGGGTTTTTTACGTATGTCCGTATTTGGGATTTCGAACCACTCAAGGAGCTATTCGACATGTTACCTCCCCAGAACTAACACCATATGGTGTTGGAAGGATTTTATCGTCAGCCTTCTACATAGACATGGAAGGGGAAATCATGTCCATCTACGGACCTAAAAGCTCAACTGGCTTAACAGATAAGAAGCCACACCATCTATTAACTTTTGAGCAACAACTCAATAACTGCAGAAGTGGATTGGTAGGAACCAAAGATAGCGGTTCGCCTGTTGTTTTGATAGTTATAAATTATGACAAAGCACACAGAAACTCTCCAGTTTCGGAATGAGATAAAGTACGAAAGTGAACATGAAACCCATCTGCGGCCAAATGCGGGGAGTAAGGTTAAATAAGACGCTATTATAGCGTCCGGATATATATCCGGAAGGAAATGGGTCAAAAGTTGTGTCATCGAAAGTATTAATTCATGTTCTTCATTTCCTCTTATTCACGTTAAGAAATCACTAAAACTACTTCAGTCAACGAAATTTACTTGCGGATGACAAAGTCTGGAGAACAATACGTAGTGATACTGATCATCTTGATCTCCGAGCTGATTTAGACGAGTTAGTTGGATGGTCCCAAAATTTAGGTTTGGAGATGGATGTACCAGCTTTCAAATGTTGCGAGTGTTATGATTATCTTCCCGAAATTTCAGATGCTTTGTTTCAGATTTTATACCCTGCTTATATGAAACATCACCTGGAATATTGTACCCAAGCTGCTAACTTATGCCTTTTTAAGGACGCTAACACATCCGAGTGTTCAATGTGTGGGGACTAAGTTAGTGATGGATTTTTCTGAACTCGCCTATAACAACCGATCAAAGTACCTGAACCTTTCTTCCTGATAGCGGAGTGAGGGTTCATATTACGTTGGCAACTCAACCACATCGATGACCTTGAGGTACATCAGCCAATCAGCCTCAAATGGTTGTGGACGGAATAGAAGCTTTCGCTTAACGGGTTTCGTGTCTAGAAGCAACGGATCACCGAAACCGCTAGGCGGGAACCTAGGTATATTAACGATAATAGAGTAAGAATGTAATTGGTAAATCATAGTAAGATATTATCCTTAGTCCTTAAGAATAGATCAAGTTGACTCTTAAAAGACTCCTGGGAAGTCGCTTGGACTAGCTCAGCTGGCAGCGGATTCCAGCATTTGACAACTCTTAAGGAGTAGAAGTTGTGTCTACAGTCCGTCCTTCTATATTGTTTCTCCAGTTTTTGAGTGTTACCTCTTAGGTGAGTGATGGAACTAAGCTTTAGTAGATGTTTGAGAGGATGTCCAGAAGTGTTAAGGATACTATAAGCCATCAGAAGGTCACCTCTAAGACGTCTATACTTTGATGGGTAAAGGTTAAGGGATTGAAGGCGCTCTTCGTAAAGTTTAAATTTGAGTCCTCGAACTGGTTTCGTGGCTCGCCGTTGGATACGCTCCAAAGTGACCTTGTCCTTTTGGAGTGAGGGGGGAGTACTATATTTCCGTACTCTAAATGGGGACGGATAAAACTATTGAAGATTGTATGAAAAGTTCTTCCGTCAAACTGGCCAAAAATGCGCTTCAATGTTACCAGTGCAAGGTTTGCTCGGAAGCCATTTTTGTCACGATTAGCGTAAGACTTTAAATCATGGGGCACCAGGACTCCTAAATATTTTTCGACTTGGGATACTACTAGAGAGGAGTTTCCTAAGTTGTAACTGTAGTTTGCGACATGTCGCAGATGGACTACTTTACACTTTGAAGTGTTAAAGGTAAGTCCGTTATCATCCGCCCAACTTTGTAGTCGAGTCAGATCCTTATGAAGTGCCTGTGTATCGTCTTGGTTGCGTATCTCTCTCCAAAGTTTCACGTCGTCAGCAATAAGTAATAAGTCTGACGTTACCTGTTGAGGAAGATCGTTTATGTAGGTCAAGAAGAGAAGAGGCCCTAATACTGAGCCCTGAGGGACCCCACTAGGACATTCCATAGCCTGAGATAAAGTGAAATTAACCCTAACCTTAAAGTGTCGATTTTCTAGGTATGCAGTAAGCCAATCGATTAGAGGTGATCTGATATACAATCGTTTGAGCTCACTGATAAGACATATATGATTGACCCTAACAAAATCTTTTGAGAAGTCAAGGTAAATAAAGTCAACCTTCGCCTTGGGATCAAGGATGCTTGTTCATGTGTCCGCCACAGTCAACAGGTTTATTACACAAAATTGACACATCCTAAAACATGTTGTTGGAATGTAAAGAAATGCTAGGATAACAAATAGTCATGTATACTGTAGCGGTAAATAAATCGCTAAAATCAATATCTCTGTAAGTCTTCGACATTTGATGCTAACCGCATTAGTTTCAATGGACTCGCCTAAATGAAGCCGCTCGGTCATGCATCCGCACCAGATCACAAGTGGGAACGCCGTGCTCATTTTCTCTTGCCACCGCTAGCCAGTTTAGATCAGTCACTTCTCGATATATTGATAACCTGTGAAATATATAATAATAATAATAATAATTTATTCTCAAATAACAGTTTGTTACATGAGGCATGCCAGTTTACAGGCAAGATCAAATTGATACAAATGATACAATATACACTGCAATAAATTACATAGCTGGGTTGATAATTTATAAGATATGAATGTCGATGGTTTAAATCAGTACTACAGTTGGCGCGCTTCATGAAAGTCGCGTTGCGAATGTGCGACTGATGGTCAAGAATAGGTCCATTGAAGGTATGGGCTTCTAAAAATCGCAACCTTATTTCCTTCTGGGATATCCAAGGCTTTAAGGATGGTGCAGGATGAAGTCACCAGTTCCATATCTCAAGGGGGCTGAAAGAGGGAGCAAGTAAAAGAAAACACGAGAGGCAGAGTAGCCAATATTCATGAAAGAATGCTTAAGGTATGATTACTCAGTCTAATTTTCCTTTATTAAGGTATATGTTAAGAAAGAGCATTTTAATAGGTTATAGAAAATAAGTGTTGACAAGGTGTGAGTGGACATGTCCACTCACACCTTGTCAACCCGAGCTGCCAACTTTGGGGAAAATTGAGTCCATTTTGGGGAAATTTTGGGGAAGCCGCTATAATAAATTTTGGGGAAATTTTGGGGAAATGAGAAAAAAAACCCAAAATTTCCCCAGACCTGGGGAAATCCCCAAAATTTCCCCAACCCTTGGGGAAGGTTGGGGAAACTTTGGGGAAATTCTGGGGAAATTTTGGGGAACTTTGGGGAAATTCTGGGGAACTTTGGGGAAATCCCCAAAGTGAACTGAAGGTTTTGGTAATATAACTTACTACTGAATTTTAGTAAGTAGTATAAAATAATATACGAAAGAACAATTAAGCAACGGTTACGTCTGATATAGCCTGCGAAGCCGGATGAGAGGGGAACGGACACGATAGTTATATCATTTTGGGGAAGCTTCCCCAAACCTTTGGGTTTTCCTGGAAAACAGTTTTAACGCAAAAGCTTCTCGAAAGCCTATCGACATCACGGAAGACGTAGGAGAATGCTTACGTACATTTCTTACTGCGACGTTTTATTACTTTTCGTCAATCGCGCATTGCTAATGAAACATAATGTTAACCGATTTGTCACGATTGTCAAAAGACTGATTTATGAATTATATAAATGTTTATTACAGTTAATAAAATTACAAATGAATCATTTATACAAAGTTTTTCATTGCGTTGTAACAGCAACACGTTACGTCGACGTAGAAGTGTCATTGATAATGTTCTAAAAAATAAATAAATCATTATTAGTGTATAATAACGCGTCGAGATATGTGAAAGATTGGTAATGTATCAATAGTATGACAATGTTCTTATTAATGCGAACAAAGAACTTACAGTAACGTCTGATAAAGCCTGCGAAGCCAGCTGAAAGGGAAACAGACAAGAGACAAGTTATATCACTTTGAGTATTGATGACTAAGTAATAAGCTGTTACAGTAATTAAAGTACAGTGATTATAGTGATAAATACAATGACGATTAACATCCTGTGAATTTTGGGGAAAACCCCAAAGTGAACTTCAGTTATTGGGAATACAACAGAATCATGCATTTTATTAAGTGGTATTAAACAATATAGAAAAGAGTAGGAAGGGGAATGAGTAGGAACAATGTGTGACAAAGTGAACATATGTATTATAACAAACATATTTAGTAGTTTTAGCTCACCCTTTCTTTGGATCGCCATCCACGTTTGTGTACTTTATCTCTTGCGTCATGCAAGAAGGCTTGGCTTGCTGTAGCCATGGCGTGTAATATTTCTTTTTCCGGGCAGCTTGCACTTCGGAAATGTGAACACAAAGCACCTACAAATATGTTAACACAGTAAAGTTGACTTACTTTGAACCGTCGAGTAAAATTTGTACTTACTAATACCAAATTTACTTCTGGTTCCGTGCAAAGTGTAAATGTTCGCTAGTTCCGGCGACAGGATGTATTGAAGACAAGCTTTAGTTGATTTCCGAGTATCGTCACACATTAGGTTGCGTAACCTTGCCACCTAAAATTTATGCAAACACCTTTTACAACTTACCAAATGATCTCGGTATTTTTGGTTTTCTAAAGCTGCCTCTAAAGAACGCAACTCCTCATGCGTTCTTAATGGGAAATGTATAGCATCACTATCCATTTCCTCTGTACGCCTATCGATCACACCCATGGCTAAGCGTTGACACAAAAATATGAGTTTGTCTATTTTCGTAGACAGCTCACTGACCGATTTCAGGAGCGTTCTTAACATTTTGTTTGTATCATCGCACAAACTTGTTATAAGGAATACAGTAAATGCAACTTACGGTTTATCAACTTCCGTCGACGTACGTGGAAGTGGTGGTGATGATACGTCAGCTGTCGATGAACTGCTATATGAGTATTGATAAAGTAGGTACAAACCTCGCAATAGGAGAAAACGTTCCTGTTAAAATGTTGACAACTGGAAATTTCACCGGGGCAAATCCAGCCTCAACCTCAGCAACCTCTAGTTCTTCCGAGGTGCATAGATAATCATTGTGCTTTCGTGTGACAGTTCTAACACCAATGATATAATAAGTTGAACAATTTACCTTTTTGGTTTTTTAGCGTCACAAGGCTGCGTCTCATCGTTATTCGTGATGTTAGTATTGTAGCCCAGTACTGTTGCTAAACACACTTTTAATTCCTGGGCTACATTGTAGTCGTCTGAAAACAATAAATGTGAATGGGTTACAACTTACCACAACGATGCATAACAGCACATTTTCTCACGTTGAATAAGTGCACTTATTCAACGAGGTTTGTACCTACTTTATCAATACTCATATAGCAGTTCATCGACAGCTGACGTATCATCACCACCACTTCCACGTACGTCGACGGAAGTTGATAAACCGTAAGTTGCATTTACTGTATTCCTTATAACAAGTTTGTGCGATGATACAAACAAAATGTTAAGAACGCTCCTGAAATCGGTCAGTGAGCTGTCTACGAAAATAGACAAACTCATATTTTTGTGTCAACGCTCAGCCATGGGTGTGATCGATAGGCGTACAGAGGAAATGGATAGTGATGCTATACATTTCCCATTAAGAACGCATGAGGAGTTGCGTTCTTTAGAGGCAGCTTTAGAAAACCAAAAATACCGAGATCATTTGGTAAGTTGTAAAAGGTGTTTGCATAAATTTTAGGTGGCAAGGTTACGCAACCTAATGTGTGACGATACTCGGAAATCAACTAAAGCTTGTCTTCAATACATCCTGTCGCCGGAACTAGCGAACATTTACACTTTGCACGGAACCAGAAGTAAATTTGGTATTAGTAAGTACAAATTTTACTCGACGGTTCAAAGTAAGTCAACTTTACTGTGTTAACATATTTGTAGGTGCTTTGTGTTCACATTTCCGAAGTGCAAGCTGCCCGGAAAAAGAAATATTACACGCCATGGCTACAGCAAGCCAAGCCTTCTTGCATGACGCAAGAGATAAAGTACACAAACGTGGATGGCGATCCAAAGAAAGGGTGAGCTAAAACTACTAAATATGTTTGTTATAATACATATGTTCACTTTGTCACACATTGTTCCTACTCATTCCCCTTCCTACTCTTTTCTATATTGTTTAATACCACTTAATAAAATGCATGATTCTGTTGTATTCCCAATAACTGAAGTTCACTTTGGGGTTTTCCCCAAAATTCACAGGATGTTAATCGTCATTGTATTTATCACTATAATCACTGTACTTTAATTACTGTAACAGCTTATTACTTAGTCATCAATACTCAAAGTGATATAACTTGTCTCTTGTCTGTTTCCCTTTCAGCTGGCTTCGCAGGCTTTATCAGACGTTACTGTAAGTTCTTTGTTCGCATTAATAAGAACATTGTCATACTATTGATACATTACCAATCTTTCACATATCTCGACGCGTTATTATACACTAATAATGATTTATTTATTTTTTAGAACATTATCAATGACACTTCTACGTCGACGTAACGTGTTGCTGTTACAACGCAATGAAAAACTTTGTATAAATGATTCATTTGTAATTTTATTAACTGTAATAAACATTTATATAATTCATAAATCAGTCTTTTGACAATCGTGACAAATCGGTTAACATTATGTTTCATTAGCAATGCGCGATTGACGAAAAGTAATAAAACGTCGCAGTAAGAAATGTACGTAAGCATTCTCCTACGTCTTCCGTGATGTCGATAGGCTTTCGAGAAGCTTTTGCGTTAAAACTGTTTTCCAGGAAAACCCAAAGGTTTGGGGAAGCTTCCCCAAAATGATATAACTATCGTGTCCGTTCCCCTCTCATCCGGCTTCGCAGGCTATATCAGACGTAACCGTTGCTTAATTGTTCTTTCGTATATTATTTTATACTACTTACTAAAATTCAGTAGTAAGTTATATTACCAAAACCTTCAGTTCACTTTGGGGATTTCCCCAAAGTTCCCCAAAATTTCCCCAGAATTTCCCCAAAGTTCCCCAAAATTTCCCCAGAATTTCCCCAAAGTTTCCCCAACCTTCCCCAAGGGTTGGGGAAATTTTGGGGATTTCCCCAGGTCTGGGGAAATTTTGGGTTTTTTTTCTCATTTCCCCAAAATTTCCCCAAAATTTATTATAGCGGCTTCCCCAAAATTTCCCCAAAATGGACTCAATTTTCCCCAAAGTTGGCAGCTCGGGCATACAACTGACAAATGGGGGCGATTCAGAAAAGAGCTGAGAGTATAAGATTATGTGTGATTATAAAATAAAATATAGTGCTAGAAACAGTATTGTGATATACATTTGGCTGTCTTCCCTTTAATATCGAAGCTATTAGAGCCTATTTCGTTTTTTTTTTAAATATTTTTCCCCCAGTTATTATAGGGTCTTGATTATGCTTCGTATATTAGCGAATTGTCTAGTTTGCTTGTAATAGGATTTCTAGGTAGGAAGTGAAACCAATTCAACGTTCGTAACACGACTTAAAGAGGTATTTTGCGTGAATAGATCAGCTTCAATACCATAAGTTCGTGGCATCCCACTAAACCATAAGGAGCCGTAATTAAACAAAATGTTCTGCCCTACAGACATGGGTGGATTGAAGTTATCTCCCCACCTTCATGTTTGCTGGTCAGTAACGCCACCCTCCCTCCTTTTGTGATGTTAGGCTCTCTTACGTTTGTGGTAAGTATGAATACTGCTTTAATCAAAGCCCATAGTTGGAATACACTGTCTCTACTAGGTCCATGTTACAAGCAAATCAGATAGTTAAAAAACTTGTTTTATGGGTTAGATGTCCACATAGTATATCACACTGCTATGAAAATAACTAATGGTTTAAAGAAGTAAGGACTAATAGCAAATCAAAAGATATGAGAGGGTATAAAATCATAGAAAAAAAAATTTCAGGGTAAGACAAATAAAACATTGAGAAACTCACAAGACGTTGTGGCCAAATTTTGAACTTTGAATGGTCGGCCTTAGTAGATCAGCATTCATAAGATTGAGCTATCTGTCTACTTGCAGTGGAATAAAAAAAAGGCATGACTTTTAGGAAGAATAATGTACATTTAACCTGTAGAGATTTGGGAACTGAAAGCTAGGGTTAGGAGCATGAAGTCATGATTAATAAACAATGAATAATAGGAAAGGATAAGCCATATGTTCTGTGATTTGGTTATATTCATATTAGTAACAGTCGGACTTGTTATAATTTTGTTCTTTCTAGATACTAGGCGGTCCGTAATAAAGTGCCTCATTGGTGGGCGGGAGTTCAAGGAAATGTTGAAGCTCTTTGGAGTCTAGAAATAGGGTTATTAGCCTTTTGAATCTGATAAACGTATCACAATTACGGATAGGCATTGGCAGCCTGTTCCACAATAAACTGTACCGTACTGTAAAGAACTTACAACGCATTTGTTTTTGGTGTTTTACGGTAAGTAGTGTATATGCGTTGTTTCTAAGTCTATAGGCTGGGTCGTGGGTAATAGTCGGGCAGGAGGTTAGAAAGGAGAGCCCATATATCGCTTCGTAGAGAAATATTAAATTGTTTTTTAGCCTACGGTGCCATAAGGGTTCTAAAGATAGATGCTTACATCTGTCTGTGTAATCAAGATTCGAGTTGCATCCTAGTAGTTGACGTGTGAAACGTCTTTGAACATCTTCTACTCTTGTCTTGTCTGTGATATTCATATTAGAGAATACAAAAGAGCAGTATTCAAGGGAGGGTCTTACACATATTTTGTAGAGAGTAAGTTTACCCTCTGTTGTGAAAAAGTTTCTCATTATAAAGCCAATTAGCCGTCTAGATTTAGAAATAATAGAGGAGGCATGTTCTTCAAAGTTCAGGCTTCCTGTGTAATTAATTCCTAAATCGCGTACTGATTCGAGTGTTTGGACCCTACTTTCATTTAAGTGAAGTTGCGGTTTATAGGGATGCTTTCCAAAGTGCATGATCCCGCACTTGTTGAGGTTTAATGGTAATTGCCATTTTTCACTCCATATAGTTAAGTTATTGAGGTCCTTTTGGATCTGGGATACACTTTCGCTTAGTGTCTCAGGCTTATAGCTGTATACTATTTTGAGATCATCAGCATATAAGTATGGTCTTCCAAATTCTATGGTGTTACATATATCGTTTATATACATAAGAAACAAAAGTGGACCTAATACGCTTCCCTGGATGACTCCACTGGTGATTGGCCTAGGGGACGAGAGACAGTCATTGTACTTTACCATCTGTTTACGTTCTGTTAAGAACGAAGCAAACCATGAGTACAGTGGGTTGTGTATTCCGAAGGACTTTAGTTTGACGAGTAGCCTTTTGTGTGGGACCTTATCAAAGGCTTTCTTAAAGTCTAGGAATAGAACTGATACAAGGAGTCCGCTGTCTCGTTTCATAGTTATATCATTCAGGTAGTCTACTAGGCATGTATCGCATGATCTGGACCTAAGAAATCCATGCTGGGAGGTCGAGATGAGATTATTAGTTATTAGATGTTGGACTACAGCCGCCTTAACTACTTTTTCCATCACTCTGGATACCACTGAAGTTATGTTTATAGGCCGGTAATTTTCAACGTTTGCTTCAGGTCCTGTTTTAATTTTGGGAATGATATGTGTAGTTTTCCAGGCAGTGGGGTAACACGCTGAAGAGAGTGATATCGCGAATAGTTTGAGAAGCAAAACACACATATCATCACCTCCACGTTTTAGCATGCTAGATGGAATACCATCTGGTCCATCAGTGTATGAGTGTTTCAATGTACTGATTGCCTTGGAAATATTTTGTACACTGAATTCTACATTAGTAATTTCACAGGGAGGTGCTGGAATTGGTTCTGAATCATTAAATGGTTTTTCGTTAGTTAGTGAGAAACAAAAATGTTCACTAAATAATTCTGTGACAAGTTTAGGATCTTCGTATACTTGTTTGCCTTTAATGAATATACTTCCTCTCGATTTAGAGCGTTTAAGTTTATTTTGGAGTAGTATGGTGAGTGCAGAGGAGTTATCATTAAGTTCAACTGCACGTTTTTCCTGTGCTACTGCTTTTTGTTTACTTATTGCCTCTGTTCGGACAAGTATTTCTGTCATCGTTACTAAAGAGGAAAAGTCATTTAAGTTGTGGAATTGAGTACAATGTCTTTGAAGACGTCTTCTTGTACTGACCGGTATATAGAGATCTTTGGAGAACGCAGGTTTACTGTATTCTAAAGGTGCGATGTTTTTGATGATACTTTTGATGTTGTGATAAAATATATTGGTTAATGTGTCGGTATTGTTTGAGGTAAAGAAAGTTCCCCAATCAGTGCTTCTTAGGTAATTGTGGAAGTTATTCCAATCAACCTTGCGATAGTTTCTACGAAGTGTTACGGTTTTGCTTCTATTGGTTGTGGTTTTTACATTAAGGCTGCATATGACAATGTTATGATCACTACCTGGGAACTTTTTTCCAATATACAAAGTATTGGGGATGAGGCCACTGGTAAAGACTAAGTCCAAGATGTTTTGATGTCTGGTAGGGCTATCGACATACTGAGTCCATTGTTCGAGCTCTAGACATTCAATAAATGATTCATAACGTCTCGGCGCTTTGACTGGCAGCCAAGAAATTTCGGGCATATTGAAGTCACCACAAATGAGCTTGCCTGTGAATGAGAGGGATGATGCTAGTGTGAATACCTCCGATAATACTGCTATATCATCTATTGATGCGTGAGGTTGACGATAAACACAACCGAGCAGTAAGGTAACGGAATTCGACAGCTTTAATACGATCCACACCGAATCCTTCAGTTTGTTTAGTTCAGGCATATCACATAGTAGTGAGTTTAGGCTAGAGTGAGCGTAAATAAGGCATCCTCCGCCTCGTCCATTCAATCTGTCACTTCTATACAGGAAATAGTTATCAAAAGATATACTTTGGTCGGAAATATTACTGTTAGTCCATGCTTCAGATATCATAATAACTGATGGTTGATATATGGATACAAACAGGGCTAAATCCGTCTTTTTGTTGCAGATCGACCGAGCGTTGATAAGACATATATTAAGCAAGTGGCCTACTAAATTAAAATGGTTGAGGGTATCTCGGATAAAGTCGTCGTAACCCTCGCGGGTGTGAGATGAGTTTGAAATGATGGATTGAATGTTCTTCATTAGCTCGGTATTTTGATAGCTAGATTTAGTGGGAGATGTATCAAATGAGCTAGTGAAGTTGATTGGGGAGTTTACCCAGGAGGAAAGGGTGGGAGTACTCTGTGATGGAAACTGTACGGAGGAAACAAATTTATGGTTTGCATATGGTTTGAAATAACCTGGGCTATATGCTTCAACAGAGGTGTCACTAGGGGTCTTATTCCAAAAAAATCTTGTACAGGCCTACTGTGAAGTGTATGGTTATTTACAAAATAGTCTTGATGGTTAGACTCGTAGCCTCTGTTATGGCTATTTACGTTAGCGTGAGAGGGGTCTGCTACGCGTAACTGGGAGGAGTTGCGACTGTTGATATACGTGGGAGCCGTTGTTATGTGAGGGGTCGGTAGTAAAGGGTATGACAAGTTTTCTTTCTGAGAGTAATTACAGTTGCGGTCCTGGGGAATGTAGGTAGGGTGTGGAGTGAGAAACCTATTATTACCATTCGTATTTATGGTTTTAGGCTTCAGGGGGTGATTTGAGTGGGCAGTTCTCCGGTAGTTTTCACTAGTCTGTGTGTAAGAAGGCTTGCTACGTTGAAGCCCACCACCCATTTTGCAACTTGGAGGTGCTGAAGGCAAGTTATACGATAGCAGCGGGGAGAACCTGTTCACTGTTCTTGGGATACCTATAGAGCAGTTGGGTTCAATCTTACGTGTTTCCCTACTCGGTATCATGAGTTTTGTCTTCCCACCCTTTATTTTCAGAGCTGGAGCCTTTCGTTGTCTTTGTGAGATGAACTTACGTTCATTCAAGTCTACTTGTAAAATATCTTTAGGAGGACAAATTTTCAAGTGTATAGGTTTGGTTGCACGTGTGTTGTTACACGACTCACATTTTAGTACATTACTGAACGAACAGCTGGGATTAGTCATGTCGTTATGGTTTTTGGTGTCAGTTGGGGTCCGTATCTTATCCAAAGTTTTCTGATCTGTAGACTCATCTAGATCAACAGAGTGATGAGCCATATGTGGAGTGGTGTCATGCTTATTGTTCGTGTGTTCTAAACTATTTGCTGTGTTGCAAACTGTCTCAGACTGATTATTAACTGTAACACTCCCATTCAATTCTATCGCTTCGCGTCTTCTTACACGACGTTGACAGGGCGTAAGGTCTGGAGTGTCTTTTTTATATTTTTGTATGGAATTAGTGAGCTAATATTTTTGCTCGAATTAATAAACTGCTTAGCATCGTTACAACAGCCAAACATAAACACCATATGGTGTTGGAAGGATTTTATCGTCAGCCTTCTACATAGACATGGAAGGGGAAATCATGTCCATCTACGGACCTAAAAGCTCAACTGGCTTAACAGATAAGAAGCCACACCATCTATTAACTTTTGAGCAACAACTCAATAACTGCAGAAGTGGATTGGTAGGAACCAAAGATAGCGGTTCGCCTGTTGTTTTGATAGTTATAAATTATGACAAAGCACACAGAAACTCTCCAGTTTCGGAATGAGATAAAGTACGAAAGTGAACATGAAACCCATCTGCGGCCAAATGCGGGGAGTAAGGTTAAATAAGACGCTATTATAGCGTCCGGATATATATCCGGAAGGAAATGGGTCAAAAGTTGTGTCATCGAAAGTATTAATTCATGTTCTTCATTTCCTCTTATTCACGTTAAGAAATCACTAAAACTACTTCAGTCAACGAAATTTACTTGCGGATGACAAAGTCTGGAGAACAATACGTAGTGATACTGATCATCTTGATCTCCGAGCTGATTTAGACGAGTTAGTTGGATGGTCCCAAAATTTAGGTTTGGAGATGGATGTACCAGCTTTCAAATGTTGCGAGTGTTATGATTATCTTCCCGAAATTTCAGATGCTTTGTTTCAGATTTTATACCCTGCTTATATGAAACATCACCTGGAATATTGTACCCAAGCTGCTAACTTATGCCTTTTTAAGGACGCTAACACATCCGAGTGTTCAATGTGTGGGGACTAAGTTAGTGATGGATTTTTCTGAACTCGCCTATAACAACCGATCAAAGTACCTGAACCTTTCTTCCTGATAGCGGAGTGAGGGTTCATATTACGTTGGCAACTCAACCACATCGATGACCTTGAGGTACATCAGCCAATCAGCCTCAAATGGTTGTGGACGGAATAGAAGCTTTCGCTTAACGGGTTTCGTGTCTAGAAGCAACGGATCACCGAAACCGCTAGGCGGGAACCTAGGTATATTAACGATAATAGAGTAAGAATGTAATTGGTAAATCATAGTAAGATATTATCCTTAGTCCTTAAGAATAGATCAAGTTGACTCTTAAAAGACTCCTGGGAAGTCGCTTGGACTAGCTCAGCTGGCAGCGGATTCCAGCATTTGACAACTCTTAAGGAGTAGAAGTTGTGTCTACGGTCCGTCCTTCTATATTGTTTCTCCAGTTTTTGAGTGTTACCTCTTAGGTGAGTGATGGAACTAAGCTTTAGTAGATGTTTGAGAGGATGTCCAGAAGTGTTAAGGATACTATAAGCCATCAGAAGGTCACCTCTAAGACGTCTATACTTTGATGGGTAAAGGTTAAGGGATTGAAGGCGCTCTTCGTAAAGTTTAAATTTGAGTCCTCGAACTGGTTTCGTGGCTCGCCGTTGGATACGCTCCAAAGTGACCTTGTCCTTTTGGAGTGAGGGGGGAGTACTATATTTCCGTACTCTAAATGGGGACGGATAAAACTATTGAAGATTGTATGAAAAGTTCTTCCGTCAAACTGGCCAAAAATGCGCTTCAATGTTACCAGTGCAAGGTTTGCTCGGAAGCCATTTTTGTCACGATTAGCGTAAGACTTTAAATCATGGGGCACCAGGACTCCTAAATATTTTTCGACTTGGGATACTACTAGAGAGGAGTTTCCTAAGTTGTAACTGTAGTTTGCGACATGTCGCAGATGGACTACTTTACACTTTGAAGTGTTAAAGGTAAGTCCGTTATCATCCGCCCAACTTTGTAGTCGAGTCAGATCCTTATGAAGTGCCTGTGTATCGTCTTGGTTGCGTATCTCTCTCCAAAGTTTCACGTCGTCAGCAATAAGTAATAAGTCTGACGTTACCTGTTGAGGAAGATCGTTTATGTAGGTCAAGAAGAGAAGAGGCCCTAATACTGAGCCCTGAGGGACCCCACTAGGACATTCCATAGCCTGAGATAAAGTGAAATTAACCCTAACCTTAAAGTGTCGATTTTCTAGGTATGCAGTAAGCCAATCGATTAGAGGTGATCTGATATACAATCGTTTGAGCTCACTGATAAGACATATATGATTGACCCTAACAAAATCTTTTGAGAAGTCAAGGTAAATAAAGTCAACCTTCGCCTTGGGATCAAGGATGCTTGTTCATGTGTCCGCCACAGTCAACAGGTTTATTACACAAAATTGACACATCCTAAAACATGTTGTTGGAATGTAAAGAAATGCTAGGATAACAAATAGTCATGTATACTGTAGCGGTAAATAAATCGCTAAAATCAATATCTCTGTAAGTCTTCGACATTTGATGCTAACCGCATTAGTTTCAATGGACTCGCCTAAATGAAGCCGCTCGGTCATGCATCCGCACCAGATCACAAGTGGGAACGCCGTGCTCATTTTCTCTTGCCACCGCTAGCCAGTTTAGATCAGTCACTTCTCGATATATTGATAACCTGTGAAATATATGTTTGAACCTTCTCGCTTCTGACTCTTGATTTCACTGGGTGGGCGCGATTCAATTATAGGTGTTACTGGCTAAGTTATTGTCAAACTGCAAATACTCGTGGCATCTTCAATATCTTCGCATATCGGAGACTCCATAATTTAAGAATGTAAGGAGATGAGTCGCTGGTCGGTAGCTTGAGGGTTCTCTGCGTCGACCTCCTTTGAAAATTGGTGTGATGTAAGCCAGCTTCCATATTTCAAGTAGTTTGCCTCGGCCTAGCGAGTGTAAGAACTTCACGCTAAGTGGTGTTGCCAGTATTGAGGCTGCTTCCATCAGTAGAGCAGGATGAGCCATATCCGGGCCAAGGGAAATGTCTTTTCTTGGGTGCTACAGTTTTCGGGACACCAAGTCAGCGCTCAGGTTCATTTCGGAAAGTCCTGCTCAGTTGAAGTTTTCATCAATATGGTTGATGTTGGTCGTTTGAAGTGTCCGAGAGTATTGTTCAGCCAAAAAGTTAGTGGCGTCACCGTAGTTATTGGTCGGGCCATTACGACCTAGCAGTTGGGAAACTCCACTTTTGGCTTGTCAAAGAGAGGCTGCATTACGGAATAAGGTTTTCGGATTGGAGACAAATTTATCCATAAGCTTTATCTGGTACCGAAGCCTGTCCTCTCTTATTTCCTTTGTGCATATGTTACTTACATCCCAATCCACCTGTTGTAGATAGTACTATAAAGTTGACACACTCAACCGTTTGAAATTCCATCGTCTGTTTTCGGTGGGATGTCTTAGCTCAGTTTTGCTGATAAAACTGAAATCTATGACGGCCTGATCGATTTTCCCCAGGAAAACTAGTATTGAGAGGTCGTTTCTAAATGACCAGCCTAAGTGCGATGGCGTCTGACTGTTTCTCCAAAGAGTTACCGACTTCACATTTTCCAATAATCCCAGATCCCTAATAAGGTTGAACAATCGAGCTTCAGTTGAGCTTTTGTAGTGGCATTGGACCATAACCACACTATCCTCAAAGCTGAATACGAGATTACTCGGAAAATAGGTATTCAATATTTAACGCGAAGAAATACCTAACGATGGATAAGGCGCGAATAATGAGTTGAATGAATTAGAGTTGATCGAACGGCATGGCTCGGCCATGCAGGCGTGGTCTCTGCTGAATGTTACCTTATATCTTCTATTCATATTAAATATATTGTTCTTTCTCTAGCCTAACCTTGTTCTACGTCATGTATTGGTAATTGATACGATACAGTGAGTTGGTGTAGTTGATGGTGTGACTTCCACGTAAGATCTTATAGATTAGGCAGTCATATCATGACAAATCCACAGATTTAGGATTAGGTCTATTATTAGAGCAGTACTAATATCATAGTAGACTGTAGTTCAACACTTTCACCTCCAATATACGTATGTTCCGCCAAACTGACTTCAGGAAAATAAAGGTCTCTTAGAATCTGGATATGAGTAAATCCGAGACGCAGGGAGCGGGATAATTTTTACAGTACACGATTGTCGTACTGGGTGTCAGCAGTGGGCTTCCTATAGATAACCCCAACAAGACACCTCGAGGTGGTAGACAATTTTACTGAGCACCATACGGATTTATCAAGATTGATAAACTCTTGGTAGTAAACTTGATATACCTCCAGGCATGATCTTATTTATAAGGCTACTCCACCCCAGTTCCTGTTTTTCTGTAGTTGCGAAAAAAGACATTCCGCTTATTGTTATATCCAAGCGAAGATTAAATCACGAGTAACTTCTGAGACATATTAATTGACTAGTATTATCTATACATTCTTATGGTGAAACTATTCAATAATTAGATTATGTATATTTATATTTCTCTTATTATAAGCTTTATTTTGACCTATAATTTATTATTGTACGACTTACTTTTCTTAAGCTATGTTCAGTTTATTAACTACTGCCTTCCACGTTTACAGCCACATTTGCGCTTTATTGTGTACAATTGTTATTTTCTATTTTATGGTATGTAGCGGTCTGTTTAATTGATATATAAACCCAGTATGTTTGAAATAAACAAATCGATTCGATTCGCATAATGGAAGCTGGTATTGGTGTTCGGGACACAAATGGTCGGGCTAGGCAAACATACTACCAAATAAGACGCTAGGCTGCCCATTTCGGTCGAACTTGATTGGTTTGGCATAGTGCTAAGACTGTAGAAGTCTTATTTTAATTGGTGGATAAATCACGTGATAAAAAGCCGAACATAAAGCCACAACAAGTATTGCTAGCTCTTGGTTCGTAAACTGAGAAGATAATCAAATTTCAGATATTTCTATAAGATAAGCCTTGCTGAGCATTGATGAGTTCACGTAGCTCATCCATTTTATTTCTTAAACTCACGGCGTTCATGTATGAGCAGCTTTTGCTTTCAATTTGAAACGCGTGAGCTTCTTCCTGCTTGTCTGTATGAGCCTTACGTGAATAGAGAGGTGGCCTACCTATACAAGGTTTTCCGAGTTGATATCCCCTGTCCTTTACACGTTTTCTTGTAATCAAAACAATTCATAAGTGGAATGAACAGCTCGATCTTACCTTTGTGCTTGATCCTGAAGTCATGTGGCCTGTCCGGGTGCAGATGGATTTCGGTTGGCAACCAACGTCTGTTGCCACGAAATGCTTTCAGAGTTCCAGCCGTCATATGGGAGGATAGGAACGTTATGTTCATTGGCCAGGGTCTAGAAAATACGTCCTTCTTGGCTAGTCTCGTCACTTGTTGAGTCAGCATATTTTTGAGCTTCACTATGCGAGTCGAATCGATTTGTTTATTTCAAACATACTGGGTTTATATATCAATTAAACAGACCGCTACATACCATAAAATAGAAAATAACATTTGTACACAATAAAGCCCAAAACTGGCTGTAAACGTGGGAGGCAGTATTATTATTACTATTATTCACAAACATCTTATGGGTACATAAGTGTTGTGAAGAAACCAATCCGGGTTTCTTGAGAAAATGCAATAATACACAATTTTCAATAATGTTAGCATTATACTTGCCATATTTTACAAAAAAATTTAGAATAATAATAGTAGAATATTAATAATAATAAATCGGGTCTGTGTAATTGAGAAGAATATTGAATTGAGTTTAAAGAAGGAAATGGAGAAAATAAGGGAATAGAAATAAAGGAGACGTGAAATACGCAAACAGTGTAATAGGCGTGTTTATAAACACAGAACAAGAATAAACGACTATGTGTGTATCGTTAAATTAGTAACAAAAAATAATTTATCATTGTAGTAAGATATTACGCTAGAATAAATGTTTGTGCAGTTATACATTAGAGTGATGCTATGAAAGTCACAATTAAGTGAAAAGGATAGTAAAATATCAATATGTATGAGTCATATATGCATAGTGATGATAAAACGAATCTGAGAAGTTAATTTAAATGTAACACAAGTTATTGTCTTAATTAGAAACTTCATAATCTTAAGAATAAGATTTATTTAGAAGGGAAGAAGAGAGAGAAAAGAAGTGAACACCTAGTGAAAAGGTTCATCCATGATAAGAATAATAATTGTGTAATGAATATCAACCTCAGAAGGAAACCAGCAATTGAAAAAAATAAAAATCCTTTAAAGCACTCGGATGAATACATTTAGATTTATGTAATAGTATACAGAATGAAACCGGATATTAGTATAAATATTTGTGCAATAATGATGAAGACTGATGCTATGAAAGTCAAAATTGATTTCAAAGGACAATCTGGATTTAAATATGTTTAGAAGGATAAGAATAGATAAAAAGAATACCTAATGTGTCGGGGAACTGATAATGATATTAATAACGATAATAATAATAAACACGAACATAAGCAGACTTCATATATTAAGATAAAAAGAAATAAAACAAAATAGGCGTGAAAAGATTTGAAGTTTTTATTTTGCTTTACAAGTAATTAAATAGATGGCGGACCTTGTTTGTATAAATCATTATTGAATACATTGATATTCAATAGGTGACATAATCCACTTTCGGAAAGAAAATCGTCAAGGAAACTTTTGAACCGGGTTGTAGTTTCACTGCAGCGGAGGTTCACTGGCAGTCTGTTCCACATGGTTGAGTAGCGAATAAGGAAAAAATTCTGACGTAAGTTTGTGTGGGTTCTTGGAATCGCTAGAATGTTCTCCTTATTGCGTAGATTGTGGGATGATATTATAAGGTATGAAGGGGTAGATACCGATGAGTAAGAAATACCGTTAATGAGCCGGTAGATAAAGACAAGATTTAATTTGATACGTCTGATCCAGAGAGGTTCTAAGTTGAGTTGTTGACATCTTTGGTAATAGTCTTTGTTATCGGAATACTTCAGAACAGCTTTGGTGAACTTTCTTTGAACACCTTCAATTCTAATCAGATCATTATGTCTACGATTACTGTAAACTAAAATACCATATTCAAGAATGGGTAAAATACATTTTCTGTATGATAAAAATCTCGATTCGATATTATTGAAGTTTATCATTATCAATCCTATGAGCTTTCTGGCTTTGGATACTTGAGATATATTGTGTTCAGAAAATTTCAGACTGTTGCTATATCTTAAACCCAGGTCACGAACAGTGTTGAGAGGTTTGAGTGTATGTGTCTGTACAGTCAGATTTAAGTTAAGACAGCTACCAATGTGAATAAATCTAATTTTGTCAACATTAAGTGGCATATTCCACGAAATAGTCCATTCGTACAACTTGTTTATTTCCTCCTGAATTACCGCTGAAATATAGCTTTCTTTCGTGGGAGAAGAGAATGAATAAACTGCTTTCAGGTCATCAGCGAAAAGGAAAGGCTTACCATACTAAAAGAGGGAACACACATCATTGATAAAAAGGAGAATGAGTAATGAACCAACCACACTTCCTTGTATAACCAAACTGGTTACATTCACAGGTTTAGAGTAGCAAGATCCAAAGCGAACGATTTGGATACGTTCTTCTAAAAAAGATTTTAGCCAAGATAAAAGGGGATTCTGTATGCCAAATGAAGAGAGTTTTAAAAAAAGAAGTTTGTGTGAGACACTGTCGAAAGCCTTACTAAAATCGAAGTAAAGAATTATCACTGACTAACCAACATCTCTTCTCTGGGTAATTTGATCAAAAAAAACTTCAGGTGCGATGTGAAACATGAGTCAATAAACTGAACATAGCTTAAGAAAAGTAAGTCGTACAATAATAAATTATAGGTCAAAATAAAGCTTATAATAAGAGAAATATAAATATACATAATCTAATTATTGAATAGTTTCACCATAAGAATGTATAGATAATACTAGTCAATTAATATGTCTCAGAAGTTACTCGTGATTTAATCTTCGCTTGGATATAACAATAAGCGGAATGTCTTTTTTCGCAACTACAGAAAAACAGGAACTGGGGTGGAGTAGCCTTATAAATAAGATCATGCCTGGAGGTATATCAAGTTTACTACCAAGAGTTTATCAATCTTGATAAATCCGTATGGTGCTCAGTAAAATTGTCTACCACCTCGAGGTGTCTTGTTGGGGTTATCTATAGGAAGCCCACTGCTGACACCCAGTACGACAATCGTGTACTGTAAAAATTATCCCGCTCCCTGCGTCTCGGATTTACTCATATCCAGATTCTAAGAGACCTTTATTTTCCTGAAGTCAGTTTGGCGGAACATACGTATATTGGAGGTGAAAGTGTTGAACTACAGTCTACTATGATATTAGTACTGCTCTAATAATAGACCTAATCCTAAATCTGTGGATTTGTCATGATATGACTGCCTAATCTATAAGATCTTACGTGGAAGTCACACCATCAACTACACCAACTCACTGTATCGTATCAATTACCAATACATGACGTAGAACAAGGTTAGGCTAGAGAAAGAACAATATATTTAATATGAATAGAAGATATAAGGTAACATTCAGCAGAGACCACGCCTGCATGGCCGAGCCATGCCGTTCGATCAACTCTAATTCATTCAACTCATTATTCGCGCCTTATCCATCGTTAGGTATTTCTTCGCGTTAAATATTGAATACCTATTTTCCGAGTAATCTCGTATTCAGCTTTGAGGATAGTGTGGTTATGGTCCAATGCCACTACAAAAGCTCAACTGAAGCTCGATTGTTCAACCTTATTAGGGATCTGGGATTATTGGAAAATGTGAAGTCGGTAACTCTTTGGAGAAACAGTCAGACGCCATCGCACTTAGGCTGGTCATTTAGAAACGACCTCTCAATACTAGTTTTCCTGGGGAAAATCGATCAGGCCGTCATAGATTTCAGTTTTATCAGCAAAACTGAGCTAAGACATCCCACCGAAAACAGACGATGGAATTTCAAACGGTTGAGTGTGTCAACTTTATAGTACTATCTACAACAGGTGGATTGGGATGTAAGTAACATATGCACAAAGGAAATAAGAGAGGACAGGCTTCGGTACCAGATAAAGCTTATGGATAAATTTGTCTCCAATCCGAAAACCTTATTCCGTAATGCAGCCTCTCTTTGACAAGCCAAAAGTGGAGTTTCCCAACTGCTAGGTCGTAATGGCCCGACCAATAACTACGGTGACGCCACTAACTTTTTGGCTGAACAATACTCTCGGACACTTCAAACGACCAACATCAACCATATTGATGAAAACTTCAACTGAGCAGGACTTTCCGAAATGAACCTGAGCGCTGACTTGGTGTCCCGAAAACTGTAGCACCCAAGAAAAGACATTTCCCTTGGCCCGGATATGGCTCATCCTGCTCTACTGATGGAAGCAGCCTCAATACTGGCAACACCACTTAGCGTGAAGTTCTTACACTCGCTAGGCCGAGGCAAACTACTTGAAATATGGAAGCTGGCTTACATCACACCAATTTTCAAAGGAGGTCGACGCAGAGAACCCTCAAGCTACCGACCAGCGACTCATCTCCTTACATTCTTAAATTATGGAGTCTCCGATATGCGAAGATATTGAAGATGCCACGAGTATTTGCAGTTTGACAATAACTTAGCCAGTAACACCTATAATTGAATCGCGCCCACCCAGTGAAATCAAGAGTCAGAAGCGAGAAGGTTCAAACATATATTTCACAGGTTATCAATATATCGAGAAGTGACTGATCTAAACTGGCTAGCGGTGGCAAGAGAAAATGAGCACGGCGTTCCCACTTGTGATCTGGTGCGGATGCATGACCGAGCGGCTTCATTTAGGCGAGTCCATTGAAACTAATGCGGTTAGCATCAAATGTCGAAGACTTACAGAGATATTGATTTTAGCGATTTATTTACCGCTACAGTATACATGACTATTTGTTATCCTAGCATTTCTTTACATTCCAACAACATGTTTTAGGATGTGTCAATTTTGTGTAATAAACCTGTTGACTGTGGCGGACACATGAACAAGCATCCTTGATCCCAAGGCGAAGGTTGACTTTATTTACCTTGACTTCTCAAAAGATTTTGTTAGGGTCAATCATATATGTCTTATCAGTGAGCTCAAACGATTGTATATCAGATCACCTCTAATCGATTGGCTTACTGCATACCTAGAAAATCGACACTTTAAGGTTAGGGTTAATTTCACTTTATCTCAGGCTATGGAATGTCCTAGTGGGGTCCCTCAGGGCTCAGTATTAGGGCCTCTTCTCTTCTTGACCTACATAAACGATCTTCCTCAACAGGTAACGTCAGACTTATTACTTATTGCTGACGACGTGAAACTTTGGAGAGAGATACGCAACCAAGACGATACACAGGCACTTCATAAGGATCTGACTCGACTACAAAGTTGGGCGGATGATAACGGACTTACCTTTAACACTTCAAAGTGTAAAGTAGTCCATCTGCGACATGTCGCAAACTACAGTTACAACTTAGGAAACTCCTCTCTAGTAGTATCCCAAGTCGAAAAATATTTAGGAGTCCTGGTGCCCCATGATTTAAAGTCTTACGCTAATCGTGACAAAAATGGCTTCCGAGCAAACCTTGCACTGGTAACATTGAAGCGCATTTTTGGCCAGTTTGACGGAAGAACTTTTCATACAATCTTCAATAGTTTTATCCGTCCCCATTTAGAGTACGGAAATATAGTACTCCCCCCTCACTCCAAAAGGACAAGGTCACTTTGGAGCGTATCCAACGGCGAGCCACGAAACCAGTTCGAGGACTCAAATTTAAACTTTACGAAGAGCGCCTTCAATCCCTTAACCTTTACCCATCAAAGTATAGACGTCTTAGAGGTGACCTTCTGATGGCTTATAGTATCCTTAACACTTCTGGACATCCTCTTAAACATCTACTAAAGCTTAGTTCCAACACTCACCTAAGAGGTAACACTCAAAAACTGGAGAAACAATATAGAAGGACGGACTGTAGACACAACTTCTACTCCTTAAGAGTTGTCAAATGCTGGAATCCGCTGCCAGCTGAGCTAGTCCAAGCGACTTCCCAGGAGTCTTTTAAGAGTCAACTTGATCTATTCTTAAGGACTAAGGATAATATCTTACTATGATTTACCAATTACATTCTTACTCTATTATCGTTAATATACCTAGGTTCCCGCCTAGCGGTTTCGGTGATCCGTTGCTTCTAGACACGAAACCCGTTAAGCGAAAGCTTCTATTCCGTCCACAACCATTTGAGGCTGATTGGCTGATGTACCTCAAGGTCATCGATGTGGTTGAGTTGCCAACGTAATATGAACCCTCACTCCGCTATCAGGAAGAAAGGTTCAGGTACTTTGATCGGTTGTTATAGGCGAGTTCAGAAAAATCCATCACTAACTTAGTCCCCACACATTGAACACTCGGATGTGTTAGCGTCCTTAAAAAGGCATAAGTTAGCAGCTTGGGTACAATATTCCAGGTGATGTTTCATATAAGCAGGGTATAAAATCTGAAACAAAGCATCTGAAATTTCGGGAAGATAATCATAACACTCGCAACATTTGAAAGCTGGTACATCCATTCGTTACTGGCGAATAGTGAATATCGTTGTCTAGTGTCTGGTTGCTCAGTGTAGGATAGTGATCGCTCTCTATCTCGTCCCGCTTGTTAAGTTGAGTGTTGCGAATCCGTATGTATGCGACGTGGCGTTTGTAGCTCAGGACTATTGGTTGCGATTTAGGTGGCACGTCGTCTGTTCCTAGTTTATTAGACCGGCGTTGTTGCGTGCGCGTCAAGAAGACCGAGTGAGTAGTTTGTGTGACTAGGTTCAGCTTGGCCAATCGGGCTTCATACGGAAGCTTCGGTATTCCGGGAATCAGCTTAATCGCCGTTCTCTGGACCTTTTCCAGAAGCTCACTGTTTTTTTAAGCAGGGGCTGGCCGCTTGTATGGAGTACTGAAGTTTAGGACGTACGAACACTTTTACAAAGTCAAAAACGTCTTAGCGTCGACATGACTAAAAGCCCTACGTATTGACCATAACGTTCTAAGACCTTTGGCGGCTATTGCGCGGCAGTGTGCAGTAGTCTTTAAGTTTTGGCTAACGATGACTCTTAAGTGATTATATGTTTGGATGGCAGGTGTTATTCGTCGTGTATGTATCTGTACCTTGATGACCGATATGCATCACAACACACTTGGAAGTGCTTATCGGCAACTGCCAGGTCGAGTGTTGTTGAAGGCAGGCGACTTGTGCTTTTGGTCTGTAGGTGCATTTGCTCGAGAAGTTGACTAACGACCCAGTTAAGTGGGATGATTTCTTGTGAGATGGTAAGTGTTTATTTGATTAATGTGACCGGTCTCTAATGACTAGTTAGTTATTTACTGCCTTGCCCAACAACAGACGAGTTGTAAAATAAGTAGGGATAACAATGCACGTGTTTCACATAGTATTCTACATTGGGATATGTAGGTTGGTGAAATGCAATCAGCGTTTACTTAATTGTTGGAAGTGCCTATGTTTCATGGAGTCAGTTGACCACAGTGTGTCGAGGAACGGATGGTCGATCAGTTGGGCAATCGTATGTATGGAAGTGAATTTATTATAAGCTATGTCTGGTCATCGAAGTTATAAACCTTTTACTTTGTAATTGGTAGGTGTGTGTTCAGACTTGTAGGTGGTGATTAGACTGGTTGTATTTGAATTTGGCGAAACGAGGTGTAGGGTAGTTGGTAGATGCGTATATGTAGCTGAAATAGAAGTGGCATTCGTGTACGCAACAACTGGGAGGGGTAAGATGGTAGGTATGTATAGATGAGGATGTTTGTAAGCTAGCATATTGGTCTGGTATTTTTATGCTGATTTCAATTAAGTCAACTAGTGCGAGATGTGAATGGTGCAGTCATGTCTCATTGATGCAATTAGGTGAGTTTCCAGTGAGTCAACGAAGCTTCCTGTGGGCAAGGCCAGACTTTCAGGATGATATGAATTCGTGTTTTTAATTGAGCGCTTCCCGTGAACCAGAATGAGCCTGGAATTACAACAGTTAGTATTAGAGAATTCCACGTCGTGCATTATTTGCCGACTCTGGGACTGGTTGGAAAAAGCGGAGAGGTGGTCAGTGTATGACATGGTGTGGTGGTATGAAAGGAAGCTGCAAAGGGTTGGCTTGTGTTGGTCCTTCACGACTCCCTGGTTGGGGTCCGAGACGTGGTGCAACACAGTGGCTAGAGACGTTATCAGATATGGCTTAGAATAGAAGTCAGTGGCGATCCTGCTGTAACCTTGCTTTACTTTCTTCGTAAAAAAGTAGTTGTATCTTCCTAGACTGAAAGATGGTGTAATCAGTGCAGAAACACGACATGAAATAAGGCAAACTATAGTACCGCTAACTCAACAGGCAATGGAAAACAACCAACTGACTCCACAAGAACAAAAGGCCTTAAAAGAACTCAAAAACAGAAAGGATATTGTCATAATACCAGCGGAGAAAAAACGCACCACAGTAATCATGGACAAAGAAGAATACGTCAAAAAGCCGAAGGACTACTGGAAGATAAGAGCACATACAAACTGATGGATACAAATCCCGTCAAAATATTAGACAACCAAATCTCAAAGACCTTAAACAAGCTAGTCAAAGCAGGAGAATGAAATCCAACGGACCAGTACTTCCTCGATTCTACGGCAGACCCAAAATACACAAACCAAACATTCCACTACGTCCAATTGTGGCACTCGCCGGAATACCAACGTACAATTTGTCAAAAGAAATTTCAAGAATATTGAGACATTTAGTAGATTCAGCCAACCACTCAATCAAATCCCCTACACAATTCCTGGACCAAATTAAGGACATCCAAATCAACAACTACGAACTGATGATATCCTTCGACGTGACAGCACTATTCACCTCAATTGAACCAAAATTAGCAAAAGAAACTATATCCCTGCTGCTCAACAACGACACAAATCTCACTAAACACACGAAGCTTCAAATTCAAAGTCTACAGGAACTCATCGATTTATGCCTAACAACATACTTTCAATTCAACAACAAAATCTACGAACAATTGAAAGGGACACCAATATCAGGATTGATCGCAGAGGCAGTGTTGCAAAGACTAGAAGCCGCTATATTACCAGTGATCAAACCAAAAATATGGATTCGCTACGTAGACGACACCTTCGTCATCGTCAAAAAGAATGAACTAGAAAACACTTACAAGCTGATCAACAACGTCTTCGATGACATCAAGTTCACCATGGAACAGGAGTCAAACAACCAACTAGCATTCTTGGATATATTGATCACTAGAACCGACACAGAAAAACTGGAAACTCAATTATATAGGAAACCGACCCATACGGATCAAATTCTCAACTACAATAGCAACAACCCAAGAGCTCACAAAATCAACTGCGTACACAATTTGTTCAAGAGGGCGAGGACACACTGGCAGCACGAAGAAATGAAGAGAAATACCTAAAGGATGTATTTTAGAAGAACGGCTACCCCATCAACTTCATCAAAAAATACCAACCGCACGCAGCATTAGAACTCAAGTCAAGCACAAAAATCAACAAAAGGATCACCCTACCATATATACAAGGAATATCAGAAACCGCGTCGAGAATGCTGAAAACCTTCGGAATAGGTGCGGCAGACAAACCGACAAAATCACTACAATCAATCTTATGCAAACCAAAAGATGAAGCAACAAAGGAAAACAAATCAAACATCATCTACAAAATAAATTGTGCCAACTGCGAAAAACATTACATCGGACAAAGCGGACGCCCGCTTCACCTTCGCCTACATTAACATCAATTAGCAGTCAAACGGCATGATATCTCTTCACTTATATCAATACACGTGGACAACTGCGGACACTCATTCGATTGGAAAAATGTGGAAATCTTAGACAGAGGAAACTCCAAAAACACCAGAGAATTTTTAGAAGCCTGGCACTCAGGTCAATCAGCAATCAACAAGCATATTGAAATCAATCCAATTTATCAACCAATCAGAAAAATCATGCACAAACATAAGAACAAAAATCAAAACAATGGGAGACACAACCAAAACAAAGAAGTAAACAACGACAAATTTAAGGTCAATAAGAACCAATCAACGTCGAGGTGCACAGAACAAGATTTGAGACACATATGGAGAAATTCAAACACTTCACTTCTATCCGAAGTTTGTGCTGATGATGTCGTTCAGAAGAACGATGAAAGCTCCACGACCAAACCATCCAGCTCAGAGAACAAAACTCCACCAAAATAAACTGAAAGATTTCTTCTGATTGTACCTTTCCGTTCCCCAATTATTACTATTATTATTATTACTGTTATTGTTATTACACTACCTTACACCAATCTCTTCGTTATTATTCTCCTGTTTTTTACGCTCCTTACCTTTTTTTCCCTTCTCTTTAAATTCTCAATGTTTTGTGTGGCGAATATATATTTAGCGCACTCTTGTACCAATATTATGTGTTCAAATAAATAAATAAATAAGCCACCAAACCATTATTGTTTGATCAATTCAGAAAGAATGGTGTGAAACATTGTTTTGGAAACATTGCTAATTTCGTTGTGGTGGTGTAAAGAAAGAGAGTAGTGAGTGGGAGTTGAAATATATTGATAAAAGTAACTAGGGTACGGGATTATTAGTGGATGAGAAGAAGTGGTAGGGTGAATTTGGTTGACTGTGTCCTGTAGGCCTGCAATAAACTCAGTTTTTATCATTAGTTTTTAAAAATAAATGACGTCATTGGCATAATGATTTATCTTAGACATTCTCTTTTATTTTGGCTAGCGATGAATAAAATTAACTTGAAATGTTTGTTTCATATTATTTAATAATTTCTTGTGAATGAATTTTAAGCATAAACCGTCCAAAAACCAATTAGTTTATTATTAAGCTTTACTGAATTAAGTAGATCCATACTTCAGTATTCGATGTTTAGTGTACAAACAAACGGTTTAATTAGAAACCACTTAGAAGGGAAAGATTCTAAATAACTCTACACTGCGTGCATTACACTTCATAACTTGACTTGTAGAATATTAAAAATAGACAAACAGATAAATAGATAGATTTGGAATTGGAACTATAGGGTATCATAATTGAGCTTTTTATAAAGGTCAGGATGGTTCTATTTTGTGGTCTCATACTATTGGTATCATGAGGAGAGAGAGAGGGGGGTAGCACAACCATTTAAAACTAGGGCAGCGAAAACACAAACAAACAGTACAGAAGAATAACAGCATAAATTACTATCATGTTATGTCTTTATAGCTTGAGAATATGCCACATAACTAGATCGCTAATTGTATCATCGACTTACTGACCATGTAGGTGCTGGTGCTATGTCAAGCCATGATAGGTTATTCTAGCCTCTGGACAGACAGTTAATCCATTCTTCTCAAGCCATATTTTTACCCCGTCACTTATTCGCTTATTAACCTTGACTCCTTTTAAGTGATTGTATGTGTGCTGATTACTTACCCTACTCATTATGTGTCTGTAACTGATTTTTATTCGACCATAAATATCATTTCAGGCTTAATTAAATCGAGTTGTCTCACACGCCTTCTCCGATCCGTTTCATTTCTCTCTCCGCTTCCTTCTCTGCGTTTGCCTGATTATCTATCCAGATCAATGATTGTATGAAACATACGTATTCGAAATCCATTCTCGTATCTAATTCCGTTGTTCACTAACGCTTTAAGTCGATGATTATATACGAGGGTAACCGGTATGTATGTTTCGACAGCAATTATTCGATAATGATCATTTGTCCGATCTAAGTGGAGTCAGATATAGGGCCACTAAAATCAGATCAATGACTCATAAACCAGTGAGAGCAGCTTAGAGTCAACTCTGAGTTCTTATTGGTTCTCCGAGATGGTGGCTTTTCGTCCAACCCAGCAGCTTTAGTCCAGAACACCAATATCAGTCTCTGCTACATGAATCATGTATTTCAGACATACATAGTTTATACACAAGCAAATCAGGTTACATCATACCATAAAATAGAGAATAACAATTATACAAGATCAAGAGAAAAGTGGCTGTGAGTGTGAGATACTTAGCTAATAAATTGGGAATAACCTAAGAATAGTAAATTGTATAATATTGATCAATAGGTCAAATGTAAGCTTATAATAAAAGGAATATCAATGTACATATGATGTAGTTACTTAATAGTTATACAATAAGAATATTTAATAACAGTCCATAAATAGATTCTTGCAGTTACCATTCACTTATTCCTAATCCAGATATATCAAATGGGTCTGCTGTTATACATGAGCTACGTTGTCTTATGATCTACTGATATGAACAAATATTATTCATATTGATTGAATTACAAGAAGAGTGTTGGTGTAGAATATCTACAACAGGAGAGGACGAAAACACACTGTAACACAACTGCAGCGTGGAAAAATGAAGAAAAATATCTAAAGACTATCTTTCAAAAGAATGACTACCTAACCTGTTGTGACTTGTGGTGCCCGAAATCTGATACTGATACATAGTATGCTACTATAATGTTTCGAACTATTTGAATTATAGCACGAACTAAGGGTCCAAGAAATAACGCAATTGAATTAGGAAGACACAGGCACAACCGAATGTACTATATTTACAATTCGAAATCGAGCCATCAACATGTACAAAAGTATCATCAGTTAATTCAAACACCACAACCGCCACAGCTTAAATAGAAGTATAAGTGTTTGTAATCGGTTGTATGTCTTCTTGTTAAGTTCATCCTGAGTCTGTCCGACATTGTACTGGATGAAAACTTTGTAGTATCTAGAATGTGCTCATTAGTATGGGAATTAACAAACGAAATCAGAACAGACTCACCTGGAATTGTATACAATCAGCATATCGGTTTTGTACTGAAATGATTCATATTTCGAATTGGAACCATAGATTTTTCAACGCTACCCCCCCCCACGAAATAATGTTGGATCTTTATATCCCCAAGTTATGAATGATGTGGCTTCATTTAAAACATATTTCTCACATTGATTAGAGTAAATATTAGAAGTGTTTTTGTGATAAGGATGAACAACAGTTGATATGAAATCATCAGAATTGTAATCAAAACCGAGCTCATTTAGTATTCGTGCTTTGCATTGAACAAGTTTTTCACAAGGATCAAATGCATTACGAGGACAGGTAATACATATGTCATCAGGATTTGGTTCTACTGAAATATTTTCATGAAATTGACTAAGAATGTCATTGCAGAGCAATGGATCATTAGAAAAATTAGCATCTATCATGACTGCCTCAGGTTTTTGATAATGAATAGGTTCATTTAACATATTTCCCTCAGATTTGTAAGAAATTTCATCAGAAATATGTGAATCATTAGGAAAAGCCATACCTGGTACAATAGCATGAGAATTCTGATAAATCGATTGGTTAGAAACTGTTGTTTCGCAAGAATTCTGAATTTGATTTAACTCTGAACTGCTTTTTGACTCTACACTGTCTATTGCAATCGTTGATAAAGATAAATCATCATTATAAATACTCGACTCAGTAGAATCAGAATTACAAGACTTAATATTAGTTGCAATAACATGAACATTAGTATTGCAGACTGACTGAATATATCCAATATCATCACATTTAAAGCATTTAGAATTACGAAATTTACATGAATTAAAAGCATGGAACTTGCCACAGGACAAACACTGACCAAATCTGTGCCCATCTTCGTGAAACGCACTGCAACTCCGCAATGAATTATTTGCATATCCTTGAATATGCACTGGATTAGGATAACGTGATGTAGTAGAACTTTTAATGTCCTGATGAATCATTTTAGGAAATTTTCCTTATTTACTGCAATCGAAATTTGCATACTTGACATAGTCTAGTAGTAATGCCTTGAGAGTTGTATAAGGAAGCGAAATGGGTTTTTCCGGCATAGCCAAAGTTCTTAATAAACTGTATGCTTCTTTACCGATGAATGTGAGGAAATATGCCACAATATTAACATCCTCATCATCTTCCTTGGTCACGACCCAGATTTCGAACCTTTCGAAATAATCCTCAAGAGCTTCAGAAGTTGAATGAATGTCTAACTTTTCCATTGCAGGCTCAATCGCGACGCCAATATAATGTTTCGAATTATTTGAATTATAGCACGAACTAAGAGTCCAAGAAATAACGCAATTGAATTAGGAAGACACAGGCACAACCGAATGTACTGTATTTGGAATTCGAAATCGAGCCATCAACATGTACAAAAGTATCATCAGTCAATTCAAACACCACAGCTACGTGCTACCCCCGTCGACTGACTACTCGAGTGAGAAAGTGTATTGGGCTACCGAATAAAATACACAATTTCTCATTCATTTATATGCCACTCTATCCTTAGGAAATCGACCCACTGACCCCAACGATTTGCACATAACCCTTAAGTCACTTCTGGTTGCCGTCGACTGACTATTTGCTCTTTCTGATAGGCTTATTTTACAATCAACTTAATCAAAAAATATCAATCAAACGTATCAGCAAAAACAAAATCATGTACAGAAACCAACAAACGTATCATCCTACCACATATAAAAGGCATATCGGAAATTACAACGAGATTATTGAAGCCTTTGGGAATAGGTGTAGCATATAAACCAACAAAATCTCTTCAACCAATCCTATGCAAACCAAAGGACAAAATGAAAAAGAAAAATCGAACATTATCTACAAAATAAATTGTTCCAACTGCGAAAAACACTACATTGGACAAAGTGGACGCCCTATTCATCCTCGCCTGTGCGAACATCAATTAACGGTCAAACGCCATGAAATATCCCCACTTATATCAATTCATGTGGACATACATTCGACTGGGAAAATATTGAGATTTTAGATAGAAGGAATACCAAAAACACCAGGGAATTTTTAGAAGCTTTGCACTTAGGTCAACCAACAATCAACAGACAAATTTAAGTCAATCCAATCTATCAACCAATCCGAAAGATTATAGACAAATATCGGACCAGGGATCAAATTAACGGGAGGTACAATCAAAATAAAGAAGTAAGCAACCACAGGTTAAAGGTCAACAGTCACCAATCAACATCGATGTCTACAAGACAGGCTATGAGTCATGAATAATTTTTTGGTTAACGTTCTTTTAGCGAGTTAGTTTTCTACGGGATGGGGTCGCTAACCCCATACCCAACCCTGCTCCTTTATCCGGGCTTGGAACCGGCATAGCCCCCAGAGGGACTCCAGGCGGAGTCATATGTGAAGAAATTCGAATACTTCACTCCTACTTGAAGGATGTGCTGATGATATCGTTCAGAAGAATGATGAAAGCTCCACGATTCAACCATCCAGCTCGGAGAAAAAAAGTCCACTTAAATCATCCACCTGAGCTAAAAATCTTCTCTACTATCTCATAAAGCTGCTTGTTTACTAAACGTAATGATTAATCGGAAATAATTAATGTGTGTTTAAACACTACAAAATCATTTGCATAGATTGCTACATTTTTCGCCCAATTATGATATCATCAAATAAGTGGCTTATCAGTAAACTGTGCTTCTGTACATATTTGACCCCAGTGTCAATGATTCATAAAATGGAAAAAAATAGTAACATTTATTATTTGTAACATAAAGAGTAGTTTAATATTCTTTCTATACGAGATTTCACCATGGTGATTACATAACCAATGTAAAGTAATCGTCTGTGAACATTTCATTTGATAAGTTAATAAATACCAGTCGATAAAATACCAAGTTAGTCGATTTTTACCTCCTACTAAACATGACCTTGATATAACTATACATAAATGGTATCTATGGTGTAAAATATAAAAACTTATCAGAAGAGATAAATATGGTAAACGCTAGAAAACTGACCTTTATGTAGGCGGATTTAATTAAAAATATGATTTAATTTAACATAAATAAAACTAATAGGAAATATATAAATATACAAAATAGTTAGAAAGTAAATTATTATGAATTATAGAATTAATTTTCATCAAGGACTGACATAATAGCTTGAAAACCATAAAGAATTGAATAGTTATTTTGTTAACACCAGTAATCCAGTCACATGAAATAAAATCATCATTTGTCAGCTATATGGATGGTTGCATCTCTGAAATTGCCTTGAAAGTACTAATACATATGACTACATCCCATTCTACCAGGCAAATTATAAAGACATTAAATGCATGATGATTGTTTCTTCTGAGCATAATTATTAAAATATTCCTGTTGTAGATATTTTGCACTTACACTCTTCTTGATACTTTTAATCAATCTGAATAATATCTTTCCAAATCGGTAGGTCATAAGACAACGTAGCCCATGTATAACAACAGACCCATCACAATATTTTTGATGTTATTGTTCTGTACTATCTGATTCTGTCTTCGCTATCCTAGTTTTAAATGGTTGTACTATTTCGTGGTGGCACTTGAATGACCCCCTCTCTCGCTCTCCTCATAACACCAATAGTGTGAGTCCCCAAAACAGAACCACCCTGATGTTTATATTAAGCTGTATTATGATATCCTATGGTTCCGTATCCTGTTAATTTGTGAAGTGTGTATAAGTTATTTTTGAGATGGTAAAAAAGATTTGTAGCCAAGGTAGGCGATTTTGACGGAGTTTCGTTTATTAAATTGATTCAAAACAACAAGCTCAGAGAAAGAAACTACACTAAATTATGTCGTCCTTAACTAGTGTCATTGACTAATCAATGTTTCTGTTTCAAAATATAAAATGCACCGACTGCAGCCTCCTACTAGAAGTTTAGGATTATATAGACAAGCATTAAAATGAGACATGCAGATTACAGTATTGCTGCTAGTCAAGATTTTTCTATTTTGATATATATATATATAAACTTTAATAGTGAATAGTAGACAAATGAATTTTGCATTAATCAAAATAGTTTATAGATTTCATAAGCTTTAGAATATATCCAACGACATTCGAATGCTTTACGGACAAAAAACAATAAGTCAGTAAAACAACGATAACAATAACATTCAATCAAAAAATACTATTATCTATGTATGTATTTATATGAACACATAAATGTTGTTACAAAGGGGCACAGAATACATATGCACCACACAAGTCACTTGACTCGTGTGTGGGCTGTGATACTTCCCAGGTACTCAGACCAAAGTAAGTGGTTTTCTTAGGGTACCACTCCCAGAGCCTTCGATTTAAAGGTTTGATACACAATGCAGTGGAGCAACGTTAGGAGATGCAGTTCCATGGTAGACGGTTACCAAAAATTGGTTCATACTCGATTTATTCCTTCAGGATCCTGAAGCCCATGTGCACGATTGGTTTGGAATCAGGGATTTCTAACTCCCTTAGGGGAACCCTCCGTGTCTACCAATCCGATTAAAGCGCTGGACACTCACTTTTCGTCCTCTGAATTTCGTAAAAGACACCCCCGCCGTGAGAAGGAATTCATTCACGATCCCAATACACGTACACATCTAACTATAATACATATACAAATTTACTTAGTTGCATACACCTGTTAACACTCGTTGAGGAGCATGGGATGTCCACCACGATTTTTCAACCAACCCTCTCCTGAGTAAACCTTTCTAGTTTTCATGAAACCCTACTCATTATTTTGATACATGTCTCAAATCTTCAACGCAACGTGTTCAAGATTTCAAGTCAGTGTTTTTCTCGTGGTGTAGTTTGGTGATTTCTTCAATATCCACCTACAAGATATCTCCCTAATTTCCTCTTCACCTCAAAGCTAGTTTGTTCTCTCCCACAGTAGGTTGTTACTGATGGATTCCTCCTAATGGATGTGGAGTATCTTGCCTAGACAATTGTTTATATGTACCTGTACTGTTTTGATGATGGTTGTGGTAGTTCTCCAAGATTCAGCTCCATACAGTAGAACTGTGTTGACAATCATATTGTGAATTTGATGTTGACATGCAGACAGTTGTTTTGAGTTCCATATATTCTTCAATTGAAGCAATCCTGTGCTTGCAGTGTCAATGTGTGATTCTAAAAATACATCAGATTCTCCTTAGTTGTCCATAATGCTGACCACGTACATAAAACTTACCACATATTCCAGAACTTTTCCATCAAGTGTGATTGTGTTGGTTGGTGTTCTCCGTGTTGCATTTCACGATCTTGCCATTCGCCTTGTATATGTTTAGGTCTACTGATACACAGGCTTTCGCTACATTTACTGTCTTCACTTGCATTTAGTAGTGTGTATGGGATAGGACAGTTAGGTCATCTACGAAGTCCAAGTCGTCTAGTTGATTTTGATTTGTGGATTATATTCTGTGCTTCCTTTGAGGTGTGCGAGTCATTATAATCCATCCAACCAATATAAGAACAAGAAGGAGAAGAGCGATAGAAATATTAATCATCATTTGTTTTTACCTGAACACAAAATATCTATAGTACAGACTAATTTGTCAAGAGGTTAATTTCTCTCTTACACATGTAGTGACCTACTTTTATCAAGAGAACGCGATTGGTGTAATAGAAACAATTATTATAATAATTAATTGTATCAGGGATTGTTTTACTGTACTTGTTTGTTTAACTGTACCAGAATACATACATTCTTTCGTGCATTGTGACCTTGCACGAATTCGGTTACTCTCAGTAACCACACTTGTAACCTAGCACGATCTCGGTATTCTTTCGATACCACGAGATCGCCAACAAATAAATCTCGACTACAGCCATCAGTTGCCTTCTGATATTTGGCCTACGGTAGATCTTATCGGTTAACTGGCACATAGTCTTCCTGTAGTGATGATCATAGTCAACCGCGACTCGACGCCACACTACACACACTTGTTAGATATAAAGAAGTTCAAAAATGAACTTCTTTTTAGATGAATTAGGGAAATGAAACTGTTCGGGCAACACACACAGTTAACATGCGTTTGTATTTGTTGGTTGGAGAATGTAGTTTTAGATGGACTTTTGCAAAACACAAACCACCATTTATTTACCTAATTATGGAATATATCAGATATATATCAGCTAACGTAATTCCGTGACCTATGATGAATGTATTATAATCATGGTACTTAACTTACAAAGTAGCATATTTTATGGTGCAGTGTTGTAACAGTAAAAAGACCACCGTTTAGATTACAGAAATTGACTAATCAATCCATTTATATATTTAACTGAAACTCTGATTTTGAGATTACCTATTTAATCCACTTAAACATTTTCTGACATCATTATTTTTCATTTCTTGAACAAATCAAAAAGCATATTGTTGACTCTTTATTCCTAATTAAACCTTAACTTTCTTTCAATAATCTATTTAAGGACGTAGAATGAATACCAACATTTTGTTAATAAATGGCATTCATTTTAATTAAAATTCTTTATTTACATTATATAATGCGATTGCTATTTAGTTCCATGAAAAATTATGTAAACTATTTAATTCCTTATGCAATCTGTTTTATTATTTGGGTCAATTTTATTACTACTACAACATTCACAATAATAATGGATTTATTGTTTACATTCTACAAAGAGTATATAAATCATAAGTTTGCAAAGAAATGCATTAAAAATCTTTGATTTGAATTTAGCTCTTACAGTGTTTAAATGTGTAGTTTGAGATTTCCAGATAATATATTGCTGTTGATCTAGAAAAGTTTAGTTTATTTAGAGAGGAAAACACTTTCGAAAGTAAGTGAGGCGAAGAGATACTATTCTCCATTTTATGCTTAGACTAATTGATCTATCAATAGTAACTGGTATAATATTTGTCTAGTCGTTCGCTTTTATATAATTCAGCTGATCAATTTACAGAACATGGTACATGTAATGTCCAATCAGTTGGATCAGCTGTTATATTGTTGCTTGGTCTGTTTAATTAGATTAATACTGAAGGCTAGATAAATGAGACAACGGTGGTCGATCAGCGAAAATCTTTCAGACCTACAGAATATCAGGATAGATAACTCAATGGTAGAATTTTTGATTGCAAACTTTGGTTGTGTTTTTGAATTACACTCAGAGTGTTGGTTTTTCCAAAAATATAAGTATAAATACCAGACACGTTCCAAAAAAACACAAAATCAATGTCTACAGCTTCATGTAAAATAACTTCCCAGTAATATCCTGTTTTCAATAGTTCTTCTGGTAATACACATGTGTAATGAAAATTATCCAAAAATTTCAAAATTTTATAAAAAGTAAAGATAGAAAACTCAATAGACATTCTTTTGATGGCTTTTTCTCTCAAGGTCACTGGTTCCACTCAGAGAAAGAGAAATGGAGTCACGACAAGTTATGTCACTTTGGGGCTTAATTCTTAAAATAACATCAGATTAGATGACATAATAATCTGTCAAAAAGAAAATTGTGGATAGTTCTGCTGTCATGGTTACGTAAAAAAAATAAAGAAAATATATTTGCGTAAAGAATATAAATATTAAATTGTAATTCATTTATGTATGAATAGTGTCTACAAAGCCTTCTTAATAAAGCTATAATATATGTTGAATAGAATTTGAAAGTGTTAGCTATTTTAGTCCAAATCACCGTGACAATATAATACAAATGGGACTGGAAATGGAATAAAGGTGTTGTTCCATTGTTAATAAGCAAACAGAAGTATAAGAATTCATTATTGTATTTGAATCAATTGAAACATAAAAAACAACAAAAAATTTTTTTAGGATTTTGATTGACCACCATTGGTAGTCTAACATTGATCGATTTATGATCTTAATCAAAAACTCAATAATCTCCAAAACCCCATACTGATAATGTTTATCAGGATTATTTTTACTCATCCATTTGGATTTTAAAAACAGGTTGAATGTTTTTAATAATATGTTATGCCTACTTTTTTAGCTACTTTAAATAACTTTATGTATAAATAAATTTGCATTGGATATAATTGAGATAGTAGTTTTTTAGAGATTAGTAAATGACGTAATTAAACAAAGTTATCTGGATAGGCTTTTGTGGCTCATTATTTGACTCCAACTTGATCGTATGTTGATTGCTACCGAAAAATACATGCCGCTAATCCTCACATACAATTATCGACTTAAATCGCGTTAGTGAATAACGGAATTAAATAAGTCAAATACGAGAATGGATTTCGAATGCGTATATTTCATACAATCATTGAACCAGACAGGCGATCAGAGAAATGATAAAAAAGCGAAGAGAGGGCGAAGTGAAATGACGTGTGGTGGAGTAGGCGTATAAGCCAACTCCATTTAAACAAGCGTGAATCGATATTTACAGCCAGACAAAAATAAGTTACAAACATGTGATGAGTAAGATAAGAGATGAACACACATATGCTCACAAAAAAACAGTCAAGGTTGATAATTAACAAGGTCAAAATATGACTCAAGAAGAATGAATAAATTGGATTGTCCAGAAACTAGAATAAACTATGTGGGCTCGACATAAAGCCAGCCACTACAAAACATTGAAGAATTGTCCGTAGTGCATTCACAACGAATAAGTGTTCACTACTTATATGTTCCGTTAGAATACAGAATTCTTTACATATATATACAATACCCTAACAAAATGTATTCTTATTTGTTACTACTCAAAACAAAAATATGAAAATATCCTTTAGCAATAGGGATTAGTTGCCATTTTCTTTTAGTGACATTTTTTTATTGGTTTCGACTCTGAGATATCTTTTTTCTGCCTTAAATAAACTCAATGAATGGATTTCGATATAATCATATCTCGTTTCTTCATAGCCTGTACAAAGAGGGAAATATGCCAACTAGTTTATTTATTCCGCTTGAATTTATTGGTACATATATTCGTAGTAGGTTGTAATCTATTCATAAGATCATTTAAGTATATTATTTAATTAACAAACGTAACTACCCAGTTAAAACAAATACAGAAGTCATTTAATGCAGAATTCGAAACGTTGTAAAACAGTTGACTCAGAAGTTCAAACAGGTCCCCTACCCACTAACAGACAATGTGACTATTGTTCACTGATCATGTAAAAAAAACAATTTTTTTATTTGAACACATTAATATTGGTACAAGAGAGCGCCAATATATATGCGCCACACAAAACAATGAAAATTCGAAGAGAGATAGAAAAAAAAACTAAGGAGTGCAAAAGAAAAAGAGAACAATAACAAAGAGATTGGTGTAAGGTAGTGTGGTAGTAACGAGGGAACGGAAAGGTACAATCAGAAGAAATCTTTCAGTCTAGGAAGATACAACTACTTTTTTACGAAGAAAGTAAAAGAAGGTTACATCAGGATCGCCACTGGCTTCTATTCTAAGCCAGATCTGATAACGTCTCTAGCCACTGTGTAGCACCATCTCTCAGACCCCAACTAGGGAGTCGTGAAGGACCAACACAAGCCAACCCTTTGCAGCTTTCTTTCATACCACGACACCATGTCATGCACTGACCACCTCTCCGCTTTTTCCAACCAGTCCCAGAGTCGGCAAATAATGCACGACGTAGAATTCTCTGGGACGACATTTGTGGAACATGTCCAAGCCACCGAAGTCGGTGTTTCAAGACGGTGATACCGATTGAATTATCATCTCTGTGCCCGAACACACGATGCCGAACCTCTGCATTACTGACATGGTGTTGCCACTGAATGTCAGCAATCCTTAGGAGACAACGATGATCGAACACAGAGAGTCGTCTAACGTCCTCAACTCGGAGAGGCCAGGTTTCACAATCATAGAGCAAAACTGCTCTCACCGACGCGTTGTAGATCCGACCTTTTACAGCCAGACTGACATCACGAAGGCACCAAAGACGGCCCAGATTGGCATAAGCCGCTCTGGCTTTCACTATACATGCATTGATCTCATCACTCACGTTACCACCAGCACTTATGCAGCTACCCAGATTCACGAACTTCTCGACTACTTCTATCTGCTCACCATCCAGGGTGAGTACAGGATTGGAATCCTGCCAGTCTTGTAGAAGTAATTTGCACTTCGAAGGTGCAAAACACATACCATACCTACGGACACTGATTGCCAACTGATTAAGTGCGGATTGCATGCCTTGGGCATTATCGCACAGTAAGACAATATCGTCCGCATACTCAAGGTCGAGAAGTCTTTCTCCAGGCAACAGATCCACACCGCCATTACTTACATTCATCAGAGCTGTTTCCAGAATGTCATCGATGGCAAAGTTGAAGAGGAATGGTGAGATTGGGCAACCCTGCCTAACCCCACTACTCGAATGGAACAATGGAGAGAGGTGGTTGTATGCCCTCACTCTGCCTGAGGTGTTTTTATATAGGGTCTTTAGGATGTTAATAAACTTCTCAGACACACCCTTCTTCAATAGACAATCCCAGAGAACAGTCCTATCCAACGAATCGAAGGCAGCCCTGATGTCAAGAAACACTACGATTATTGGCCTTTGATAAGTATGGCGGTATTCTAACATTTGGCGGAGGGTGAAGATATGATCAATATATCCTCGACCAGAACGAAACCCAGCCTGCTCCTCGTGAGTCAATCTTTCTCGTGTTTTGAACAACCTACGAAGTATGACGGAAGCCAATAGCTTGGACGCAATCGGAAGTAGACTTATTTCCCGATAGTTGTTACAGGAACGACGTGAACCCTTTTTAAAGATAGGGACAACTATCGACTCATTCCATGACGTTGGTTCACTCTCTAGTTCCCAAACCTTTGTAAACAACGTCGCCAGTTCCTTAGTCAGAAAGTCACCACCATCTTTAAAAAGAGCTGGAGGTAAGTCACCTGGGCCAAGTGATATGTAACGCTTCAAGAGTTGGAGTTCCTTGCGGACTTCCGCCTCATTTGGTGGATCAGTCGTCACCGGCCATGGAGGGCAGGACAGTCTGACCGATGCTGCCGGAGCAGCAGGCCATTTGAACTGCCCTTCGAAAAATGCCGCCCATCGTCCAAGACGTCGATGGATGTTAGTGATTGGCATCCCATCATCCTCGCAGATTGTTTCACTCACACCAGACTTCTTGCTGCCAGTGGCTCGGATGAGCTGGAAGAGCTTCCGGTAATTATCAGATGCAGCTGCTGCTTCCAGCTCATTAGCACGCTTCGACCACCAGGCTTCTCGGTCCTTACGCAAGCTTTGCCCAATTTCCTTACGTAACATCCTTCGTTTATGGTCAAACTCACGGTCACCCGGAGTCGACCGACGGGCTTCAATGAGTTGTAAGGAACCAGAAGAAACCCAGTGCTTATAAGCGGGCCGTTTCGCAAACCCATAACTGACTGTTCCCGCCATTTTCATGGCGTCATGCAATTGCAACCAATGCTCATCTATACCTTTCAGTGGAGTGGTAGCCAGCCTAGAAGCTAGCTCGGTTCGATGCTGATTTGCAACAGAAGTTGCAACCAGCTTGCTAATATCAATCCTTTGCTGACGGTCACTTCGTTGTCCACTGAAAAGTAAGGCAAGATTGGCGCAAACCAAGGCATGCTCAGAGTCCAGATAGGTACTCCAAAAGGAGCGACAGTCTTGTACACAACCACGCCAGCGGTAGCTGATCGCGATGTGATCAATCTGAGTCCAGGCTTGAGATGCAGAGGGAGGACGCCAGGTGGCACATCGGCGATGACTGTGCCGAAAGTTAGTGCTAACCAGAAACAGGTTGTGGTCTGTGCACAGTTGCAGTAGACGGTCCCAGTTATCTGTTCTGCGACTAACAAGTCCCCATCGGCCACCTAAACGACTCTCTTCTGTGCCTAGATGGCCAACCTGAGCATTTAAGTCTCCGGTTAGCACTACAATATCTGTCGAACGCACTTTTTGGAGAACAGTTAACTGGTGGTAAAACTCATCCTTGATTGCATCCGGGCTGCAATTTGTCGGAGCATAGGCGGAGATGACGAAAAGACATCGTTTCTCACGCCTATTCCTACTCACATTGATGGAACTTTCTAATCTAACAGCACATAATCGACTGTTAATGGGGATCCAATCGACTAGTGCTGCCTCAGCTCTAGCGCTTAGTGCGACACCAACGCCAGCAAGACCATACGAAGATGCCACAAAGTCCCCGGATAAGCGCACGTAAAACAAGCTTTTCGAAGCGACAGATGGAGATCAAATTTGTAGTACTTCGCCAGAGTCTTGAATACGGGTCTCGGATAGAAAACAAACATCTATATTAAGACTTTCCAAAGACATAGCCAGCCCTATCTGTTGTCCGACCTGCACTAGTGTGCGAACGTTGAAGGCAGCCAGTTTGAATGGTGCACGTGGTTTCAGAAAAACTGCTTCAGTTCTCGTATTCGGTGGTAACATACAATTTTCAACCGGACAGTGACTCGAGAACGTTTAGATACAGTCGAATTTCCACCAAAGACGAGCCACTGTATAAGTATAAAAGAGGGTGAATAATGTGGAAAATAATAATAATAATAATAGTAATAATAATAATAATAGTATTAATAATGACAATAATTGTAATGATAATAATTTGAATCAATTTATTGTTTTTTGAAGCGAGAAAAGTAATTTCCGTAGACATAAAGAGTTCATCATTCGTGTGTGGGCTGTGATACTGCCCGGGTGCCCAAACTGAAGCAGGTGGTGGAGCATCGTAAGGAGATGCAATCCCATGGTAGCCGGTGACCAACGATTGGTTCATACGCCATTTGTTCCCGCAGGATACTGGAGCCCATGTGCACCATTGGTTTGTGATCCGGTTAAAGCGCCGGACATTCGCTTTTCGTCCTCTCATTTTCGTAAACAACACTCCCGCCACGAGATGGCAATGAGTAGGACTTCCTTGGCAGAGGCTGTATACGCGCGGCCGTGTGAGAGTATTTCGAGAGGGAGAGCGGACTCTCCCCACTCTCGGCCGTATCAGGGCATTCGTGAATAGAATACTTTCTTGCTTGTAATGAGTCTTTAAGAGAGTTTTTAAAGTCATTTAAATAAGTTATTTCCTTTTATTAAGAATTCAGTAGCATATAGAGACATCAGTGACATGATGGCTTTTAAACATAAATATGAACATGTAATCGTGTTTTAGCATCCTAAAACCAATAGATAACTTGTTTTTCAGTATGCTTACAACTAAAGTATTGAAACCACTAAATATTCCCAACTGTGTAGACATAAACACCTATTATTATTACATAAATGTCATAGCAGCTCCACCTGTAGCTTTTCTAGAGTTACTACCGGTCCCAAGCCCGGGTAAAGGAGGAGGGTCGGGCATGGGGTTAGCGACCCCATCCCGTAGAAAACTAACTCGCTAAAAAGCGCTTAGCAGAGAAAATAATTCAAACCATTTCAACTCTGCCCTGGGAGTTAGAAAGTCTTCATTTAGAAGAATTATGACGCTTCATAATGAAAGCCGAGTTACTCCGGGAGTTACGAGACCGATGCCCCTTCTAGCAACCAGAGCAACAATTTTTATAGGTACATGGAACGTACAGACAATGTGGTGGACCAGGAAGACTAGTCTACTATAACTGAAGATAATAAGTTTTGCTTTAAGATGACTTAGTTAAGGTATGTAATCAGAAGGGGTTTGTGGAGATTTTAGAAATTTTCACAGATTTAAATCATGAGTCAATTGAAGCTAGACCACCATTGATAACCTGGAAGCACTGGACGGCCGTTTCGTCCTAGTATGGGACTCCTCAGCAGTGCGCATTCACGATCCCGCACCACGCGGGGCTCGAACCCAGGACCTGCTGGCTTCGCGCGCGAGCACTTAACCATTAGACCACTGAGCCGGCATCCAACGGTGTTAATGTCTAACTTCAACCAATCCACGAAGTTGCGCCATATGTAACTTAACTGCTTATTATACTTCATTTTACATTTATTTAATAAATTCATTGTAAAATGTATCACAAAACAATTAACATTTTATATAAGAATGAAAAAATCTTTTTATCTTGAAAATAATTTGTACTATAAACTGACTTTAGATCTGAAGTCTGTGGGTTAGAATTCTGGTACCGTTATGAGTGTACACTACAGAAAAATCTCATATTATAGCGAAACTGAAGTTCAATGTTTCCTTGTTTTCAATGTTTATCTATCTAAATTAAGTTCATACAGTAAGCTGTCTTCAACATTTACTATCCTCATTCATAAGTAATTGGAAAATATCAATTTAAATGATTGAAGTAGAATGAAAAAAGACGTATTTTTTTTCTATCAAGAAGGTTAAATATTGTAACTTTATAGCAAAGTAGTAAACTACTCATACTTACTTAGTCAAGTACGTTTGTTTTATTGACAAAGACTATTGCCGAATTTATTCTGATTTTGTAGTCCGAACATAGTTTCTTATACAAGTTTAACTCAAATTCATTAAACATTAGGCTATTCGAACATAGGAATTCCCCAATGTAATACACTACCTATGAATGGTGATCACATTTTATAATAAATACTCCAGATTCGAATAGAAAGTAGGTAATTATGAAACTAATTCATAAGTACAAGATACAGACGACTTGAATCAAAATGTTTTACAAGCTGAGACTTCACTAAGATATTATTCAGAAAATGTGAATAAAAGTAAGTAATATTAGGTTGGATGGTTTAAGCTTTGATATTTTGAAATCATGTTTTTGTTGCATTTGAAATGTTAACCAGTAAGAAACCTCGCTATGAAGATGAATGATAGTACGATTATTATCACGAATAAAATGAATTTGTTGTGCTCACTATCTGTATACAGTATAAAAACTTTTGATTTTATGATATTACAAGGCTTTTATTCGATTTCATTTGAAGGTTAGATAGCTATGAATAATCAGTAAGTATTCAGTTTATTCCGATATACACCACATGAAAACCGATTTTATTTTATAGATTTAAACTAGAGTAATCAACTCCTTTATTTCATGGTTTTAACATTTAAGTATTCTGAACTTCATAATTTTCTCGAGTGTTTTACGATTTACATTAATCAAATGATATTTAGTACACTGGATAGAAAATTAATCGAAGGTGTCCATTCAAAACTAAAAAATCGATAGCATGACTTTAATTACGACTGCGTGAATGATTCTCGGATCACTGATGTGCATTTATAATGACTATGTAATATTTCTCAATGTAATTTATTTCGAGATTGTTTTAAGTAATCAAATAACCCCTGATGTTAGCATCATTTTATTAGCATAATTGAATTCGTGAAAAAGCCCAATATACGTCCATTTTTTAGTCATTTCAAGAAGTTCACTTAGTCATAGAAACTAATCTATTTAGTTCAAAATCTTTTATTTATTTAAACACATAAACATTGTTACAAAGGGGCACAGAATACATATGCACCACACAAGTCACTTGACTCGTGTGTGGGCTGTGATACTTCCCAGGTACTCAGATCAAAGTAAGTGGTTTTCTTAGGGTACCACTCCCAGATCCTTCGATTTAAAGGTTTGATACACAATGCAGTGGAGCAACGTTAGAAGATGCAGTTCCATGGTAGACGGTTACCAAAAATTGGTTCATACTCCATTTATTCCTTCAGGATCCTGGAGCCCATGTGCACGATAGGTTTGGAATCAGGGATTTCTAACTCCCTTAGGGGAACCCTCCGTGTCTACCAATCCGATTAAAGCGCTGGACATTCACTTTTCGTCCTCTGAATTTAATAAAAGACACCCCTGCCTCGAAAAGGAAGTGAGTAGGACTTCTCTGGCAGTGGCTGTATACACGTGGCCATATGGCAAAAGGGACAGCTGACATTCTCCACCCTCGGCCGTACCAGGGCACTTGGGAGCGCTGAGAAATCTTAATCATAATAAAATAAACTTTCTTACAATGAATAATAATATTTGCATTTTTTATAAATAGTTTAACAACATCGAATTATTCTTACTATACGAATGAATAATAACAAAAGAGGATAAATGAACTGATCAGTCAAATGGAATAAGAATAGATTTGATAAATGATAATATTTCATGTCATCGAAATTTTTATATGGTTGACTCCTTTTATTCGAAATAAATATCTTGTCATTTCATATCTAAAAATAATTCTATTTTGTGTTTTTTTTCTTTAAAAGAAGCAAACTGCCTATCTTTTCTAACTCATCTAAGGACATTTACATTTCTATGTAGATATCATTATTGATAAATGGAATTTTAATGGTTGAAATTATGAGTCAATTGGAGCTAGGCCACCATGGAAAACCTCGAAGCACTGAACGGCCGTTTCGTCCTATTATGGGATTCTTCGGCAGTGCGCACCCACGATACTGCCTCATGAGATCCGAACCCAGGACCAATCGGTCTCGTGCGCGAACATTTAACCTGTAAACTACAGAACCGACATCTAACGGTGTTAATGTCTAACTTCAACTAATCCATGAAATTGAGCTCACATATTTTGTTCAATAATTAGAAACTATCTTTTGAAGAAAATAAAATATAGAATAAATGATACTGACAGCCTATTGAATTCTATTTTATGAATAAATTATTTGTTTGTCATAACTATAAAAGTATGTCCATGGTATATGGATGAAATGTTTGAGAGAAGATACATTATTTATTATTAATAGTGTTACGTCCTTGATCTGTCTACCCACTTTTGGTGATGTGGTTAACTTGTCTGATCTAGATTAAGACCTTGAACGTAGGCTGACCGGCTTAACCTTGAGGCTAGTACGCGTGAGTTCGAAGTGGGGTAGAGAGAAGAAAACTATTCTATCACCTGATTGGCTGACAAGCACGCGATTGAGAGAAGACGAATTAACTGGAACAATATTCGATTTATTCTCAATTCCGATCTGGATCCCGATCTCAGATCAGTGTAAAAAAAATACATGAATAAATAAATGACTAACCCGACCACAACGTACAATAATTAGGAAAATACAATTATGTCCAAAACTGGATAATAGAGTAGAAAAAAAAGAATACAAAATAATACGTTTAAATTACAATAGCTTTGGAACTAAAAGGGCTATGATAGTAAATCATAAATTAAACGACAGCTTATGATTTGTAGAATAGACTAGGGAAAAAAAATAAATGTTACTGTTATACAAGCTTTGAATTAAATGAAATAACGTCCAGAAAAATAGCTTCCGTAGTTTGTCAAAGCTTCTTGTTTCTCTGTTCACATCAAATAGGTAAACTATATTTGACAGTTGATAACAATTAAGTGATCCATTAAAATAATGATAATAATAATAATAATAATGATATTATTATTATTATTATCGTTATTATTATTATCTAACTGTAAAATATAAATTAGTGGAATGAATACAATGAATTTGTAGAGTGACTTTTTGAAAAGTAAATTTTGATTTAGATTATTTAATGTATAGAAAACGGAAACGTCTAAATTCAGAAAAAAATGTAATGAAGTGTAAAATTAGACTAAATAATAACAGATTGATTATATTGTATAAATGATAGAAATATATAACGCAATTATTAAGGAAAGACCACTTTTGGAAACCTGGAAGAACCAGGCGGCCACTTCGTCCTATTATCGGACTCCTCGGCAGTGCGCACCCACGATCCCGCTAGCGGGATTCGAACTCAGGGCCTTCGGTCTCGCTCGCGAACGCCTAACCTACTGGACCACTGAGCCGGCATCTGATGGTGATAGTGTCTAACATCAACCAATCCATGAAATTGCGCGACCATGTTCCATTGTACTAAGGTAGATACCTGTCTCTACCCGACATGGATCAGCCCCACTGGTCACGGCTAATGTTGATGTTAGAAACTATCATCATTGGATGCCGGCCCAGTGGTCCAGTAGGCTAAGCGTTCGCGCGCGAGACAGAAGGCCTTGGGTTCGAGTCCCACGAGTGGCTAGTGGGTGCGCACTGCAGAAGAGTACCACGATAGGACGAAACGGCCGTTCAGTGCTTCCAGGTTTCCAAAGATGGTCTAACATCAATCAGTTCATAATCTCAATCAAAAATTTAACAATCTCCACAACCCCTATACTGGTGATTCTTTTTTACTTGTTGAATACTTGATTTCAAATTCCAAATACAATACATTTGTCAGTGATTATCTAGTACTTCTTGATTAAATTGAGTTATTTCTGGGATCCTTAGGCTGTTTTATAATTCAAATATTCATAATTATTACATTATTTCTCAGAATTTTATATGGGTAATGATTGTTTCATAACGGTAATTTTTTGTTAAACTGTATGTATATACGTAGTTAAGATTTAACAGTATACAAATAAGTTATCGTTACAATCTAAAATAGTTTGAAAATGACTGAAAAAATACTAATGCAATGATGCTTATCTTTAATTATAAACTATAAGTTTAAATTATAAAGAAAAAATTAGAGGCTAGCAGGTGTACAAGATAGTATACCAAGGACCACTGAAAAAGATGTAGGTTGGAACAACCAATTGCTTGAAGATCGATCAAATTGAACAAATAATCCACGAAATTTGAGTGTTATGTTGGAAAGTTTTCAGTGTTATTGATTCATGTGAATGTAAAGTGGATAATTTTGCGAGTGAACTAACGTGGAATTTTGAATAACATTGAAAAGTGATTTCAGCAAAAGATTCTAATGGTTTATGTTGTTGATTTTAAAACTAAAAAGTAATGTTTACAAATAATCTAAAGTGAATAAACGTTGCATGACACTTGTGAAAAAATCAGCGTAATAGGCTGAAATACTAGATATTCATAGGAGTAGAACTAACACGTTGTAGTTAACCGATTTTCTGTTTTGGCTGGTAATAGAACTGAGCAGCTTGTGGCTAAGCATAGGTAAATAACATTTTGAAGAATTTGACCACTCAAATTTACAGTTTGACTCCAACTTCTGATGTCAAGGGATATTTTTAAAGCCGTATATTGTTATCTTAATTTAATGGATTCAGAAATTCAGTTGTATCAGGTGAATGCTAGAGAAATAAATCTTTGTTCATAGGATACACTACTGATTGGGTGGAGTATTTATGCTAACTGAGATCAGTACTTAATAAATGAAGTTGTTTACGCATCTTATCAAATTTATTTTCATTATGAAAGTATAATGTTAAAGTAAGCCAACAGGAGTTCATTTTAGTTTTGATATCAAAAAGTGAAATTACCAGTTAGCTTCACTAGGTTAGTGATAGATGATGGGCATTTCAGATATACCATTAAAATTATAGCTTTCTTTCAGCTGTTTTTTTGAAATAATTTATTGAAATCATTCGATTTTAATCATTCTAATGTGTTAAGGACTTACAAAGGTCAATTAAAATGTGTTTTGGTTTCCAAAAAGTTGAAAATGTTGACGAATGATTGAATAAGATCACAGGATGGATAAATATCTTTCTTCATTGCGAAGCATTTGGTTGAAATCGGTCATAAGGTTGATATCAAGTCAGCTTTTGTACTTTTGTACAAAAAATTTCAAGAGCATATACTAAAGTCTATTGAAGCTTTGGCTATCCGAAAATTGAAACCCCATTTATGTGCTCAAAAACAATTCGTTCTTACTCTTAACCTACCATGATAATACTGATTTATTATACAGCTTGGTTTTCGTATTTTTTTGTTTGCTTTATTATTATATTTGTTCCCGCTTATCTTTTAATTTGTCTAGTTGACCTATTATTTTTCATATAAAAATATCTTAATAAGTATATGTATGATCAGATTATTCGAAATATATTGCGAAAATATATCACACAATTCTGATAACCTTCGTCTTCTCATTGCATTATCTAAATTTATCAAAGGGACTAAATATTTTGAATAATTGATTGTTTAGATATATTCATGAATTTCCTAAACAATGTGATTAAACATCGTCACAAAATGCTTGCCGGTTATTGAAAATGTTAAATACTGTTTTTTTTTAAAAAGCATATATAATATTATTATGTATGTACGTACAGTGAGTCATCTGATAACGGAAATATTCTTGCACTGTAACCAAGTTCAATTCCTTTGAGTTGCATATGGGTAAGTATTGGGAGATTCGGTTTTTTTTCTGAGACTTTCTAATGACTCGTCACACAACTTTCAAAAGGTCTGAAACACATCTAGAAGCTTTAGATTTTTCAAACATTTATTTATAATCAGTACCAGGTACAAGCAACGACTAAAGTAGATAATGAGTCATCCATTTTTCTGAGTAGAAGTACTATAAACTATTTAGCAAATATGATTAACTGCCCTCTATTCACATAAAGTTATTTGGTCATTTTTCAGAGATCTTTTTAACTATTATTATTATTATTATTATTATTATTATTATTATTATTATTATTATTATTATTATTATTAGTGGCTATATTCAACACTATATTTTTGGTACAAGATAGAATTTTCAGCATAGATTATTTCAACAGGTTTCCTTTTCTTATTTCTTGATCAATCCCGACGATAAATATTCAGTGATCTCCAGTTAGATATTAGTATTTCAGAAGTCGACATCTGAATAATATTCATTCTTTTCAATGTATATTGCCAGCCAACACGATATCTCCAACTATACATTTTTCTATCTTCTCCAGTAAAATGTTATAAACTTTTCATAAACACATCTGAATAGGTACTGAGACTAATAGGCAATAATGATGTGTTAAAACAACTAAGAAAACAGATAACTTATTGAAATATTCAGATGGAAAAAAACACGTAGGCCAGTTATTCAAGTAGGCCGCTTCTAAGTAGAGAATATAAAACTAACTTAATAAATGGATTAATATTTCATGTCTACTATTGCTTCGCTTTGAAGGTAGTTATCTATTTGTTTATATATAACAAAAAATTGATATGAAAATGTTATTTTTTTATACTTTTGTTTCTTTTAATAGTCAGTGATATTGTGAAAATTAATTTTGAACAGTTTCATTCTATAGTTGACTTTATATATTTATAGTCGTTAGATAGAGTCAATTACTGAATAATCAAAGTGATTAGTTATCAGCTGTAAAACAAAGAGATACCGACAAAATTGTTCTTATTTAATTTACCATTTTATTTAAGTAGTATTTTGAAAGTTTTTAAATAATCTAACTAGTTTTTGGTCATTTTTCTATAGAAACCGATTACATTCATCATAGAACAAAATAAATCTATCTGTGATTTTTGGGGTTTACATTATGAGAATAGTGGGTTGATTACAAGGATACATGCAATTTTTAAAATCCATTTAGATTAGAAAAAAATTACTTTTAACTATAATAATAAACGATTTCAAATAGTTTTTACTAGATGGTGTTAATAGTAAAATTTATTGTATAGAAAATGGCATGTAAATGATCATGTAAAGAATGTTTTTAAGTGTAGTTGTACGTTCATACAGTCTTTTTGACAATTTGGAATCGAATCCACACTGTCATATTCCTAAATTATTTTATGAATTCCAATTAACTCAAAGTTGACAAAATATTCTAACCAGTACAAAACTTATTAAAAAAAATACTGTTTAAGCAAAATACTAGGTACAGATATTATAGAAGACGAAGTCAGTCAGTCATTCAGCTACAACGTTGGACCAACCACATATATGCATCGGTCCAAGTTGCCACACTTTATTAGCGCAACAAGATAAACACTAAATTCATAGTAGTTTAATGGTGGTAATATATAAAAGAAGGGTTATGTATAAGGGTATAATGCAGGAAGAAAGAATTTGGTCGTAGAAAGAATTGTATAAATTAATTTTAATCTCATAGATTAAGGGAAGACAAAAAGTGTATACACTTACACCATTGCGATTGATTCTGGGCCATGTCACCCAGAGTCTCCAACTACTGGGTACGGTAGTCATGTGGATCCCAACCAAGTAGTTTACATCTACCAACATGGCTCAGACCAGAAGTCACTGACTTCGAGGACTGATTCCACGTTTTGATTTGGCCACTCCTAACTTTATTCTAACTGTCTCCAACACTAACCAACGTTGCGCGTCGTAGTAATCGGTGTTCAGGCATACGTAACACATGGCCTAACCATCTCAGTCGATGAATGTTTGCTTCTAACCTCACTACTACTTACCCAGTAATCCAACAGATGAGAGCAATATCTCTAATAATTCTGTCATCAAATACTAGTAACTTACGGAAGACGAAGAGTTAACAATATTGTTTAAATTTGAGAACATTAGACAAATATGGTAAAAATATAAAAAGTATCATGAAATGATTATCTTGAACGGGAAAATCGACGTTAAGAGATATGTAATCAATAGGAATTAATTAAGTAATTTTATACACGTGTAGTGAAATGAATTAGCAGAAATTATATAATGATAACAATACATTTTTTCAGTAAATGAAGCAGTCGGAAAGAAAACTTTGTTGTACAGATCAAGCTATACATTCAGTGTAATGTCATATTTTAGAATTCACTCAACAATCGGATTAAACGAATTTGGAACGTTAATAGTCCAAAAGCTGTTAAACACATGACTTTTAATAGCCCTTAAAGATCGTCAACTCCGTGGCATGCAGTAAGAAATGTTGCCATTCATTTTGTTTCCAGTTAACAAATTTTTTCAACTGTTCCTTAGGAAATTATTTAAATAGCAAAGGTAAGGACAGAACTTATTGTTGGGAAAGATGAAGAACATGAAACTGACTTTCATTATCCTGAAGTTTATAAAAAATAAACGGTAATAAGTTCACCTGAAATCTGTACAAAGCTTTTTTACTGACTAACATCCACTAAATGATCACTGAATAACAAGAAGCACCGAATAGCTGTTTGTCATTATATACTACGCTTCTAAGATAAAATCATAGTAAAACTGAACTGGATGACCGAGTTTATACTACCACTAAATTGGATAATAGAACGGTACGTTATACGGAGGGTAGATCATATTATATCAGATACATGGCTCATGACTAAAGTATAGAACCAGAGTAACGCTAGACAACACTTTATTCCATACAATTACGAGTCACTCTCAATGAATCCGGTGTAGAAATCAATAAGGGGAAAAGAAATTACCTATTTAATAGTCAGTAACTTGAGTGCCTATTGTTCACACTCATTGACTAGTCACATTTACTTTCATTGCCATACATCAAGGAGACTCAGTCAGTCAGTCAGTAACTACGTAGAACTTCGTACGTACGTACATCAGTTCGAGTTGCCACACCACCTTAATACAGATGCAGTTGTCGATTCAAATCCCGTAGTGGTAGAGGTAGCAAGAGTGTAAGCAGTGATCGGGAAGATTAGGGTTTGGAGATGTTATTTAAAGAGTATAATTCAGTGAAATAAATTTGGAAAGAGGAAAAAAGGGACATGAAGAATTCAGAAGATTAGAATTTGGGAGAACACAAAGAGTGGATGCACCTGCGCCATTGCAAACGATTTTGAGCCATGTCATTCAAGGTCTCTAACCATCGGTTGCTATCATCTCGCGGTCCCCAACCAGGTAGTCTATACCTATCAACATGACTCAGACCACTTGTCAGTGACTTCATGGACTTGTGCCATGTTTTGGTCTGGCCGCCCCTAGCTTTCTTCCAATCTACTCCTATACCACTAAACATCGCACGTCGAGGCAGCCGGTCGTTGGGCATACGTAACACGTGTCCCAGCCATCTCAACTGATGAAGTTTCACTACTTCATCAATTGATTTGCCATCCTTACCTAGTACCCGTTTCCTAAAAGCCGCGTTACTTACTCGGTGGTCCCAGGATATACGAGCAATACTTCGAAGACACCTATGATCAAATACTAGTAACCTACGAATATCCTCTACTCTTACCGGCCATGTTTCACAACCATAAAGTAGGACGGAACGAACTGCTGCGCAGTAAACACGTCCTTTGGTTGGTAGACGGATATCTCGCCTACGCCATAAATGACGCAAGTTGGCAAAAGCTAGTCGAGCCTTCTGTATCCGTGCTGAGATTTCGTCACACACCAGACCACAAGGGCTGATGAGACTTCCAAGATAAGTGAAGCGGTCGACACACTCAACTACTTCACTCCCTATCACTAGTTCGGGTGTCGATGTAACCCAATCCTGAAGCAACATTTTGCATTTCGAGGGAGAGAATCGCATCCCGAACATGCTTGCATTGTTGCTTAGAGTGGTCAGAAGACTCTGCATTTTGTCAGCGTCTTCACCAAATAAAACTATGTCATCTGCATATTCTAAGTCAACAAGTGAACCTCCCGGTAGAAGTTCAACCCCTGGAAATTTAGATGAGGAGAGTGTTATCTCTAAAAGTACGTCGACCACAAAGTTGAACAAGAATGGGGAGAGTGGACAGCCCTGACGAACACCACTTGAGGTAATCAATTCTGATGACAGTTCGCCATAAGCTCTCACTCTACCAGTTGTGTTCGAGTAGAGAGCCTTTATAAGGTTAATGTACTTCTTTGGTACTCCTTTCAATGACAAACACTGCCATAGAACCTCACGGTCAACAGAGTCGAATGCCGCCTTAAGATCGAGAAATACTACCATTGTGGGGCGTCTGAATGTGTGTCTGTGTTCTAGAACCTGACGTAGTGTGAATATCTGATCTATACAACCACGTCCAGGTCGAAAACCAGCCTGATTTTCTCGAGTCTGCTCTTCACGAGCTTTGATTAGGCGTCGAAGTATTATTGAAGCTAATATTTTAGACACTATATTAGTCAAACTGATTCCTCTGTGATTGTCACAAGAGGACTTTTGTCCTTTCTTATAAACTGGCACAATCAGTGATTGAGACCAGTCAGATGGGATTACGTCCAGTTCCCAAATTCTACCTAAGACCTCGGTTAATCTCATTGCTAATACTGGACCACCATCCTTAAAAATCTCAGGAGTAAACCTGTCAGGGCCTGCTGCTCTCCCTCGTTTCAGATTTCCTATGGCTTTGTCAACTTCATAAAGAGACGGAGGACCTACATTAACTTGCCATTCAGGTTGACTGGAGATCGTGGGAAACCGAAGTGTGGCTGAAGGCCAGTTGAACTGATCCCTAAAGTGTTCTGCCCATCGATCCAATCTCCTGGATTGAGAATGAATAATATGTCCATCTTTCTCTGATATTGTTTCGCTAACAGTCGGGTTCCTAATTCCGGTTTCCTTAACGAGTCTAAACAATTGTCTGCTATTACCTATTGCCGTTGCCTTTTCCATCTCTCTTGCTTTCGCTACCCACCACTGTTCGCGATCATTGCGTAGACTTCTTGTCAGTTTGCGCTTAAGCTGACTCCGCTCTTCACTATGTTCAGAGCCAGGTGGAATGAGTTTCCGAGCATCTATCAGTGCGATAGATGCTGCTGAGATCCAGTGTTGCTCCCTAACCTTCTGGTTTACCTTACTAACAGATATCACTGCTGTTTCCACAGCTTTTCGGATATCATTCCATGCTGCCTCGGGGTGGGCATCACATACATGGCTGCCTAACTGTTTTCCTAGTTGTTCCTGAAATATACTCTTAGCTTGACTATCATTAAGTAGGCCCCTAAGAGGTTTCCTTGCAGCGGTTTTCCTACGTCCAGTAAGACGCAAGCAAATACGCGCTCGTACTAGAGCATGATCTGAATCTAGGCATGTGCTCCAGAATGAGCGACAGTCTTCTATCGAGCCCCTCCATCGGTGGCTGATAGCGATGTGATCTATTTGGGTCCAACGTTGGGACGAATTAGGGGGTCGCCATGTTAAAAGATGTTTTTCCTTATGCTTAAAGTTAGTATTTGCAAGGAACAGGCGATTATCTGAGCATAGCTGCAACAGACGGTCGCCATTATCTGTTCTTTGAGCCACGATACTATAAGATCCACCCAGGTGTCTTTCCCTATCGCTTAGTTTACCTACTTGAGCATTAAAGTCACCGGCCACTATTACTACATCCGAGCGCTTAGCTTTTCGGAGAAGGTCCGAAAGCTTTCTGTAAAACTCATCTTTTACATCATCTGAGCTGCAGTCAGTGGGAGAATAGGCAGAAACGACGAAGAGGCAACGACGAGTGTCCCTATCTTTCCGGATTCTTACTGTTCCGTTCAGCCGGACAGCGCACAAACGACTGTCTACTGGGATCCACTCTAAGAGAGCTAGTTCTGCCCTAGGACTCAATGCTATACCTACGCCGGCGACGCCACGGGAAGCAGAATCAGGGCTTCCAGATACACGAAGCGTAAATCGAGTCGGTTCTTTATTTTGGCATGGTGAGGTCAAATGAATGATGCTAATTGGATCCTGTATGCGCGTTTCGGAGACGCAACACACATCAATGGCGCGAGATTCTAAAGTCCTAGCTAAGGAAGCCTGCTGTCCTATTTGGCACAGTGTTCGGACGTTAAAAGCTCCTACGTGTAGTTTAGAGCGTGGTTTGAGGAGACCAGGAATAGAGTTCCACGTACTCGAATCGTTTGCCCTAGCGGTGCGAGGTGATAAAGAGACGTGAGGAGGGTTAGTCATGGAGATAAGAGAGGTATTAGAAGGTGTAGGAAGGATTTGAATGTGACCAACTTGGTCTCGCGTGCTGTTACGGGTATGAGGGCTGATGTCACTTCCCGGCTGCCCACACCGTAGAAGGGTATTTCTTGAGGAACCTGAAAAGGAAATTGGATTAGTGTTGGTCTTAACGACCTGGGAGCGTGACCGCAGAGCCCAAGGGACAACTGCTTGAGGCCGGTCGCGCACGGCCTTTTTGTAGAAGGTTTTTGACGTGTTAGCTCCGTTCTTCAGATGGCCTTACCGCCGGAGACGGAAATCCGTGAGGTAAGGTGAGGTGTGACATTTTTAGGGTCGACCTTTTCTAACCCCACCCCTCCTTGTGGGAAGGCAGCATCGCTGTCATGCTGATTGTCCGAAGGAAACACCTTACTGCTGTCACACCTCTGTACAGTCAGCAGTACGACTTCGCCCTCAGACTTTGAGTTGCTGCTTTTAGTCTTACCGTTCACCAATCGACCTGCCTGGCATGGTAGAACCTACAGGAACATATGTTCCAGCCAATATAGCTCGGATGGGTCATCACGATAGGCAAGCCCGACCACCACGTCAAGGTAGCAGCTTCGGTCGGGCATCAAGGAGACTTGTCACCAAGGTCTCCACCAAGGATCTGAGCTAAGGGTATCACGTCTTATGACAATTTCGTTACATTTAAACCGTTGGATTCATGATATTGTGTATGTTGACTGAACCCGTCTAGTATCAAAAGTTAACTAAAGTTGTGAGAATTTATCTCAATTGTAACTAAACGATTGAAGTTTTGCTCGGACATTATCTATGATGATGGCTGAAATGAATTTTCATGGAGTTTTGTTCTCTGAGCTGGATGGTTTGGTTGTGATTGATTTCAATGTCCTTGATGATTGCTGATTGACCTGAGTGCCAGGCTTCTAAAAATTATCTGATGTTTTTGGAATTTCCTCTGTCCAATATTTCCACATTTTTCCAATAGAATGAGTGTCCGCAGTTGTCCACATGTGTTGATATAAGTAAGGAAATGTCAGCTCAGAGAACAAAACCCCATCAAAATCATCCACCTGAGCTAAAAATCTCCACCAGCTGAAATGAATTATTCAGGTATGATATCTACTTGAATTATAATTAATCAAAAAATTCCGATAATGTCATAATCCACTAAAAGTGCCTATAATTTGCAATCATTATTTATATTAGTTATTAATAAATTTATTCAATTGACTGGTAGTGTTGGTTACTATGTTAAGCCCACATAATATATTCTAGCTTCTGGACGGGTCAATTTATCCATTCTTCCTGAGCCACGTTTTAACCTTGTTAATTATTCACTTATCAACCCTGACTGTTTCTATATGAGCGTATGTGTGTACACATTTTATCGTGTTCATCAGGTCTGTAACCTATTTTTATCTGGCTATAAATATTGATTAACACTTAATTAATTTGAGTTAGCTCACACGCCTTCTCCACTACGCATCCTTTCGTTTCGCTTCATTAGCGGCGATTCTCTGGTTGTCTGTTCCGATCAACGAGTGTACAAAATATACATATTCAAACATCCTTTCTCATGTCTGACTTATTTTAATTCCGTTATTCATTAACGCGAGTTAAGTCGATAATTATATACGAAGATAGCCAGGTTGTATATTTTGAGTCAAATCCCGGGCTACTAAAGTGGTGAGTCCGTCGATAACATTGTTCGACCTAATTGATATCAAAATGAAGGGCCCCACTATAGACTGTAGATTGAATGAGAAATAATAAAAGGATACACAAATGTCTATCAATACATGTGGTTAAAGTGTGTGTGTAACTCACACAATTTACTAAACGTAAATCTAGAACAACATATATAAGCGAACAATGTTGTTTTCGATTAGATCTTCATCAGGTTTTACTTTAATATAAAATACTATTTTTATCCATATACGAAATTATTAAATCAATCAAGGTCGTTTATGAGACAATGGTAACAATGAAAAAGATTGTGTAATACAAATTGGTAGTGTGATAACAGGTGCATTAATTTTTGATAATAATAATAATAAAGGCTTAAATCAGTGTTACGTAATCGGAAATAGGTCAATGATTAGAAAAATATAGACAGTGAGATAACATAAAATTTATAAAATTATAAGATGACGTAATAAGAAGTGTTCAGATAATTGAAACGTGAAGTGTATATTTGAGAGAAAGTAAAATAAAGTGGTAGGAGGGGGTCAAGAAAAATAATAAACGAAGAGAAAGTTTGAAACATTAATAAATAAATTCATTTATTAAAGCCAAAGAAGGGATAAGGGTGTTACAAATTTCTTCTGAACATAAAGACTTGGCTTGTTGGCTCGAATTCCTATAGCTTCTGTTATGTGTAAGAGACGAGACCGAACACAATAAGGTAAACTAGTGGGAATACGATAAATAACTTTAAATGACTTGTTTCTGTCCACTACATGACCGCTATCGATCAAGTATGATAGAACCGATCTGCGTATTGTCTGGACATTACCTTTTCCAAACCACGAAGGGAGGTGTTCACTAACTCTTTGGTTCAGCTGCCTGGTAGTGCGCCCAATATAGATTTCTCCACAGGAGCAGCTGAACTCATAGATACGCATAGAAGTGGCGTAACCAGGTAACTTATCCTTCAATTGGGGAATCACCATAGATCGGGTCGAATATGATAGACGGAGGTTGGCAGCATTAAACATTCTCTTTACTGCTCTAGTCAGTCTATGACGCAATACATCATTAGATACATCACCACTGAATTGCAGCTTCAAGAAGAGAGGTTTCTTATTAGCCGTCGGTGTCACTATTTTCTTACTTGTTACACGCAAGTGTTTCTTCAGGAAACCCTGTGGATATCCCAATTCAATCAATATATTGTGAATATCCTCTAATTCCTTATCAGTTGTGTCGAATGAACATATCCTAATTGCTCTACTTGCCAGACATTTGACTATGTTTCTCTTATAATAAGGGGGCATAAAGCTTAAAAAAATGTGTGTATTGGCTTGGAGAAGAACTTTTTCTATACACACCTCTGCTGATGGAACCGTTTTCTTTTCTATTTAACACAATGTCAAGGAAATGTAGTTTATTATCTATTTCCTATTTCATATATAAATTTAGTTTCAGGATGTTTGTTATTAAATAGTTCTAGTAGTTTTTCTTTTCTAATGTTCTGATCGGCAATGATGAAAGTGTCATCAACGTAACGGCAGTAGAAATCAAGCTTATTGATAACCTCTTTGAGAGGTCCATTTTTTAGTTTCGCCAGAACAAAACTCCTCAAGGATGGGACCTAGAGGCGAACCCATCGCTATACCATCAATTTGTCTATAACATGTGTTATTAAAGACAAAATGGACATTCATTGTGCATTTCAAAAGTAATTCTTTAAGACTAACCTCCGGAATTCCAATATTGATTTGTTTTTCCTGTAGTTGTTGGCACGCAAAATTAATAGTCTCCGTTAACGGTATATTGGTGAATAGGGAAGCAACATCCAAAGATATCACCTGTTTCCCATTTTAGTTCATATCTTCCACTTTATAAATAAAATCGAAGACGTCTTTCACACTTCTGTTAACGACTAATTTGTGCAAGGGATTTAGAATTTGAACTAGCCACTTTGCAGTTTTATGATAAGGCGAATTATACATATCTAGAACTGGGGGAAGAGGAAGACCTGTCTTTCGAACTTTAGGTAAACCATATAGTAGCGGTGTGTTCGATCCAATGGGTTTGAGTGAGTCGTGTATGTCCGGAGTAAGTATACATTTATTTTTTAATTCCTTTAGTGAGTTAGTCAGCAATTTTTCTGCCTTCATATTTAAGTCCTTCACTTCATTGAGTTCCTGAAATTTTGTCGGATCATTCAAAATTGAGTTCATTTTATTAATGTAATCGGCTTTGTTCATAAGAACTAGCCCTCCTCCTTTGTCCGGCTTGTTTATGATTAAAGTGTTGTCTTTTCTAAGCAAATGTAAAGCCTCTCGATGCTCTTTGGTAAGTAAATCATCACAAAAATTTGATTTCAGTTTTTTTTTTAACGTAAAACTTACTAAGTTTAGGGGGGAATATTAAAATTTTGTAAGTTAATGAAAACAGTTTTTGTGATGATTTTCTTAAGAAATTAAATTTGTTGTTTTTAGAGTAGAAACAGATTAAATTGTTTCACTGAAGAATTAGAATCATGTGAGAAGGATGAGTATGTTCAGTTATTTGTAATTTCGACTAAAATTCAATTTAGAATAAAAGATTTGGAAGAACATCTTAACGATAAACACGTATCAATTAAAGATGCTATTAAATGGAACATTAAAGTGATGTGAATATACTTAAACGACCAGTTCATGAGATAATCGATATATTACTAATGACAATCCGTGTCAGATGAACTGTAGCTTTTGTTCTCTGAAGTTATGATCAGTAAACTGTAACTTTATAACCTAAGGGTTTAATAGACATGATCAGACTGGGAAACTATGAGAAACTAACTTTTTTACTTGTATATTACATGTCCGTTTTGTTAAGTATATGAAAATCAAAGTAAAAACCTTCTAAATCTACATATTACTAATTAAAGGTGATACCAACCGTATTATTATTTTTAACCGAACACAAGACATTACGACTTGATTATCATTTACTTGACAATTATAGGAGTGAAACTCGTATTTCATTGTACAAATTTCTTCACAATCTAACACTGAATCTAACATAAAACTATGCAGAACTCAAATAAAAATGACATTAGTATAATGTTTTACTGATTTATTTAAATAAACTGTTGAAATAGAACGGATTAAAAACATATAACTAGTTACAAACACTTGATACCTTGGCCATCAGTATAAGGGAGTTTGTAGCAAAAATTTGATAAGTTATTTTCATATTTCTTCCACTTTTTGCATTTTACTTATTCTCAACATTCGTCTCTTGATTCTTACACAACTAGTATACTACTGGTTATTCATCTAAATATTTCGTTAGTTCTTTTGTGGTATGTGCTACTTATATTGACAGTAGTAGGATATAATGTTAACCGTGAACAGAAGGTTTGGCAGCAGAGGGACAAGAGGATAGAACAGTAAAGAATGGAAACACAATGCAATTTGTATGAAAATGCAAGAACAATGAAGTCTGAGTCATTTTGAGACTGTTGATGGGCATTTTGCAAATTAAGCATTTGCTTTATGATTGTTAGATTTTATTAACAAGTCCTGTAATTTTGTGTTAAATACATCCGACTATCTTCATTGGTGTTCTTGTTCACTACATTTCCTTCTCTTTTCATACATTATGCAACGTAACAACATCTCGATTTTCGAATAATTACTTTGATTATTATTAATCCTCTTTCTTTCAATTACTCGGTGTTAATTTGTAATCGATATACGATTATATAATCATTACGTAACGTATCTATTCGATGAGTATTATTTCATTATTGTAAATCATATATATATTTATATTAGTGTTGAGCCATGGATGAGAAACTAATTGAAAAGAAATTTCTTCACTCGATTCATTTCTTTTTCTTTATTTACCAAATATCAAAATAAGAATCTTCACTATAGTTACAAACTATTTCATGTTTATAATAATTTATTTTCTCTGTTGTTCAAGAATTTTTTAATAACAACGGACAGGTTTTTTTTTTGCTTTTCCATTATGATATCAAATTAAGGTTGAGTTACTCCTTACGTCAACTTTTTATTATTATTTCTATTTAACTTAACCATTTTGTTAGATATTCACTAACCATTGACATTATATTATTTATTCACATAATAAACTATTCATTAAATGAGAAAAAAAAAGAAAGAAAGAAATTAATTTGTCTAGAAATTTGGAATTTTATTTTACTCTCATTAATCTAATTTAACGTATTTATATATAAATTTATTGAAATTTCTTCTTTAACATAAGATGATTGTTTAAATTTAAGAAATTTAAATGAAATGAAAGGCGGGTGAACAATACAACAATTAATTCAGTAATCAAACGTAACTACTTCTTTTTTTCTTTTTCTTTCTTTCTTTTTTCTTTTCTTCTAGTCTTTCATATTTTTTGTTCAGTTTAAATGTCTCAAAAAAAGTATAGAAAAGGAAAGAAGATAGAGAAAAACTGAATTCGGTACAATGAAGTAAAATAAAATTGTTTGATTAATAATCACATTTTATTCGGTCTAAATGTATGAATAGATTCTTTTTTAAATCACCTAGTTACAATTTGATTTTGGAATTACTCACTTTGTATATGGAGATGTTCTTTTTTTCTTAAAAAAGAAAGAACTCGATTATGTAATTCATAAACTATAACTGATTATAAAATTAATCTTTTTCTCTTTCACTCTCTGTATCACTAATTATAAGTATATATATATAATTTAGTTTAAAATCTACCGTACATTTTAATAAGAATATTAGTAGCCAGTAAACCAATAATTGCGGCTTGACAACACAAACAAAAAACAGACAATGATATAAACAGGGACGTTAGAATAAGAGAGGAATTACTGTTAAATTATTATGATTATAACTATTTAAATACTTTATTGTATTAAACAAATAAGACATAAATAACAGAAAATTAATAAACTTTTCTTTATAATCAAGCCTTTCCCCCCTTTTCTAGTAATCAATACAACATTATTTTGTCTATAGTTGTTGCCATCTTCTTACATAGAAATAAAGAACAATAAACAAAATTATATATATAATTTTTGATGAATTACAATTTTATTCAGGAAACAAATGTAATGAATAAAATATTGGTTCATTGTTAAAATGATACTTTTTGAAGAAAACAAACGAACAAATGAATACCATTAGCTGTAAAGCAAGATAGGATTTAATAGAAAACTTTCTTTTCTGTTGTCATGTCATTTTTATGTTCATAAACTTTATATTAATGTTAAGTGTATCTATCTGTAGAATTATCACCAGATTATTATTATTATTATCACTCAAGATCAGTTTTCTGTATTGTAGTACTTAATGAATAGTAATGATGAATATTTGTTAATCATTATTCAGATTGATATTATGAATGAAACAATGTTAGACCACCATTAAAAATCTGGTCTTGTTACTTACTTACTTACGCCTGTTACCATCAATGGAGCATAGGCCGCTGACCAGCATTCTCTAACCCACTCTATCCTGGGCCTCCCTTTCCAGTTCTATCAAATTGTTGTTCATTCTTCTCATGTCTATCTCCATTTCTCGACGTAATGTCTTCTCTGAACTTCCTCTTCCTCCTTCTTCGCTGAAATCTGAATTTGATATGGATCATAAAAAAAAACAGAGTTAACAATTTTTCCACTGATAAACAGTCGAATGATCTAAAAATCGGATCATTCTGTAGCTAATTTATTTCGCTCGGATCAATCAAATGTATTTTTAGATGGGTTTAGAAAGTAAACACGTAATAGTCATGGGAGTATTTCTTGTTGGATACACTGAAGTGGACAAATGAGTTAGCAAATCTTTATTGCTTAATCAAATTAGTAGGTGTATATTAGTAAATTAATTAATGTTTAATGATACAAAGTGGATACTGCCAAAATGTCAGTTGTTTTATCAAAACACTTGTTTAAGAATTTGCATTGAAATACGAGTTAATGAGTATTGCTGTTTTAAACGTTCGTAGTAAAACCAGTCAAGTTATTTTTAATATCACAGGTTTTTTCATAAAATTTACAAAAATATAATACATCAGTCGAATACTTTGAGGGTGAGGTTACCGAATAGAATAGGGGTTTGTGTAAAGGGGTTCTTTCGAGAACATTCTTACGCTGAGTATAACAGGTTAATTTTGTATCGGTACTATTTTAAATTGAACAATTGTTGCAAATAGGCATATAATTCCTATTTAGTCATTAAAAATACGAGTTAAGCAAAAGGACCTCTTATCAACAAGTCCACTATCAAGCCGGATATATATATGATACAACTTAAACAAAGGAATCGACATTAGTTGTGTAATCCATAAATTCCAGATATCATGGATTATATCATTTGAAAGTAGTTATCTTATAGGTTCAAAATATTAGTCAATCATTAGACGATACAATAACAATAAAAACCTGCTGCGCATAAATAGAAAAGAGATTTCTGATTTGAATGTAATGTGATTCATGTTATGTGAACGCCATAACTAACTTATCAGTATGATACATTCCAGTCATATTGAATCATTTTAATGTTAGACATTATTTTATAAATAATGGTTCCAATTATACTTACATAGATTTATGTGTATTATCTCATATAACAATGTAATAAATAATATAGGCGTCATACGTATAGACAATTTGATGTGATACAAATAGTGAAGCTTGTCTTTATAGTAATTACTCTCTGGATTTTCTTTCATTAATCTATATTTATTCCACTTACTACTGGCGTCATACAAATCAATCTATTTAATTTATATAATTTCATTTATAAAGTAAACAATTCACATGACTAAGAAATGTTTTAACTTTACAAAGGGAAACCTAAAATAGTTAGTTCAATGCAATAGAAAAAGCAACAGTTTGAGGAAATCTGTGAAATGAGTTTTAACAAGTACTTTGGAAACAGTACAGTCAATGATTATGATATGCGTAAGTAATATGATAAAGAAGAAAATTTTCTTATAACTTCGAGTTACAATAGCAAAGTAAACTTGACAAAATGAATATGTAAGCTTAAAAAGACAGATCAAATAATTCGCTTTAAAATTATTTGAATTATCTTTTTATTGATATTTTTGACTGCAATTTGATCAGTCTTGTTTGACATATGTTCATCCTGTGCGGATTTCATCAATATAGCCATTATGAAACAAGTTAATATAGAGTAGATAATATATGAAAAGCGGTTGAATTCAGGACTCACGTTTCGCCCTATTTCGGACTCGTAAGATGGATGTAACTTGACTCTAAACTCCTCTCTGATCATAATCATCATATGCTCACTAGTGACTGCCTCCAAGAGGTAGTTCCTAGAGTTCTACTGAGAAGAAGTGACCAGTGGAGTTCAACATGGTCTGTTGTGAGATAGTAACTCACTGAACACAATGGTGTACGGTGGCTCAGTTTCGCAGATTGATTGAAGTTAGACATTTACACCATTGGATGTTGACTCAGTGACCTAGTGGTTAAGCGCTCGCGCGCGTCCTGGGTTCGAATCTCGTGAGGCAGGGTCGCGGATGCGCACTGCTGAGGAGTTTCAAGGTAGGACGAAACGGCCGTCCAGTACCTCGAGGTTTTCCATGGTGGTCTAGCTTCAATTGGCTCATTAATTCAACTATTAAATTATCTGAATATGTTAAACAATCAACTGGAACATTAAAATAACACAACCATTCAGTTACAAATACATTCTTCCTCTTTGAATTCATCCCTTCATCTTGTTTATTTATATTCATTTTATGCATGCTGTGACATTTTTGATTCATATCATACATAAAAATTATGTTTTCTTAAAATTCACCGACCAGAGACAATATATAGTGAATGAAATTTCTTCTCAAACCACTTACGTATACAGACAATCTATTTTATCTTAACACTTTTCGTTTCATACCACATATCTCTTACACACCAATGCAAATACCTACTTTAAACATTCTTAACCTTGATTGAATGAATTATTCAGTATACAGTGAACCGGAGAACCATGTTCCTATTTATATTCGGTAATTTTGATGTTTGATTATATTTCCTTGAAAAAGCTTGAACTAGATTGCCAGATGAAACATTGGATTTACTTCAAACTCATTCGCTGACATTTTACAATTGCATTCTTCCTCTTTAATATCTCACATCAACTCGGTGCCCAAATACTGTGAAACTATTCGATCAAATTTAGTTGAAAGTTCCTATACAAACCAATATACTTAGAATTTAAATTTTACAATTTGGTTCTAGGGTATAAGCAAGTTTAATATATATCAGAAGAATATGTATCGTTGTAATTTAACTGTCATATAATAATTAGATCAATTGTTATGATAATCAAGTGAAATTATCGAAAAGTATTCAAATCTGTTCACCATTTTATTCAGCTAGTTTATTACCGATTCATTTTATCTAAAAAATGTATTGGTTGAATAAGAGATTTGTTAGTAAAATACATACTATTAGTATAACATTGTTAATGATAGTATTTTGTGGATGAAATAGGTAACTATAGCCAATTTTTTTCATATGAATTTATTGTACAGCCCTTAGGTTGGAAAATATGCTTCAATTAGTACGAGTAACACTTTTCACTTATGGACACTTGTGGAAGTCGTATGGGCGGATCAGTAATAGACCCAGGGCTTATGAATTTGTAGTTTGGGTTGCTGCACCAAGCCCAAATGACATATTCTAGTTTCGGGATAGGCCAATTTACCCATTCTTCTTGAGTCATATTTTGACCTTGTTAATTATTCGTTTATCAACTTTGACTATTTTTATGTAAGCGTGTATGTGGGTATTTCTTATCTTACTCATGACATGTCTACAACTTACTTTTGTCTTGATGTAAATATCGATTCACGCTTGGTTTAATCGAGTTAGCTCACATGCCTTCACTGTTCGTCATTTAGTTACGCTTCTCTCTACCCTCTTTTCTTCCTTCGCTCCGTCTCCCTGATTGTCCATTCAGAATAACGATTGTATAAAATATGCGCATTCACACTTCATTCACCAACGCGATTTAAGTCGACAATTATGTACGAGGATTGGCGACATGTATATTTCAATAACAAACATAATACCATCTACGTAGAATATCAAAGATTCCGATTGTTAAAATTAGAACAACACATGTAAGCGAACAATGGTTTTCAATGAGATCGTCATCAGGCTTTACTCTAATATACATGAATATTTATGCGAAAATGTTAAACCAATCAAGGTAATCTGAGTCAATAATCACAATGAGATAGAATAAGTCACCACATACAATAGGTAAAAGTACAAGTTGATAGTAGGAGTCAGATATTCCAGGACCCCTAAAAAAATGTAAATAGACGGCGAATATGATCCATTATTCTAGTTAATATTGTGTTTGAGATAAAACTAGAGAATAACTAAAACGTGAGACGAGAAAGTGTAGGAGGATATGATCAAAAATATATTTAAGCTACTGATCATTAGCCTACAATCCTATTTGTTTTGAGTATGAATAAATCTATTGGTAAATGATTATAACACATTATGTTGAAATTAATTTATGTAATTCTGCTTGAATCAGTAGTTTTGCTATATCTAAATGGATCAGGGGAATTAATTTCGTAATCACGGAACAAACATTAGCTTAAACCTACCCTGGTAACATTAGCTTATTATCTTGATTGATAAGGTTTAAAATTGTTTTCATATTATTTATTTATTATCCTTGTCTCCTCTTACTTTTCATTTCTAGTCTAGTTGACCTTCATATATAAATGTTCTTAACAAGTACATTATATGTGGTCAGATTGTTCAAAATGTATTGCTCTAATATATCATATAGTTTTGATAATGTTCGTCTTCTTATTACACGAACGAAAACACTAGCTTCTTTAAAATTACAATGATTAATTCCAGCTTATATGAAAACAAGATTTCTAATTTTCTACTGATTACTTCCAATCATTTAATATTGAATCATATAAAAGTAAAATATCGGCGAGACTCTAATTTATGAACGACCTTTGAACGAATCTTAAGTGACCTAGAGAAATATTAGCCAATCAGCAAACAGTCAGTATAGAGTAAAAATAGTTATACAAAACCGAGGAAATAAAGTGGATACACTTGTTATACGTGGTTCAAAAACTTGTCTAGGTTAGAAAGAGTTTCAGAGGTTCTGAAATCGTAATGCATGCAGTAGAGGAAATCATCCATACGGCCACAGAATAGTCGGCCTCTGGAGCCATGATAAAATCTCAAAAACTATTTCAGCCTCGACCACATAGCTTCAATATTGTTTATGTGCACACCGGTTGTTGAGTGCACAAAATGCTACTTGTGGATAACGACACGATGCACATAACCAAGCCTATGTAGGAGTCTGTACGCTCTCCAAACATCCGTATATATTGTAGTACCTGGCTCCAGCCAGTGTTACTGGTGCTTTTATTATCCAGTTCGCAATAATTGTCGTAATTTGCCTTAGGAATTATATATGGAGTTTTCGTCACGAACTGACATCAGCTATAATTCCAGAAATTTATTTAGCCAAATGGATAAAAGGCTTTAGCGTTAAAATCCGAGTTCTATTATCTTATACCTGATTGTTTCGTTCAAAAATTATAGTCCCGCCGTTTTATTTGTTATAGCCGCTCAATTATTATGTTTTGTACAGAATCCCTTGTGAACCGATTGTACGTTAGCATTAAGCACTGAAGTTAGCGCCTTAACCTTGAAATCTCTAAAACGCTTCTGATTGGCTCCTTTATAAATTAGAGTCTCGCCTAGAATATCTTATTCTTTTAAATTAACATATAATGTTCAAGAGGGAAAACAATTCAATGAACTAAATCACTTAGCATAAATCTAACCAGATAAATTAGTAGTATTTCTAGACATTATTAACTATAGTTGATAAATGATGTTACCTATTTTCTTTTATGGTTTTTTTCTACCCTATTTTCTTATTTATTTATTTGTTTATTCCATTTCATTTACGTGAAAATAAAATTGTAATAAAATTTATAGTAGTAGACTACATAAAACGAAAGATTTTTATCACTTTACTGTAATGGTTTTATATATTTTAATTATCCTAATTGTAAATTTTAATATAGTTTAGTTATTTGGGTTAAAAGGAGAGTTAAAAAAAACATGTTGTTAAGTTTCCATAAGAATCGATATCGACTAGAAGTTTCACTGAAAGTCCCAAAAAACAGGATTTCAGCGAAGTGGGTCAGTAGTACCATGGTCATGAGAGATTTATGTTAAGTAATAAGTGAGTGGAAGTCTCAAAATGAAGCTGTCTATAAGATGTACTGATATTTCATTTACTATTATAAAATATATCAGATGAGTATTTATAAGCCGTAATACTTAATTGTGTTATACTGTGACTTAATTGATTTGTTTACTTATTAGTAATATGTATGTATTACATGAATAATATTTTTATGTTTATCAGAATGTGCATGTCAGAGGACACTATACGAATAAAAACAGATTCAAATTTATTGAAGTATCGTATATTAAATTAACTACTTGATCAGCTCATTTAAAATATTATATTCTACTGTCAATATATTTGGGTTATTTGATCACTGATTCGTAATCAATATGATATTTATTTAATTCCTAATGATGATTGGATTTGATAGAACAAGTTGAATTACGACAAGTGAAACATTTGTCTAAATATTGCATACACTTTGTTAAAATTGTGGTCGATCGGACGCATTCAACAGAAAACCCTGGGTGTTGTAACAAAACTTATGAATATGCAGCTAGATATCACTTCTTTAAATCTCAAATAAAGCAGGTACGTTTTAGTGATGAATACCAAATAAGACAAAGCTAAGATACAGGTTTTTCCATCGACTAACCCTAACCACCTTATATGAATATGATATATTCATCCTCAAGCATTTGAATGAATTACGCCTAACCACTATATTTAATCATGAGAGAGACGGTACAACAGCTTTTACAAACTCTTAAAGTAAACGGTAAATAGAATAGTCTATAACAAGGAGCTTTAAGAAGAAAAGTACTTGGAGAGGATTATGCATACACTTATGTAGGTTTTTTCTCCATTATCATTTAAAAACATTGTATATCATTTGGTTATGAAGTATTATTTACATACTTTGTAACTGATATGAAGGAAAAACTTGGAGTTCTAGCAATGTTTCCAGGAAAATAATGATGAGAATTATTTCTAGGATTCACTATCGAATAACGATAAAGTGTGAAGGAATAAAATATCTTCAAGCTTGAATGTTTAACTGTTATAAAAATAACAGTATGAATACACTAAAATACTTTGTTTTTAAATTTATCATTCCATTTACGTCTGTGATTTAATTTATTATGTCACGAGTTTGTAAATTCACTTTCCAGTGTTCCTAAATTCTTTTTGGAGTGGGTAAGAAAAAGTGTTATTTGGTTCGTAGATAATTCGATTTTAGCCATCGTACTACAAACGAACTGTGATGTAAATATTAAGTATTTATTTTTGTTGGGGACGTTAGACCCCCAGGACTCATTTGGAAAAAGACCTAATTTTGTAATTTTATTTAGAAAATTTTAATTTCTTTGTTTTTGCGCCAAAACCGCTCTCGTCACCTTCATGTCATATTTCACACTTAGACGAATCTTAAACGCTATTGGGCCGTTGAGTCTTTTAGTATGCTATTTGGTAACTCTCCTCAATGACGGTTTTGTGCTGTATATATACGTTTTGACTTGTGTTTGTTGTTATCACTCGTTTCTGGCTGTTTGCAGAATATACTTCTCCTATTCCGAGCTTGGACTTCTTCCTCTAGTTAGCGGGGCTGGGACCCATCAATTGGCTAGCTTATTGGTTTTTGGTCACTGAGTCTTTGTTCTGTTCGCAGTATTAGTGAACTCGTAACCTCTTCACTAACATACTATGTTAAAAGTAGTCTAATATAATTAGTTAAGCTGCGAATCCTTGAAACAACAGAACTAAAACTTTGGATCAATAAAATTAAGTTTAAAAACTCTGCCTACATTTGTCAAAATCAGGCCAGTAATTGTTCTTATTAACTTTGACCCAATCATCCTAATGCGCCTCAGTTTGTAGATCTCCTAGTGTTTCTGATGCTCCCTAGCCCACAAAAATAGAGGGATGGGCATCGGGACAGCACCCTCATCTCATAGAAAACAACACTGACGAAGAACACTAACCAGAATAAACAAATTAAACCACTTAAACTCATTCCTTCGAGTTGAAGCATCTTCCTGAACTATAATGACGCCTCATGGTAAAATTAGAGATTCTTCGGAAGTCACGAGACGATGCTTCTTCATAACAACCAGATCAACAGTTAATATATATACATGGAATGTCCGAACAATGTGGGAGACCGGGAAGACTAGTCAAATGAGGCGATATAACTTGACGGTGCTCGAAAACAAACCACAAAAATCAGTCTAAGGCAAAGTGGGCCGGCCAATCACTGAGAATAAAGAACAGAGAAAAAGGTGGTTAGAACACTTTGAAGAACTCCTGAATAGACCAGCTCCATTCAATCCACCAGACATCTTAGCACTACACACAGACATTCGTTTAGTTGTCACTCCACCAACAACCAAAGAAATCAGGATGACCCGTCATCAGACAAATGAAGAGTGGTGAAGCAGTAGGACCTGACAACATGCCATCTAAAGTATTGAATTCACACATAGAAGTGACTGCTAACATGCTGCACATTTTATTCAGGAGGATTAGGGAGGAGGGATAAGTGATGACAGACTGGAGAGAAGGATGTCTCATCAAGATAGCGAAGAAAGGAGATCTCAGCATGTGTGAGTTGTGAGCCACAGAGGGATCACATTAATGTCACTAACAGGAAGTGTGTTGAACACAGTGATGTTGAACTGAGTGGAACATTCAGTAGATGTCCAACTTCGATATCAACATACCGGATTCCGTAAGTATCAGTGATTCACGGACCGAATCTCGACATTACGGATCATCGTTGAATAACCAATTGAATGTTATTCGCCACTATTTATCAACTTCCTTGGCCATCAGAATGCATTCGACACGGTGTGGATAAGAGAACTTTACAAAACCTTCATCGACACTGAGGAGTGAGTAGCTGAGAAGATGGTCAACATCATATGGAATTCATACAATGGAATACACTGCAATGTGATGTATGCAGGACAACTAACAGATGCATTTCCAGTGAGTATCGTTGTCAGACAAAACTACTCTCTCTCTCTCTCTCTCTCTCTCCGTTTCCTTTTGTTCTACTGGTTGACTGAATTATGAAGACTTCCACATGTGACAGGAAGCTCGGAATCGGAATACGATGTACAGCTTATATGCAATTAGGTGATTCAGACTTGGTAGATGACCTATCTTTTCTATCCCATACGCACTACCAAATGCAAGTGAAGACAGTAAATGTAGCGAAAGCCTGTGTATCAGCAGACCTAAACATATACAAGGCGAATGGCAAGATCGTGAAATGCAACACGGAGAACACCAACCAACACAATCACACTTGATGGAGAAGTTCTGGAATATGTTGTAAGTTTTATGTGCGTGGTCAGCATCAGTGACAATTAAGGAGAATCTGGTATAGATGTTATTGTGACTTATCACATGATTTATTCACCAATGGAAATTCGACTTGTTCTATCTTAGTACTGTGCCAAACCAATGACGTTTAACCTTTATGAGCAGTCTAGTGTCCTAATTGGTCCTTTGTTCGCTTAGCCCTTCCAGTTGAGTTCAGAACACCAATAACAGCTTCCATTATGCGAATCATTTATTTCTAACATACTTGGTTAATATACCAGTTAGACGGACAGCATCACACCGCAAAATAGGAAATAACATTTATGTAAGATCAAGCCGAAAAGCTGCTGTGAATATGAGACACTGTAACTAATAAACTAAGTATAATTTAAGAATAGTAACTCGTATAATAATAAACCATAGGTCAAAATGAATCTCATAATAAGAGGAATATGCACAATCTAATTACTGAATGGCTATACAATAAATATATATATATATATATATATATATATATATATATATATATATATATATATATCGTAAGTTACTGGTAATTTAATGCTCACTAGAATATAACAGATGTAAAAGCATTGATTGGCAATGCAGATACAGTATTCTTACAATTGAATGATATATGGAACTCAACACAACTATCTGCAGGTCAACATCAAATTCACAATCTTCAATACGATCGTCAACACAGTTCTACTATATGGAGCTGAAACTTGGAGAACTACCACAACCATCATCAAAACAGTACAACTACTTATAAACAATTGTCTAGGCAAGATACTCCACATCCATTAGGAGGAATCCATCAGTAACAACCTACTGTGGGAGAGAACAAACCAGCTTTGAGGTGAAGAGGAAATTAGAGAGAGATCTTGTAGGTGGATATGACATACATTAAGAAAATCATGAAACTGAATTTTAGGACAAGTGCTAACTTGGAATCGTGAAGGGAAACGGAAAGGAGGAAGTCCGAAGAACATTGAGAATTGAAAGCAGAACTGGATAGGATGAATGGCAACTTGAATGAACTGAGAAGGCGTGTCCATGGCAGAGTTGTATGAAGAACACTGGTGGGCGTCCGACGCTTTACTAAGAGTAATAGACGTAAATAAGTAAGTAGTGACGTAATACGTATATTTTCTTTCTCCCTACATTTTTACAGTTTACGTTTATCGAGTTTTATTATTTTCATTCTCATACATTTAAATAATGGATATATTTCGTTTACTCATACATTTAGACAATTGACAATTATTCGATTTTTATGATCTTTACTTAAATTATAACTATGTAAACATTAGACAATCTTCAACCAAATACTCAAAATGATTATTTATTCTATTATTATTTCTTACATCTAACTTACATATTTTCTTACTACTATGTAATGAAAATTTATAAATGAAAATGATAATTTCGGTGGAGTTGAGTTTTTGTTCACAATTAAGTCATTCAACCAAGAGGGCATAATTCTACTGAAATTTTCTGACTGTTATTGTACACATCTAACTTTCGATCTATATCAAGTTATAATATTCTAATCATTTACAAAAATTAGTATTTACCTTAAATCTGACTGTTTATTATCATTATTAATTTAAACTTCAATTCGTTGAGTTGAAAGAAATGTAATCAGAAATCGGTTTATAAAATTATTTTCATGCTTCGATATAGAGAAGAACTCAAAAACTTTGATAATTCAATCTATAAAATAAGCAACCGTTCATTCAATATAAACGTACTTTATGACTTCTGGTTAGCATTTTTTTAGCGCGTTAGTTTTTTACAAGATGGGGTAGCTAACTCCATACCTAACCCTCCTCTGTTATCTGGGCTTGGGACCGACAGTCGTCCCAGAGGGGCTCTGCGTGAAGTTAACAAAGCGAATATATATATAACATTATTTTGTATTCTTTTCAAGTTTATTTATCAATTCAGAATACTCATTTTTAGTCATCTCTAAAATCCGTACACAAACGAGAAAAACTACGTTTTTTTCTGATAATTAAAAATTATATTTAAAATATTTGATTATGCTTTATAAACAATAAACTATCAAATACTTTAATCTTTGCACTTTTTTCCCCGTTAATAATTGAAGTTAGATTTTACCGACATTCAGATGAAATAATGATGATGATGATATTCTGTCGTCATTACTAATCTAACATATAAAAACAATATTTAAGTGGTGGTGGTGATGGGGGGGGGCAAACAAAAAGATACCATTATGACAGGTATATAATTATCTAGATAAAAAAATATTCATTAAATCGTGATTCAAATAATTTGACTTTTGTCAAACAAACAAAAATAATACACTAGTCATTAGATTTCTGGATAGAGATTTTATCATAAATTATTGGAGAGAAAAAAAAAACCCCAGCAAATACTACATTGGGTATTTAAACCGATAATAATCCGTTGATAATAATTTTACACAACATATTTAACTAATTAAATTAATAGATTTATTATAATCTAATCAAAATAGTTAAATTCATAAAAGATTTCAATGTTGTTTAATGAGAGATACTCCACAAAATAATAAAGGGTGAATACATTGAAATGTCTAATCATTTCTGTTATCAGAATATATTAATTGAGTCTAATAAATGGCACATTTTCAGATGTATTTGATATATAATTTAGTAGTAATTAGTACATTTGAAGTTATTGATGATTTGGCAATTAGTGATTTCTATTGATCAAAGAGGTTTTATTTACAAATGTATTTATATTAATATTACCATTAACGCTTTAAACAAATTCAAATCACAGATTAGTGAAGACTTGGGAATAAAAATTGGGTTGATATGGATAAAGAAATTTTATATTATAGTACTTTAAAAAGTCTTATTACTTTGAATATCGTTTTAGTGTAAATGTAATTTGATAAAAAAAAGTGTAATTACAGTTTCCATTATTTTAAGTATCATTAGATGAAGATATAAAATTTCTTTTTTGAATGATTTACTCACCTATCTCCCTACTTAAATAGTTTGAAACATAAAAGGAATCGAGGATAATTGAATGGCAATTTTTTATGTGTCAGTTGTTTCACAACATAACTCTATCAGCATTATACAAGATGAAAGTGAACATTTTCATTTTTTGCTACTACTGCTCTATTGAGCTAATTAATAAAGATAAGAATGAGGACATTTCCGAATTCTAACAAATAATGTTTTATTTTCAAAATACTAGTGGTCTAGCATATTCTTCAGGACTAACATACTAGAAAAAGGTAGCTGTTTAGTTATCATTTATTTTCAATAGCTTTAAGACATAAATCTGTCCGCGATTTTACAAAGACCCCATTTTAATAATTATTCACCTCCTTTGAACAGTAAAATCTTTTTTTATATTCCAGGTTGAATATTGTATTTTAAAACCATATTCTATAAAATAAGAAAACTTTAGATTCATTTAATCTATGAAAGACAGGTTGTAAAAATATCCATCTGTAAATTTACTTGGTATTATTTTCTTGAATCTTCTCATTGATGTTTAGGACTGCAATTGATCAGTCTCTTATTGACATATGTGCATACTATGCATATTGCCTTAATATTGCCTCAAGTTACAAGCATTATGAGAAAAGATGGATAGTGGCTAGCAGTGGAAGCAAGGATGTGCGTTTCGTCCAATTTTGGACTCGTTAGATGGATCTCAGAGTCCTTGATCACTCTGGGACTCGAACCCAGTACCGTTCGCTTCATCAATTGCAGTCCTAAGCATCAGTGGGAAAATTCAAGTAAACAACACCAAGTGAATTTGAACTTCACCCCAATACACAAGCAAGTGGCTATCAGGACTCACCATCTAAGTAGATAACACGATATCGTTTGAAGTGATGGTACTGAGTTCGAGTCCAAGAGTGAACAAGAACTCTGAGATGAAGGTACACCAAGCTGACGAGTCCCAAACGGGATGAAACGTGCATTCTGGATTCCAATGCTTGCCATTATTCATCCTTGCTTATAATATCTATCTATATTAGTAAAAAATAAACAACAATTTTCATTCCTTCTAAGATTTACCATAGAAATTCACAAAGAAATAATGCCATATTCAAATGTCAAACTTCAAATATTACCAAACACTTGTTTTACAATGTTAATATTTAATCCAACTATGAAAAACCAAATCACCTGTATACGTTCTTGTCAGTTATTTATTTTATTGTACACGTTATTATGATGCAGCAAAAAAAAAGATTATTGAAAAACTGTTTGTTAATTTTGAAAAGTAAACTATAGGTGATGATGATATCATATGAATAAACAAAAGTAAACTAACTAACATATGTACATACATCAATTACAATCATTATACATTACTATTCAAATATTCCCATAAGAATAGAAAAAGAGATGAAATAAGAGTCATATGTAATCTCTTACTATTTTCATTGTTTCTATAATATGATGATTCAATTCTTATTATAAACAACAAGTATAGATCTTTGTATAATGGTTCTATTTTTATGCCCAGTATACGAAATATTCTCTGAATTATTTTAGACTAGTTACATTTATAATTTTATATACTAAGTAAAATGAATCAATCCCGGATGATATTGAAAGTGAATTGAACATTTCATTCTTGTCATTTGCTTACTCACCTTACCGACAAATATAAATCTTAATAAATAAAAAAAATATAAAACAAACAACTATATCAGAATACGCATTATAAACTGAGCATATTATGAATATTTAGGATATGAGAAGTATTGAAATAAAGAAAAATATTCGGAAATGGTTAAAATAAAAACAAAAAGAAACACAACAACAACAACAATAACATAGAAAAATATTTTGAGAGAAAAAAGAAATATATGAAAGAGATCGGGCTGACTAATCATTTTGTTTACAAGTTCATTGTTGTTATATTATTTGGGGAAAAAAGAACAAACGAACAGAGATGTCAAAATGATTCTGAAAAAAGAAGAAGAAAGAGAATGTAAGGTTTTGAGTGAGATATATGTGAAATGATTGATCATTCATGTGAATCATAAAAGTTATTGAGATTGTTTTATTAGAAGAGATCTAGTATATAATTTAATGAATTAATGGTTGTTAAATTTATATTAATCGAATTTTTAGAAACCACAGCGAAAAAAATCATGTCTGTATATGTATGTATATAATAACTATTTTGTTGGGGGTTTACTTTTGATTTAAGTTTTCTTAAGGTATGCAAATCATTCCTGTGACATTTTTCAAGAACTAGTTACAACTTGAATAAAAATGAACTGGTGTGTTAGTCATTTAACAGAAAGATTTTTAAGTCTGTTGTATAAGAAAGAATATTCAATGAATTTTGTTTGGACACAACTAGAAACAGAGAACTGAACAATATGGCTAGTATAAGGTGGTATCTTTTACAGACAGAATAACACGGAAAACTAGGGATCACTGGATAACCACTTTATCCCAGTACGTTATTATAAAGCAGTGTTATGAATTTGAAAAAAAACATGAAGCTTTACAGTGAACGAATTGTTCACATCTTCAACTTGACATAATCTGCTATTATTATTATTATTATTATTATTATTATTATTATTATTATTATTATTATTTATCATCAGTAATGACTGTTTTATTCTGGAAATGGTTAAAGTTTACTGATCATGACATCTCTTGTAAATTATTTGAACTATTTTCGAAATCAGTCATTAAAAGCAAAGTACTAACCACAAAGTCAGATGTTGAGTTTGATCCTTATCTAGCTAGTTGTTATGTAGAAACTATTGTGACTCGATATGTTAGAATGAAACAGCTTTTCAATAATTCATAGATTTCAAATATTGTTTAGAATAATCTATTCCTTTATGCAAACTACCTTCGAAAATCAAATATAGAAATAGCAAAATATGTCAACATAATCTATCGAAATTTTAATCATTTTTACAGAATTGTATTAAATACTGTCAAGTTTGATATTATTATTATCATCATCATTTGTCATATAGTTGACATTATCAATAGTATAATTTCATTAACTGTTTAGTTTATCACTGTTAAATGTACAATTGATAAGTTCTTTGATTTACATTAATAACCGACTTACACTAAAACTGTTACAGAATATTCTTAGATTATATAAACAGAATGTCGTTTATGATTTTAACATGTTCAAAATATTTTAGATTATATATATATATACCATAGAACGTTATTTTCAGCTTAGTTAATAAAACATGAATTTTCAATATATTAGATTTTTTTGTTATACCGTGTCCTGACTTTTATTATTAAAGTACGTAAAATATATAAATAATTGTGTAATTATTTAATTTAAATAATTTTTATCACCTATCAAAGTTACTATTAAATTAAATATGACTTTTGAAATTGTAAACTGTTAATAAAATAAAAATTTTATAGTTTAAAGTGATTAGTATGTTGTGTTAATAGACTACGTAGACGCCCAACTTCGAGATCAACAGGTTGGATTCCGTAAGGATAGATCGTATGCAAACCAAATCGCAATACTACGGATCATTGTGGAACAATCAATTAGATGGAATTCATCACTCTACATCAACTTCATTGGCTACGAAAAGGCCTTTTGATAGCATGAACAGAACAACACTATGGAAGCTTCTTCGATACTACAGCGTGCCTCAGAATATAGTTAATATCATACGGAATTCCTATGATGGATTAAACTGCAAAATTGTGCATAGAGGACAATTGACAGACTCGTTCGAGATAAAGACCGGTGTTAGGAAAGGATGCTTACACTCATCCTTTCTCTTTCTCCAGGTAATCGGCTGTATTATGAAGACGTCAAAATCTGAGGGGAAGCATGGAATACAGTGAACAGCTAGAATGCAGCTGGCCGATCTAGACTTCGAAGATGATCTGGTTATTCTATCGTACACGCAACCACAAATGCAAAACGAGACGACCAGTGTAGCAGCAGCCTCAGAAGCACTAGGTCTCAACATACACAAACGGAAAAGCAAGATTCTCCGATACAACACAGCATGCACCAATCGAATCACACTTGACGGAGAAGATTTAGAAGATGTGAAAATCTTTACATATATGGGCAGCATCATTGATGAACACGGTGGATCTAATGCAGATTTGAGGGTAGGAATTGGCAAAGCAAGAGCAGCATATCTACAATTCAAGAACATCTAAAATTCAAAACAACCGTCTACAAGTCAACAACAAGGTCATAATTTTCAATACAAATTTCAAGACAGTTCTACTGTATGGAGCGGAAACCTGGAGAACTACGAAAGCGATCATCCAGAAGATACAAGTGTTTATTAACAGCTGTCTACGCAAAATACTTCAGGTCTGTTGGTCAGACACTGTTAGCAACAACATACTATGGGAGAGACCAAACCAGATTTTAGTAGAGGAAGAAATCAGGGAGAAGAAATGGATGTGCATAGGACACACATTGAGGAAAGTACCGAACTGCGTCACAAGACAAGCCCTCATATGGGATCCTCAAGACCAAAGGAGAAGAGAAAGATCAAAGAACACATTACGCCGGGAAATGGAGATAGACATGAGAAAAATGAACAAGAATTTGATAGAACTAGAATGGGAGGCCTAGGACAGAGTGGGTTGGAGAATGCTGGTCAGCGGCCCATGTTCCATTGATGGCAACAGGGGTAAGTAAGTAAGTAATGTTGTGTTAATGTAAAATGGATCGAGTGCTAAATTAGTTTTTCACAACTTTACAAGGTTAATAATCATACTAAAACATGTGAATAATAGTAATATATACATATGTATTGGTCAAATTAGATGTTTTCATAATTAAGATGAATATTTAGTTCCTGAGTATGAGGCTGATCAAGGTAGAAGAACAAAATAAAGCTGAACATATTTCATGCATTAGAAAGCTTAACTTTTTCGATCCATATGTTTACTGTCTTAATCGTTTTAAAAAGACTTTAAATATCAAAGACTAGCAAATAATTATTAATATGGTTGACTACTGAGATCGATTAAATGATGTTAGTTTTATGACACGCTTGACTTACCTTAGCTGTGATAGAACTATTGACAGCTTTAGCTATCCATTTTGTTAACTCGACTGAATATATATCCATATAAATTTTGCTTGTATTCTTTAAATTGTTCTGTTTAGTCTCGAGACTAACATTTCTTCATCTGATTCCTTTACAAATGATAAGCTTATAAATAGTAAAGATTTAAAAACTCCCATAGTTATTCACTTTCCTTAAGAGTATTATGCATAGTATTTTTTTTTCAATTTTTTTTATCTAACCGTTTTTTTTTGTTGTTGCGAAGAGGATACACTTTTTTTTATCAAAGGAAATCTGTTTTAAGTTCAATCTTTTCTTTAATTTGATGATTCAACAGAAGTTTTATTTTTAGTAAATTGTTTTATTCTCTTTCATTACCATAAATTAAATCACATTGAAATGATTCAACTTAACACAAAATAACTAACCTTTTAGAACATTAAAATATAATCAAACTAATAGTAGATTATAAATAGTCTCTAATCATTACAATTCATGTAATTTCATATTTTTGTATAATTGTCTAAAATATTAATCTTGATAAAATATAACACTAACTACATATCTACTTACATCATATGTCTATACATATTATACCTGGTAATTTCATCAATATAGTTTTTTTTATTGTTTAATTGAATATAAACATTCACTTAAGTGAATTCAACAAAAAACAAACAACAAAAAGAACACGCAATTCAATACATTTTCTAATGTCGAAAAAAAAGAAAAAAAGAAAAAAAGAAACGACTCGTTTCCCAAATTTAAAAAAAGAAAAAAAAGAAAAAAAAAGGCACAATGTGATTTATTGTTCTTTCGGCTTAAAATTGAATTCTATTTCATGACATAAATACACTTATAGTTTATACATCGGAACAATTAATAAATTATTGATTTTTTTTCTTTTTTTTTGTTTGGAAAAAAGTAGTAATATTGTATAAAGTATCCTAAGGGATTTAAAAAAAGAAAAAAAAAGAAACATACGATTGAAATGAGTCGTTTGTTTCGTTTAATCATTTTAAAATAAATGAGAGAAATGAAGTGATTAAAATTTGAGTAAGAAAAAGTCTTTTACATAATCTCATAGAAAGAACTTTTATTAATTGAATCAAGTTATTTAAACAATTAACATGAATCAATGTTCGATGATCAAGTTAATAATACATTGTATATGTTGAATCATTTAAATGGATTAAGTGATTCATATGGTTAGTGTAGAGAAAAATTTTTAGATACCATGATAAAACGTAGTTGAATTCAAATATTATATTCTATAGTTAATAAATGAGGTTAACTAAAGAAAGGCTATGGAAGTAAGTCTTGATGGAAATGAATAAATTAGGGGGGGGGAATAGACGATTTTCTATTATTTGGTTGGAACTGAGGTTTTTAGCTTTTCTAGTGGTAACCTCACATTGTGAAACAACTTTTTCTATTATGAACTCTACCTGTACAAACTCTAAACTTTAGAATAATAATTCAATTTTTGGTTTATAATACAAAAGTTGGAGCAGAATGCTTGTAATTTCCAAAGAATTTTAAGAGGAAACTACACTTGAATTCCCGATAGACTTCTGGAGATAAGTATTGTTTCGGATTTAAGAAGTCATCTCATTAAAATTAAGTTGTTTGGCTCTATTTTTCAACTATAAATCAAAAGTTTGCATCGATTTAAAAAAAAGCAACTCAAAAGAGAAGTAAGAATATATAACATTTATCCACAGTCAAAATATAAATTACTGAGAAACGTAGGCTAACGTTTGACGTTTATGAAATGTACATATTCTTCTCTTACCTTTTGCCTGAAAAAGGATATTAATAACCTTTCGATAGTGTCAGCATTATTTCATTGGTAATTTTATTTGTTTATTGATCAACATTTACTTTGGACTACATAACCTAATGAACTTTAACCTTTAACATATTTTGATTATGAATTTACGGTAACAAAACTGAATAAATTGTTAAAGCAATCAATTACATGGAAAATGAATTTATCTGAAATAAAAGTTATTTTAATGACTCAATAAATAGTTTAATAGTCCAACTAATCAATACTCCATTTGTTAGACGGCTAATTAATGAAATAGTAAACATATAGTTAAATTCATAAAGCTTCAGAAATATATCAGTGATTGTAAATTGTAACGTTCAGAGAAAGTAGATAATTTTTATATTTTCATAAGTGATTTACAATTGGTAGAATTTCAGATGGTTATTCTGTTTTGGCGATTCTAAAAGATCAACGTTTTCTTACTTTTAAATAATATAGATGATGTTTATAAATTATAAAACGTTTCAAATAGCTTGCAATCATTCATCATGCAAAAACTCAGTTTGTCGGAGAACATAATATTATGAATCTCGTTATCTCACATGTCTCTTACAATTACACTCAACCGTGGTAGAGTGATATAATACGTTAGAAAAGATAAATGAATTGACATTATTACTTATTAGAATGATAGCTAATAAAATTAGAGTCTATTAAAATTTTGATGGAGTTTTGTTCTCTGAGTTGGATGGTTTGATCGTAGAGCTTTCGTCGTTCTTTTGAGTGACGTCGTCAGCATAAACCAATCAACATTGAGGTCTACAGGACAAGCTGTGAACCACATGTGGAGAAATTCGAACGCTTCACTTCTATCTGAAGTTTATGCTGATGATGTCGTTCAGAAGAATGGTGAAAGCTCCACGACCAAACCATCCAGCTCAGAGAACAAAACTCCATCAAAATCATCCACCTAAGCTACAAATCTTCTCCACCATCTTAGAGTCTATTAAAATGACAGTAAACTGGGCGGAGTCTTCTAAAAATCAACCATTTATAGAAATAAAACACGAAATGTATAGAAAGCTGGAAAGAACATGATAGAAGCCTAAAGGTGGAACCTGTCTGTAGTGAGTTAAATATTTCAAAGTAAATTTGGATGATCTAGATTCCCAGAGTTTAAGTATTAAATCTTAAAGATTTAATTAAACTAGAAATCATAAATAACATAAGTGTGTAATGTGATATTTTTTTACTAGATAAGCGCTTCTTGGTTTTTAATGGTAGTTTAACTCAAGTCGATCACTAATGTCAAATCACAAATCGAACAATCTGTACATATTTTCTATGATAACAGAGAGTAAGTTCAGTCAAAGGGATTAGAGTAGTGCTTGACTGATCATTGTATCCGTCAGATTGCATTTACTAAGTGTTAAACTTCTGACAGCTTTTGTAGAATTTATCAAGTTTCACCAGAAAATTTATTCCTAGTTTTGAATGATGATAACATATCAGTCACATGTCTATAGTTTAAGCAGTGACTATCGGTTCCACGATATAAGACTTTATGCATAATGCCTTTCAGATGATGCAAACGGAATTACGTTTCCTGTCCCATAGTACATGTGCTTTGGGACATAAATTAGAAAGTAATACAAAATTAAAATTTATAATTTTTTTTCGAAGCGGTTTATCTAACGAGATATATGATCTCTCATATAACAGCATGTGATTAACAATTAACGTCAGTTTGTTTTGTAAACTGCAAAATCCAGCTGATTAACTGTCGAAAAAATAGCTTAGTGATCATTGATTGTGATCTGTAATATTTTAAATTAAATAATTTCAAAAATATTGGTAAATGAAACTTTTTTCTTAGTAATCTCCTTTCTTCCTACGTAAATTTACCAGAGAAACTTTTTTAAAGCTGACTGAAGATGACGTATAGTTTAAAGTTTCATTTTATATTTCTCATGTGAGCGTTGACACTTGGCAAATACGAATTTAATGTAAATGACTTTGTATTCCGAAATAAAAGTCAAAATAGCTGTCCAACAGTGTAAACCGAACAAATAAACAAAGTCACATAGGAATCAAATTACTGATGAGAGAATAGTATTCTCAAACCTATTTCCTGTCTTTCCTGAGACTTTCATAATATCTCAATCTGTCAACGACCTTCTGATGTACACGATCGATATATAAATTCAGCTGAGAACACAACTCTTTAATTCTGGTATGTTTTAGGTTATCTGAGATATGTTTTACTGTGTCTAACCGAATTATAATCCACAAAGAATTCTTGTAATCATAGGGTACCTTGTAGTTATGGCCATACTTAATTATGTCATTCATTTTGATTTGAATACATTTGAAAAAGGAAGTTTCACAACTAAAAGTAATGCAAGTTCTTCTGCAACTCATTATAAATGAGTACAACGGTCACAGTAAAATTAGTTTCAAGTTTCGGCTATATCTTGTAAACATAGGTTTTGGTAAACTGATAATTTACTCAGACTAATTCAGTCAAGCAAAGATGGATGGTGGCTGGTAATGGAATCCAGGACGCGCTTTTCTTCCTATTAAAGACTGGATTTACCTGAATCTCAGAGTTGATGGTTACCCTGAGATTCAAACCCAATACCATTTGCTTCAAACGATATCGCGTTATCTACTTAGATAGTGAGCCTTGATAACTACTTGGTTATGCGATGGGATGCAGGTACACCCAGCTGACGAGTCCCAAGTCGGACGAAACGCGTGTCCTAGATTCCACTGCTAGCCACTATCCATCTTTTCTCACAATGCTTGTGACTTGGGGAAATATTGAGGCAATATGCATAGTATGCACATATGTCAATAAGAGACTGATCAATTGCAGTCCTAAGCATCAATGGAAGATCCAACGTAACAATACTAAGTGAATTTAACTTTCTTGTGTGTTAAGTGTAATGTATTCACTTCAATTCTGAGTATACTTCACCTGTAAACACAACATTACAACAAACTTATATCAAAATATATAAACAAGACTATTATTGGTTTCGTTTACGTTTTAACCAGTTAGTAAGAGTATTATTTAAAAAATACTGACATATCAGACTTCTAACTATTATTAATAATATTATTATTAGTAGCTTTATTCAATATCATATTTTTGGTACAATATTGAATTCTCAGCTCAAAGTATTGCAATGAGTTTCCGTTTCTCATTTCTTGATCGATCCTGACAATAAGTACTGAGTGATCTCCAGTTAGATTAGTATTTCAAAAGTCGACATCTGAATAACATACATTCTTTTCAATGTATATTGCCAGCCAACACGATATCTTCGACTATACATTTTTCTATCTTTTCCTGTGAAATGTTATAAACTTTTCATAAACACATCTGAATAGGTTATGAGACTAATAGGCAATAATGATGTGTTAAAACAATTAAGACAACAGATAACTTGTTGAACTATCCAGATGTCAGAAAACCGGTAGACTAGATATTCAAGTAGGTCAGCTCGGGATATGATGAGTAAATAACTAATTGAATTTTTATTTTTCTACCAACATATTGTCCATTTTTAATATTTTATTATTATAAATGAAATGAATACATGATAATGTAGTTAACCTGATTAATTTTTAATGAAATAATTTAACCAATCAATTCTTAATCAACCAATGTTTATATTAACCAATTAAAATAACTCTGTGTATATACAAAAAATTCATATCTAAATAAATAATTTTGTTTTAAGAATGTTTATATTAAAATGATCTTAACTATTACTAATTAGAGATCTCAATGATCTGTCTTTTTAATTATTGGAATATAACTAGAATAAACATTTGTATAGGAACTAAAATTCCATTTAATCCCAAAAAATTAATCAATATGTCAGATGTAAGTTTTATATTTAATTATTTTATTGATAATTTTATTTATTATCAGAATGGGTTTTGTGGAGATTTATAGAAATTTCACTAGTTGAAATCATGAGTCAGTTGAAGCTAGACCATCATTAACACCGTCGGATGCCGGCCATCTCAGTGGTCTAGTTGGTTAAGCGCCTGGCGTGAGACTGACAGGACCTGGGTTCGAATCACGTGAGGGGTGGAATCGTGGATGCTCACTGCTGAAGAGTCTCATACTATGAGGAGACGGCCGTCCAGTGCTTCCAGGTTTTTCATGGTGGTCTAGCTTCAAGTGACTCATGATTTCAACCAGTGAAATTTCATTTATATAAATTATTACTATTTAATGTTTCATAGTTGATTATTTGTTATTATTAGTTATTGTATTATTTATTTTGGAAGTATATAATATTCTGCTAGATAGTAACCGATTTCATATATAGGTATCATTACCAAGGTTTGACTTGATAATTTCGAATAAATTGATCATAGAGTAGATTAAAGAAGGAATGAATTGAGCGAAGAAATTTCTTTTCAATTAGTTTTTCATCATGACTCTACACTAATATAAATATATGATTTACAATAATGATATAATACTCATCGATATGTTACGTAACAATTACATAATGACATTTAAATTAACATTGAGTAATTGGAAGAAAGAGGATTATTAATATTCAAAGTAATTAATAAATCAAGAAGTTGCTACGTTGCGTAATATGTGAAAAAGAGAAGCAGAAGAATTTTTTTTTAAATGGATGGTCAATAGAATAGTAGTTACATATGAATCAAGAGATGAGTGTTGAGAAATTATAAAATTCAAAAACAACAAAAACAAAATTACAAAAGTAAAAAAAACCAGATGGAAGAATTATGAAAAATAGTTCCGTTGAGGTAAATTTTATACCGATGGCCAAGGCAGCGAAAGTGGTTGTACAAACCTCTTTTGAATGCAAAGGTTAGGTTTGTGAACATGGATTGCGATTGCTTCCGCAATGTCAAAACTGAATTTTCACTATATAGGGTTGATTGTTATAAATAAAAATAATATATTTGTAACATCCCAATGAACAATAAAAATATTATGTCATAATATTTTTGTATTTTTCCTTTGTACTATTTAAACTTGGATTAATTTTGATTTGGTTATTTATTCTCTGAAGAAGTGGCTTACACTGAGTCACGAAACGCTGGAAAATCTCAGTGGGATATTACAAATATATTATTTATTTAAATTTCATATTTATTTCTTTTTGTATATATTTGAGAATACAAATATCATAAGAGATATTTTTTTAAACGTTATTTTCATCAGACTTTTAGAAAATGTGTTTCCGAATATAAAATAAAGTTTACTTTATTTACATCTGTAACTCCCAATATAGCATAGGCCGCTGACTAGCATTCTATAACCCACTCTATCCTGGACCTTCCGTTCCAGTTCTATCCAATTTTCGTTCATTTTTCTCATGTCTGTATTAGTGGATCATCTAGGTTTGCTTAAATTCATATAATTATACTTTTGTAAATTATTCAACTTGATTTGAAAGAAATGAAGTAGAAAAAGATGTACTTTATTAAATTAGTAAAGTATATTGAAATAGTAATTATTATTGCGTAGTGTCGTGTTGAAACTGACAAATAAATACTAAAAGTATGTTAATTATACAATGGGAAAAGCTATAGAACTAACACTGGCTGTTGACTTGAATGTTTTGACCTTTAAGTTGATTGTTTATCTGTTTGTCCAGAATTATCATACTTTCAGTAATTTACTTTTAATTATAGACAATTAAACATACATTAGTGTTAAGATTCATTATAAACATATTTTTGTTCGATCAGAACTACCTTCTGTCTTATAAAAAACCCCAGTTTTTAATCAGTTATGCAAGTAGAACTCTAATCGATGTATCAGTAACAATAAAGCAATCGATTACAGTAAACATGTACAGGTACTACAAATGTATATCAATAAACTAATTTCATGATAACTTATCATTAAAACTGTAAATCTTCATCTCTTTGAGGCCCCTCAAACTGCATAAAATAAATCTACAGAAACTCTATGAAAGTAATAACTTACTTACTCCTGTTACCCCTCATGGAAGAGGATAGAACGCCCACCAAGATTCTCCATACAACTCTATCATGTACAAGATTTTCCAGATGTTGTTCATCTTCTTCATGTCTGTCTCCAATCACCAACGCAACGTGTTCATCGGTCAACCTCTTCATATTTTCCATTCAAGATTACAAGAGAGGAATTTTTTCGTGGCGTAGTTTAGTGATTTCCTCAATATGTGTCGTATCCACCTACAAGATATCTCTCTAATTTCCTCTTCACCTCAAAGCTGGTTTGTTCTCTCCCACAGTAGGTTGTTACTGATGGATTCCTCCCAATGGATGTGGAGTATCTTGCCTAGACAATTGTTTATAAGTACCTGTACTGTTTTGATGATGGTTGTGATAGTTCTCCAAGTTTCAGCTTCATACAGTAGAACTGTGTTGACGATCGTATTGAAGATTGTGAATTTGATGTTGACATGTAGACAGTTGTGTTGAGTTCCATATGTTCTTCCACGGTAGGAATGCTGTGCTTGCAGTGTCGATGCATGATTTCACATCTACATCAGATTCTCCTTAGTTCTCCATGATGCTGACCACGTACATAAAACTTACCACCTATTAAAGAACCTCTCCATCAAGTGTGATTGTGTTGGTTGGTGTTCTCCGTGTTGCATTTCACGATCTTGCCATTCGCCTTGTATATGTTGAGGTCTACTGATACACAGGCTTTCGCTACATTTACTGTCTTCACTTGCATTTGGTAGTGTGTATGAGATAGAAGAGATAGGTCATCTACCAAGTCCAAATCACCTAATTGCATATAAGCTGTACATCGTATTCCGATTCCGAGCTTCCTGTCACATGTGGAACGGAGAGAGAGAGAGAGTAGTTTTGTCTGACAACGATACTCACTGGAAATGCATCTGTCAGTTGTCCTGTATGCATCACATTGCAGTGTATTCCATTGTATGAATTCCATATGATGTTGACTACCGCCTCACCTACTCACTCCTCAGTGTCGATGAAGGTTTTGTAAAGTTCTCTTATCCACACCGTGTCAAGTGCATTCTGATGGTCAAGGAAGTTGATAAATAGTGACGAATAACATTCAGTTAACTGTTCATTTGAATGTTACAAAGATTTATATATGTCATACAGAAGTTGGTTAAAGATAACTAATAAGAACTACTTCTATAGATTCGTTTAATTTAAAAAGATTGATAAAGTCCTTGACTTATTATTGTAAACAATAAAAGTTTGTCACATGTCTTGTTATATTATTGTCATTGTGTATTTTTAAAATCATGATGATATCAGACTATTTTCCTATTCGTACATTATGAAGCAATGAAATGTCACATACAGTTTCTTTGTCATGATATTGTCTTCTTATTATTTTGTTCAAGTGATTTATAAAAAGAATTATAAACTATTTTGTTATGATTTATTGTTTATACACAACTGTTTTAAATCGAATATATTTGCCTTATTAATTATGTATCTTAATGAATGATCTTCATGTAAAATATTTTATGAGAACTTTATAATGTTAACAGGAATTTCACATTATTTTTTTAATATAAACTACAATACTTGTAATCGATTGATCACTGATTAATGACCAATATCATGAATCTGAAATCCTTTTCAGTATTGATTTAATTCTGTTGATCAATTTGCGATGTGAACACTAGTTTAGAGTCAAGGATCTACTGTCGGTTACGTACAACCACCACCTAACATCTCATCATAGTGAATGCAATATAGAATCACTTAGACTATTAGCCACATTATAATTTAATCGATAGAATTTGAACGGTACTAAGATGGACTTGACATATGTGATGTTGTTCATTACTCAGTGATCAGTCTATTGTTAGTACATATCAGTCCTACAGGAGGTCAGTATAGAGTCGAATAGTCCAATAATAACGTATCTGACTGTGAAGCTTTGTGATACTTGATCGTATCGTCTCCATAGAGTATCTGTCTCAACAAGATTACAGTTAAATCTTACTGACAAGTGTCAAACAACTCGAAACTTATGTCCAGGGTCTCTTTTCAACTACCTGCAAAAATCACCTAAAAAATTCTAATTCAAACACATTGAGATTTATATTACAAAACCGATTTGCATTTTGCATTGATAACTCCCGTTCATTGTAGGGTACACCAGCTTCATAAAATATGACAAACATGAATCTATTTTCAGGAAAGCAAAATTAAAGATTGGCTCTAATCAGTTGCTTACAACCTACAATATTTTAAAATCAAAGTTATCATAGAAATTAATAATCAATGATGGAATAAAAAGGGTGTAATGTTACTAGGGCAAAGAAAAATTTATCACCTTTTAAGGTGATTAAACAACCGAATTCCAATTTAAAATTTACTGAAGCTATAGCAATCAAACGTCTACAACTAGATTATATGTCCAAAAAGAAATAATAATAAATCTTTCTTTGTCCTGGTAACATTACACCGTTTTTATTGCATCATTGATTATTAATCTATTTTTAGTTACTTCCTCACACAATCATCTAATGTTTGCTAACTCTATGATTTCTAATAAGCAGTTCGATGTTCTGGAACTTTCCCTACCAAATGTTATTTATCCGAAACAAAATTTTTTATGACCTTATTAAGTCTATTGGAACCTTCGCTGAAACATGAAACAAATTTTCATCTCTAATCGCCTTCATATCTATAAGTATGTCGATTTCTATGATAACTTTGATTTTAAAATATTCTAAGTTGTAAGCAGCTGATGAGAACCTAGCGAAATAAAATGAATTCATAATATTCCTCACCAATCTTTTTTTGCTCTCTTCAAGATAGTAAAGGGAACTATGTGTATAACATAAGTTTGTTTGGTTAAATCCTTTCAGGTTCTTTGGACAGAACACTGAAGCAATTTAGTAGGTTTGTCGTGAAAAAATCTTTTAGTACATTAATCCATCTTAATATGTTTGAAAAGATCCTAAAGTTAATATCATTCACTTTGTTCTTACCATCTGTGATCGGGTAAATACTAAATGAGAAATCTGTTTTTCATTTATGCTTAAACTGCTTAAACTATTCATGAATGATAATTACTATAGTTCTGACTGCTTTCTGATAGGATTTGTTTGATATTTATTGTACAACTTTTTATAAGGTGAAGTGACATTTTTGATGAAGAATATTTGCAATAAGTCATGAGTAATTTTCATCATAGAATAACTTGATATACTTAATATAAATATCCTATTTTGATTCTGATTTTCGTAATTCAGATTTCACTTGGTTGAATTGGTTTAGTCGTTATTTATTTAATCTAGTTACTGAACACAAACTATTTTTGCGATCTTTTACCTGATCACATAATTTAATGTATTGTATAATGTCCAGTAAAAACAGTCAGTATAAATACTTAATGTAACAGTTGAATTCATGAGTCATTTGAAACTGAACCACCATGAAAAACCTGGAAGCACTAGATGGCCGTCTCGTCCTAGTATAGAACTCCTCAGCAATGTGCATCCACGATCCCACCCTGCGAGATTCAAACCCAGGACCTATCAGTCTCACGTGCGAACGCTTAACCTCTAGACCATTAAACCGACATCCAACGATATTAATGTCTAACTTCGACTAATCACTAGTGGTCTAGCTTTAAATGACTCATGAATCCAACTACTAAATTACTAAAATTTCCACAAAACCTCCTTCGGAAAATATTTAATTGTTTTCTTCTGCCACTAAACTTTGACTTAATTTATTCTGATAATTATTATTGTTAACTTATTTGGATTGAAACCCATTTACAACTGTAACCAAACTTTATTTTATTTACAGTTCCAAATTCGGGAATTTTTTTCCTGTATTACATTTAACTGAATCTTGCTCATTCCTTTGAATCATTAATTTGAATACATAACTGTAGAAGTCGAGAATTGAAAACAACACACACACACATACACACACAACGCGTTTGTTTATTTATCTTTGAATTTTAATATGATGGAAACTTCTAAATATTGTTAAATGACAATCAAAGCAAGTTCCATTTCTTTTTCTTTTTCAAATGTATTTTTAAAAAAGTTTCCGATTTTTATTACCGTTCTCTGTCTCCATTTAAAAAAAAATCATGATTCATTTATTAATAATCACAGTACTTAATAAATATTAGTAACTATTATTATTATTGTTGTCATTACTCATGCGAACAAAGTAGTTTTATGTCAGTTGTGTTCAATCATTGATGAACAAATATTAAACTACCTCACTAAAATTTGACATTTTCACAACTGTGTTGTGATAATAATAATAATAATAATAATAATAAACAAAGTGCGTGTAAACTAAAAATTAAACATGATTGTTTATGAACTGTATGACAAATATCTGATTCAGTATCTATCTAGTTATACTTTCTTTGTTTTGAATTCATATTGCATAGTAGTGATTTTTGTGAAAGAGATAAACAGTAGCACTATGGTTAGAAAAGGATAAAAAGCATTAAAAGAATGGGAAAAAAAATTAAACACCAGTAATACTGAAAATTTTTTCCATGTTTGGTGATTCGGGAAATCATTGTATTCACTATGACTTCTGATTACAATTAGATAACAATACGGTTGTGTAAGCTGTAGTAACTCTCTAATAAACTAATTCTAGACTGAAATCAATATCACACTTAACGAAATAATATTATTTTATGATCCCTATATTAGAAAATGTCAGTGTTCACTGAATGAATATTTTGAAAATGAAAACATTTCAGTATAGGGTTATACATTATAGAAACTATTTAGAGGTTTAAGTAAGAAAATCAGTGACTGTATAGTGCACTGAATCCTAAATTTATTTGAGTAGTAATTGTCAATTAATTCATAACAATTTGTTACTGTCTCAATAATAAACTGAGAAACAAAATCTAAAATATTTTGATTCAGTTATCTACATGGCTTATTCCAAGACACGTTACATATTTATATTTGACATACATATTTTAAGCAATTTACAAATGTGTTTCGGATAAAGTTAACACTGAGAAATACATATGTATGTGACATTATAATCAGTAGTGAAGCTTTCATAAAAGTTACAACATTTTCCCCGGTGTATTGGATAATTTCATAGAACATTAGCTTTTACATTCACATTTTCAATACAATATCTTTTCTTGTAGCTTATTACTTCATAATAATATAAGCGAAATTTCTAAGTGATGACCTGGAAATATGCGCTGTTTAAACGCAAAATCTTTAGATTATGAAAAATGTGAATTCTGTCTTTACATGTTACTTATATGATACAAAATATAGTTTATAACACTGTTAATTAAGTAATATATTGATTAGGCTTTCAAACAGTTTTGTTTTTTTGGCTTTAAATAATGATGATTTCCTTTTTGATTACTTTGGGAATGGTTTACAAATTTTTATTTCATTTTGTCATACACAATATTTACACAAAATACTAGTCCAAATAAATTTATGGATCCTAACTACATTAGTAAGTTTAGATACAGTTTCATAGGTGAAGTGTAGTTTATTCTATAAACTTCTTTATGAATAATCTTATTAGTGACAAAGGAATGGCTTCATGAATGTGCTTTTTAATGAAATATTAATGAATTGGAAAATTTGTCATATACATTTGTGATGTAATTTTGTTATTGTCATGATGGAGAATTGAGAATGATGATGTCACTTCATAACAACCCGATCAACAATTAATATATATACATGGAATATCCGAAAAATGTGAGACACCGAGAGGACCAGTCACATAGCGACGAAAATGAGGCGATATAACCTAAAGGTGCTCGAAAACAAACCACAAAAATCAGTCAAAGGCAAAGTGGGTCGGCCAATCACTGAGATTAAAGAACAGAGAAAAAGATGGTTAGAACACTTTGAAGAACTCCTGAATAGACCAGCTCCATTCAATCCATCAGACATCTGAGCATTACACACAGACATTCGTTTAGATGTCACTCCACCAACAACCAAAGAAATCAGGATGACCCGTCATCAGACAAATGAAGAGTGGGTAAGCAGTAGGACCTGACAACATGCCATCTGAAGTAGTGAACTCACACATAGAAGTGACTGCTAACATGCTGGAGGAGGGATAAGTGATGACAGACTGGAGAGAAGGATTTCTCATCAAGATATCAAAGAAAGTTCTCAGGATGTGTGAGAACTGAGCCACAGAGGGATCACATTAATGTCACTAACAGGAAGTGTGTTGAACACAGTGATGCTGAAGTGAGTGGAACATTCAGTAGATTTCCAACTTCGATATCAACATACCGGGTTCCATAAGTATCAGTGATTCACGGACCGAATCTCGATATTACAGATCATCGTTGAATAACCAAGTGAATGTTATTCGCCACTATTTATCAACTTCCTTGACCATCAGAATGCACTTGACACGGTGTGGATAAGAGAACTTTACAAAACCTTCATCGACACTGAGGAGTGAGTAGGGGAGAAGATAGTCAACATCACATGGAATTCATACGATGGAATACACTGCAATGTGATGCATGCAGGACAACTGACAAACGCATTTCCAGTGAGTATCGTAGTCAGACAAAACTACTCTCTCTCCCCGTTTCCTTTTGTTCTACTGCCTGACTGAATTATGAAGACTTCCACATGTGACAGGAAGCTCGGAATCGGAATACGATGTACAGTTTATATGCAATCAGGTGATTTGGACTTGGTAGATGACCTATCTCTTCTATTCCATTCACACTACCAAATGCAAGTGAAGACAGTAAATGTAGCGAAAGCCTGTGTATCAGTAGACCTCAACATATACAAGGCGAATGACAAGATCGTGAAATGCAACACGGAGAACACCAACCAAGACAATCACACTTGATGGAAAAGTTCTGGAATATGTGGTAAGTTTTATGTACGTGGTCATCGTTATGGAGAACTAAGGAGAATCTGATGTAGATGTGAAATCACGCATTGACACTGCAAGCACAGGATTGCTTCAATTGAAGAATATATGGAACTCAAAATAACTGTCTACATGTCAACATCAAATTTACAATTTTCAATGCGAACATCGATGTAGTTTTACATTATGGAGCTGAATCTTGGAGAACTACCACAATCATCATCAAAACAATACAAATATCTACGTAAGGTACTCACTGCCCGTTGACCGGATGTCGTTAGCAACAACCTACTGTGTGAAATAATAAGTCATTTTAGATCTGTAGAAGAAATTATGAAAAGGCGTTGGTGGTGGATAAGACATGCATTAAGGAAATCATCAAACTTCATCTTGATACAAGTGCTGACTTAGAATTTTGAAGGGAAACGGAAAGGAGGAAGTCCGAAGAACCCACTACTTCGAGAATCGGTAGCAGAACTGAATAGGATGAATAGCAATTGGAAAAAAACTGGAAAGACCTGTCCACGATAGAGTTGCACGGAAAATATTAGTGGGGAGCCCGTGTCCCTCCACGAAGGTTATCAGGTACTAATTTTATCGTTTTATATTGATTTGATGTATGATGGCTAGGTAAACTTCACATTTGTGCCATGTCATATGTCGTCAATTTTACCTACTGTAGCCGGTATTATTTATTGCATAATCAGTAGATACAGTGCATTAATAGCTTATTTGTTCACTTCCGTATTTTTTTTTACAAGTAATTTACAATCCATTTGTGCACATGTTTAGTTTTTTTCATTTACTTCTAGATATAACTGAAATGGATAAGTTCGTACATATGTAGGTCTGTAAGTCATTTATAAGAAAAGCTTAGTCGGAGAATATATTTGCATATGTATAATGATTAATTGATTTATTTATTGGTAGATCAATGGATGCAAAAAAGAGGAAATTTATCTATCGTTTATGACATAAGGAAGAAAATTAAAATATCCATTTTTAAAAAAGTGAACTAAATAATAATCCTTATTATAATATATATTAAATCAATATTTACTCATTAGTAATCATAGTTGTCAAATTTAGATTCCAACTAATGTTCGTTTGATTTCGAACGTGATTGGTGATCTGAATGTGTGGAAATGATTGCTTAAAGAAGTTACTTTTAAGTGACCAAATCTAATAACACTTGGACATGTTTATATCAAAATTATAGATTACAATCTGCTGAGTAGGTTAAGAAGTAAGTTGCTGATTCAAAGATATTCAACGGAAACTCAACATGTTTAAAATTCATTAACAGCAAATAATAACTGATTTTTTTCTCTCCATCATATATAATTTGCCAAACTGATTATAGACGTTATTAATCATCTATCTTATCCTTTAAGACAAAAATATTATAATTCTTTTTAAAGTTCACAATTTTATTCTAATTATTTAAAAGATATACATTTCTTTCATGAAAAAGTTCTGAAAATTGCTTGTTTCATTTTATTACATAATGATGAAAATATAATTAATATCAGAAGGGGTTTTGTGTAGATTGTATTAATTTAAACAGTTGAGATCATGATTCAGTTGAAGCTAGACCACCATGGAAAACCTGGAAGCACTAGACGGCCGTTTCCTTCTATTGTGGAACTCCTCAGCAGTGCGCACCCACGACCCCGCCTCCTGCGAGATTCGAACCTAGGACCTACTCGCGGAGGGCGAGGTCGCGGATGCGCACTGCTGAGGAGTTCCACAATAGGAGGAAACGGCCGTCTAGTGCTTCCAGGTTTTCCATGGTGGTCTAGCTTCAACTGACTCATGATCTTAACCATTGAAATTACTACAATCTCCACAAAAAACTCACCTGCAGTTAATTATAACTTAAAGTTAATAAAATTCAAGTTTTCTTTACATCATACCATATTGTCTAAAATATCACTGAAATAATCTAAATGATCTCATATATATATATTTCTATCTATGATTAACTTAGTAACATAAATATTTGAACATTTTCTTCACTGTGATTAAATAATAACAATAATAATGTGAGTTACAAAGAAAATTTAAAAAAACATTTTTTTAAATATCTTTTTTTAGCCGGAAACGTTGACTAATTCACTTAGTAACAATCGGTATCAATTAGTATTATTAATTTTCTTTTTCTTTTTCTTCATAATTTTTTTTACATAATGTTATTGATAAAATTCTAATGTATGATATGATGAATAAAATAGCTACATACCGAGGTACTTTTAAAATACTTTTAAAAGTTACATAAAGATAAACTAGAAAGTGTTGGAAAATGAAAGGTAATGCATGATTAAAGTTATTCACTACTTATTTAATTAAAGATGATTATTTTGATATATTCATGTAAGTAATTAAAATCCATTATGTAATTGTGTTATTTAAATATCACAGGTTGTGAGTAGCTGAAGAGAACCCAATGAAATAAACTGAATTAATACAATTCTGCTAGAATGTTTGTTTTTGCTCTTTTCAAAATGATAAAGAAGACTATGTATATGAAATCTTTAGTGAAATGTTAAATTAATGAATGAAGTAGACTTAAAAATAGATTTATATAAGCTGTTAATCATTAATAGATTGGAATTAGTCCCATATTTAGTATTATCCATGTATGGTTAAAATTTGAAAAAAATAAAACAAATATTCACTTGGTAATATTCGGCTTATATCTTCCCATTGAGGTTTAAGACTGCAATTGATCAGTCTGTTATCGGCATATGTGCATACTGTGCGTGTACCTCGATATTGTCTTAATTCACAAGCTTTTTGTAAGCAATGATGGATAGTGGCCAGCAGTGGAATCCAGGACGCGCGTTTCGTCCTATTTGGGACTTGTCAGCTGAATGTGCCTGCATCTCAGAGTTGATGTTCACTCTAATAAATGTTCAATGGAAAAAATGTTATGTGACTTTTAGAATAAACATTAATGTTGTTCGACATTTTAAGTGTATATTTGAAAATATGACTTAAAATGCTATGCAATATAAATGGAGATTTTAAATTTTATTTACTGAAATATAGTTCTACTGAATAAATTAATAATAATTATTCTATGGAATCCAACTTCTGTTTTGATGCTTCCAATATACATATATTGATTGGTTGTTAACGCTTTATTTTAACAAGTTCCAAATAAGACGAAACTCTCATATTGGATTCCATTCTTAGCTATAATCAATCTCCACTTATTTATTTTGAATAATTTCATTAGTACTTACAGTTGACTCATGTGGAGAATGGAATTATTTGTTTTACAAGAGTTTAGATACTTCAACAGGAAATGAGATAAAGGTGAATGAAAGTTGAAGAATATTAATTTTTATCGAATTTACTCGAAAGAGATTTAACCAACTGTATATTACAACAAATAAGAGATGATGTTCAATTTTGACTCATTTACTCCGTGTATTGTTGATAACTTAACGTCAGAACTTCAAAAAATCTAATCGTAGCTTGATTGATTCATGTGAAAAGTTATGAGTAAAGGATTTGTTAGTCCTCAGATGTGTTTATTGTGTTGTTTAAGTGTAAACGATTATAATTCGACAATTATGATATATATATATATATATATATATATATATATATATATATATATATATATATATATATATGACTTTTGATATGGATTTAACTTTGTACCTCTCATAGTACATATCCGTAGTAGTCGAAATATCCTTAATTGTTCCAGTTTAGTACGAATTTTATTAAATCAGTAAATAAATTACAATAGCTTATTAACAACACTAAGTATTTTACAAAATTATCCATCTGTATTGCGACACTTATGATTAACTATTTATTATGAAGCAGTGTTTATTTTTTTTGGTCACAAATTGATAGTAACTAGAGAATCATGAAAACAAATGGATATGTTAGATAGGGGTTTAGTTCTTTGAAACTTTAAAATGATATTATTAAGTTCATAAACTATAATTATGACAAGATCTAATTGTCTTGAGTTAGATTACACATGTTATTGTCTCATGGAGAATCTCAAAGCAGAATGAAATAGCTTCGCAATGTACTCTCGATTGTGAAAAAGCTTTGCAGTCATTGTCATGAGTCGGTCTTCTGGTATACATAATTATTACTTGACAGTATCTCTGTTTACAGATTCACAGACTTGCACCAGATATTTTCTTAACAATAAAAATGTAATTTATTAAGATTAGAAGTGAACAGTGCAGACCAATGTTACGTGAAAAAGTGTCTATTAAACACTTAAAAACCTCTAAGCGTAGTATTCTATTTAAATCTGAAAAAAACGAACATATTATGGATTATGTTTTGCATACAAATATTCTATATCTCCATTTTACTTTGTTTAAAACCTAACGTTTTTACTTACCTTTACTTACGCCTGTTACTCCTAGTGGAGCATAGGACGCCGACCTGGGTTTTTCAACCAAATTTTTACTAAGCTATCCTTTCAAGATTTTGTCAACTCATGTCCATTCTTTTCATATCTGCCTCCGATTCCCGATGCAGCGTGCCTATCAGTCTGCCTCTACCTTGTCACGATTCCAAGTAAGCACTTGCCTCATCATGGCTGAAGGAAATATTGACAAGTTCATGTTGACTAGAAATAAAAAACAAGTTACTTTCAACGTTTCGCTTAACTATACTCAAGCTCAAAGAGCATTTGAAGTGATTTCTTCCGGTCGTTTCTGTAAATATAAATATTTTGATGCGAATCACTTCGCTGTTGATTTAAAAAATTATAAAAGAATGAAATCTTTTTATTAAATTTTTCTTAAATATAATAAAATAATCACTATTGTTGATAAACACAGATGGTCGAATGAAACAAGCGTTTTTTCCCTAAACTATTTCCTATGCATAGTACAATATTCATCTAAAATATTTTCATCTTAGTTATATTAGGAGGGAATGTGACAGGTTAAGAAGGAATATGTATCTAATAATGTTTCTGACTCCCAAATTTTGAAGGAAAGTTAATAAAATTCCAAGGTTATGATGTATAGTATCTTAATTTTTGAATTACAATGATTACAGGCTGTAAATACAGTAGTCAAGATTAATTAACATGGAATAAATCAGTCATAAGTAATGAGCAATAAGTGGAAAATATTTAGTGTTTGATTAGTCATACATTAAGTCAGCATTGAGAAAAAAGTGCTAGAAGTCAATGAATTTTTGCTTTTATTATGGTAACCAGTAAAATATACTTCCTTACTTAATAAAATACTCTGACAGAGTAATCGTTGTCATTAATGAGGGTTGCAGTGACAATAACCAATAGTATCGATAAAATCTATTTTGAAGAAAAGAATACGTGATATTAAAGGAAGTAAGAATAGGATTTATATATTCTTATGGAACTTTTATCGAAAATTTGTAATATTCAACCTTGATTCCTGGAGACACACTATGTATGATTTCATGCAACCAGGATATGGATAGTTCAATAAAAGAAGTAATACAATTCTTAAAACTAACTTTCCCTGAAATTCAAACAAAATAATCATGAATTAAAGGCTGACAAAAAGGCATCAGGACATTACAATTTAAAACTTACCTTGATAAGATGTGACGAATGTTGTCCTCATTCTTCATAAACTCTTTCAAAACAGATGAACTATACCTACAGATACTATTGTATCTTAATTTTTCTTCAATTCAATAGTATTACTGTAGATTAGGTTATAAAATTATCTGAAAACAAGTTAATTCATTGTAAAATATTTTTTTTAAGCTGAGGGACATATTGAGCAAAAGCTTTATGTTAGATGAAATCTGTAAGTATAGGTATTTAAATTACATAGAAACAAGGAATATTTAACAAACATTTATCATAGAAGTATATCCTAACATTTTATTTACCCACTCGAAACAAATGAATTTGATATTTACTTATAGAATCCTGATTTTGTTGTTCCGTTGTACTATTTAAACTTGGATTAATTTTAATTTGGTTATTTATTCTCTGAAGAAGTGACTTACACTAAGTCACGAAACGTCAGAAAATCCAATTTTCTACTCATTGGGATATTACAAATATATTATTTTTATCTTTTAGCGCATAGTTTGATTAATAATATAAGGTTTCAACTTACTTTCAACTCGTTGGTATTTCACTACATGCATCTTTCGTATAGTGTCAACTTATACTTCATTAACTTTATCAGATATTATTTTTAGTATTCTGTCAGCTTTTATTACTGAAAATTGCGCAAAAAACTGTATCAGGTAATAAAATTACTTCCGTTTTGTTTTCGAAGAAAAAAAGATACTTCAGTCACTAGTCTATTTAAATATCAGAATATGTCGAAATAAAATTAACAAAAATCTTAATGACAATCAGTCATAATTCTAATTTACACAAGATCTAGTTGGTTTGAGAGATGAATTTAAAGATAAATTTATTCTATTTTATATTAGATAACTCGTATTTAATAGAGTTGACAAATGATTTACAGTCGGTAATCATTGATTTAGATCTGAAATATGATTTATATATTGGAAGTTTACTATAATATATTCCTATTCAAATTGGGAATTTCATCATAATAAAGAGACGATTTGAAAAGAAACATGATGCCGTAGAATGTTGACGTTCTACTGATATACATTAAAACGTAAATGAGTCCAATATATTTTTCTTAGACACTATGATGATTTTATTCTGAATTGTAATGTCTTTAATTAGTGTAAAGAAAAGTTTGAATCATTTATTTAATTTATTCACTTTACCAAGCTTGATAACCTGCTGAAAAAACTTACGCCTACTACCATCAATGGAGCATAGGCCGCTGACCAGCATTCTCCAACCCACTCTGTCATGAGCCTCCCTTTCCAGTCCTATCAAATTATTATTAATTATTCTAATGTCCGTTTCCATTTCTCGGTGTAATATGTTCTTTGGTCTTCCTTTCCTCCTTTGGCCTTGGGAATTACAATTGAGGGCTTGCCTCATGACGCAGTTTGGTGCTTTCCTTAATGTGCGTCCTATCCACTTCTAGTGCCTCTTCCCGATTTCTTCCTCTGTTAGGATTTGGTTCGTTCTCTCCCACAGTAGGCTGTTACTGATAGTGTCTGACCAACAGACCTGAAGTATTTTGCGTAGACAGCTGTTAATAAACACTTGTATCTTCTGGATGATGGCTTTCGTAGTTCTTCAAGTTTCCACCGCATACAGTAGAACTATCTTGAAATTTGTATTGAAAATTATGACCTTGTTGTTAACTTGCAGACGGTTGTTTTGAATTTTAGATGTTCTTGAATTGTAGATATGCTGTTCTTGCTTTGCCAATTCGTACCCTCAAATCTGCATCAGATCCACCGTGTTCATCAATGATGCTGCCCATATATGTAAAGATTTTCACATCTTCCAAATCTTCTCCGTCCAGTGTGATTGGATTGTTGCATACTGTGTTGTATTGGAGAATCTTACTTTTCCGTTTGTGTATGTTGAGATCTAGTGCTTCTGAGGCTGCTGCTACACTGGTCGTCTTGTTTTGCATTTGTTGTTGTGTGTGCGATAGAATAGCCAGATCATTTGCGATGTCTAGATCGTCCAACTGCATTCTAGTTGTCCACTGTGTCCCGTTGTTGTCCCGTAAATAGTTATATTCTTTTATTTTACGACATATGCTCACTAGTGACTGGCCTCATGAGGTATATCCTGGAGTTCTAGGGAGAAGTAGTGACCAGGGGAGTTCAACTAAGTCTGTTGTGAGATAGTAAGTCACTGAACACAATGGTGGATGTGTCGCTCAATTTCGTGGATTGGTTGAAGTTAAACATTAACACCGTTGGATGCCGGCCGGCTCAGTGGTCTATTGGTTAAGTGCTCGCGCGCGAAACCAATAGGTCCTGGATCCGAATCTCACAGGGGGCGAGGTCGTGAATGCGCACTGCCGAGGAGTCCCACAATAGGACGAAACGGCCGTCCAGTACTTCCAGGTTTTCCATGGTGGTCTAGCTTCAATTGACTCATGATCTCAACCATTAAAATTACTATAATATCCACAAAACCCATCTGTTATTAAATTAGAATCTAAACATTTCATTACATTCTATGCATTTCAATAATTAAATAGTATAACTTATACAAAATATCTATACCATTATTATGTAATTGTTATTGCTTTTATTTTTTTTAAACAAGTCAAATGAACATTAATTCAACAGCTGGTTATTCTATTAACTAAACAAACACTTTTAACCCATTTAAATAACCAAAAAAAATTCGAATGTTTAAGATCATTCTTCTTTCTTTTTTCCGAAAAATAGTTATAATAATATGACAAAATACAAGTGAATTTACTTTAGTCTATTGAGTCTTTCAAGCTGAATATAAATTCAATGAATTATCATTAATGTATTAATATGTGTAATTGTATTTAAGTGTGTCATAAATAATGAACATATGAATATGAATTAATTACTAAGATAGTGTACTGTGAAAAAAACTCACTAAGTAATAGTTAGAACTTAGTAAAAGGAAAAAAACTACACATTGGTGTAAATGTATCACAACACATTGATTGAATAGTGAAAATTATCTCATTGGAAAAAAAGTTATATCTTTACAACAAACATAGTTCTAGTTTAGTATCAGAAAGGAGTTTCGTAGATATTATAGTAATTTTAATAGTTAAGCTCATAAGTCAATGGAAGCTAGATCACCATGGAAAACCTGGAGGTACTGGATAGCTATTTCGTTTTAGTATGGGACTCCTCAGCAGTGAGCGTCCACGATCCCTCCCCACAGGATTCAAACTCATGAACTCAACCATTGAAATTACTATGATATCCACAGAAACCTCATTCTGATAATAATCATCATATGCTCACTACTGACTGTCTACAACAGGTACTTCCTGGAGTTCTACTGAGAAGCAGTGAGTAGTGGAGTTCAACCGGGTTTGTTGTGAGATAGTATCTCACTGAACACAATGGTGTATGTGTCGCTCAAGTTCGGTGATTAGTTGGAGTTAGACATTAATACCATTGGATACCGACTCAGTGCTCTAGAGGTTAAGCGTTCGCGCACGAAACCGATAGGTCTTGGATTAGAATCTCTAGAGGTGAGATCGTGGATGCGCACTACTGAGGAGTCCCACACTGGAGCGAAACAGCCGTCTAGTGCTTTCAGGTTTTCCATGGTGGTGCAGCTTCCTTTGACTTGTAAATAATCCTAGTTTATTAAATAGATATAATAACGAGGTCAATCATACTGAAATACCGCAGTACTACAAGCTCCAGAATAATATTTGACCATAGCCATACGCATACTATTACTTTTCATATTACACTGATTTATATGCAATAAATAATTATGTAATTTGTTATCTTCACCTTAATTTATCTCCTATTATTCTATCATTTACATGTTTTAGTGTATTAATGTACAAAGTTAGTGAACTATATAATACATACTATAAATATTTCTGTATATCACTTGTATGAAATGATTATGATAATGAATACCAATAGTTGATACAGAGGATAAACCACTAATCTATTGTAAACTAGATTTATATTTACTTAAAAAGGATGGACCTAAACTTGTCAATCATCTGGTTTCCTTTTGAATCTATTTTCTTTTTACAATATTTCTTTTCATTATGTATGTATGTTTGTTTGTTTCAATTTATTTTATAATTGGAGTCAAATGTATTCATGGGTAAAATAATAATAATAAATTATTTTCAAAGATTTATTATACTGTTTTTCACCATATACAACACATGTAAGATGATTCATTTTTCGTTCTATTCTTCAATGGTCTGAATTTCAGTTTGAAAAAGAAACTAAAAGTAACGTGTAATGCTTCCAGTATAAACAGTAATTAACTGATATAGATATATGAAAGGAATTAGTTAACATCTGTTTCTGTGAAATCAATACGAACAGTCCATTTGTTCACCTGTGTTTCCATTTATGACTAAGCATATTAAATGAGAAATCATTATTTTTAAAAGGATCTGTTTAGTACATCAGTAACAACGTAATATTATCAAAGATAATTTATAATTAATTAAAAGACTAATATTTGAACGAAGAATATTCTTTTCAAAAAAAATTGTTTTCAGGTTCTACAATGAATAATCCGAAAAACTTGACCGAATTGTAATTGTACTATTATTTCTCTCTCACCCTATTTGACCCATATTTATTCTCATCATGGATCTTAAACTTCACCTTAACATACTATATTGGTTATATCAACATTAACAATTTTATTGTATTTTGTTTAACAATCCTAAATTCACATACTTTAAACGATGTACTTTGCCCTTAACCTGACCATTTTTCGGATTAATAATGTAGATATATGAATTGTAGAAACTGAAGAGAATTATTCGGAAAGAATATTGTTCGTTCAAATATTAGTCTTTTAACATAATGGGAATCTTTAAACGATTAGAATTAATTGTTGAATTTAGTGTAACTTTTTTGGTTTTGCTGAATCTAATTATAATTTTTAAAAAAAACATTGTTTAGACTGTTGTAAATAGTTACAGAGTTTATTTTGGTTTAAGTTATTTACTGTGAATTCAGGACAAAATATCGATGGTATGTTAGGGTGTAAAGATATGTTCTTTAGCTTTTATTCTGGGAACATTCTTACTTCTTCAGTGTGTTCGCTTTTTCTTATTTTCAAAATATAGATAAACTCACTTGATATTGTTTACTTGTATCTTTCCATTGTTATTTAGGCCTAAAATTGATCAGTCTCTTGTTGGCATAAGTGCCTCCTATGAGGATTGTCTCGATATTGTTTTAAGTTACAAGCTTATATATAAGAAATATTTCATTGAATAACCGGGTCATCAGAATAAATAAATTTTTATTCTACAGTGTTTTTTAAAATAATATAGAAAACATTTAGAAATTATGCCTTCAAATATGTAAGAGTGATTCAATACTTTGGTAAAAATCATTTGAATTACTGAAATATCTTGAAAAGCTCTGAATCTCTTTCTTTTACGATATTTCTTCATTCTGTTATTTAAAATGAATCGTTCATAAATAAATCGTTAATCCAACGTCTAACGTTCGATGAAATTTAATTTTTCATCGTTAATCAGATATAATAGGGAGCAACACAAAAATGATGATTGATTTAAATTGAAGTGTTGTGAATCAGCAAAACATCAATTTCAGTATAGGGTTATGGACATTATTGAGTTTTAATTGAGATCATAAACCAATCAATGTTAAACCACCATTGGTAGTTATCGTGTACTCACTAGTTACTAACTTATAAGTAATCATCAGAGTTCTAGTGAGAAGTTGTGACCAGTATAGTTCACCCGTGTCAGTTGTGAGGCAGTTACTCACCGACGACAATGCAGGTTTGAGTCGCAATGTCGTGGATTGATTGAAGTTAGATATTAACACCGATGGATGCCGGCTCAGTGGTCTAAAGGTTAAATGTTAGCGTATGAGAGCGAAGGTCCTGTGTTCAAATCCCGCTGAGCAGTCTCAAGGCGAGACGCTCGTCCAGTACTTCCAGACTTTTAATGGTGTTCTACCACTGATCGGTTCATCATTTCAATTAAAACATCAATATATATCATTCGCAGTTACAACATAATTTTTCAATCATTGTTTACATGGAATTTAGTAGTTGGTAACTTTCTTTGTTGATTTTCCAGTTATATTCTACCTATGATAAAGTTACGCAGTTTTGTTTTTGAATGTTTAGAGAAATTCATCATAAAATTAGCTATTGTTTATACAGCTCACGATGTGAGATCTTAAATGATGCAAACTATTCTCTTGTCTAATGTTTATATAACCAATAGCCAATCAGATACAACATCACATATTGTCATCTAAATTGCCCGATAAAAATTATGTGAGCAATAGGCTTAGAAAAAAAAACACAACATAAAACGTATATAGAAAGTATATATTTTTGACATGCCGATTTATCTGATATTAAATGCTCACTATTAAATATTCTGTGGTAATAATCGATTCTGTCAAAATATCATAAACGAAATAGTAAGAACTTTAGTGGAATATTATATTGATAAATTGAACTGTAATTGTATATCTAATGATTTTCCCGGTTTAAATAATTACCGACTGTGAATAGATTGATTTATTTTTCTCAACAACAAAAAAAACATAAACAATAAATATTATATCTTTGTATATTGGATTATGTCAACTAGTTTTCAATTATTTATAATGGGATATTTTACGCAGTATAGTAACATAACAGTGTTAACTTGTAGTGTTAATATTTCTCTGAGCAATATGAAAAATATTGTAAAATGCATTATTCATTTCATTAGTCTATGTATTATCTTATTGCGTAACATGGAAATAAAGATTGCCAGTATAATCATTATTGAATTTCATTAGAAACACTGAAAATCTACAATAATCTTTTTTTTAAATAACCAGTTTGCATGTTCATTTTTGTATTTTGGGAACTTTTTGTGATGAATTGATTGACTTACAGTATTTTTTCATTATAAAAATCTTTCTTTACTAATTTGTGATGTTGTAAAATCTTAGTTTGGATATGATATTAATCTCATGAGCAATTTTTCAATAGTATTAATAGTAATAATGGATAGTGGCTAGCAGTGGAATCCAGGACGCGCGTTTCGTCCTATTTGGGAATTGTCAGCTGGACGTACCCGCATCTCAGAGTTGATGTTCACTCTGGGACTCGAACCCAGTACCATTCGCTTCAAACGACATCGCGTTATCCACTTAGCTACTGGGTCCTGATATCCACTTGCTTGTGCAATGAGGTGAATTTAAATTCACTTGAATGGTACTGGGTTCGAGTCCCAGAGTGAACATCAACTCTGAGATGCAGGCACATCCATCTGACGAGTCTCAAATAGGACGAAACGCGTGTCCTGGATTCCACTGCTAGCCACTATCCATCATTGCTCACAAAAAGCTTGTGAATTAAGACAATATCGAGGCATATGCACAGTATGCAAATATGCCGATAACAGACTGATCAATTGCAGTCTTAAATCTCAATAGGAAGATACAAGCCAAACAGTAACAAGTGGATATTAAAATATTAGTTTGCTTTTAATGTTGGATCCAATAATGCGGTCATTATTTGAACAGAATGATGAACTCGATTAAAGAAGATTGAAAGTAAAGTCAATGAAAAGAAACATCATTTTCACACATTATTTATTTTCTTCTTTTTTTCCATAGTTTGTTAAACTTCCATTTTATTGAAGTATAGAAGAAAAAATTATTTTGTTTTTGAAAAAAATATTCTCATTATGTTTAACGGATTTGATTCTGAAATCACTGATTGGAAGAAATAATTGGTTTTAGATAAAGTTATCTCTTAAAGTTATAGTATCTGAATTTTATAGGGCTTTTTCAAATTACATTTTTCATTAGTTGAGATCATGAGTCAGTCAAAGCTTGACCACTAATGGAAAACCTGAAAGCACTGCACGTGCGCATCCACGATCCCGCCTCTTGGGATTCAAACCTAGGATCTATCAGTTTCACGCGCCAACGTTCAACCTCTAAACCACTGAACCAGTATCCAATGGTATTAATGTCTAACTCCAACTAATCACCGAAATTGAGCGACACATACACCATTGTGTTCAGTGAGATACTATCTCACAACAAACGCGGTTGAACTCCACTAGTCACTGCTTCTCAGTAGAACTCCAGGAAGTACCTGCTGGAGACAGTCAGTAGTGAGGAAATTATGATTATTATGAGGAAGGGGTTTTTGTGGATATTATAGTAATTTTAATAGCTGAAATCATGAATCAATTGAAACTAGACCACAATGGAAAACCTGGAAGCACTAGACGGCCGTTTCGTCCACAACCGCTATACTGATAATTACCATGTGCTCACTAGTGACTGGCTTCGTGAGGGAATTCTCGGAGTTCTGGTGAGAGGCCGTGACCAGTGAAGCTAATCCGTGTCGGGTAGAGACAGGTATCTACCTCGTTACAATAGAAGATGGCCAGGCAATTTTGTATATTGGTTGGGGTTAGACATTAACACCACTGGATGCCGGCTCAGTGGTCCAGTAGGTTAAGCGTTCGCGCGCGAGACTGAGGGGTCTGGGTTCGAATCCCTCGAGCGGGATCGTGGGTGCGCGCTGCTGAGGAGTCCCATGATAGGAGGAAACGGCCTTTCAGTGCTTCCCGGTTTCCAATGGTGGTCTAACACCAATCGATTCATGATCCCAATCTAAAAATTGTTAATGTTGATATAACCAATATAGTATGTTAACTTGAATCCGCGTATATGTTAAGTGAAATTTAAGATCCATGATGAGAATAAATATGGGTCAGATAGGGTGAGAGAGAAATAATAGTACAATTACAATTTAGTCAAATGTTTAGTCGAACGCTATATTTTGTGAAAAATTAGTAATACGTAACAAGGAGGGATGAATGCGAAGTTAATGAATCATTTATAGGGGAGATTAATAATGGCGTTTTATGACTAATAATAATAATAATAATAATAATAATAATATTTGTTAATAAAGATAACAGATAATTACAATTGATTATGAAAGGTCATAGTCAAATTAGGTCGTTCAATGACTAATATTACTATTGATTAATCGGCTTTGATGTTGGCCAGGGTAGGAGGAGTGGTTGAAGATATTTCTTTTGTACGCATAGCTCCGGTTTCTTCATCCGGATGACTACTGCTTCGGCCGTTTGAAGGACTTTACGTCTGACAAGTCTTGGCGAAAAATTGAAAAATATAGGTTTGTACTGGCACTATGTTCAGTTTGTACTAAATGGGCCAATAACAAGCTGTTCACTTTCTTCATCACACCTTTGTTTAGCCACGCTGGAAGGCATTCATGAGAACGAAACTGTAAATTCCTAGAACTTCGACTAATGTAACTCGCTTTAAACGGTGTACTTCATCTTTAAACTGGTCATTTTTCAGATTATTAATTTGGATATAAAATTATTATTTAATGTAAATGAAAGCTGTATGAATCAATAATGAAACTATGTAACACAGAGAACTTAACAATACCAAAGTCATTAAGCTAGGCTACAAACCTTCCGGTTTATTTTTCATGCACACAATAAGATCTCATTTCTGTTGTTCTTTTCTTGTCTTCATTCTTAGATGCCTCCATATCAACTTATAATCAGTCGTAACATAATGTACCATTAAGCGTTTTTTTTAGTTTTGTTTTTCTACAAGATTCTTAGCGAAATAATGTTTCAAATTTTGACATACTAAGGTAATGAAATTTATTTATAAGGTAAAAAGATTAACGTAACTTTAATCATTGATAACAAAATAGAGGAGTTTACTTTGATTACCTTGGGAAAGCTCTGATATATGTATATTTATCTAGTTAAAATGATAAAAAGTATATGTTTATTTAAAAGTAAAAAAGTATCCAGATTATGGGCAATAAAGATTTGTATATCGTTAATGTAACAAACATACGAACAGTTTCAACAGTAAACACATCTAAAGTTATGAATATTTAAAGTAATATATACTTCTTTTCAGTACAGATATTGTTTTTTTTAATGTTAGTTATTTATGTTAAGAACTATTTCATGCCTGTCTAACTGTACTTCCAAATACTTATATTATGAATTTGTAATAATAATGAAGCTAGTATAGTTTATGTGATCGTCTATTCATTCTCGGAGTGAACATCAACTCTTAGATGCAGGTACATCTAGCTGACGAGTCCGAAATAGGACGAAACGTGAATCATGGATTCCACTGTTAACCATTATCCATTTTTGCTTATAATGTTTATGACTTAAGGCTGCACATATACCAATAAAAGACCGATCAATTTCAGTCCTAAATAACAATTTGAAGATACAAGCAAACAATATCAAGTGAATTTAACAAAACTGTTTAAAATGTATTCACTATGATGATATAAAGTTTTATTTAAATTGTCAGTATATTAAGTAATTGAACCCAATAAATAAATCTTAATTTTATAATTTATTAGGTGCTTAATTCTGTGCACAATAAAACAGGAAGAATATAACACAAGTCTATTACATTATATATATATATATATATATATATATATATATATATATATATATATATATATATATATATATATATATATATATATATATATATATATATATATATATATATATATATATATATATATATATATATATATATATATATATAAGAACAATTGAGATTATTTTCCCTAAGAAGGTAGTCATAAGATTTTAGCTTGGTTGTTACAACTGTGAACAACTAATAAATGAATAGATTATTTCATAAAGTCAAACAAATAATTAGAATGTCATTTAAAATGTTATTATGTCTACAAATTATTTACCAAAATGTCCAAGGTAAGACAGATTTTTGAATTATCTGTTCAATGTACAGTATAGGAAACAACTTTATAGTGATAGGAATAGTCATATGTCAGAAAAAAAAATTATATTAATCCTGACAATAGTTTAGCAAATGTGAATGACATTTGAAATAAGCAGATCATAAATCATTATTTTGTATTAATTTGTTATTTGGCTTTAATGAGGTATATTTATGTTTACTTGAATTTCATACTCTTACATCATTCGATAACGAATACTGTGGAAATATCTCAATTAAATATGGGAGATATGTGTAAATTGTTTGATATAAAGTGTTTGGATCAAAGATAGGCAGTCATTTCAAATAGGAAATAGTTGGGTAAATATTTGTCACTTCAAAAATCCTTACTTGTAATATTTAAAAGTATTAATTAAGGATCTCCGGTCTTTAAGAGAGAACATTAAGTTCAAACTGAAGAAACCTTACTCAAAGGATTACGTGAAGATTATTCGTTACCATTTATCTTCACCTCGCTCTATAACTAATGTTATTCTACTTCAAATCGCCTTCAGTTATAAATTCAAATAACTGAGTATCATTTCAATGGTCTAAAGATAACACAAACCAAGAAGCATGTTGCTTCTTAATTTAATACTTGAGGATCTGGTAGGTGAGCACGAATGATAAATCTCAGTAACTATTTATCCGAAGACAATAATGAATTTTCGGAAATGTTCACTTGTATTCTAATTCTAATGCTTGTTTACCTGATACTACTGATTATTTCAACAGTTGAGATCATGAGTCAATTGAAGCTAGACCACCATGGAAAACCTGGAAGCGTTGGACGGCCGTTTCGCCCTATTTTGAGGCTCCTCAGCAGTGCGCATCCACGACCCCGCCTCGCGGAATTTGAACCCAGGACCTATGATCACTTCTGCTTCCAGGTTTTCCAGGGTGGTCTAGCTTAAACTGACTCATGATCTCAATTGTTGAAATTACTACAATTTCCACAAAACCATTTTGATACTGCTGATTATGTCAAAAAATTAAGACAAAAGTATAAATTGAGTTTCGTTTGTAAATCAATAAACTGATTTTATAAAATCAATTTACTACTTACTGGTGGATTTAATAAACACCGTTTATCACTTCGCTTTTCTGATATATTTAATGATAAATAATCGTCGAAGATTTAATTTATAAATTTAGATTCATTTTTGGTAATTGATAACATTGTAATTTGAGACTAATATTTCGTACAAGTTCAAACAACATATAATATTTGTTTATTACTGAAACTTTAAACCGGCCAAGATTCTTTGAACTCAAGACCATTCATAAAATTTGCAGTCACTTATTGAAGTTAGTCGGGTGTATAACAAGTATAGATTGTGACTTCAGTATGTAGCCTTCTGTGACTAATAGTTTTTAGTCGCTGTTGGATATGTATGCATAAATGGATAATGCTATAATCTAATATAATAAGGATCGTGAATTACTTTGGTAGTCAATGATAAACATTGTCGTTATTCAATAATACATGTTCATTATATGGTATAGATTCAATAAATACTTATTTAAAAAAGGTTTTATGATGATTCAAGTGTTCTCTGTTCATATAAAAGGCTATAAACTTATGAATTACTCGACCTCTTTCAGTCCTAATACTAATGTATTATTACTAATTCTCATGCGTAGAATGCACTTTAAGGTCAGTTACGCAGAGATGTATCTGGTTGGTGATTAGATATTTTTACGGTCATATCATATTCATAAACCTTTTGTATATAATTCTAAGCTTCTCTGAAGATTTCATTTTAAATGTTATAAGGAAAATATAATGAGAGGATGAAAGAACTAACTTTCATTAAATTTTTTATGATTGTTTAGTTTTTATTAGACAAGTCAGACATATGCCAGTGGGAATCTTAGATAGTCTGTATCCATTTTTAGTTTAATAAAAGAAAATCAAATGTTTTATAGTAACAGTAAAAAACAGCATGCATAATTCTTTCTAGCATATTAAATTCCTTGGCCAGACAATGCATGTGTCTTTAATATATATATATATATATATATATATATATATATATATATATATATATATATATATATATATAACAGAATTCACTTATTAATCTCTGTTTGTTACTGGTTTCTATAGTTCCGTTCTTATCTAAACATTTCATTCACTTTATATGTCATAATTATTAATTTGACGTTTGCATAACATACTGTAATATATTTGATGTATAAATAATATTGTACTGTGTTTTGAATTAAAATTTTCATGATTCATAGTCACCATAAAGTATCGTTTTGTAAATTGGGCAAAGTTTATAGGATAAAGATTGAATAGATAACCATCGTTCATTGTACTTCTTACTTATATTATTGTTATCTTTACTGTGGACTCATTTTACTATTAACCTATTTATTAACATAATTCAGGATTTATTTTATTTTTGTAAGAATGATTACAGAAAGCTTGACATCTAATTTGTTTTATTCGTACTGTGTACATTTTTCATGATAGTTTTAGTTACAAATTCATACCAATTACTTAAAAGCTGAAAAAGCATAGTAAATCTTTTTATTTTAGACTACAACCACAATATCACTATCATGAAAATTCTAGTTTTCTGCATTAAAGTCACAGTGTGCTTTACTATCAAATCGGCCAGTCAGTTAGCTACAACGTAGCACCAGGCAAATATATTCATCAGTCCAAGTCGTCACACCTCATTAGCACAAGATGAACACCGGATTCATAGAAGTAGTTACTTCAAGGGTAGTAATATATAAAGGAAAGATTGTGTATAAAGATACTGTGAAGGAAGAAAGAATTAGAAAGAAATGTATAAAGTAATATTAATCTCAAGGTTTCAGGGAAGACAGAGAGTTTATGCACGTACGCCATTGTGGAAGCTTTCTCTGTCACCGAATACCTAGACTGAATATTATAAACCTCTTACCCCCTTCCTTTATTTCATTTATTTACCTTATTTACCTTATTATCATTAATTTTGATAATCTCTATCTTAATCTTCACATTCATCATTCCTAATTCGTTGATCGTAATTACCTTGATAACACCCTGTTTTTACATATTATATTCACATAACAATCTTATTATTATTATTATCATCAGAATGTGTTTTGTGGAGATTTTTAGAAATTTTCACAGATTGTAATCATGAGTCAGTTGAAGCTAGACCACCATTGAAAACCTGGAAGCACTGGACGGCCGTTTCGTCCTAGTATGGGACTCCTCAACCAGGTCTGTTGTGAGATAGGAACTCACTGATGACAATGATGGATGTGTAGCTCAATTTCGTGGATTAGTTGAAGTTAGACATCAACACCGTTGGATGCTGGCCAGCTCAGTGGTCTAGTTGGTTAGGCGCCTGGCGCGAGACTGACAGGTCCTGGGTTCGAATCTCGCTTGGGGGATGGAGTCGTGGATGCGCACTGTTGGGGAGTCCCACATTATGACGAAATGGCCGTCCAGTGCTTCCAGGTTTTCCATGGTGGTCTAACTTCGACTGACTCATGATCTTAACTGTTTAAATCTTATTATTATTATTATCTCAATTGACAAGATTAAATTCTCCTACTATGCATTTTATTCACACAATTTTTTTTGCATTTTCATACTATTATACTTATGGTGACTGAACACTTTACTCCAAATCATCCTGACCTTTATTGAATGACCTTTCTAATTTGTCAAATAATACAATTTTGAAGTATATATATATCGTAACAGATGCAAACGTTTACCATTTTTTAACACGTAACATTGTCGAATTCATCAATACATGCCTTATTTTTGGCCTTTGTAAAATATTATAATTATGGACTTATAACTGTAGAGCCTGATGATGAAGTTATTGAAAACAATTATTCACATTTATTTGTATTATTACTAAAAACTGACCTGGTGAATCGAATAGCATAGCTACCATATCAACTATTCTTTTGGGAACGTTAATCATAAATTTTTTTTTTTATGGGTACATGAGTCAGACATAATAAAAAAATTGCTTATTAAGATAAAAATGGCAAATCAAATCTCTTATACATAAATGATTGATTTTCTATAAATTACAAAGCATCATTTTTAATAAATAAAACTAAGATACACTTATTATATAGACTAACTTAGACGTCATGAGTTAGTGAAATATAATACTGATAATGTTAAACGATTCTTTTTGTGTTAAACATTATTTGTTAATACGTTTGATGAACTTGTGTGATTAGGTAATCAGTTTGAATGAATAATTCTTATTCATATTATTTACATTAATATTTATTAAGGTACATTTATCGGTTATGAAATAGTTTGATAACAAGTAGGTTGATTCATCTACTTCATATTTATGTGTGTTCGATGAAAATGTTAGACACATTCATAGCGGGAAAAACTTTTAGAGATTGATGTGTATTGGATTTTTAAAAAAATTAAGAATAGGCTTTAGTTAGCCGATAGCTAAGGAACAGATATTTTGTTCTTGTACACAACTCTTCAAAAGTGTTTATAAAAGATCCTAACATAAGTAGAAACTTGAAGTTACAGACTTTGATACAGGTGCTTAAGCCTTATTCCACTAAGTTGTCATTCGCTCACTTTTAATAAACAATTTTTCAAGTAATAACTTAGATGGTAAACCAGTTTGAAGCTAGAGACATGATGAACCAATGAGTTCATTTGTGGTTTTATAAGTTTTTCTTTACAAACATTTGTATAAAGTTGTTTAGAAAACGTGTATTATGTAGTTTTTTCCATATATCATAATGAATTTGTATTTTGATGTTGTTGCGTTACTCTGATAACATTTATTATAAACTCACTGTATCGATGTTTTACTAGTTATTTTATTATTCTATTCATTTCATGGATTTATTAAAATGGAACCTTCTTCTGAGCTTAACTGAATTATATCACCTCACACAAAGTCCTAGCACTGTTTTTATTTATCTTGATATTGCTTTATTTAAGTGAAACGTGGATAAGATTGATTTCAACTTAACGGTCACTATGAAAATATGAAAATGAGTGCACTAACATATTCAAAGAATTATGTGTAGAGTAAAGCTTAGTTAAGAAGGACAGTGTTTTGATCATCAAGGTAGAGATTATACGAATTTCTCTTGAATATAGAAGTTTAGTTCATTCCTAGGAGCCAAACGCAATAAAGAGGTGTACGTAAACTATATTGAATAGAACATTTTAAACAGAGAATGGATGATGTCTAGTAATCGAATAAAGGACACATATTTTGTTCTGTGTGGAACTTGTCTGCTAGATGTACATGAATCCCATAGTTGATGTTCACTAGGAGACTAGAATTCAGTACCATTTACTTTAAACACCATTGTGTTATCCACTTAGCTACTGAGTCCTGAGTTCCAGAATGAACATCAACTCTGGAACGCATGTACATACATATGACCAGTACCAAATAAGGTAGAATGTGTGTTCTTAATTCCACTCCTAGCCACTAAATACCTCTGTCTAAACAATCTTTGTGGCTTAAAAGGAATATCGAAGAAATCCGTACAGAATACTCATGTGCCAAAGAAGGACTGATCAATTACTGTCATAAACAACAATGGGAAGATTCAAACAACCAATATATAAATAAGACCTTTCGTCTAAATTTGATATATATATATATATGACATTAAACATTAATCGTAAACAAATATACTTTTTAAGATTACATAAGGAAATCACAGAATGTAGTGTATTAACAAAATACAAACTACTATATTTTATTGTTTTATACTTACTGTATTGTTTTGTTTTCCTTATCAATTTAGATGCTCAATACTTTGAATTTTCTGCCAATAAAATATGAAATAATCATTTGTGGATTAACTAATTAAAAGGGAAAGAAACAAACATATGAGTTCTATCAATCAAAATCATCAATCAGTTGATTTGAATCAATTACAAACAGATATTGATTTACATGAAAAGCAAATATTACAGAATTCAAAGTTATCTATAAATAATAATATTCATTCAAATCATTATCTAAACAAATCTGATCATATTTCAATAACGAATAAAAGATTTAATTGTAAAAATACAACAATGTCTGTATTACAATCTATATTACATGCTGGTTCAATTGATTCTATTCCAGTGTTAGTAACTCGATGTAATGCATGTTTAATGTGTTTAAAAGATTTAATACGACAAGCATACGATTTAATCATTCCTGGTTCACCATATTATTCAGTAATCTTAATGAAAGTAAGTTATAATGGATCTATAAATTTGTAAAGGATAATCCTTTGATACTTTTGAAATATGATATCTCGTTAATTGCGTATTTTATTAGATTAATTCTCTTTCTGTCATTATGAGTTTATTCGAGATTATGTGAAAGCCAGAACAGTAGTTGTTGGGAATGTATAATGTTAATAATTCATACTTGTTCAGAATTGTGTCTGAAAGTTAAATATTTACAAATATGATTATAGAAGCTGATGGATTCCACTAAAAACATGAACGGTGTATCTGACCAAATAATTCAAGTCATTGAATTTATAAAGTACGAGGTTAAGTTCATAATGTATCAAGTTAATACTTAAAAAATGTAGGATGATAATAGAAAGTGAATTAAGTGTTCATTAAATATAAAATGTCTTTTAAGAAAAATGGTTGGTAAAGTTTTTAAAACCCTGCAACGTATTAACTAAGACGTAATTTATTTGAAGGGAATCCAGTATCTTAAACTGATAAGTGAATTAATTTTAATCAAATATTAGAAATAATTTTATCTTTGTAGTAACCAAATTATAAGGTCATATTTGGATACTTTGTGAAAAACAGTTATAAAACGAAAAGTATCATTCTGGGAAACTGATAATAAAAATAGAAGTTTCATGTTTTATTTAGATCATGGTAACTTGAATAAAATGTTAATGTGTAGCTATTTTTGTTCCTTACATTAAACTCCACATCATTTTCACTTTCGCTGTTGAAGATCTCCGATTTTATCAATAAACAGTAATAGGGTGAAGCTTGAATTCACATGGTATTATTTACTCGAATCTTCCCAAAAACACTATAAATACTTTGGAAAACTTCGGTTTTTATTGAACTTGAAAACATCGGTTAATTTATTTCACTTCCTATTGTTTACTTCAATGTTCCCATTCATGTTTTCCATTATAATCGATCAGTCTCTTATTGCCATATGTACATTCTGTGCGGATTAAACCGATATTGCCTCAGGTCACATTCTTCATAAGCAAAGATGGATAGTGACTAGAAGTGGAATCCAGCACACGCGTTTTGTCTTATTCACGACTCGGCAGCCTAGTGTGTCTGCATATGAGAGTTGATGTTCACCCTGAGACTCAAACTCAGTACTGTTCGCTTGAGACTCCATCGCGTTATCCAGTTAACTATCGAGTCCTGATATTTACTAATTGGACAACGTGATGGAGTTTGAAGAGAACTGTATTGGGTTTGATTTGCAGAGTGAACATCAACTGTGATATGCAGGTACATTCAGACGATGAGTCTTAAATAGGACGAAACGCGTGTATTGGATTCCAGTGCTAACGACTATCTATCTTTGCTTATAATATCAATCATTTAGTTTGGTATTGATAACCACTATAAAAACCTAACAGAACGTTAAATCCTGAACATCGTTGTCCTTAAACAAGTAAAATGCAACTGAGTTATTCTCTTGAGTGCTGATTAGTTTAATTTTAAACTTAATTCCATTTGTGATACGTCAAGTTGACGTCACTGACAGTTTACTGTCTTAAAACTCCTTTTCATCGAGAAGCAGTTATCATTTGAACTTGAGAAATTAGTGAGAAAATAAGCTATTATTCAACTTTGACAAAATCTGAAGATTCAGAATGTGATTTTGTGTAATTTTTATGTTTATCATTTTTTAAAAAAAGATCCTCAAATCATAGTAAAATATCTGTCAATCAACTGAAGTTACTCTTTGATGAAAGTAATTTTAGACTTAGTCAGTCATGGTGATTTATCATGAACGTCCAATAATTGAGTTTTCCACATCATTGTCTTATTTTCTTTATTCATACATTTAGTTTTATCCGTCTGTATACATTTTCTTTTATGTTCTCGTTTGTATTTGTCTTAAGATACAAAGGGAACTATGGACAATACAAAAAAAGTAATAAATGTATAACGTCAAGATAAGATTACTAAAGATTATTATTTTCATATTCACCTGTATTTATGCATATCTTGGTGGTTATCATTACATTATTAACAGATGTTAAGGTTATTTTTAAATTGTTTTTGTCTATACTACTTTTATTTTATAGTAAAAAAAAGAGAGAAAAAAAATCAATTTTGGGGATTTCTCGATATTGTAGTATTTTTAAAGTTCAATTCACGAGTCAATTTATGCTAGACCATCATTGAAAACTTGGAAGTACTGAATGGCGGTTCTTCTTTTTTGTGTGACTTAAATTAAGGATTTTAGGATAAAATTATGCATGAACTATTTTGTATCGAATTAGAACAGGTTAAATGTTAATATTTTTGTAGGTTTGTTGGAGGCTTTTATATTTTAGGCTGTTAATACTTTATAACTATGTAATGATGGTGATATGACGTATAATAAGATATTACAACTATTGTAATCATCATTAAATGATTATAAAAGTCTGAATATATTATAGTAGTTTAAGAATAACTGTATAGCGATCAACTTTGAACAAATATTATCGTTAATCTGACCAAACATCATTTATCAATTACTATATAACATATATCTATTTACAAATCTTTTATACGATTACACACATTATTTGTGAGTTATGTTACAGTATACATTTGACTAAATAGCTAATACTAGAATCTTGATGAATTAGTATGAATTAATGAATAATTTTCCTTCGGATATCTTAATTAATACACTGTGATTATATCAACGGTATCTTTGAATAAAAGTAATTTCCATAAAAATCATTTGTGTTACAATCAGCTGTTTTTGTGAAATCGAATTTATTCTACAAGTTAATTTTACTGTTGTTTTCTCGTCTTGATCATAAAAACAATTTTTTTACACAGATTAATACATATTTGGATAGATAAAGATATCAGTGAATGTTACCATGGATACTAATAAAGCATTAAATTTAAAATTCTCACGTTCAATCTGAATGAAAATACGATAATCAAGTCTCATATATAAATTTCTGACATAATGATGTGTATAACTTTTGACTTTCAGTAGGTTTAGAATTTGACGACAAGAAATAACCATTACCATGTGCTTACTTGCTATACTTACTAGCAGTATTTAATTACTTAATTAGACTTTTTTTATTTGTGTGGGTAATTGTCTTACTGTAGGCACTAAAATCTGTGAAATCTGATAGAATATTCAGTGGTAAAATTTCAAAGATCTTAAGTTATTTAATTCATGTTGTTCTTTCTTTAAAGGGTAAATTCGTTAACATTTTTCTAATCCCATTTAAACATTAAAATTAAAACACGAATTTCAGCGAAGGGATCTCTTTTCAACGAATTTATTATCAAGCTGTACAATCGCATATATATGAAAATTTTTTTGTTTTTGTAAAAGTACTAATTCCGTGAGGAAATGTGAACACAGTTAATAAAAAGGTTATAATACTAGATTACGTAATATGAATAATAACAATCGACTTAGTGAATATAATAAGATGATTAAAATGTTTTTGTTATAATAATAATTAAAGGTCATAGAGGTGTAAAAATAAATAAATATGGTGATATGATGAGTATTCACTAATAAAACAATGAGAATATAAGATATAAGTAAAGGGGGAGAATGCAGTAATAATAATAATAATAATAATAATAATAATAATAATAATAATAATAGGATAATCAAAATACTTAAGGTCAAGGTAACGATAACGATAAGACGTACTTCTTTTGTACGCATAGTTCTGGTTTAAGCTCCTGGATGGTAAGAGCTTCGGCTATTTTTAAAAGTTGGATGCGAAGAAATCTGGGTAGATTTGAACGAATCATATAAACAACCTTAAATTCATTTCTTGGATCAGTGGAATGGTTACAGTCGATTAGGTGTTTAAGTATAGAACTCCTAACTGCTTTCCTTTCCTCCTTATAGAACCAAGTTTTACAAAAACAAAATTTTCATATATGTATACGATTGTACAGCTTGATAATAAATTCGTTGAAAAGAGATCCCTTCACTGAAATTCGTGTGTTAATTTTTCTAATTCGTATTTCCTCAATGATATCTATTTTTTTTCAGTTTCTCAACATTCTTATGTTCCAGTGTCGTGTTTTCATTACTATGTAAATGGAATCATTTCAGTTTGTCTTCATTTGTCTAAATATCACATTTTCATTCACTCTTTATTTATTAAAGTGTTACCTTTCAGCTATGAATGATTAACAGAAAGTTTTGTGCCAGTTTTCTATTGTGCCAATTTGTAATCGATTCTGTTTATATTGAAATTATCCCGTTCGTATTTAAATAGCAATTCCCATTGACCGAACTGAACTCAATTGAATAACATAAAAATAATCTAATTGCCCAATCAACAATATATGTCTCTTTTTTTATTTTTACTTTATTAGCTTTATTAAAACTGTCTACAATGAAATTCATTATTAAATAATGTTAAAAACTATAAGAGAATGTTCAAGCAGTTATGTTAATTTTTTTAATATTTAATTGTAATGTAATTAAGGAATGTTAGAATGTGTTATTATAATAAGAGTTTTATCAATCTCAGGTTTATCTTATGATATAATCTAAGTATAGTAAATTTTTAAAGATATTTTAAAATATACAATGGTAAAAGTTAATTCCATGCTGCGAGTGGTTTCATTAAACAAGTTTACTACTATAAACGCAAAAAATTTCACATATCCAAACAATGTAAATAAAAATAGATAGTGGCTAGCAGTGGAATTCAGTACACACGTTTCATCCTATTTGAGACTCATCATCTGAATGTACCTGCATATCAGAGTTGATGTTCACTCTGCAAATCAAACCCAATACAGTTCTCTTCAAACTCCATCACGTTATCCAATTATCAGCTATCAGGACTCGATTGTTAACTGGATAACGCGATGGAGTCTCAAGCGAACAGTACTGAGTTTGAGTCTCAGGGTGAACATCAACTCAGATGCAGATACATCGGGCTGCCGAGTCTTGAATAGGACAAAACGCGGATCCTGGATTCCACTTCTAGTCACTATCCATCTTTGCTTATGAAGCATGTGACCTGAGGCAATATCGGTTCAATCCGCACAGAATGTACGTATGCCAATAAGAGACTGATCGATTCTAATCGAAAACATGAATGGGAAGATTGAAGTAAACAATAGGAAGTGAAATAAATTGATCCGTGTTTTCAAGTCCAATAAAAAGCAAAGTTTTTCAAAATATTCATTGTCTTTATGTTTATATATAACTTAGTGAACGATACCTCATTCATAAGTTTATGTATTTTTAGGTCTTAAAAAATTTCATCAATCTAACTGATAAATATTTTTTTATCAGTAGGGATTTTGTGGATATTTTAGAAATTTCATTGGTTGAAATCATGAGTCAATTCTAGCTAGTTCGCCATGGAAAATTTGGAAGCATTGAATGGTCGTCTCGTCTAATTGTGGGACTTCTCAGCATTGCGCATACACGATCAAGACTGATAGGTTCTGTATTCGAATCTCGCGAGGTGCGGGATCGTGGATGTGCACTGATGAAGAGTCCCATAGTAGGACGAAACGACCGTCCTGTGCTTCCGGGTTTTCCATGGTGGTCTAGCTTTAATTGACTCATAATTCCAACCAGTAAAATTTTTTTTTATCAAGTACATTTTAAAAATAGTACATGACATCAAACTGTTTCTTCTTAAATATTAAGACATAATAATTTCATTTTATTAAATTATTATTGTTTAGAGTGGGTGTAATGATTTTTATGTTCATATTATTATATTTATTATTCCTTGTTCTTTTTAAATGTTCACTATCTTTAATAAACAATAACACCACTCATGATTCATGTCTGTAAACTGAAACAAAAAAAGGAAATAAGCATTTCCCAAGGGATAATCACAGTCATTATACATTTAGCATCATACCATCAAGGAAGATAATGTTTATGAATACCTGATTATACTGACATTCTTTTTCATAATTCTACTACATGATTTGATTCGTAGAAAAGTTTACAGAAATAGTTCAGTTAGTGGGTTTATTTTAGATGTAATGGGATATTAAGAATCTTGAATTATAATACAATCATAAATATTCAAGTTAATTATTGTATATCTAGATTTATTTGAGTCAAAAGGATGGGCTTGATTAGTATAAATTTTTGTATTTTAATTTATATATATTTATAATGGAAAAAGAATATACACCCCATTGACTCATCATCTCTATTCACAAGAGTAATAGAATTACCATGAAGACATAATCTCTGTTTTATTCTGAATTGTGTTCAAAGAAAAATTGAAGGCTCAACGTTTTTTTTCCAAAATGATTTTTGTCTAGAAAAAAGACCAGATGAACTCTTTAATGTAAATGTATGAGATATTCTAAGACGATCGTAGAACTTCTGAGAGGAAATGGTTCTCACAATTGATTGATCACTGGGTGGTGATCAATGTCCTGTCAAGTCCTTATTGTTAGTGCAGATTGAATGCTATCGACCATGATACAATGTGGCCACCAGTCTGCGTGACTCGGCACTGCGTGCAGCACCCAGTAATCAATCAATTGTGATTACATCTCAGTCCTACAGGAGGTTGGTCGCGTCCCGGGTAGCTCAGTAGTAACGTCTCTGACTGTGAAGCCGAGTGACATGGGATCGAATCCGCCAGAGAGCACCAGTTCCCTCAAGATTACAGGTACACCTTGCTGACGAGTGCCAAGTAGCACGAAACCCGAGTCCAGGGTTTCCTGTCGACTACCTCCAAACACCAGCTAAGGAAATTGTTCTACTTATTACTTAACTCTATCAGCCATCTGAATATCATGTGATGATTTCTAAATTGTAGATATATGTTGTGTTTTTGAAATATTCCCTGATAAACATTTTTGTATCTTTTGAAGTTGTTTGTATTGAGTTCTTTCAGTTTCTCTTTTTTGTTTGTAGATTATCAAATTTTATTTCTATGTTTTATGTTCATTTCATGCAGCTCACTACCAGAAAGGCAATAAACTTTCAATTTTAATTAATGTTCCTCCAAAGAACAAAATATTGCATTGTTATTTCTTTTAGCTAATTAACGGGAACCAGTTGTACTAAATAAATGTGTGCAATGACCCTTGATTAGTGCTTAACATTTTACCAGTTGAATTCAATAATTGGTCTAAACAGAGCCGGCATTCAAAACATTTAACACCTATATCTAGTGGACCCGTGATCTAGAACAACTCTTCACCCATTGTCTGAGGTGGATAACTGTTAGATATTAACACCGTTGGATACCAGTTCAACGGTTTAGAAGTAAGGCGTTCGCATGCGAAACTGAACGTCGCTGGTTTGAGTCCAGTGCACAGGATTGCGGTAGTGCACTGTTGAGGAGTCCCCTACTAGGGATGGATTGGCCGTCAAGTGCTTCCAGGTTTTTAATGGTGGTCTAGTTTAGATCAATTAATGAATTCAACTGTTAAAGTTATTACAATCTCCACAATTCCCTATTCGGATCACTGTTTTCTTAATTTATAAAATATTGATAGAATAAATCTATTCAGGATATTGCTAAGATCAATAAATAAGTTTAGTTGATTTTCTGTTATCAACGTTGACTCACATAAGTGATTAATTTATTTTTGAGTTGAATAAGATTTTACGGTAAACATGTATATAGTAATTTTAACTTTTTAGCATTGCATTGTCTAATTGGTAAATCCAAATAATTGTTTCTTATTTATTTATTGTCATTTAGACTCCTCTTTCACCGGCAATTACAGCACAAATTCTTGAAAGTTTGAAACTACCAGATCATCCACTTGTTAAAGTTGCCAATGATAGATGTGCATCATGTGCTACACGATTTATTCAATTAAAAATTGACGCACTTAGTTATGTTAGAAGAAGCGTTTTATCAGTTACAACAGGAAAGTTAACAAGAGTATCACCGACATTAATGAGGTTAAATGCTGGTCGAATGAATTTATTGCCTAACGAAAATTCTTACTGTCAATCTTCAGAATCAGATAACGTCAAGGCGGATTGGATAAGGTGGGTTATGAAACGCTTTAAATAAAATGATGTCAGTATTCCTTCTTAAATTTTATGAATTATTAATATAGATATACCTGTGCTATTTAATCACTTCAAAATTCCTCACAATATGAAGTCATTTGTTTTAAATGTTTGTTCATAATAACCTGCATGATTTCTTCACTGAGGTTTCGAATATATATATATATACATAACATTAATTTGATATAATCAGGTTATGCTACTTCATAATAATAAGTAGTGTGATTCATTTAACTAAATCCCCTTGCCTTAGGAAACAGTCAGTGGTAAATGTCTTATTTACTATTTGAATCCACAACATAATTTACGGAAGAAAATTTCCAACGTAACAAAACAGAGTAATAATTTTACCTTCTGTTAGAGAATTTTCGTTTGTCTGAAAATAATGAAGTTGTAATAGAATTCTTGGATGACATATTGGGTGCTATCATTCTCTACCTTAAAATGTGTTTTGATGCTTGTTAACGAGATTTTACCTACTTAATTACATACTTACGCCTGTCAATCCTCGTGGAGAATTTTACCGACTTACCTCCCTAAAACTAGATGGATTGAGAAGGAAAAAATGCCATTAAACTTTGATTGCCACCTAGTTTTATAAACCAGGAAATCGCATATCTGAATTTGATGTTCTCTCCGAAACTCTACTACTTGACAGACAAGTTGTTGAAGCTGACATAATTAAAAACGTATGCTACTGAAATTATTGTTAATCCATAATTGTATAGATTCTTATACTTTTGAAAAAATGATTGACTTTGTTTTGCACAATTTTATTCACTTATTTCATGTACATACATATTTGTAACGCATAAGAAAAGTAAGAGAAACTACACTGAGAATTCCATTTTCCATACTAACTTTATAACATTGAATTAAGCCATCATTAATACTATCGCCATTATTATTATTTTCATCATTAGTTTACCATGATTGTCTGCGTCTAAAATGATAGTCTATGTATCTAGAGACTCGTCAATCGAACTGAATTCAACACATTACCAATAATATAATCCTTAGGTTACTCATAATATATTATTTGAGATATTTGAGATTTACTTAGAATTCCATCAATCATAAACCATTTAAAAATTGGATTATTTAAACAAAAATATCTGTGAAATTACTTACTTATGCCTGTTACTCTCAATCGAGCATAGTTTGCCGACCAGCACTCTCCAACCCACCCTGTTCTGAGCCTTTCTAATCCTGTGCACATGTTGTTCATTTTTCTCATTTCTGTCTCCATTTTTCGGCGTAATGTGTTCTCTGGTCTTCCTCTTCTCCTTTGGCCTTGAGTATTCCAGATGGGCGCTTGCGTTTTTACGCATTTGGGTGCTTCCGTCAGAGTTTGTCCTATCCACTTCTAGTGCTTCTTCCTGATTTCTTCCCCCTCTGGAATCTGGTTTGTTCTCTCCCATCTGTAAAATAGTTTTATTTTAATGATTTCATTCAAAATTATATGAAAATAAAAATTATTATCTCTCTATAAATTATTTAACGAGCTTAAATATTGACAGATCACAACAACTGCCACATCAATGAGAAAAAGATTTACAACGTTTTATTACAATAAAAGTTTATGTTTTTAAATGCTTCAGTGAATTCTGTTTATTTGGTTTCCGTCATGAAACCACAACATTGATTCGCGTAAATCAGCTAATCACTATGATATTATGATGATATACATCAGTGGATTTTATGATGTTTTATAGAACAATTATAATACACATCGATATGCATACGCTTGGGTTATGGTTTCTATGTACTTGACAGAATTTTGGGACTAAATCAGGTACTTATATACAACTACTAAGATTAAAAAAGTAGTTTAAAAATTTCTACGACATTGTTTTAACCAACTAATTACATCATATCTGTAGTTTATTTGAATTCATTTGCCAATGAAAAATGCGGTTTCAACAAGTTCTACAACTCGGTAAACCCAAACATATATGCGCTGAATGACTTCAGTATAAGTGAGGAACATGTTTCACATGCTTTTCATATTTCGTTTGGTGACAAATGTCTCTAGAACTAAAACTATTTAAACAGACACTCAATCCCACTTGCATAATAGATAGTTGTTGCTTTCTAGTATGATTCTCCTCACGTGCTTAAGATCCCAAGCTGTCGGATAGCATCAGGTGGAGTAACAATGGGGCTATGAGACCAGTTATCCGGAGTTCAACTAATCAAATTTCAAGCAACATACGTTTCTATAAATATCGGTCAGATTTTTAGGCTGAAAACCACAAAAGATTTATCATATATTTATTCCGAGTATGAAATGACAACTTCAGAACTTGTAACAAGCACCCAGCCATTAGAAATATTCATTTCTAATGCTTCTAATTTCCATTTATAGTACCTATGTCTTTGAAGAAAATCTACGATACCCGACCCAATGCCTCAAAGTGGCGCTGCTGAGTGGTAAGAGCAACCTTGTTAGCTAATTTTGGTGTTCGGCTAAGGTAGATATAATCCACTACTGTGCTGTAAACCAGAACAATTGGGTTCCCAATTCGAGGCTCAATAAAATATTGCTGGCTGTGTGATGTTTATGCTTATGTATATGAATTGGATTAGTCTAGGCTTTTGTGGGTTACGTAACTGAGTATATCCAAGGAGTACGTGCGTCGGTTAGCACCAGGAATGTAAGCTGAAAAAATGTCTGCTCTATGTCCAACAAAGTCAGTGGCCTAATATTTCAGGTTGACGGAAATCAAAAAATGCGGTAGCAAATAAGAGGGGGAAGTGACTATCAACCTTCCCCGGAGGAGCGCTTATGCCTACGTGTTTGTCATGAGGTGCAAGGGCAAAAGCCTCTGTATAACTGGTATGCATGCAATGCGCCAGTGATAGTCAGTTATAGCGAATACGTTTGAACGGAGCGGTGACTGCCTAACCTTTCATACGCGTGAACATACCTATATATATGCTAAACGATGCATGAAAAAAACTTGTGTTAGTGGCATGCATATAGCGTATAGTTGCCCTTGATGCGACTCACGAGCACTAAGACTTGTGGGTAATGATTTTCCTACAAAATCACATCCACATAGTGGGTTTGTGAGCCTTGCAAAACGGAAACCATTTCCAGAAAATCCAATCGGCACCACCCGATAAGGACAGACCAACCTTAAAACGGATGGAACACAGTACGAAGGGGCTTGACTCCGCACACTTAACCGAGTGATTTAATATTCTCAGTTTACTCACAGGTTATTTATTAATAAAAGTTGATTGTGAAGGGTTTTTGAACATTCAGACATTTTCAATGTGTCTAGTTACTACAAATTCACCTAAACTGTTTTAAATATTAATGGAACAGAATAATGAACTAAATAATAATGCCAATATTTATTAAGTTAGAATAACAAGAGGCAAGGAGGTATAATAAAGTGGGTGTTTTTTGTTAAAACTCACCTAAAATCATCTTTTCTTAAAAGCTTTTTTAAATACTGATATAAAGTCCTCTGAAAACAGTTTATATAATTAAGCATCTACTACAAAGTTTGTACCATCAGCTGTCGATACATTTACAAGAACCAGGGTGAAATTAGTTTCCATCACAGATTGATATCAGCTGGTAAACCATTCCGAATGAGGAGAACGTTCCTATTCTAATATGCAATCACTCATTACTTACTACTTTACAAAAGTGAAGAATTTCATAAGTTCAGGTGAGTAGTTTTGGCTTATAAAGTTCAATCATTTTGAAATCGTAACAGATATTACCAATGAGTATGGATGACAGTTAGGTTTATTCGTGACCCATTACTAAACACGAATTAATCAATTCGGAACTCTAGTGAGGTTAAAATTTCCATGTTAAGACCAAAAGGTTGATTACTTCTACTATAGTGAACAAGAACACAAGTGGAGATACAAAATTAAAGAATCTCTTAGTAAATTCTAAGAATCATACAGTAAATACTTAATTTGCAAAATATCAATCAATCGTCCCAAAATTAACTGTCCACTCACTTCTATACCAATTACTTTCTGTTCCCGTCCTTTCCTTCTCGATGTTCTCAACTTTCTGCTACCAGACATTCTATTCCCGACTAGCACTATATACTACTTATATCGATTTAAGTAGCACACACTACAATACATATTTTCACTGGCATAGAAAGTAAGCTTCAAATCGTTTTATTGTAATGAAATTATTATTCAACACATTTGAACATTTATTTTTCATCTTACTTAACGTTTTGTAAAAGACTAGAATTAAATAAACTTACATCAAATACACAAATAAACATCCTAGCACTAAAGGATATGAACATTGAAAAATAATACAAGCACAAGTCATGTAATACATTTCTTTCATACATAGAATAACTAACGTACGTTTCTTAAACCAGTTATCAAAATCTTGACTTAGATATCACAGTGATTGATAAACAGTACCGTAGAAAGGGGCAAAATTTGTTTTTTTATATTTTTACTTATTATTCCTTGAAATCCTTTGCTAATAACATCATAATGACTACTGAGGCTAAATTAGATAATTTTCATTCTTAAAAATAATTACTTAATATATATTACAATAAAGTAAGATTTCAGTTGGTTCTTTGCAAAAAAGTAAAAAAATAAGAACAAAAAGGAAAAATTTTTCCCTAGGCAACAAAAACCTAAAAGGCAAACAAAAAATAACAGTCGGTAACTCATGTGACTTATATGAGATTATTTTATTGGACGCCAATATAATACACAAAAATAATTAATTTATTTCTATTACTACTTTTTAAAAAATGTTATTAGTGATTTTGTACTGGTGAAAGTTTCTTTTATATTCGTTTACATAAGTACTTAATTGTTATTCGTTTCATTTATCAGTGGCCAATATATTGATTTGATCATTATCAGTATATCAATATTTATGTTTACAACGATAATATTCTATGACTAAGCTTATGTATATGAATATAAGATAAAATGAAATTATATTCTTTTTAGTCTTTATATAATAAAACAAGAACAGTTGTTGTACACATTGAACATATGATCTACTGAATAGTTTTGTTATACATTTATATATGTGGTTTATTTCAATCGTTAATTGATAGTTAAAATAGTTTGTTTCATTCAGACGTATCTTCAATAGACTTAATTGCAAATTTAAGTGAACTGATAGTACTACATACAGTTTGTTTAAACTTATTAGATAATTTATTTTTATGGTTAGTTATTTTTCTAAAAACAACGAAAAAAAACAGAATGCGATGGTGAACAGTTGGCAAAGATAAATTAGTGCATAAGTTATATATTTCGAATACTTATTATTTTTATAAGAGAGGGGTTTTGTGGATATTATAATAATTTTATTAGTTGAAATCATGAGTCAATTGAAGCTAAATCACCGTGTGAAACCTCGTCTAAGTATGGGAGTCCATGGCAGTATGCATCCACGATCCTGCCCCCGCAAGATTCGAACACAGGACCTATCAGTCTCGCGCGTGAGCGCTTAGCCACTAGGTCACTGAGCTGGTCGGCATCCAACGGTGTCAATGTCTGACTTTAACCAATTCACGAAGTTGCGCCACCGTACATCGTTGTCTTCAGTGAGCTGATATCTCACAACAGACCTGGTTGAACTCCACTGGTAACGACTTCTCACTAGAACTCTAGGAAATGCCTCTTAAACTCAGTCACTAGTAAGCAGATGATTATTATCAGGAGGGGTTTTTTGGAGATTTTAGAAATTTCAATCGTTGAAATCATGAGCCAATTGAAGCTAGTCCACCATGGAAAACTTGGACGCACTGAACGGCCGTTTTGTCCAAGTATGGGACTCCTCAGCATTGCTCATCCACGATCCAGACTGATAGTTTCTGTGTTCGAATCTCAAGAGGCGGGATAATGGATTAACATTTGCGGCTCATTATAAACATAAACAACGGCATGCAGTTACATTCAACTGGGAAGTCCTAAAAAGTCCTAAACGCATTCTATGAGTCTCATTGCTAGACATTATTTAAGTTTAATGTAAAGCATTTACAAACTTGAAATGTGAAATGTAATATTCCGATAACACTTATTTCCTTGAATACTTTCACTTTTGTTAATGGTGATTTAAGTGATGTTTCTTGATAAAATAATCATCAACATTCTATCAGAGTTTATGTGTATTAATTGAATTATAATGTTTTATACAACTATAGTGATAAAAAATTAACGCTATGGATTAAACAAGATTGAATAGTTCAAGTCTTAGTTTACTATTGTCTTTTAAGAAATCATTGAATTACAATAGATGTTATAGTTCCAAAAATTTACAAAGTATTCATATGAAAACTTGGAAGTTTCATTGAAGATACATTTGTAACGATCATAACCATCTAACCAAAATAATATATTTGTTAGAAGCCTGATAAACCAGTGTTACTTAAGGACTTGATTTGAAAAAAAACTAATTAAACTGGCTTAGACAATACTTCGGTATTTGGATTCATTTAGCTGTGAGAATTTATTAAATCTTACTTTCATGAGGTTAATCTACTTCATACTATACAAACAACTGTTGCTAGTGTACTTGTGAAGTATTAAGGATACGATAAAGAATAGTATGTGGTATCTAGGACTATCGGCAGAAATGCGAGGATTATAAGAATAAATATTCGAAAGATTGATAGATCTTACGGAGCAACTTCATAATATTTTAAAAAATATCTTTACTTCCACCAATAATTTATGCATATAAATAAACTTGTTGTTTGATAAGAACATCTAAAACACTAATTAGGATACATTGAATGGGTTTTTAGTTATAGAATAAATTTGTCTGATAGTATAGTAATGAAAAATTGTGAACTATTTAACATTCCTGAATTAAGTACTGAACATGAAATTGTAATAAAATCACAGAGAGTTTTATAGATAACATATATTGATAATTACAATATGATTGAAATTATTCCTTCGATTAATTTTACTAACTTAAATTGAGTTGCTATGAAAGTACACATTGTAAATATCAATAATCTTTGGAAAGTATTCACTGTTATTATTTCTATTAAGTAATAATATAAACAGCAGAAACATTTCCCTTCTATCAAAATTATTAACCTCTTGCTAATAAATATAACATTTTAAAATTGAAGTGAATATAATTTTGTGTAAAGTAAAATCCTCCATTTAGGCTTTTAGAAAAAGAAAAAAAAAGAGAAAAGTAGAGTGAAGAAAATTGTCATAGAAATAATTTGTATACTTATGAGAAATAAATGTGTACTATATAATAGTATTGTAGTGAAGGAGAACACAGGTGAGGACAACCGAATTATATTTAGCACTAAATTACAGAGTTACTTGGTAAAATAAAAAAATAATACTATAATACTTAATTTGCAAAATGTTCAATAATTGTCTCGAAATTCGTTGTTCTTGCATTTCCATAATAATTGCTTTCTTGATCTTCCCCATATTCTGCTGCCAGACATTGCATTCCTGACTCGAGTTATATACCACTTATATCAATATAAGTAGCACGCACCACAGTATAGTTTAAATAAACATTAAAAAAAATCGAAATATAATTATATTTATTAATGTTATTTCAGTTTATAACTTAAGGCAATAAATAATAATAGAGGTACTTTTTAATGAAGTTTTTAGTCTGTACAATTGAGTACTCTTGAAAAGAAAACTTTAACGAAAAGTTTAATATAGAATAACCAAATAATCATAATAAGTATAAAGGTAGATAAACAATTATTAATAATAATCCTACCTTAGTTATTTGCTTACTTACGCCTTTTTGTGCCTCATGGGGGAGCATAGGCCGCTCTACCTACTTATCTACTAAAATTATTTTATTTAACAAAAATGTATAAATGGATTGTAAACTAATGATTTCATTTTGAGAAATGTTCATTCCACGGTATTTATTGTTTAAATCTTTCTATTGATGTTAAGAACTACAATTAATTAGTCTCTTTTGAAATATTTGCATCTTTTTCGAATTGCTTCAACACTGTTATAGTCCTACTATAAACATTAACACTGAGATGGAAGTGTAGTGGACAAGAACACCAGCTGGGACAATCGAATGTATTTGACTTAAAATTAAAGGACTTGTTAATAGAATCTACAGTCTGCGCTACGACCTCCGTCAAAATGTCGAGTCTGCGGCGCACCGACCTTCATAGCTCTGTCGACCTGCCGGGGAAACAACATCCTACATCCACCCGGCACCTGGGACGTTTAACACCCGTGCTCCACCGGCCTGCCGAGCCATCCACATCCGATGTCCGCCCAGCAGCCGCACGTCCCACTGTTCCTCTCCGTCGACAGTACCCAGTACAGCCAACGCCGCCCCGCCAGACCACTCCACTGGACACCATCTCTCCGCACCAGACTGCTCTACCAGCACCTCAGCCCCAGGCCTGCAACGGAGTCCTCAAAACAGCACCTTTACCCTCTCCTGATTGACAGTGACACCAAATGCAGTGAACAAGAACACCAGTAGGGACAATCGAATGTATCTAACACAAAATTACAGGACTTGTTAATAAAATTTAACAATCAAATAGTAAATACGTAATTTACAAAATGTCCATCAGTTGTTTCATAATGACTCCGACTTCATTGTTCTTGCATTTACATACAAACTGTATTCTGTTCGATCCTCTTGTCTCTCTGCTGCCGGACCTTCTGTTCACGATTAACGTCATATACTATTTATGTCAGTATAAGTAGCACACATCCCAAAAGTACTTGCAATTAACAAGTCTCAAACAGAACAAAACGCACATCCTGAATTCTACTACTAGCCACTATACAACTTAGCAACGTAGTAAAATTATATTAAAACACGTTTTTAGTTTAATCTTCACACTCAAGATACAGTTTTTTACATAAATGTTCAGTTAAGACAAAATATGACAAGAAATTTATATGCAAATAATGAGATTTTTGAATCCAAAAATAAATTTGTTCAAGCAGATGAAATATGTATTTTCTGAAAGCATAATTACATTACGAATTAGGTTTAAATAAACTATCGAAGAGTATAAATTCTACGTTCCACCTTAGGTGAAAGAAAATAAAAATTATTCTGATTCTATCATTTTTTCAAGGACTTACCATTTTTTAAAATTTGTTACTCTTATCATGTTAATTTGGGAAATGCTCGATTTTTGGTATCTTCATAGTATTGTAACCTTTTAAAAGATCAAAAAAATGAAAGTTTTTAATCTCTGTAGTGTATTATTAGATAATTCGTCAAATTAGATATAACATAGACTGGTGAACATCAATGAAATCATGTTTCGTCTTGTAAACAACCTTAAGTAACAACAGTTGACATTTTACATTGGTTACATTTATAATTTGATGAGCGGTTTAAACATTTTAAAGTTAATCAATGAATAATTTGAACCTTAATTAAAAGTAAACTATTTTATTCCTTATAAGATGTGTCATATTTTCATGAAAACAGAAGCTTCTTAGAGCCTAAATTGCAGATCGTTCTCAAATATTCAGAGGAATTACTTGTTAAAGACTGGGGTCTGTTAAACATAGGAGCTACTATCATTATGTTTGTGTTTACTCCTAGCAATCTTATTCGTATGTTTGGTAATGAATCATTCTATATTTCATGATATCAGCACTACGTTAATATTCATAAATGTTACTAAGAAAAGTTAGTTGTCATACATATGAAATGAAGATGAAAATGGAAGAATTTCAATATTAACTTGGAAGGCGATATGGATACCATCAGAACAGGTTTTAGTATTCGAAATTTATCGTAGAACGACTGGTATTCAGCAATTTAAAGGTAAATTGCATGAACAGCAGTTTTTTATACTGTTTTGTCAAGACCATTAATCTATCGACTATTGCCTTCGTATCAACCCAACTTCTACGTAGATATAATGGTACAACAATCATTCAAAATTTATCACAATAAATATTTGTTCGGTTAGTTGAAAAAAGTTAATATTTGAAGTTTTTCTTATTATGAAACACTGTAATTCAGAAATTTGATTTAATTCAAGAATGATTAAGTACAAATCTAGCTCAACGTTTGGACCTAGCAGTAGCGAACACCTGCCCCCGTCCAAAAAAAACTAGAACATAAAATTTGTCTACAGCTCTTTGATTTAGATGATTCTTCAACTGATAAACACTCATTTCAGTTTGAATAATTCTGTATTTTCAATTTTATCTTCTGAAATCGTAATTACTAATAATTTCGAAGATACACTGAAAGAGTTTAGAAAGACACGAAAACACACAACCATTATTAACCTTCTTCAAAGTTGTAATAATATTATTAACTACAATAATAATATTCTAATATCATGTGAAAAATGACTAAAACAATGATGACATATGATAATCATTTTGCCCTAAGTTTCCCAGATGACACGGAAGTATGCTATTAATTTTATAGTAGAACAAATTATAAATAATTTTCACTAAGAGAAAATTTTCCATTTAAAAATGAATTCTAGTTTCAAAAATGATTAATAAAAAGTACTAAGATAAACAATGGTGTATATTGTATACTGAATGAAATTACATTTATTTCGATAAATCTATCAAGTACATGTAATCAATCCGATTCAATATAGGATGTTTACAATCTATGTATAGAATCAATAACTTCAATCACAATTTAATTTAACAAAACCCTAAATATAATGATTTATTATTGTATCGAATTGTACACCTTTTTTTAGACAAACATTTTTTCCAATCATGTTGACCAGAAAAAAAATAGTACATTTTTAAAAATAAAACTGAAACATTAAACAATAAATTCACTTAGTATTATTTGGCTTATCTCTTTCCATTAAGGTTTAAGACTGCAATTGGTCAGTCTGTTATCGGCATATTTGCATACTGTGCGTATGCCTCGATATTGTCTTAATTCACAAGCTTTTTGTAAGCAATGATAATGGGTAGCAGTGGAATCCAGGACGCTCGTTTCGTTCTATTTGAGACTCGTCAGCTGGATGTGCCTGCATCTCAGAGAGTTGATGTTCACTCTGGGACTTGAACCCAGTACCATTCGCTTCAAACGCCATCGCATTATCCACTTAGTTACTGAGTCCTGATAGCCACCTGCTTGTGCAATAGGGCGAAACGCGCGTCCTGGATTCCATTGCTAGCCATCATCCATCATTGCCTATTAAACAATAGATTTTATTGATATCTATATCACTTGAATATCCATTTATCTAATCATGTAATCATTCATTCAGCAATATCAATAATATAATTGAAATTGAAAATGTGATCAGTAATTTTTCCTTTATTTTTCTTTTTTTGTTATTGTTGCTGTCGCTGTTGAAAAGTCTGTGTTTCTCTCCTAATCATTATCATTCTCATAGTTACAAACAATAATTATTATACAAATAGTTTTCTGTATAATACATGATTAATAATATTTTAAAAGAAAAGTAGCATAGTGATTTCTTTTCTTCGAATGAAATAAATATTGTTTTTCTGATCAAATTATAATTGGAAACAAAGATAGAGACTTTCTTTTTTCCGAATTGATTTTTTGTAACGAAACAAATTAGAACAATAAAATCAATTAAAATTTTATTGATTCATTGGGCTTTTTTTATTACCCTGTTGATTACATATTATGAATAGTTTTTACATTTTATTAAATCTATAAGATAACATACAGAGAAAGCGTTTACTTTTTCTTGATACCTTACTTTACTATTAACTTGTTAGTAATAATATGAAAAACTAACATTTACACTCATGTAACAGTTTATATAACTTATAAAATGTTACATAACTACTCTAAGGAATATACATTCAGTCTAATGATTGATATTATGAAATAAGGATAATCCTGTTTACTGTATAAATGAAGGTATCATGATGTAATATTAAGTATGTACATGATTTCTTAAAAGTGTAACGATAAAGCTAATTTCTCATCCTTAGTATCTACTTAAAGCTTGCAAGAATTATGATTGTTGACATCGGCTATTACGTAATATTACATTTTAAATATAAATGACTAAGAAATGACATGGAATGATAATCAAGTGAAAGAAAATATTTTAAACTTCCATATCTTTTCATTTTCTTCAGTTCAGTAATTTCTATTATTGAATAATTTGATTAGACAGGAACTATATAATCTAGTATTCAATTTATGCATATTCCATTATATCTAATCACAAATAACGTTTATGAAGTATTATACATGATAATAGAAAAATAAATTAAAGCTGAAGGAATCATAGAATGTTTATTAATTTTTATAATTCACAAAATTTTAACTTTCAAGTTGTATACTATTGTCACTTAAAAAATTCGACTGAGAATTATGGGATCAAATCCGTCAGGGAGCATCAGTTCACTCAAGATTACAGGTACATCTTGTTGATAAGTATCAAGTAGCACGAAATCCAGGTTCATGGTTTCCTGTTGACTACCTCCAACCACCATCTTGTCTCAACATAGTGCACGTGATGCTGAGTCACCTAGACTAGTGATCACATTACAACTTGGTTGCACTAAGAAGGAATTGACACACACACATGACATTGATCACCACTCAGTGATCAATCAATTGTGACTAAAAATTACCATGTACATTATTTTTTTCTTAATAAATTATACCTTAACACTTCTAAAATAATTATCTAGTGTTATTATCACAATAACTTGAAATATTTGCCTAAACCATTTATATCAAATAATCAATAAAATATAATTTCTGAATTGATATCTACTCCCTTCATTTATATTATAGTTCATTTAATGTATTTTAATGCTTAATAAAAGATTCATACGTGTTATTAATGATTATTTATAAACATGAAGTATTAACAAGAAGGATTAGATTGTTCATACATGAAAATGTAAATAAAATGTAATAGTGTATCCGTAAAACAATATCTATTCAATTCTCTTTACAATTTAATTATAGAAGATGCCATATTGATAAAAAATTTATGTTATTCTTAAAAAAAAAGAAGTTTATTATTCTTTTCTAAAAAAAAGAAAACGACACATCACTACTCGTTCATTAGTGTTTAGTTTAATAATGATAAGTAAACTAAATAAAAAGAGAATAAAATCATTTAAAAAAAATAGAAACAAAATAAAGAAAAATAACGAAGCAAAAAAAAGAAAGAAAACAACAACTTATAAAAAAAAAACAAATAACAATTAATAATCACCAGAGGCAAAATTATTTATTGGAACCAAATCGTGGAGACAATTTTTTTTAAAAAAAAACGACAATATGGACACGGCAAAAAAAGCATTTGTACACTCATGTATATTGTAATTTAAAGATTTACAAGAAAACTCTATGTATATAGTTATATTTGAATATGTACCTATTACTATGTATATTGTCCATTAATAAATACATATGAGTCATTTAACCAAATAATATAAAATAGAAATATAGATAATAAAGGAAAATAAAAATACATAAACACACACACACACCCCCTCCACATGGTGAAGTAAGTTTTACAGCAGAGTAAATAAATGTTTTTTTTTTAAATTTTTCTTTTTCTTTTATAAAAATAAAATAAAAATATTTAATTCGATCGATTGTTCTACTTTTCAATTTTCTTTCTTAATATAACTGAAACTCCTAAAAAACACAATTTATACATAAGTATTTATGTATTTGCATATATATGAAGTAAAGAAATTGGATTCAAAGTGTGTGTGTATGTGAGTGTGTGTGTGTATAAGGAATAGTTGATAAGGTTAGTGAAGTGTTGCTCAAATACTTTATTATAGAATGCATGAAAAGAATTTTTTTCGTTTTTTTTGTTGTTGTTGATTAAATTGAGTTATTACAGTAAAGTTAAATGTTTATTAAGTAAATTATATAATTTTAATTAGATAGAAACAACAAGGAAAGAATTAATTTATAAGGAAGATAAACAAATGTTAATCTATAATAATAATAATAATGAGGTATGTATATTGGGTAGGGGTAGTTTTTCATTTAAAACCTCTTGCATAAATGTTTATCATTTTTATCAATTAAATAGAAGAAAAGGTAACTAATTTGATCGTCAATAAAAGTTTGTTTTTCCTTTGAAAATAAATGCGGGAAGATGAAATGAAGTTTTTTTCCAAATTATTTAATAAGTTAAATATTTATTGTTTTTTCTATTAGTTTATTATTATTGAATTGATGAACAACTTTCTAGTTGGAACTGATTTTCTAATCGATTAGTGATCAGTATCATGTTTGTTTAGTCTCTTAATATTTATGATATTCTATTAGTCAAGCTACACACTGGTTACCATTATTAGTGACTCAAAATCGCCTGCATTATATTGAGATATTATTTCGTTGAAGTGAACCTCAATCCTGCTATAAATAGCTGAATGATTATATCTCCGAATGTGAAGTTATATGACACTGGCTTAAATTCTCCAGTTCACACCCATTCTCCAAAGATTACGTGTACATTTTGCAGACAAATCTCAACTAGCATCAAATCTTGTTCTATGATTTCCTGTTAGCTGCTTCTAATCACCTAACAAAGGAGTTTGGTACTAAGTACTTTTCATTTGATGTATATTTGTTGATTATTTAAAAAACGTTTACGTGATACCATCCAACAGATACCAATGACAATTCCGATTAATGAGTGGTAATAGTATTTTAGAACTAGCTTAATATGCTTTATTACCCAGTAATCGATAAAATCAACTAAACTATTTCTGACTTATTGGATATAATGATTATTCAAACTTTATTGATGTATTTAAGAATAAAAACATGAAATATGTCGAGTACTAATCAATCGGTTGCTCACGATGAAAATGTATAGCTCCATATAAAGGTTTAAGAGAAGAACACCGATTCATATTGACTTGTTATATCATTGTCGGAGATTTTAGTAAACCTTCCTACCTGAATTTTGTATAATACCAACCAATAATATAAATATTGTCAATATTATGTAGTTGAAAGCTTGATGAATTGCTTACAGTTCAAGTAATAAACATTTGTAAGCTTCAGTTATATTAAATGACTAAAGAAGATTTATGGTCAAAACAAGAGCTTATGGTTTATAAAAAATCTCGATTAAATTTCATATTAGAATTCGCCAATGAGTTGAGATGAAATAATGAGCATTAAAAAACTGATAATTTGCATATTGTCATTTCAGAAAGATTTTATATTACCTTGTAGTAATAACATAACAGTTGGCAAGGCTAATTAAAATTATTCTATGCTATGAGTAAATGATTAACTTCTAACTACACCGTTTTAGTGTATGAATAAGTTTATTGTATAACCACTTGCATTGGCTGACGCGTTAATTTGATCAACCTCCAAGATAATTTGTATGCACTTGTAGCTTGAATGCATGAAATCCAATAAACTTCTGTAAGCTTTCTATAGATTACAAATGCATTTCGAACATTGACTTGTTTACAAATGATACTTACTAAGCTTTATTCAAATATTTACTGTTTAACAAATTGATTATCTATTGATGATAAACATAAAAAACAAGTTTGAAATAAGTATCAAATTATCTTAAATATATATGAACATTTTAGCAACCAAACTTTGCCATTTGTTCATACATTTCAATGTCATTTATTGACCTGAATTAGTAATGACGAAAAAAAAATGTAGGAAGTTTAATGTTGTAGAATTTAGTAACTGTTAATCAGTTTTAACAAACTACTGAAATCTGAATGCAAAATCTACATTTAAATATATTAGACCGTAACAACCAATCATAATTAAGAATAGTTTGTTTCTTTCAAATAATAATAATAATAATAAAAGCATGTCTGTATTTTCGGTTTGTTTCTCTTATGTATATGTCACCTAGATTAATCTATGTTGTAATTGGATTTTGATCTTATGATTGTAATCATGGAAATAAAACGAGCATTAAAAACAAGATAACTACCATCAACAATGATGACAATATTGGTAGACAATATTAATATGTTATAAATGACAAAAGAAAAAAATACAACTGAAAGATGTTACTATTGAAATAAAAATATTAACAACCAGTAAATGGTACTTGAAATATTAAGAAAAATTTATATTATATCACTGGAATTAAAATGAGCTCTATAACTTCATCTCTATTTCTTTTGTATCATTCAAAGAATTTGATCTCAATGAAATAATGTTATGGAATATTTAATATAACCATTAGTAATACTACTAATAATAATAATCTAATATAGACTGCTTTTCTAAAAAAATACAATTTTGTTCAAAGTTAAATCAAGTTTCAACACTCAATACAGTATCTAGGTGATATTTTATTTACACAAAAATCAAAAGTTATTTTTTATCAGGTTAGTTAAATGTTTTTTATTAAATTTACTACCTAATAAAATAACACTAGTTGAAATCATGATTTATTTGAAGTTAAACCACTAAGGAAAACCTAGAAGCACTGGACTGCCGTTTCGTCCTAGTATGGGACTCCTCAGCAGTGTGCATCTACGATCCTGCTCTCATGATTTTAACTAGTGAAATTTCTAAAATCTTCACTAAACCCCTTCTTCTAATAAAATAAGTCATATTTTATGCTATTTCAGTTCTTCATTCTGTGATTAATGTACATGGAAGCGGTATCTCAAAAGATTTATGGAGGATTTTTTTTCTATTCCTAGAACTCTGAGTATTCTATTTAAAGAATGAAAAAAAGAAAAAAAAACTATTAAAGTAATTCATAATGAGATATGACAATTATTTCTCACATATCAATTAATAGAAAATTAATTTCTATGGTTACAAAACTGGTCGATATTTTTAAAGAACACTATGAGTATATTTTGTCAAATTGAATTTTTTTAATAAGAAAATTGATTTGTATTTTGGCTTTTAATCAGTTGTAATTAATAATTTTAAAAAAACGTTATATTTGCAATGCCCCCAATGAGTAGAAAACTGAATTTTTAACATTTTACTTATAGTTTAGTGTAAATCATTTTTTCACAGAATAAATATAAAGTAAATTTGATTAATATAAGTTTCAATAGTAAATAAAAGATAAAGAAGAATATTCTTAAAGGAATCAAAATAAATCTGATTAGGTAAACGCCATAACAAAGTTGATTCTATGTGAAACATATTCGTGTGTATTTTAATGGTTATGAAAAAATGTGTAATGTAGAAGTGTAGAGTTAAACATTTGTACGTTTTAAATAAATAAATAAATAATATATTTGTTATATCTCAATGAGTAGAAAATTAGATTTTCTGACGTTTTGTGACTTAGTGTAAGTCACTTCTTCAGAGAACGTTTTTTAGTGGTATGAAGTATGGACAGAAATAAATGTAAAGCTGATTTTTTTTGAATAAACGCTTCAAGTTAGATAGAATAGTTGTGAAACTCTTACGTATACACTTTATTCTATCAAGCTTTGAGATCAGAAAGCAATCAAGACTGTTACGCCTCAGTATTTAATCAAGAATCGTATGAACTAATATTTGTGTCCTTATTTGAATACGCAGGCAGAATATTAATTAATTTTAATACATAATATGAATAATAGATATTGTCACGTTTTCTTTGTTTAATTTAGCTTTATACGTACCGCATATCTTGTGCATAGTTAAATAGTTGTTTATCATTATTTATTCTAAAAATGGTATCCGGAAATAATTATAAAACACGTGAAATGATGAAATTACGTCACAATATATTTTAATATAAAACTGTTACTTGACATTGTAAATCAAATACTTTACTGTCATCGATAGTTGACATACAATTTTGGCCAGCAAGTATGCGTATGCATATTATATCCAGATCCTGTTCATACACTCAGGTCAACTACATAGTCATCCATCTGTTGAGGCATCGAATAGAGTTGAGTATATATTTAAGTAAAACAGAATTTTCACGGCCACTGAAAACCTGAAAACACTGAATGGTCACATTAATCTATTGTGGGAATCCTCATCAGTGCTGACCACATCTCTCACGTGGGAATCGAATCCAGGACCACCGGCTTCATGAGTGAAGGCTTAACCTCTGGACCACTGAGCCGGTATCCGGCTGTGTGAATGTCTAACCTCAATCATCCGGGATCTTGCGTAACCTTTCATGGTTAAGCATCGGTGACCTAGAACGAAGATCCTGGGCTAGAGTCCCGTGTGTTAGATTATCGATGCACACTGCTGAGGAGTCCCATACTAGAACGAGTTGGCCTTTCAATGTCTCCAGGTTTTTAATGGTGTTCTAGTTTAGATCAACTTGTGAATTCAACTGTGAAAATACTACAATCTCCACAAATCTTCATACTGATAAAATAGAATTATTTATTTTTCTTAAGTCACTTGTTTTTTTAGCAAGCTCACGGACTGAATTCTCAATCTACCGGTTTACCGTACATTTTGTTCAGTTGAAACATTTTTAGACATTGTAATAGATGTCGACGAAAATTTGATGTATGACTAATGATCGCTATTTTTACTGATTTAACTACGATCAATATATAGTTTAAATCGTTTATTTCCGGTTGTTTACCTGCATCAAATGTAGTGCACATCAACGAAATTTCGATATACAAATGTAACTATGTAATGATTCAGGATATATTTATGAGAAGTATCATAATGTATTTAAACAAACAATATATCTATGTCTTTCATGACGGACAAAAACCAAGTGTTTTCACAAGAACAAAAAGCTTTAAAGAATGGATCTATGTAATTGATGAATAATGTCCTATACTCAACTATGAATTGATGTGCAAATATTAAAAGGGTCTATTGCATTGACGAATTTTTATTTAGTCAACATATTTATTCAAAGTGTATACCATATTAGCCATAAATGATAAGATATTTTTTTTATCAGAAAGAGGGTTGTTTTGTGAACCACCATGAAAAACCTGGAAGCACTGGATGGCCGTTTCGTCCTAGTATGAGACTCCTCAATAGTGCGCATTTAGGTGTCCCATACTAGAACGTAACGACCATTCAATGATTCCAAATGTTTTCATGGTGGTCTAGCTTTCATCAAATCATGAATTCAACTATTAAAAATATTTTCTTTTGTCCAAGAGACAACAAAAATATGAAATATCCATATACTTTCATGATAAAACAACAAAAAAATATACATGATGTTATGAATGTTAAAATCATCTACTTCATTTTATTTTTCCCAAAGTAATTCCTTGTTTGTATGTTGTTCAATGATGTTTTATTTGATGTTTAATCTATACTGATTAAAACATGAAATAAAAAGTAATAAAAGAAGCAACAAACAATGTTTTCATCAAATAAACAATATTCCTTATAATACAAGAATAAAATTAAGATTTTCTCACTAACCTTATTTAACAAAAAATAGAAGAAAGAAGTTAGTTATTAGAAAGAATAGCACTTCAGTAAAGAATGTTGTTTCATGTTAGAACATACAGAGTAATCATTTCATTTTAATTTCCGGAAGATAATCTTCTTTTTCATGCATATCCCATTTTCTTTTATTATTATTTATAAAGAAAGAATAAAACTTTCATTTATCAGCGTCCTAATTGTGAGGTGGAAGAAAAAAAAAAATGTTCTAAATATGATTGTTAGTGGTAATGTATTCTTTAGGATAACCTTAATATTGGACTAATTACTAGGCAAGATAATGAAAGAAAGAATATATATCTTTTAAAAGAAATAAAAATTTTGCTTTCTAATAGAAAACCATTATCTATCTATCTATCTATCTACATTGTTTCACACAAATAGTAGTTACTATGATATTAGTTAGTCGTTAATTATAAGTAAGCAATAATTTGATTGACTAAATATAATTGTCTATTATTCAATATAAATATATATCGTTTCATTATAGCGATAAATTGACTGATTAGTATAATTTCATTTCAAATAAGTATAAGGAAGGATATATTTTCTGATTTATGAATAATACAGTTCTGTAGTAAATTTTAAGATTAATTTTCCCAGTCATTTTTTTAAAACGCTTTTTTTCAACTTGTATCATAACTATTGTACCAATTTAATCATAAGTATTTTTTTTAGTGGCCCGGGTTCTGACTCCAATTATATTGTTATTGATGTATATCACTAAGTATTGTATATAATCATCGACTGAAATCGCGTTGATAAATAACGGAATTGATCGGAACAGACAATCAGAGAGACATAGCGAAGTAAGAGAAGAAGAGAGAGCGAAGCGAAACGACGTGCAGTGGAGAAGGCAAGTGAGCCAACTTCATTTAATCAAGCATTAATCAATATTTATAGTCACACAAAAATAAGTTACAGACATATGATGAGTAGGATAAGATGTCCATACACATACGTTCATATAAAAACAGTCAAGGCTGGTGAGTGAATAGTTACCAAGGTCAAAATGTAACTCAAGAAGAATGAATAAATTGGCCTGTCCATAAGCTAGAATAAGTTATTTGGGATTAACATAGTAACAGACACTATAGTTTCTTTTCCGGAAAACCAGAGAAATTACTCTAGATATGTACTGTCAGCTTGCAAACATACTGTGGAGAAAGCGATGCTATTAAACAAAGAATTTTTTCACTTTTTAATTTAAGACAAATATACCTATTCACACTATTTAGAAGTGACCTCTCTGGCTGTTGGTTAAAATTCAAAACCTGTAGGGTTATCAACATTTACTGTTTGTGTACAAAAACTTTATAACATTTTCCGATTCCTAATGTAAGACTAGTTGGTTTGAGAAAACAATAATCTTAATGTAAATACGAATACATTACATTTCAAATTAGACATGTACAAAACTATTAAGCTTTGGCATTATGGTTATTCTAATGAATAACCATACATTGAAACAATACCAGTTCGTTTACTTCAAAAAGAAATAGGAATTACATAAAAATATTACATTTAACTGAAGGTTGAATTTCATTATCATTAATAATAATAAATAAACTTATGCCTCTTAACCCCAATGGATCCTAGGCCGCCGATCAGCTGTCTCCAACCTACTCTGTTCTCAGTCTTCCTTTCCAGTTCTGTCCAATTTTTGTTCACTTTCCTCGTGCCTGTCTCCATTTCTCGGTTTAATTTGTTCTTTGATCTTCCTCTTTTCCTTTGACCTTGAGGATTCCATGTGACGGCTTACGTTGTGACCCAGTTTGGTGCTTTCTTCAATGTGTGTCCTATCCACTTCCAGCGATTCTTCCTGATTTCTTCCATTGATGGTTTCTGAAGTTTGATAGTTTAATACAACATTATTTAATTGCCAGTTAAGCAATTCACATAGATAGAAGTGGAACAAAACAGACGTTATCAACTGATTGTTTTAAAAAATATGCCTTCTAATGAGTTCACGACCAGTAGATAATCACTAAGAATGAAAAGATAATTCTCAATTACTAATTTTAAATCCTTTTACGAACTATGAATATACATTTATATATTATAGATCACTATAAAATCTGAAAATGATATAGATTAACTTATCAATCTAGTGTTTAGAATAAAATGTTAATTTGTATGCAGAAATCTCAAGTTGAAAATATATTAGCAGCAAACCTAAATATGATCACATTCTGACTTGGTATAGTTTCTGCTACAGTGAACTGGATAAATTTATCGAATTATCTAATATCTTAAGTAAGCTTGTGAATTATGTTAAGTTACATGTAACAAAGGTGTGTACTGTATAAGATTGTAAACATTTTTGGATAAAACATTTATTTTACGATGTAGTTTTATACAAATAAAATAGCTTAAACTATTATGAGAGATTTTGTGAATGTTTTCATTCTATTCCAACTTGACAATAATAATCATATTGAACATAAAAGTTGATTTCTATACAAAAATTTCATTTTTTTAAAATATAGATTTACTGAATATCTACCAAATATAAGAATCGTTGGATCATATTTTTTTCAGTGTAGAGTTGTGGAGATTATTAAGTTTTCGATTGAGATCATGAACCGATTGATGTTAGATCACCATTAAAAACCTGAAGGCACTGGATGGCCATTTCGTCTTATTGTAGGACTCCTCAGTGGTGCGCATCCGCGATCCCGCTCGCGGGATTCGAACTCAGGACCCTCATTCTCGCGCACAAACGACTAAACTACTGGACCACTGAGCCGGCATTCAGTGGTGTTAATGTCTAACTTCAACCAATCCACGAAATTGCGCAACCATCTTTCATTTTACTGAGGTATATACCTGTTTCTTCTCGACACGAATTCTCTCCACTGGTCATGGCTTTTCACTAGAACTCCTAGAATTCACTTACGAAGCTAGTCACTAGTGAGTACATGGTAATTATCAGTAAAGGGTTGTGGAGATTATTAAGTTTGATGTGTTCATAGTTTTGGAATCCTTTTTTTAGAAAAACTCTATTTGTATTTATTATTGTAAAGTGTATACAGTTGTGCTGCGTGCTACTTATATTGATATAAATAGTATATGACGAGAGTCAGGAATGTAATGTCTGGCAGCAGAAGGTGGGGGAGATCAAGAAAAGAAGAGCGGGAATAAAAAGCAATTAGTATGGAAATGCAAGAACAACGAATTTCGAGACAATTATTGAACATTTTGCAAATTAAGTATTATAGTATTATTTTTCTATTTTACCAAGTCACTCTGTAATTTAGTGCTATATATAATTCACTTGTCCCCACCCGTGTTCTGTTCACTACAACAGTCACTATACTTTGATTTACTTCATATCTAAATTCATAAAGGAGAGAGAGATTTTTTTGTGTGATTTTATTTGCTTGTTGTTAACTGATGACCATCATTTAAAGATTTTAATAATAAACTAACTATATATAAGTCATTGCTATACAATGGAAATTTAATACCTTTTTTTAAAGAAAGAATTAATTGTTTCTATACAATTATTATTGTATTTTAGAATAAAACATTCAATAGAATTGAAGAACTATTTATTGAACTTGATTGATTTGTATTTTATTGTTTGCTTAGTTTTATTCTTGTTACATTTTTGTTTTGATAGTTTAGGGAAATAGTAAATTATTCACTTTATACAATTGTCAAAAATTATAATTAGAAGTGAATTTGAGATTCTTAAAGTCGATAGTTATTACGTAATGGTGATTATGAAATGTCTACCAATTTCATTTTTTTAGGCTTAAGATTTAATCAATACTAAGGGACTTATAACTGTAATACATTCTGAAGCCCAATACTTGTAACCTTTAATCAATACTTTAGTGTTTTTTTGTTTCTATGAAGTTATACGTATATATTGGATTGACACTAATGTATTATTAATCAGAATGTTTACTTGTTCAGTATAACAGTATACAGTTTCTTAGTGTTTATTATTTCTGAAGATTATTGCTTTTTGCTTCACTTTTCTTTTTTGTATTTCCATGAACTTTAAAAGATCTGATTGAACTTAGCAATATATGTCAGTATTAAATGAAATGATCAACATGGTTGTTTAGTTAACATTGTATATTTACAAAACGTTTTGTGTTATAACATTCTTTCTTTTTCATTTATGTACTTAACACTATGACGCAATAAAGATAGATTGTTAAATAAGAATAAACTATGTAATAGCCAAAGAATTTTCAAACATCATCATTCACTTCTGTTGTTCAAATAAAGATAATCATACTCTTCAATAACAATAGTAAAAGGGAAATTCAATAATCCATTTGAAAACATTAACATTCAATAAATTTCTTGTAGCACGATGTAAAATATTTTGACATGACATCATTAAAATTTGTACTGTATACATATCTTACTATTGTATTTCAATAACTAAATAAAGAATAGATTGTTAATGCGTAAAAATGTTTTCTTTTGTATGAACATTTTTCTTGGTGATTTCTAAATCTCACTGGTTGAAATCATGAGTCAATTGAAGCTAGACCACCATGGAAAACCTGGAAGCACTGGACAGCCGTTTCGTCCTAGTATGGGAATCTTCAACAGTGCGTATCCACAACCTCGCCTCCTTCGAGATTTGAACCCGGGACCTACTGGTGCTTCCAGGTTTTCCATGGTGGTCTAATTTCAATTGACTCATGATTTCAACCAGTGAAATTTCTAAAATCTCCACAAAACCCCTTCTGATATTTCTAAATCGTTTTCTTTTTCTCTCTCTCTCATTTGAACATCATAAAATCTGATTGTAACATTTTTTTTTCTTTTCATATATCTTACGAATATAAAAAAGTAAATAGCATTTTCATGGGAGTATAACACTTTTGAAATGTGAATTATGCATATTCTGCTTATAAGAAATAATAAGAATTACCATTTAATATAAAAAAATACAGTTTATTTTAATGATTTTTCTTTTTTCGAAGGATTTTTAAAAAAAAATGTTGCTACCCTGATTGTTACTCTTATCATTCGATGATAATTGTTTAAATAGATTTTGATTACTAAGAAGAAAAACAAACATGAAAAAAAATATTTAAATCAATGTTCTTTCATCTAAACATAAAACAATTGAACACTTTACAAATAATAAATTGATTACATGTTTTTAACTTACACAAGTAGTAATATGTTTGTTGTTAAAATAACATATCCGGACAAATAAGTGACTTTTTAATAAAGAGGAAAAAAATAAACTAAAGTTTTGAAAATTGATTGTTTATGAAAAACTTCATCAGTTTAATAATTAAAATTTAAATAGTTCCAATGTTTCATTCAATAAACTTATCTGGACATCTTCAGAGTTATAATCAAAATTATTAATACAATATGTATAATGGTTTACTGTGTTTATCTGTTCATATTCAGATGTTGACTTTAGTAAATAGGATAACATGAGTCAGTTATATGCGAATTATATGAAAAGTTCACAATGTGAAGATAAATGAATGAAAGAATTGTATGTGTGTGTGTGTAAGTGTATGTGTAAGATTGAGTTATTCATAGTTGAAATTAGGTGTTTCTGAATCATTGATGTGCATGTAAAATGAAGAATCATGAAATATATAATTTTAATGATAAAATATCCCAGAATAATTTTTGTCAGAATAATGATGGATATGAAATAAACAGGTTGTATAGAGAAAGGGTCCAATCACTTGTTAATGAACATTCTTATTAACCCATATACGTAGCACGTAGCATTTTTTTCAGTTTCTAAAGGAGGAATAAGAGAATGTTATATATGAGGTCAGCTGTCACGATTTTAATGCAGATTATACAGGAGAAACTTCTAGACAATTGAATGTCAGGTTGAAGGTACACAAACAATGTTTGAAACATGTTCTCAAATCCTTGGTTGATTCAAAGAAAATTGAGAATAATTTGGTGATAGCATCACATGCATTAGAAACAGGACATATGATCAATTTTGAAAGGACCAAAATACTTCAGAATGGTTTTAGCACATAAAGATAGATTGACTCTAGAGATGCTATATATATATATATATATATATATATATATATATATATATATATATATATATATATATATATATAATATGAACAAACTGAAAAGAAATGATAGTATTCAACTAGCAATCACTTAACAACCGTTCATAAACACATAATTGAACCCTTTCTCTATACAACCTGTTTATTTCACATGCATCGTCATCCTGATAGAAATTATTCTGGGATATTTTATCATTACAATTATGTATTTGATGATTATTCATCTTACATGCACATTGACGATTCAGAAACAATTTCAACATTCAACTTGTGCGTTTATTTTTCCTTCATATAAAAACAAATTTAATATCAAATTTCACCTGTGAATAACTCAATCTTACACATACACTCACACACACACACACAATTCTTTCAGTTATTTATCTGCAAATGAACAAATATTAAACTAAGTATAATTTGCCTAAGCGCTTTAGTTTGTCATTTTGAATAATTTTCAGATTGTTATTCCTTTCTTTTTTGTAGAATTCCTTGTTCTTAATTCATGTAATACGTATTAAGTTGGATTATTGCAATCAGTGTACTCGAATAAATTTGTTCACACTCTAAATGATTCAAAACTGAAAAAATGTTTAAATAAAGTAAAAAATGGTCTAGTTATTTTTTATTTGAATGAAAAAAATATTATCAGAAGAGGGTTTTGTGGGGATTCTTAGTAATTTTAATAGTTGCCTTCATGAATCAATTAAAGCTAGACCACCATGGGAAGCCTGGGAGCACTAGACGGCTGTTTCGTCTTTGTCATGCGCATATACGACCCCACCCGCTGGATTTGAACCCGTGACCCATCAATCTCGCGCGCGAACACTTAACCTCTAGATCACTAAGCCGACAACAGATCTGGCTGAACTCCATTGGTGGACGGTGGCACAATTTCATGAACTGGTTGAAGTTAGGCACTGACATCGTCGAATACCAGCTCAGTGGTATAGAGGTTAAGCGTTTGCGCACGAGATTGATGGGTCATGGATTAGAATTTCGAGGGCGGAGTCGTATATACGCACTCCTGAGTAGTCCTATACAAGAACGAAACGGCCATCTAGTGCTCCCAGGTTTTTTTATGGTGGTCTAGCTTTAATTGACTCATGAACTCAACTATTAGAAAAAAATCAATAATTTGAATGGTTTTGTATGCAGTTTTATTAGACAAATAATTTAGTGTGACTAAACAGCTATCTAACAATTTCACTAGTAGGATAAAAATACTCGAGGAAAGTATTTGTTAATACTAGCTAGTTCTGTTTGTGTATATATCTAAATTCATTTACAAATTACATTATGTTTGTTTTTTTATCCATAACTGATACTGTCTTCAATATATACAATTTGCATATGAATAGAATTTACTTTCCTACTATTTCAACAAAGAGAGTCAAAAGTGTTCTTGAATAATTTTGATATCCCTAAAACTATTAGGATTTTATCGATGTTAAAAAGTCATTAGATATTACAAAATTATTCAATTTTTATTATTAATAATACTTATATAAGTAGTATATGATGGTGCCTAAATATAGTAGTTTTCAACATTACTTACTCAATTACTTACGCCTGTTAACCCCAATGGAGCATAGGCTGCCGACTAGCGTTCTTCAACCCATTTTGTCCTGAGCCTTCCTTTCTAGTTCTATCCAATTATTGTTCATTCTTCTCATGTCTGTCTTCATTTATCGGCGTAATATGTTCTTTGGTCGTCCTCTTCTCCTTTGGCCTTGGGAATTCCATGTGAGGGCTTGCCTTGTGATGCAGTTTGGTGCTTTCCTCAATGTGCGTCCTATCAACCTCCAGCTCCTCTCCCCGATTTCTTTCTCCGCTGGGATCCGGTTTGTTCTCTCTCACGGTAGGTTGTTGCTGATAGTGTTTGGCCAACAGATCCTAAGTATTTTACTCAGGCAATTGTTAATAAACACTTGTATCTTGTGGATGATGGCTTTCGCAGTTCTTCAAGTTTCCACCTCATACAGTAGAACTGTCTTGACATTCTAACTTTGGTGTTGGCTTGTAGATGGCTGTTTTGAGTTCCAGATATTCTACAATTGTAGATATGTTGGTTTTGCTTTGCCGATCCGCGCCTTCACATCTTCATCAGATCCACTGTACGCACCAGTAATTCTGAGTTTTCATCATAATACTAATATTCCTAATACCAAAATCAAAGTTAATTATATGACAATACTTCTGTTTCATAATTCTCTTAATATTAATTTTTCTCAATGATTTTAATGTACTTACAGTTTACATGAAAACGCTATTGTTTAGAATAAACCTTAATATTGTTAAAAAGTTATTAAGGACAAATAAATTCTTAAACGGAGGTTTTATTTTTCTTAACTGTATAGTATTAACGCACTTATTCTGGTGAACATCTTCAGTCCCAACTTCGTTTGAATATACATGAAGATATTGTTCAGAATAACAATAAAAGCTCTGCGATTGAAATAGCTAGCTCAGAGAACACAACCTCATCAAATGCATCTTACTCATAACTTGGCACATTTTAATGCATTTCAAATGCAATGCAGGAACTAGATGACTTTGTTAAATAAAAAATGGTATTATAAGATAATTATAATTAGTCATTCAGTTCTTAAGTTTACTTAGAACTTCACAGGTAATTCGAATGATTTTAATAACGATTTAACTATTAACCAAATGAATAGTGTTTAAGATAAATACTAACATCCAGTCAAATAGCTCATAAGTTATAGGAAGAAAATAGTACCGGAAAGTTTAAGCTGCAGACCCAAAACATTTAAACAACCATGACACGAAGTCATATTAAAATAACACTTTTGCTTACAGTCCCTTCCCTTCCCGTGTAGGACATTCAAATATAAACTATGACACAAGTAGTTGGTATATCAGAGGAGGCTCATCATCTAAACAACAAGAAACTCAACAGTTTATCGAATTATCAATATAGGGTTGTGAAAAGTTTTGAGATTTTATTGAGATAATAAACCGATCGATGTTCAATCATCATTTGAATACTTGGAAGCGCTGGATGGGACTCCTTAGCATTTATCAAATGATACATTTGTAGATTATCTGTTAAATTGATAAATAAAACTCAACTGCGATAATTGTCAATTAAAGCTTGCTTATGTTTTACAATCGATTGATTATGAGTCAGTGTACAAAACTACTTTCAAATAATCAAGGCTGTTTTCCTGTGGGTTGTGTAATGAAGTTCATGAATTTTACAATTAACTGATATCAGATAAAGTCATAACATTACGTAAAGTCTCAAATTTACCCAAACATTGAAATTTTAACTAAATATTAAAATAATTAGTTGTTATTATCTATATATGTACAAATATATTCTTTATTTTTTCTATTACAGAACATCACAGTCAAATGTCCAAAGTGTTAAGTCGGCTCAGTTATATCACATATCTGTTCCAGATAATTCAAGACCACAGCATATTTTTCGACTTGAAAGTTCGTTACAAAATTCACCTCAAAATTATAAAGCATTAGGATTTAAATTACTAAACGATCATTTCAGAACTGAAACTCACAATTCACATTATTCACAAGGCTCTAATAACGAGGTAAATAAACTCCAAGAGCCATTATATCAAACCACACTATCTAAAAGCTCTGGATCAACAAACACATCAATTAACCCTCACGTTCAAGGAGACCATAAACTACTGAATAATTTAACTTTTATACCATCTAGTCAACATATCCTACAAAGAACATATTTTCCTGCTGTTTCTAACCATCCAAACACTTCAGTTCATCACCAAACTGGAATACAAAGGAATTTACAGACTAATTCAAATTACATTCGTGTTGACACAAATCACAAATTAGGTGAAAGTTCACTTTATGCACACTTAGGTAATCATAAAACTGAATTTCAACACCTAAATCCTGTTTGTGAAGCGATCAAAAACAAATCTCAATTATCTTGCCCCGATTATTCACGATCTATTCGGTGGGCTGCTGAAAAAGGTTTGATATCGGCTGCAAAACAGCAGCAAATTCTCTGGGAATCATCAAGAGAGAAAACCTCTCCACTTCAGTTGGTAAGTTAATGATGTTGTCATTTGGTTTGTAAATCTTAGCATTTTACTTTAACTATTGTAAACATGAGTCTTAAAATTATTCTACTTAATGCCAAGAATATAAAAGATTACATATATTTTTTGCATGAACTTCATTTTTCAACCATATGACTTCTATAATCGGTTCAAAGATCAAGATTTTTAGTAACGACAAATGGACATAGAAAACATACAATGAGATTCTGCATTTCACGATACACGTCGAATCTAATAGCTGTTCGGTCGCGCATGTTTCGCTGACTCCAGAAACTATTGGGGATTCAAATCAGTATTTACTTTGAACAGTTGGCTTTGTCGACTGCAAATCAGTGCCCTGGATCCGATCGGTTAAATGACTGTATACTGTCATGCCATATTTCGCTGAGGTTATTAACTTGACCATACAGGATATTGTTGTCATCACTGATACTATTAAAACTTTTGTTTTAATTGTATTTTCAGAATTTTTTATGAGTCATGTAGCAAGTGTGTAATATAGGTCTGATAATATCATACTGAATGAAACAAAACTGGTTTTTAAATTCGTTGGTTAAATTGGGTGATGCTTTCTAAATATGTTAATTAATTTATTGTTTATCTGAACAATTTTCAAGCTTGCTTTCTTAATAATTTAAAAGGATCGTACAGTGACGAAACATTTTTCATTTATCAATCGATATAAGTTTAATTCACGAGTCAATCTTAGCTAATCCACCATTGAAGACCTGGAAGCACTAGAAGGTTGTTTCGTCTCAGTATGGGACTGCTCGGTAGTGCTCATCCTGTACTTGAAACTCCAGCCCAGGACCTTCGGTCTCGAGAGCGATTGCTTAACCTCTAGATTACTGAGCCGGCATTCAACGGTTGATGTGTAAAACTCCAATCGATTCATGATCTTGCACAGCCGTTCATCTATTTTGGAAGTGGACAACTGTCTCACACCCGACACGGATTGAACTCCGTTGGTCACGGCTTCTCACAAGAACTATCGAAGTTAGACACTCACGCTGCTGGATGTCAGCCCAGTAGTTTGGAGGTTAAACATCCACACGCGAGACCGAAGGTCCTGGGTTCGAGTCCCATTTATGGAATCGTTGATGCACACTACTGATAAGACCCATATTAAGACGACAAGACCGTTCAGTGCTTCTAGGTTTTCAATAGTGTTCTAGCTTAGATCAATTCGTGAATTCAACTATGAAAATACTATAATCCTCACAAATTCTCAAAATCATTAATATTTTTAACTTTAAGTCAAACGCTTTTTATTCTACTCAATAAATATTTTAGTTGACAAGTGAATGATTTCATATTGTTGAGCCAGAAAAGTGAGATTCAAGGTACACTTCAGAACTAACATTATGCCTGATTATAGCCGCGATTTGAAACACATCAGCTTATGTCTAAACAACCTTCAGTAAATCCGAAATGTAATTTCTTTTGGTTTATGAGATAGAGTCGTTAATGGTAGTAAATTATGATTTTTGGAAACATATTCGACTGCAACATTATAAATATATGGCTAATAGAGATGTGAATAATTTTGAAAGTGTTATCATCACTATATTTTCGTAAAGAAATATTTTAATAGACGAAAATATTATTTGAATTATTTTAATGTTTTAGATTTACATCCCGCTAAGAGATGACCTTTCCTGAGGTCAATGAAATGTTTAGTTAATAAAATAAAATGAGAACATTAATAGTGATAATCTACAAAACTACTGGTTAGAAATGTCTTACTTTATGATGTATATGTGGGAACTTTTATCCCATATGCTTTAGTTTATTGAACGTGCAGTAAGCTAACTAACAAATTTATGCTTATTTTGCAAGTGAAAGCAAACAATGATATATTAATGTTCATTAAAATTACTCATCTGAATAAAAGACATTATTTTTCATTGTCCAATATACTCACTCACTACAGTTCACGAATACTTTATTATGTCCAATTATTGCAATACATTTAACAGACAGATGATCTTTAAAAAAAATTAATGAGGCGTGACTGAAGATAGAAACTTGTGAAACATTTCTACTGAATCATTTGTATTAAGAGTAAGAATTAACAGTATCAACTAATTTTCATTTGTTAAGTATTGAACGGTTAAAGGTAGTCTACAAGAAACTCTGAACCTGAGTCTCAAGCTAGTTAGCAATAGTCAGCAAAACGTTGCCGTGATCGTGACGGACATTATGATCATAAGTGTCGAATAAAACCTAAGTCGTCCAAGTTGATTGCTTTGTTAGATATCTTTTGCAAGTCAATATTAACTTGACAATAATCATATTTTTTGATAGATATTTATCGTCATTTTCAACGTTTTCGGGATTTAAACAACCGTTAGTTAGTGCTATTTTATGAAATTTTATGAAGAGGATCTTTTATCAGAAGTAAAAAGAGATATTATTTTAGTGTAGTATTATTTTCTGATCTGGATGGTTTAAACGAATAAACCATCCAGATTGGAAGACGAAACTCCATCAAGGTCATTCACCTGAGCTACTAATTTTCTCCCCCATCTCAAAGAGATGTTATTATAACGTTTGACTAAACATGTATGCGCAATTGTAGTAATGAAACAGTGTGACACAAACGTTTTATTACTCGGCCAATTTATTCCACTCTTTTTCAGTTTAGTTCCTTTATAGAATGGGCTTTGGAGTTAGGAGACTCCAACTTAATAATGACTTTTAGATCTGAGATATTTACTTACTTACGCTTGTTGTTCCTCGTGGAGGAGCATAGGCTGCCCACCATCATTCTCCATCCAACTCTGTCTTGGCCAATTATTCCCGGTTCTTTCCAATTGCCATTCATCCTATTCATGTCTGCTTTAAATTAACGATGCAGTGTGTTCTTTGTCCTTCTCCTTCCATTTCTATTCGGGATTCCAAGTTAGCGCATAATTCATGATTCAGTTTGATGATTTCCTCAATGAATACCCTATCCACCCCAACGTCTTTTCCTAATTTCCTCTTTAGTTGGAAGCTGGTTTGTTCTCTCCCACAGTAAGTCGTTGCTAACGGTATCTGACCAACGGATATGGAGTATCTTGCGTAGACAATTGTTTATAAATACTTGTAATGTTTTGACGATAGTTGCAGTAGTTCTCCAAGTTTCAGCTCCATACAGTAGAACTGTGTTGACGATCGTATTAAAGATTATGACATTGATGTTGGTTTGCAGACAGTTATTTTGGGTTCCGTATGTTCTTCAATTGTAGGAATGCTGTCCTTACTTTGCCAATCCTTGGCTTTAGGTCTTCATCAGACCCTTCTTGTTCATCGATTATGCTGACTAGGTGCGTGAATATTCCCACCTCTTCCAAAGTTTCTCCATCAAGTGTGATTGTGTTCGTTGGTATTCTCTTCGCTATATTTGAGGATCTCGCTTTTTCCGTTGTGTATGTTGAGGCCTACTACTTCTGAGGCTTACGCTCCACTGGTTGTCTTGACCTGCATTTGTTGGTGTGTATGGGATAGACAGACTAGACCATCCGTGAAGTCCAAATCATCTAGTTGCATATAAGCTGTCTATTGTATTCCGAGCTTCCTGTCAGATGTGGAGGTCTTCATAATCCAGTCAGCCACCAGAAGGAGGAGGAACAGAGAGAGAAGTCAATCTTGTCTGATACTGGTCCTCACTTGAAACGCGTATGTCAGTTGTCCCCCATGCACCTAATTGCATTGTAGTCCATAGTATGAATTCCATATGATGTTGACTATCTTCTCAGGTACTTTATAGTGTCGAAGAAGGTTCCATAAAGTTCTCCTATATGCACCACACAACACTTTCTTATAGTTAAGAAATTTGATGTATCGTAAAGAATCCCATTCAATTGGTTTTTCAACGATGACACGTGATGTAGCGATTTGGTCTGTGCACGACCAGAAAACATCTATCCATCTGAATATAATTTAGAATAAGCTTTTGTTAACCTATAATTTAGTTAAAACTTCAAGGATTTTAGAGCTCCGGTATATTTTAAAATCTTTGTTTACTTATAATCTTATTGGACTAAGATTGCTAAAGAAAATCAATTCGTTATGAGATATTCGAACTCAATCTTCTCATTTTAACTGCTCAAAATTATATGTCTCTCTAAGCTCATTATTTTGTACCTTAGCTTCTATATCATTGAATTAAACAGAATGATCTATCCAAGTTTAATAACTGATATACAAGGCAAAGTGAAGATCTTTGATTAAATGTAAAAAAAAGACAATTCAATAAAACACTAATTTATATTCACTTAAATGTCGGTGTTAACTATAACGACAAATAATTGATCAATAAAATTTTGTTTTGTTACATAGGAATTATTTGAATACTGAAATTACATCGAACATTTAGTTTCATACATATAACTATTCAATGGGCAAAAGAAATGATTTTGAAGAATAACAAATTTGGTGTTAGGAAAAGAACTGCAAGCTATACAAACACACATATTAAGCGAGAGAAAGGGCGAGAGAGAGAGATAGGAAAGACATACATCGCTTTCCGTCTTACTCAAAATCATTTAAACTAGGGAAAAAAAATCCTGCCTTTCACTTTTGAGTAAATTCCTTAGGGGAAACAATGATTTAAATATATTTGGTACAGTTGCTTGATAAAGAAAAATAAAACATTTTACGACATTATGGTTTTATAGGTATAATGTATCTTAATATTAAGTATAGAAATTATATTATTTCAAGTCAAATTAATGTAAAAAAGAAACGAATTATAGATTGTTCTTGTCTAGTTAATAAAGTTTTTTTCTGATAACACATAAAGAGATGTTAGTTATTATTATTATTGGCGGCTTTATTCAACTTTATATATTTTGGTACAAAATAGAATTCCCAGAAAAAAAGTATTTCAATGAGTTTTCTTTCCTTATTTCTTAATCGATTCTTGTGATAAATAATGAATGGTCGTCAGTTAGATGTTAACAGTTCAGGAATCGATATCTGAATAATCTATATTCTTTACGATGTATATTTCTGGCAATCATGATGTCTCTGATAAGGTTCTTTTATAACTTGTATAGGGAAATATCCTAAGCGTTTCACAAACTCACTTAAATAGGTTATACAATTAATTGGCATACTAATCTGTTAAAAAAAACAAGGAAACAGATAGCTTTTTGAAGTAATAAAAGAAAGGAACAGGTAGCCCAGATATTTAAGTAGACCACCCATATGTTAGAATTTCGGTGGTAAATTATAATAATTATAATGCATCAAAGATATACCATAATTTAATAGTAGTTTAAGATTTCCATTTAGTCACTTTGAATTTAATAATGATCCATTTAAGTTGAATTACAATTTGCTTAACTTTAATTAGAACGAAATAAAGAAATATAATCTTACTTTAGATTAATTTAAAAAAACATTATTCTTTTCATCATTTATGCTGATTGTAGGTGTCGTTACCAAGGTTTGATTTGATAATTTCAAATAAATTGAGCATTGAGTTGATTGTTATTCTTGCATTGTTCTGTTGTACTATTTAAACTTGGATTAATTTTAATTTGATTATTTGTTCTCTGAAGAAGTGACTTACACTAAGTCACGAAACGTCAGAAAATCCAATTTTCTACTCATTGGGATGTTTCAAATATATTATTTTTATTTATTTATGCTGATTGACTACTAGAGTAAATGAACTACATTTTATGTTCAAGAGATGAATAATACACTAACGAACTGTTCCATTTTGATTTTAGAACTTGTGTATAAGAATAACTTTCAGATTTTTAATATGGATTATGCTGTAATCTTAAACTGATCTCGGGGACTGTTTAAAATGAAGTTAATATTCTATGAAAGTAAATATTAATATAAATAAGAATCTTACTGTATATTATTTTATATATAAGCTGTAGATTTTGTTTTTAAGTAAAGAGGATTATTCTAATAAATTTTCTAGACTGTATCATATATCATATGACGACAGTAAAGAGAATATACTGACGTTATAGCTAGTTGATATTCCATATTGGTAATAAACTATTTCATGGTATGTTATGAAAAGTTCCCTAAAATGTCTTCATTATAACCAATATTACTGTCATTTTGTTGAGGTTTCATGTTTTATTTCTAAGGTTTAATTTGAGGATAATTACTTATGAACAATTTTCTCTTTGGTCAATGTAAATGAACTATATGACATTATAACCGAGCTGATCAATGAGTTTTTTTTCTTCTCTAATACGGAGCCAGTAACGTTATTCGATAAATATTAATTAAAAATGTACATTAGGAATCATTAGGTTTAAATTGAAAGAATTACAAATTTAATAGGTAATAGACAATGTTACATAACATTAATCGAAAAGAAACAACTGAGAATGAAAAAAGGCTATTTTTATAAGGAATTCTTTAATATTAGCGATAAAATTTAGAATGTAAACAAAATTCATATGACATACTGACAAGCTATAGTGCGTTCTTATTAATAATTACTAAAGTTTCATTAATGCTATATCAATATCATTTGGATGTCGGCTCAGTAGTCTAGAGATTAAACGTTCGTATACAAGATCAAAGGTTCTGGGTTCGAAATCCGAGTGAGAGATCATGGATGTGCATTGCTGAGGAGTCCTTTACTAGAAAGAAACGATTGTCCAGTACTTTCAGGTTTTTAATGGTGATCTAGCTTAAATCAACTGATGAATTCAACAATTAAATTACTATAACCTTGATAAACCTCCAATTCTGATAACAATATCATTTGACAATTTTTCATAGGATCAATTTGTTATACAGAAAACGGAATCAATCTATCAGAACAGTTGATATCATTCTAACTCCTTTCTAAATGATTGGTTAATCAACTTGATAGACGTAATTATTGTTAGTAGTGAATTTAGATTTATTAAAAAAAACTTTACACTATTAGATGGAAGAGGATCATTCAGTTGTTTCATACTGAAAGAACGGATTGCATAAATGAGTTTATTCTATAAAGAATGTTATTTTCTTTGAAACGTTTTCATGAACTTAACATATCTCCTATAACTATAGTTATTTCATAGTTTTATAATATAAATGCTACTGTTCTGACAATTTCATATAAAATTATATATCACATCATTAATGTTAATCATCGTAATTAAAGTGAACAAACTTTGGACTTCAAGTTCATGGGTTCATAAAAAGAAAATTTATGGTTGATACTGAATTGAAGTTATGAATAACAATTTAAGTTAATCTTTAGAAATAACTTACATTACTTATTATTGTTTGAATGATGTAATACTAGGTAAAATTATTGTAATTATTATGATACCTAACTACTTATTAAAATCTTTTCATGTTATGGAACAGAACTGTTATTGAACCGATCAATAAAATCTCTTTTTTCATTTATGTGATTCACAACATCATAAAAGTAATATGCTAATGAAAATCCCATGAAAAACAGTTCGAATGTCTATATATAAGATACATTTACTGTAAATCAAATTTCATCTCTGTATGGATGTTTATGTATAGATATTTATGTATATTGCTTGTAGACATTCATATTGTACAAGCCGATGAGTCATTGAATACTTTGGAAAATAAAGTACTACACAGATTTATTTCATTCAATGTAAAACTATATGGGAGTAATCAGAATGTTAATTGTTTTCGTTTTGGTGCCAATATTAATTGTTTTACATAGAAAAACAAAACAAAAATAAAGAACAGTATGATAATATTTTTTTTACGCTAATCTGATACTACCATGTTCTTTTATGAGAGTTTTATTTTCCTACAGCTTACATTCCCACGTTCATGTAATTTTGTTCATAGGTAACTAAAAAGAGTTCTTATATATTTATGTTACATACAATGAACCATATCAAGAAAATCAACAGTTCATTATACATTTCAATAGTTGGAATCATGAGTCAATTGAAGCTAGATCACCATAGAAAACCTGAAAGCAATGGACGGCCGTTTTGTCTTAGTATGGGACTCCTCAGTAGTACACATCCATTATACGTTGTACATTAAGAAGTACACTTAAAAAGTCTTTAGATGGAAATCTCAATTTTTAAAGATAATAAAACTATAAACTACAAATTAGAAACCTGATATTTATATTAACAGAAACAAAATCAAGGATATACTAACTTCATTTACTTCGAGCATATAACACAAAACTAACAAATATGTAGTTAAAATAATAAAGTTATGAATGAAAAGATCTCGTCTTGTTGTTGTATTAACCAAATACATGAAAAACAATAAATAAATAATCACTGAAATGAAAATTCCCAGTTTGACAATTAGTAAAGGAAGGAAGAATGAATCGAGCGAATGAATTTCTTCTCAATTAGTTTTCCATCATCACTTTACACTAATACGTATGCATGATTTACAACAATGAAACACCGTTGGATGCCGGCTCAGCGGTCTAGTGGTTAAGTGCTCGCGCGTGAAACCAGTAGGTTCTGGGTTCGAATCTCTCAGGGGGCGAGGTCGTGGATGCGCACTGCTGAGGAGTCCCACAGTAGAAAGAAACGGACGTCCAGTGCTTTCAGGTTTTCCATGGTGGTCTAGCTACAACTAACTCATGATCTCAAGCATTGAAATTACTACAATCTCCACAAAAACGCAGCTGACATTACTGAAATAATACTCATCAAATAGATACGTTACGTAATAATTATATTATCAATATGTCATTATATAATTATTACGTTACGTGTCTACTCGAGTTATTTCGGTATTGTAACTCATATATATTAGAGTAAAGCCATGAGGAAAACTAACTGAAAAGAAATTTCTTCATTCGATTCGTTCCTTCATTATTTTTCATCAGAGTTTTCTTGAGGAATGTGAATTCTTCGTCAATAATCACTGAATTATTCGTTTTGAACAATCTACATGTTCTAATCAGAATTTTTTTATTATCTTACTTTAAGTCACTGAACTTATGAAAATAGATAATATATATCATTTAAATTAATAACGTTATTTGCAAGATCACCTAAGAGATATAAACCTGACCTTATTTAGTGTGGTAAATACATTGCAATACTGATAATTGTTGTAACGTGTGGGTGACTGCAGGTTTTGATAAGCAGCATTTATATCGATCGATCGCAGTGACACGTAAACACGTACGAACGACCTAGTATCCCGATTGGCCTGCTTCCCTGTCTATCCCAGCCAGTTGAGTCCAGAACGAAAGTCACAGCTTCCGAGATATGAATCATTGTATTTCAGACATACTCTATTTATATACTAACAAAACATACCACATCGTACCATAAAAATAGAAAACAACATTTACACAATATTAAGCAAGTGAAGTAAATATCGACCAATAGGGCATGTACATTTAGCGTCCAAGGACAACATTAGACTTAACATGATAACTATTGGTATATTTTTCTGCACATCCTAACAATAATATGCATAAATTTCATTAATGATTTACTGAAATAAATATAAACATTATAAATATAGGGGTTGTGAAGATTATTATGTTTTTTGATTGAGATCATTTTTATGATAGAAATCAAGTTTATGTTAGTTTTTTTGTTGTTGTATATTATCGAACTAATTTAATCTTTGTCAAATGAGAAAGCGTAGCTAAATCAGGTCGAAACAATTTATTTGAAAATGTACTTAGATGAATTAGGCTTATCAGGAAATAGTACCTTGTTTAAAAGCTTTTAGTTATCTTCATCAATTTAATCATATATATACATATATATTTATGTAACTTAATTCGAAATGTTTTACATTCTTAAACTTTGTCATTGTAAACTTATGTAATAGAACATAGACAAAATGTAATAATGATTAACTATTATCAAACCTATTTATCAATTCATGCTAGTTCATTTGACTTCAGTTACATAATTGGAAGTTCATTGCTAATTCACATTTCTTTGTGTTCTGTTATAATTTATATTTTCTTTTTTCTATTATTCAATTTACTCTTTAAAACATACGCTTTATCCATGTGTATTTGTTGACTGGAAAATAAAAATAAAATAGGGAATGAAAAATAATACACAACTGTAAATTACCACTGATGATTCTGTTAACCATTTTAAGCGTTTTAAAAAAAACTAATGCACTATATGTGTATAAATCATTTTTTTCAAAATTTCACCTAATGTGAGACACTAAAGGGTCATCATTATTTATATCTATTTTATTTTTTAGTAACCAATATACTACTACTAATACTACTACTACTACTACTAACAATCCTATACACTAAAGAATTATACCTTCATACAGTGTTTTCTTTGTATAATTCAGTTTTACATTTTACCAGTAATACATATATTTTCATTTACATCAATTATGTCACCAGATTTTCTTTACTTTATGTAGTCACTACACTACAAAAATGTAAGATTATGATCAAATTGTGTATAGTCACACATAAAAACACACACACACACATTTTGAAAAAAGATGCAATAGAAAATGAGTCAGTCAATGGAAAACTTAAAAAATAGCAAGGAAGTGATTAAAACTGTAAAGAGAGTGAAGTAAAGGAGATGTAAAAAAGGGCTAAGTAAAACAAAACAAATGACACAACAGCTGATGCAGTTGTCAACATGGCGTGTATCACAAAACAAAAAAAAACGCATGGTTTTAATCTATTTTGTTGTGAGAGTGTATTTTGTTTTGTTGACAACATTTCTTCTTTTACATTGACAGTAAACAGTTTCATTGTTTGAAATTATGGATTATATTAAATAGATTCTGTAAAGTTGATTGTAAAGATATGTGTGTATATGTCTGAGTTAAATGGATTTATATACTTATACACAGTTTAGTTATACAGAAGGTTTACAGAATATTGACAATAATTGCTATCAAAAACATTCAGTTCAACCATATATATATATATATATATATATATATATATATATATATATATATATACTGTTCCCACAAGAATTATATCATTTTGTTAAACAGTAATTAGATAGTTTTAATGTTTCAAATGCAGTAGTCTCCTTTCTAAAAAAAATGTAACCGTAATAAACAATATGCATCTGAAACGTTTTAAAACACACTTTTTACTATTCATTAAATGGGCCAATCACTGAAACCCAACATAACAAATGATAATGCAATTCATGTCATTGGAAAGGTAACAACGCATATTACAAAAAGGATTATGCTGATAAAAACTCTGATGAAAATGTCCCACATTCTTAATATATAGTATTTCGAATGGAAACGTAATGAAGTATACAGCTGAAAATCTATCACTAGTCAGATATATCAATGGGGTTTTGCATGAAATACATAATATCAAGTTTTCTTTATGAAATATTAACTATCTGACAATATGTCACTAACTCTGTTTATAGAATAAGAACATACTTAAAGCTAATAAAATAAGCTTGGAGATGTTTTTAAAATCACTTTGAGATTTAGGATTTCTTTTCAAATTGTAAACATGATATTAGGAATGAAACTGTGTCTCATCACATTGTCTCTTCATATTCGCCTTATATAGAGAGCTCGTTTTCTACAAAACATCATTAATAAACAATTTTTAATGATGCCAAACTATTTTATCTTCATGAATCTAATTAAAATGTCATCAAGACAGTAGTTATAAGTTAGTTTCAACTTAGCAATACAATAATCACAATATAAACGTTGATCAGTTTTATTAATTGTATATAGATGTAAGATTTAACTAAGGTTATCTAACATTAATCTGAATATCAGTTATCTGAATAATGTATATATAATAGAACTTATAGAACTTAGGAAATCAATCTAAAGAATAATAGTTTCTTGAAGAGAAAGAATGTATTTGTAAAATCTCAGCGAATGAATTTGAAGTAAATCCAAAGTTTCGCCTGGTAAACTGGTCCAAGCTTTTTCTAGGAAACGTTGAACTTACTTTAAATTCATTCGCTAAGATTTTACAAATACATTCTTCCTCTTTAATGTCTCATATCAACTCGGTGTACCAATACTGTAAAACAATATGATCAAATAATAGCTTCTGTTGTCTCTTTTGGAATTTATATAAAGATATCTATCTAGTTATTATAAATTCTGGAAATCCAGTAAACACATATCCTCTGTTTCACTAAGATTTCAGACTTACACTGATATGTTAAACTTCAGCTTACAGGGATTTGTTTTTAAATTTTTCTTTAGTTTACATAATATATAACATTTTCCTTACATTAACAAAGAGAGTATATTGACTTTTGAAAGATTTGTGAACAAATCAATCATCACAACATTTGAAAAAATCATATTTTGTTATTCAGTAATGTAGTGAAGAAGAACACGAGTGGGAACAATCGAATGTAGTTGACACGAAATTACAGAGCATCTACCTAAAATCTGAGAACCACATAATAAATAGTTAATTTGCAAAATATCAGTCAATCGTCTCAAACTTGACTATTCCTTTCGCAAATACCAGTCCAGTGTCTCAGATTTCATTGTTCATGCATTTTCATACCAATTGCGTTCCGTTTCCATTCTTCCCTTATCGATTTTCTACTGAAATACATTCTATGCCTGACCAACGTTATATACTACTTTTGTGGATATAAGTAACCCAAACCACAGTATTACAATGAATGTTAATTTACTGATAAAGTGTACTATGAAACTAGAATCTACTTAAAGTCTTTCGTTTTTTATCTTTGTGCATAAAGTTTTCTCTGATCTGTAAACAGGAAATAGTTGGTTTATTTCAGTTATTGTATATAACCCATTCAGTGTTATTTGCTTGTATCTTCCCACTGTTATTTAGGACTGCAACTGATCAGTCTCTTGTTGACATATGTGCATCCTGTGTGGATTGCCTCGATATGACCTTAAGTCAAAAGCTTTGTAAGCAGGAATGGATACTGGATAGGGTACTGGGTTCGAGTTCTGGGGTGGACATCAACTCTGAGATTCAGGTACGTCCAGCTGACGAGATCTAAGTAGGACGAAACACGTGTCCTGGATTCCACTGCTATCCACTATCCATCTTCGCTTATTGTGTGTAACTATTAATTCAAAAGACCAAATAAAAAAAACAATGTTCAGTTTCAAAATTAGAGATTATCGTGTGGCGATAATTTCCAGAGGATGTACTTTGAAAAAGGAAGTTGAAATTAGTTGTTGACAAATTTCTATAAAAACAAATGTGAGATATTTCATAGTAAAAGATATCTTAAAACCTAAATAAAAATTTAGGTATTAAAGCAAAAAGAAAAAAATTCTGTCAATAGACGTCTGGATATATTTAAAATAACAACGATGGATAGTAACTAGCAGTGGATTCCGGGACACGCCTTTCGTCCTATTTGGGACTCGTCAGCTGGATGTACCTTCATCTCAGAGTTGATGTTCACTCCGAGACTTCAACCCAATACTATTTGCTTCAAATGCCATCACATTATCCAGTTAGCTACTAAGTGCTGATAGCCATTTGCTTGTGCAATAGGGTGAAGTTTAAATTCACTTGGTGTTGTTTACTTGTATCTTCTCATTATTGTTTAGAACTGTAATTGATCAAGACGAAACGGGCGTTCAGGATTTCAGTGCTAACTACTATTCATGTTTGCTTATAAAGCTTGTGATTTAAAGCATTATCGAGACAATCCGCACAGGATGCACGTATGCCAACAAGAGACTGATCGATTACAATCCTAAACGACAATTGAAAGATACAAGCAAACAACACCGAGTAAATTTATTTGAAATAACGTTTATCTTTTTAATGAATTTCAAGATTTTGTGTAGAAAAGTTGCATCAGTAATCTGGTGAATGTTAGAGATAGGTTGTTTGTTTTAAGCAATCTGAATCCTCTAGTCCGTATCATACGTTTTAATGATTTCAGTATGAAATAACCAGAAAGTTATGAGCACAAATAATGAAATTGAAAATAACCTTTTATTTCTACATTGTGATATGAGATATAAGAAAAGAGTGAAAAAAGTTTTTGGTTTTTGTATTTAAGATTTACCGAAAAATGATCAAATCAATTCAAAGAAACGGAAACATATATCATTCGTCAATGAGATTGATTTTTCGGAATTATGACTAATTCGGAACACATGTTTCCTGTCAAAGCATAGGAAAATTTAAAAAAACAGAGCACAAATCTTGTTTTTGTTCCGAACTGACAAAACGCAAAACGTGGTGATAGAACCTAGGAAGACAAAATTCAGTAACAGATCATTCATGTATTATTAATTCCAAAAAAACAGTCTGTGATTTCACCTGATCGTTATCCAGTTGCTAATAAACATTATCCTCAGAATATCGAAACGACATCTGATTAGCAACTATGTAATAAATATCAACTATTAATAGTTTAATTTTCTGGAGTTTTGATACAAAACTTTGAACTAGATGAGCGGGATGTTAGGACACAAATAATATTACATAATAGTCAGATATTGCCGCTACCTAAATGAATTTTTAAAGTATAGAGGATGATTCCAGCAAAGTAGCTTAAATCTATTACTCTCACTTTAATGTTAAGAGATCTTTGTTCTTTTTACGTAAAGAGTTACAGCTGATGGATATTTAAGGGATTCGAACTTGATCTTTGCATTTATGGACCTGTAAGCCAACAGTTCTTCGATTTGTGTTGACTTTCATTAAAAGCAAATATAATGCAAACAAAATCATGCAAATATGATTTTTCAGACTACATTCCTGAAAATAAAAATGTCATTTTCACTTTGACTAACCTGTGACCAATATCATCACCTTAATTAATTTCGTATGATAATTGAAATAGTTTTATATAGTTTATTTAATTAATCCTTTTTAATAATATTTATGTTATAGAAGTAATTCATTCAAGATTCTTTTCACTAAATAAGTGTAGAAATTATTGTGCTTGAACTGATTAAAAACGTTGACTGGTTTTTCACCTAAGTAAACAAATAAATAAAAGTATAATGTCATGAGGATGGTCGGAGGTAGTCATCAGAAGGTCAGTCGCGGCCCGGATAGCTTAGTGGTGACCTCTGACTGTGAAGCTGGGTGACACGGGATGGAATCCATCAGGGAGAACAAGTTCCCTCAAGATTACAAGTAAACCTTACCGACGAGTGCTGAATAGCACGAGACCTAGGTCTAGGGTTTCCACTTCACTACCTCCAAACATCATCTTAGATCAATATAGTGCACACGATTTCGAGTCATCTAGACAGGTGGTCACATTGCAACTTGGTCGATATCATTCGATATGCACTAAGAGGTACCTGATATACATGACATTGATCATCACTCAGTGATCAATCAATTGTATAATCTGTGATTTTGTTAATACTAGATACATCAGAACTATCATAATTATTTTCTTTTATATATCCGACAATTAAAAAACCTGTGATAACAAGAATCTTACATATCTCCTCATTAGATCACATTATGTGACTAATTCGTTGTTTTATAACCATTATGACTGAAAAATATCCTAAATGTATTCATTAATAATTAGCCAAGCTAAATGTATTAAATATATAATAATTTAATTCACTTAAGAAATATCCTATTTATGTAAGCAACTAGTGTCAAACTGGAGTATTAATTAAGTTGAAGGAATTCAATCAGTTCCTGTATGATATTTACATATATAATTATTATATCTAAACTGTTATATAAATTTGTATTAAAATAGAAGGTTTAGAGGATAGTAATACATTTTAAAGGTGATCAATAAAAGATGGAAGATCTATTATCTTTGATCTTCTACAAGTAGATTAAGAATTGATTTCATACACTTGTACATTATGATACATCAAACATTAAATCATTCACAAAAGGACAGAATGTTATCTTTTGTGAATATGATAACAATTATAATGGAGAATTATTATTATTATTATTATTATTATTATTATTATTATTATTATTATCTTAACATTAAGGTCAAAATTAGAAAACATAAATAATCATGTTATTATTATTGACTTTATTTAATATTATATATTTGGTACAACATAGAATTATCAGAGGGGGTTTGTGGCGATTTTTACAAATTTCCCAGGTTGAAATCATCAGTCAATTGAAGCTGGACCACCATGGAAAACATCGAAGCACTGGACGGCCGTTTCGTCCTCAGCAGTGCACATCCCGCACACCGCGAGATTCGAACCCAGAACCTATCAGTCTCGCGTCAGGTGCTTAACCAACTAGACCACTGAGATGGCCGGCATCACAACCGGCGGCCTGCTTGAATATCTGGGCTACCTGTTCCTCCGATCTAGATATTTCATCAAGTTATCTGTTTTGTTGTTTGTTTTAGCACGTCACTATGTCTATTGTGCGCACAATCTATGCAGGCGAGTTCATGAAAAGTTTAAAACCTTTCGCTATACGGGATACAAAAAGGTACAATCAGCGACATCATGGTGGCTGACAATATGCATTGAAATGAATGAACAGTAATCAAATCTGGATTACCGAACTCCTAACATCTAACTGGTCATCATCTGTGCTGAGAATTCTATATTGTACCAAAATATAATATTGAATAAAGCCATTAATAATAATAATAATAATAATAATAATAATAATAATTCAAAATTTATCGTCACAATCGATCAAGGTATAAGAAAAGGAAACTTGTTGAAATACTTTATGCTGAGAATTCTATGTTGTACCAAAAATATAATGTTGAATAAAGCTAATAATAATAATAATGTTCAACTTCAACCAATCCACGAAGTTGCACCACCGTACACCATTGTCTTCAGTGAGCTGATTGTCAGCGTAAAGTATTCCAACTACATTTCTTTTCTTATATCCTGATCCATCCTGACGATAAATATTGAGTGATCGCCAGTTATATGTTAGTAGTTCAAAAATCGACATCTGAATAATGTTCATACTTTTCAATGCATATTGCCGGCCATCACAATGTCTCTGACTATACATTTTTGTAACTTGTACAACGAAAGGTTGTAAACATTTAATAAACTCGCCTGCATAGGTTGTGCGCTCAATAGACGGTAATGATATGTGTTAAAACAAACAATAAAACAGATAACTTGTTGAAATATCTAGATGGCAGGAACAGGTAGCCCAGATATTTAATCAGGCCATCGACTTTAAAATTATTATTCACCAATGACTATCAATGACTATGTGATATGTTACTCTTTGCATTATATACATCTTTGTTTAATGTAAAATATCACTTGATAAATCGAATGAAAATTAAAAAAAATATATTCAAGATGGAGAATAGTATAATTTGATTAAATAACTTCGCCGGTTTGTGTATCCATTCACAAAGGATTATATATGTTTAGTTATATTTGTAAAGTTTCTTTACTTATTGACAACAAAGAACAAAATCGATAGCTGTAAGACTAGTTTTTCTGTTTATTGAAAGTTAAACTATATTCTAACTTAAATCTAATGATTAAATAGTATCAGTTTAGCAGAAATGTTTCCAATTCCAAATATTTTTCCGATTTCTATTTGTATGAGCTTAAAGTACTTAAATAATTACTTACACCTATTATCTTCCGCGAAGGATTATGCGCCGCCCATTGGCATTCTTCGTCCAACTCTGTTCTAAGCAATCATTTCCAGTTATTTTTAATTGCTATTCATCCTTTTCATATCAGATTCCAAATCTCGTTACAGTATGTTCTTAAAAAGAAATAAACGCAAAAGTGTCACTTAGAAATGACTATATATTTTAGCTAACTCAATTTTCTATGAATGACATAAGAAGTAATGATTGAAATACCAAAATTTAAAGTAGTTGTTATATAGAATGGAGATACTTAAAAATGAAAAGAATAATCAATTTTTTGTACAAGCCATAGGCTGTTTCTTTTGTATTGATTATTTAGTACACCGTATAATCTGAGGTACATTTTATATTTCCGTCGTGTATAGAATTGCTTACAGTCAGGTAGCATATGTGATCCATATTTAAGTGAATGAGTATAGCTGAGATAAAAAAATATACACAACAAACTGTTTATGGACTACGCCTATTTTGTCACTTTAGGTATTAGGTTTAATACATACTTAAGAAAAACGTTTATGCTTAAAATGTTAATAGGTGGTGAGTTTAGCTTTTTAGCGAATAAATTATAATAAAATAACTTTTAGATAAATTTATTGGACATTTGATAGCCTTTTTAATAGTGTATTAATGAAGTTCTCATATTACCTTAATTTTTTATGAAAATACGTTAGCACTACTTATTTGAATATTTATCAGTAATGTGAACATACTGATGTATTAAAATCAGCGATTTTTTTTTACATGAATAGTTTTACTGATTATGCACAAGTGTATAGTACACTAAAGAATAACTATTGAATCAGCATTTAATTAAGTGGGATATATTATGGTATCTTTCATAAATGTAAGTATATATACTGTGATTTGTTGGTGAGAATGACATTTTAGAGGTTTTGTAAAAATTGTGGAACTTTTAGTTTAAGTCACTGATTGATTTAGTTAGATAAGCATCGAAAAATGAAAATTATTGGAAGGCTATTTCATCTTAGCATACAATCAATCTGCAAAGTAAACGTACAACCACAACAGACGTCGAGGCAAGGAATGAACTTATTAACTTATGAGATGATATATAATGATGTACCTGACTAACATTAATTAATTTAGGATATTATGAGACCATTTTCTAAATGTATCGGTTGATAAATACCTTATACTTCACATAATTGAACTCCAATTATCCCTATTTCTTACTGTACCTCCTAGTAATTTCTGCTGAAATCAGTCAACAGCGAGTATATGATTTAATAGTTTATAAGTTAACTTCATTCTTGTTAAAGTACATTCACATCTGAATGTCATCACTGAATTTATTTTATAATTTTCTATAAAATTACAAACGTTGTATTTAAACAAATAAATTGGTATTCAACAATGATTGATTTAAGGAGAAAAAAAATCAGTATCAGTAGTTTTATTTGTAAAAAGAAATTTTCACTGGGACTCTTCAGCAGTGCGTATCCACAATCCCGCACCCCGTGAGATTCGAATCCAGGGCCTACAAGTCTCGCGCCAGGCGCTCATGATTTAAATCAGTGAAATTTCTACAATCTCTACTAACCCCTTCTGATAAAAAGAAAATTGTAATAGGAATACAATTCATAGAATATTTATTTATTTTAGTGTTTATTGCTTCCTCCTAATTTGTCCTATACAATAAATTAACATAACATGAAAATAACATGAAAAAATAGAGAGAAAAAACTATAAACAGTTTTTTTCGGAGGTACGTATATGATCCTGTTATATGTATATTCGTAATTCATAGCGGAGATCGATACATAGTAACCAATAGAATTCATACAAACACGATTTTTAGGGATGAAATTTATCTGATCAGACAAATCATTTTTTTAAAGAAAATTCTCCTTTTACTTTCTTCTAGAACGAAATTCGGAAAAAAATATTATCTAAACATGACTTGGTTTAATTTTTATCATGGATTGGTAGAAGTTAGGCATTAACATCACTGGATGCCAGCTCAGTGGTCTAGAGATTAAACTTTCGCACGTGAGACCGATAGATCCTAGGTTTTAACCTCGCGGGGTGGGATCGTGGATGCACACTGCTGAGGAGTCCCATAGTAGGACGAGATGGTCATTCAGTACTTTCAGGATTTCCATGATAGTCTAGCTTCAATTGACTCATGATCTCAACTATTAAAATTACTATGATATCCACAAAACCTCTTCGTATATAAATGTGGAAATTTTTTCTGTTCAAGTGCTGGTTCCGTAAGAACATATGAACCAGAAATAGCCGTAATGATGCAATCGAAAGATTACGCAGTATGAATAATAACAAAATATTGAATAAGTTTGTAACGAATTATAATGTAAATATAGTAAAATGATTAAAATATTTTAGTTAGAACAATTAAAGGTAATAAAGGTGCAAAAAATAAATGAAGTGATATCATAAACGATTATTTGGGTAGATTGGAGCGAATCATATACAAAATCTTAAAATCAATCTGTGGATTCGTAAAATAATTAAAATCGATTAGATATTCTTTAACTTAAAAAAAATTTTTCAGAAGGGTTTTTGTAAAGATTTTAGAAATTTCACCAGATGAAATCATAATTCAGTTAAAGCTAGACCACTATAGAAAACCTGGAAGCACTGGACGGCCGTTTCGTCTTAGTATGGGACTCCTCAGCAGTGCGCATCCACGATACCGCCTAGCGAGTTTCGAACACAGGATCTATCAGTCTCGTGCGGGAGCGCTTAACCACTATACCACTGAGCCATCATCCAATGGTGTTAAAGTTTTTTTATATACATATACAATTGTACATTTTGGTAATAAATGTATTGAAAAGAGATCTCTTCACTGAACTTCATATATTATGGAACAACATGAAAAGTTAATCATATGAAAATATGGTGGAAAACAACAGAAAAAAAACATGGTAACTTTCTTAGATCTTGACCAAAGCTTTTAGATTACACATTTATTCTCTAACTTTTGTTGTTGTTGTCGTTTTATTTTTAATTTGTCATTAGTTTCTAAGTTTAAACTCAGTTGGATAAAATATGTCAAACATATTTTTTTTTAAAAGACATTTAATTCAAACTTTCATTTTCAAAAGTATAATGTCATATGCTTGAAACATTGACATATTTTAAATAAATGAAAGTAACTATGTATCATAGTATATTAACTATGTTCTATTTTTGAATATCACTAAACTACAGTAATTTACATTAGGTCAATGGAAATATATATATGCAAGAATGTATGATTACTTGTTTCTTTGTTTGTTTTTTTCTTTTGTTTTTACTATATTTGACAAGTTTAAAGAGGAAAAAGACGAAAAGAAAATGCTGTGATATTATTCAATGATACATAGAATATAAAAAAACTAACGAAATAAATGAACTGAGATAAATTTTGAGCGATAGAAAGTTGATTTCTTCAAATACCTATTAGTTCGTTTATTGAAAGGTTTTTACACTTTATGAAAGCTTTGATAAACATCTTTGATCTGTATTTCATTTCATTTACAATAAGCTATTAACATATTAGTGGATGAAACTGTTTCTACTGAATAATTGTTGTTTATTTCATTGTCTTAGTTATATTTATAAAATCAAGATAAGATATACTGCGGTGTGCACTACTTATGCGGACATATATAAGTAGTACATAGCGAAAATCGGTAGTAGAATACTTATCAACAAAAGAGCAAAATAAAAGAAAGAAGAAGCAATAACAATAGGATTGAAGGAATGATGGAGTATGTGAAAGATAACTCAAGGAAGGTATTCAAACGATATATTTGTTATATGATTTTCATATTTTACAAAGGTAGTAAACTGATTTACCTCTCTTGAGTTTTTTTCTCACTACAAAACTACTAATTAATTTATATAGTACTTTAATGGTATCTGACATAACGAGATGACATCTAATGGATAAAAATTTACAGCAAACAGCTGACAATTGCAACAGGAACTTAGCCATCATAATGTTTACAATTTTTATTCTAAGCACATAAGTAAAGGTTGAGTATATAGTAGAAGGAATTGTGAAGTAGCATATCAACATTTATTTTACACTTTCAGTTTCACAGAACTACAGATTTTTAAAATTTCGATCATTTACAAATCAAAAGATTTAAATCACTGAACTAAATCCCTTTATTCTATTTACGTTCTTTTTGCTAGGCAAATGCGAAATAGAATGACTTTGATCGAAGTGATCTATATTTTATTATTAACCTTCTATCCATATGTAATATCACGTTTTGCATGTGTTTATATAGATCTGCAGATGTAAGTGTAGGCTGTAGATAATTAATTGTTACCGTTAATAGAGTCAAATTAATTATTTACTGAAAACAACTTATAATTCTTCTCTTCTATCCACCTCTGTGATTGATGAATAACTCTTGAGGATATGCATTTTCTGGTATGACAAAAAATGCATTTTTCTACAAATTTTACTCGCTATCGATCACTATCGTTCAATGCTAAAATGCCCATGTCTGTTTGTTTATTACGATTATTGAATGATTTTAAGTTATCTTCCATTAGTATTTGTTGTTTACTAATTTCTATTGATTCAGTAATAAAAAGATAAAGCGAATAATAACAACGTTATTCCAATTAACACTGAAATGTACATTTTATTTAGTTTAATGGAAATAAACATTAGAAAAACCGGACAAAATCTTTTATTAACCAATTAAATAAATTTTTTTATTGTGATTGAAATGTAAACTTCAAGTCATATAGTTTTATCAACCTTTGTGAATTAAGAAAAATAGTTGACAAATGATAAACAATTATTGACATGATACATATAATTCTTTCTAATCCTTTAAATCATACATGCATAAATAAGTCGAACCTATCAAGAGATTTATTTGAAATCTCTTATTTAGTAAATAAATCTAAGAAAAAATATACAGAGATGGTGGTTGGAGGTAGTCAACAGGAAACCCTAGACCTAGGTTTCACACTACTTAGCACTCGTCAGCAAGGTGTACCTGTATTCTTGAGGGAATTGAATCCCCCTGACAGATCCGATCCCGTGTCACCCAACTTCGCAGTCAAAGATGTTACTACTGAGCTATCCGAGCCGCGAGTGACCTCCAGTAGGACTGAGATGTATTCACAATTAATTGATCACTGGATGGTGATCAATGTCTTGCGTGTCAGGTCTTTCATAGTGCAGATCGAATGGTATTGACCAATGTCGCATTACCTAGTCTAGTGGCCACATTGAAATTTGGTCGATAGGATTCAGTCTGCACTCATTATGGACCGGACGCTCATGACATTGATCATCACCGAGTGATCAATCAATTATGAAATAAATATAGTTCATATTAACTAAATATTCCAACATAAAAATATGTTTTATTAAAGAAATGAATTTGATGTGTGAAATTAAACTATGACACTAAATTGACAATAAATAATGATGTAACAGTGAAAAACTGAGTTTTTATCAAATGTTCCACTAATTATTTTTTCTTAATTTAGTGGTTGGATTCATATCCAATTAAAGTTAGACCACCGTGGAAAACCATTAGTCACTTGACGGCCGTTTCGTCCTAGTTTGCGACTCCTGGATGAGCACTTTGTATCACATACATAGTCTAGAGGTTAAACTTTCGCATGTGAGACTAATGGTCCTGGGTTCAAATCCTGTGAGCGGGATCGTGGATACTCACTGCTGAGGAGTCCTATATTAGAAGGAAACGATTGTCCAGGTTTTCCATGGTGGTCTAGCATTAATTGACTCATAAATTCAACCATTAAATTACTAAAATCTCGACAAAACCCCCTTCTCGTAATTATTTTTTTTGTTTAATAAGTGAATACTTTTTTTAAAGTAAAACTTTTCTAGTCTTTTTTTTAATGAGACAAACATAAAACTAACCGTTAGGGTCAAGCAACATAAATAAATAAGAACCTGTGACCTGTTTTTTTGTTTTGTTTTGTTTTGTTATCATTAAAAGACGATGAGGCACGCAAATAAATAATTTTATTTTTTATCATTAAGCATAAACAATAACATAAATTGTGTTATCCAGTTCTATGTAGAATGTAGATCATTTTGAACGGAATGATAACAGAAAATCTAACTGATTTTTCTTTTTTATTATTTGAGAAAAAAAAAGACTTTTAACTGTATGATTTTGAAGTAGACAATATTTTCATTGTCTTCATTTGAAATAGATTTTATTTTATTTTTATGAAATCATGAAATTTTTGTCACTATAGAATGATAAAATATTTCTTTCTGAGGAAAGAAAATATAATGAGGAGGTGGGAAAATCTAAAAATATCTATTATTGTTTCGAAATATAATTGATTGATAGACAGATGAATAGTCAGTCAAAACACAATGATAGCTGAATAGAACACTTATAGTTCCGTTTATGTAACTTGATATTTAAGAGACTTGTAATTGTCTTGAAATGTACTCAAATAAGATTTTATACAAAATGTAATCTGTAAATTTATCCAATCAAATAATATAATCTATATTCAACAGTAAAGGAAGAAAAACCATAGATTGTTAACTAGGAAATATGCATTTCAAAGAGAAATTTACTAGCTCATCTGTGAAATATTTATTTTTAGAAGGGGTTTTGTGGAGATTTTTTTCAGAAATTTCAGTAGTTGAAATCATGGAGTTCTAGTGAGAAGCCGTGACCAGTGGAGTTCAACCAGATCTGTTGTGAGGTATTGACTCACTAAAGAGAATGGTGTACGGTGGCGCAACTTCGTGGATTGGGTGAAGTTAGACATCAACACCGTTGGATGCCGACTCAGTGGTCTAATGGTTACACGCTCGCGCACGGGACTGATAGGTCCTGGGTCCGACTCTCGCAGGGGCGGGATCGTGGACACGCACAACTGAGGAGTCCCATACTAAGATGAAACGGTCGTCCAGTGCTTCGAGGTGTTCTATGGTTGTCTAGCTTCAAATGACTCATGATTTCAATCATTGAAAGATCTGTTTATTTATATAGTATATTTATATATAAAACACAGTTGTATTTCAAATGCGAAATGAGAGAACTAATTTGTCAAAGAATGAATGAATAAGATATATAAAGGGAACATAATCGGTTGAGTTTAGGATGAATATAAGATAATCTACTTGAGTAAAATTGAACCAGAAATTCATATCGTAGCAGAAATATTCATGCATTATTTGAAAAAGTACATCCATTAGCGTAAGTATAACATTCATACTTCCAGAGTAATTTATTGTTTATAGCCTTTCCTAGATTGTAAGGAAGCTCATAAATATAGTAACTGAAAAATCTAATAGTTTGGAACATAATCGTAGATTTATATGCATAAATAAACTTTGTTCATGAAAGGTTTGTATATTAGATTGGTATTAAAAGGATAAAAATACATGAAACGGATTTAAATGACAATAAAGAATAATTAAGTTACGTGTTCATGACCTGTGTGGAATTGTTTTAACTTTGGTGGCTCTGGCCGGATTATTAGTATAGAGTCTTCAACCAACAACTCGCGTTGATATACAGGTATACTCACTGGCAGGCACTCGTCCAATCTACGACTTCATGTGCATCATAATAGATGAGAAACCGATCCTCGGCCAAGTGTGGCCACATAATATCCCGTAGACGCAATATACTTTCAAGATGTCTATGTTCGAAGCAGTATGCAGTTCACCTTGATTCAAACAGTAGGCTTCCCTATTCATTGACACACGAGCCGATTGATCCACAGCTCAATGTTGTACTCCAGTAATCCTACACATTTATTTCCCAAATGAATAAGACTAGCGATTATCGCTAACCCAGCGTACATGCAGTCCAGTACGAAGCCATGTACATATCAGGCAGCAAACCAGCATATGACAAGCCAAATCAAATCGCTTCAACAGTGTAAAATGTTAGAAATAGAAAGAATAACAGGGAGGATTTTATACATATAGCATACAGGAGAAAAAGAAGAAGAAGAGCTATATTTAACTGAGTTATAATAAATGTTCTTTGTTTTTAAAACAATTAAATGAATTATTTCGTTTTTATAACGACGAAAAAAGACATGTACAAGAATAAACAACGAAATACACAGATATACTTTAATTTCCGTCCTACATATAGATCACACTGCATTGATCAATGATTAAACAGCCAGCTGAATTGATAATAACACATGTTTTGATGCATTAAATTTAATTTACCGTAAATCGAGTTTTTTTCAACATCCATTAGAGTATTTTCATCAGAACTTTATAGCCATCATCTTTTTATGGTGTTTATCTATTTCCTGTTGTATTCCGATTAAGATTATTACGATTTGGCTTTCTTTACTACTACCTCGGATATTTGTGTGAGATCAGCTTGTGCTGATCATCAAATACATGGTGATGATGAGAATTATGTTTCCGCAAATTCATTATTCTCTGATGTTAAAGGTGACTCAGATTGAATATATTTCAATCCTTGTTAGACACAATTAACAAATTAGATCCTACTGGAATTCTGAAAAAGTAAGGGTTAGTTATACCTACCCTTTAGAATTAAGATGCATATGTTAAGCTCGTATAACTTACTCTAGCTTCCGTAGAGACCGACTTATTGATTGTTTATGAGCTATATTTTTACCTTGTTAATTATTCACTTATTAACCTTGACTGTTTTTAAACGAGCGTATATCTATTCATTGTTTATCCTACTCATCATATGCCTGTAACCTATTTTTGTGAGACTATAAATGTTGAGTCACGTTTGATGAAATCATGTTGGCTCACTCGCCCTCTCCGTTCCGCTTTGCTTCCTAGCTTTTATTCCGAATGTGTGTTCGGATCAACGAGTGTACTAAATATACAGAAATAAAATTATTCCTCATATTTGATTTATTTTGTTTCGTTATTTCGATAATTATTTGCGAGGGTAGCCAAGATGTATATTTTGATAACATCATCATATGATCTTATTCAAGTCATATTAACGGGCCACAAAAATGAAATGTCCTATGCAAGGTATTACAACATCATGCAGTTAAACTTCCATCTCTTAAACAACCTTTATTTGGTTCATTTACTAAATATACAACATTATTTTAAAAACATAACTCTCGAATTTAATAATAGCAAATACAAACTATACAGTATACCAAAAACAATCCTAACCTATCCTAAACAATTCAGGTCATATTTTTTGAATTTCATTTGTTTATGACATCTCAGGCAAAATATTGACTGTTACTATGACTGTCTCTGTTCTCAACGAAACCAAGTTATATAATTTCGTGTTTGTATATTTTTTAATATATGTTTTTATAATCTAGATTTGGCAACACAGTAAGACACAAGACATAAAAATATAATTAACATTTTATACTGAGGAGATTTAACATATTCTGTCTTAGAATATGTTAAATACAGTGAGCAATGAAATTTAAATCGATATCTAGAATATGTATTCATGTTATGAATCAAGTACATTGTGGTTATTATTATTTAACCTACAATAGTAACTAGTATTTCTGCCTTTTAAAACACAATTCAAATTTTCTTAGATATTTTAGACTTAAAAAGTCTCATTTTGATGTACTTGAAATTACCCCAGTCATCAGTCAATGTACATGTAGAAATATACATCATTTTTTTTAAAAAAAAACGGGGAAATATTAATTTACATCTCTATCATATAAAGTAGTGTTTAACTTTACAAACATCTTTTCATTTGAAATATAATTAATGGGGTTCATACCAAACAGTATTATTTGTTAAAATATATTAGAGTATTTATAAAAGACAAACTAACTGACAACGAATGTTTCACATAACCAATCCATTTAACACAATTTTAAAAAAATAGGGAAACAACAGCAGTCGATGATCTTCTATATTCTTGAATTCATGTTGGTCTTTATTCAATTTCCATATCATTTTCTCTCAATTTTCTATTCATGTTAATGTTAAATTATTTTCTATGTGTCCGCCTAACATATTCCCTTCATTGAATACTCACTTACTTACTCCTGTCACTCCTAATGGATCATAGGCCGCCGGCCAGCATTCTCCAACCCACTCTGTCCTGGGCCTTCCTTTCTAATTCCATCCAATTCTTGTTCATTTTTCTCATGTCTATCTTCATTTTCCGGCGTATTATGTTCTTTAGTCTTCTTCTTTTTCTTTGGCCTTGAGGATTCCATGTGAGGGCTTGTCTTGTGACGCCGTTGGGCGCTTTCCTCAATGTGTGTCCTATCCACTTCCATCGCTAATAAAGAAATTTATTCAAACCTTCATTGGATAAACATTCATTTTATCTTCTCCTTCTTCTTGATTTTGTTTACAAATACAATAGATTTAGTTTGTTATACCAAAAAGAAAAAAAAAGAGGAAGAAATTCACCATTTTGATTGTTATTACTAACAATGACTAACACATGGATCATACATTAAAAAAAAAACTAGAAAGCTCAGGATACACATTGATTATTATTAGAATTAATTATTTACTTATTCATCATTTCAATAAAATATAGAATTGAAATTATTATCATGTCACTAAATTGAATAAGGACCTTTAAAAGTAGAAAGAAACTAAATAAAGGTAAAAAGAGGGGAAGAAGTTGTTTGTAGAATATAAATGAAATAAGATAAAAGAAGGAAACAAGAGATAAAGTAATCAAGTAAACAAGTGTTTCCACTTAAATAATTATTTTATTTGTTAAATAGGTACCGATACATTAAATAAAGATATCTTAGTTGTATCATACTGGAAATAATTGACTGCGTTTGTATATATGTGTATATAATAGAAAAGTAATATTTAAATAAACAAATAATTGAGTGTGTTTTCAATTTTGTTTTCTTTGTATTTCATATTGTTATGTTCTTTGATTAAGAAAAAGAAACTGAAGGTGAATATGTAAAATTAATTGAATATAATGAAAATGAAATAACATGTGTGAACTGATCCGAAGATAATAATAATAAAACAGACTGTATGTATCATTAAAGAAGAATAAAGACAATTTAGTGAAGAGAAGTTTCCTTTTCTATGATTTCATTTAGATAAGTTGCACAGTCGTATTTACAGTGAATTATATTTGCTAAAAATAGTGGTCCGTAATAAATTAAAGTGATTTTAAATAGCCAGATAGCCTGAAGTGATGTCATGTTATAAACTTATCTGATGACCGGCTGGTAAAGAATGCTAATTTACTTCCTTACTTCCTTACGCCTGTTACTTCTCGTGACGGAGCATAGGCCGCTCACCAGCATTTGCCATCCAACCCTGTCCTGGGAAAGAATGCTAAGGTGAAGAAAAATGTCTACTTAATAGATATTAAGAATTGAATAATAATTAAAAGTTGTATTAATGACTAATTAATATTTGTGAAAAAAAATAGGAAGGAGTAGAAAACAAACGATAGATTATGGAAGATAGAAATGAAGGTTTAGGCTATGGTAAAACAATGCATTGGACATATCGTTTTTGTACAAAAGGTTAGGATTGAACAGTAATATAGCTATAGCCTTTGTTGTACATAAGTTTATATATTCATTCCTCTTAAACTGATTATTCTGACAGTATAGATAATTTTGAAGGAGGCTTCTAGTGAAGTAGAATGGGCAGAACTGTCTAAGTGCTCTGGTTAGCGTTTTTTTAGAGAGTTAGTTTTCTACGGGATGGGGTCGCTAACCCCATGCCCAACCCTCCTTCTTTATCCGGACTTGGGACGGTCTTGAAATGGGATAAAATAATTATCCAGTAAGCATTAGTTTATATAAGTTGTCTAAATGATGTGAAGTAGTTGATAAGTTCATGATATACCAAATTGTTTTTTTTAAAAAGAAAAGAAATTCATAATATTCTTCCATGAATTTAAGACTATAATAGTTTTATTATCATAATTTAATGAAGAAAATGCTTCAATTTATGGTACACTATACCGATGTATCATCTTAAACAGATCAATAAAATGATAATTGACTTTAGTTATACATCTTTATATGAAGTTGATTTCTCTAATATCGGATTCATGCAATTCTTCAATTTTTTTTCCCATCAAAATAGATCATAAAACTTTGAGACCTTCTATACAAAATTTACTGAATCTGTCAGTTAACTGATAGATTTAAATGAAAACATTTTCTCTAGTTTATCTACAAATATATACAATTTTGAGGATAGTTTTCATCTATGACTAACAGTATCATGGAATACTAAAGATCAATGGTGCACATCTTACATATTAATGTTTATCTTGAATCTTTAAGCAATACATTGTCCAACAAGATCATATTTTCTAGTAAACATTGCATAATTGTTTATGAAAAATAAAATCTAGAAAATAATATACAAAACATAAAACGATTCATGATCATTTATTTCCTCATTATTTATATGATATTTATTAAATATTGACTGGATAAAAGGATAAACGTCGTTTTTCTTTTCTTCTTTTCTTCTTAAATGGTCACAAATGAAATTTGATTAAGAGACCACCATGATTTATTACAGTTCAAAACAAAAACAGAACACACACATATATATCCATTCACTTCAGTAGTGAAAAAAGTGTCATTAGTGTTGGTTTATTCAAATTTTTTTATACTAAGAATCTAAAACGATTTAATGTAGAATGGAAAGAAAGAGCAAGAGGATAGATAAAACGGAAAAAGAAAAAAAAAGTGAGTGAAAAATGAAGGAAAGCAAAGGAACCATTTCAAAACACATTGAACTAAATCTAATGAAGCTTAAAGTTTATTTCATTAAAATTAATTTTTTTTTATTATTATTTTACAGATATGATAATGAAGATGAATGAAGATTAGTTTGAGTGCGTGTGTGTGTGTGTGGGAGGTGGGGGGTGTTTTTTTTTCTTTGTTTTTTTAATTAAAAAAAATTGTTTTATTATTTTATTCATTGGTGAATCATACGTCAAATAAATCAGTGTAAAATAAATGTATATCAATACTTGTACAAATTAATTGAAGAATCTATGCAAAGAAGTAATCGCATTGAATTCATCTATATGAACTTTCAACAACAAAAACCAAAGACATTTATTTGGAAGTTATTACTTATTACAAAAAAAAAAACAACAATAGTTTGTTATTCTTATAATTTTCACATTTCTTTTATTGTTTTCTTCATGAATTTACTTAGATGCAATCACATTCTGAAGATCATCATCAGTCAGTTATTAATAGGGGTGAGATAAATCCATCGATTGTTAATACACATCAACGAGTGGATAATGAAATTGGTCAAGATCAAAATATTGAACAAGATAAAATTATTCATCAATTGATTCAATCTAATAAAGGTAGTAAAATAAATCAACAACAACCATCAGTAACACAAATTTCTGCTGCTGCATCATTTTTTACCAGGTAAAAATTAGTTTAGATTGAATGTTATTTATTAAATAAATTAAAAAGGTGTTACGTTAGTTATAATTGTATGTATTTTGTTTATCAGTATAAGGTTGTGGAGATTGTTGAGTTTTGATTGAGATCATGAATGGATTATTATTGAGCCACCATTGAAAACTTGAGAGCACTGAACGGCCATTTCGTCCTAGTATGGGACTTCTTAGCAGTGTGCACTCACGATCTTTCACGTTCACGTTCAACCTCCAGATCACTGAGTCGGCATTCAACGGTGTTAATATCAAGCCAATCCACGATATTGTGGGACCATCCTCCAATGTCTTCAGCGAATAACTGCCTCATACCAGACACAGTTGAACTCTATTGGTCATGGTTTCTCACTAGAACTCCTGGAAATCCATTTTATTTAAACAATAAAGAAATTGTGTAAGAAATACAGCATAAATTCATTTACATTTACATTAACGTTTCTTATTTTTTTTTCAGAAAATTACCACTTGAAGTATGTACTTGCATAGTATTCAGTTGTAAAATCCATTTACTGTTTGATATATTCAAATTATTTCGGAAACATATTTATAGAAGCAATATAACCCTAGATTTGGGTGTAAATTATAGGAAAAAATGACATTTTTTACACAAAGTTTTAAGCTTTTCATCCTATAGTCTGATTCTGTTATCTTCTTCTGTCAATAGGGTATTGATAACTATGAAAATTGTTTAAGATTTCAAAGAGTTTCATTAAACATATTAAATCACGCAACACTTAAGATTCGGCTAGTGATTAGAGAAATTAAAACTATGTTATACTGCCTAAATTATGATTATCCACTTAGTTGCCTTGATATTGTATAGTGTTCTAACTGATACACTGATATTAGGTAATGTAAAAAGCACAAAAAAACAGTAAAAATAACGCTTTTCGTCTATCAAAATTGACTGGTTTATGAGACGAGTTAAAGTAATATCATTTGGGATATAGAATAGTTGAGAACTATGTATGTAGATATAGATGTAGTTTGTGTTACCACCAAACAAATGATAAACATAATCCCTTATTATTTAGTATATCCAACAAGTTATAACATAAATTACATTTCAGATAGTTTTGTCATAAAAAATTTGTATGAGAGACTGATATTTCAATGATACATATGTCTAATATCTATTCTATAAACCTTGGAGAAAATTTATTTTACTTGGAATACTCGGAACATCGTTTGTTTAATCCTGAAAATTTACCAACGGTTTAGGTAACATTATTACAACTTATTAGATCTTGCAAAAAAGTTTCTGTCATTAAATGAGTAGTGATCAATGACATACTTGTCTAGTCTTTTAGATATGGTTGTATTCTGTAGTTACAGTTTCAAAATTATCAAATAAGACAATGAACTTTAAAAACGATTCGGTTAATCAATGTGAACCTATTTATTTGAACACATTAATACTGGTACAAAGGGGCACTGAATGCATATGCGCCACACAAGCCACTTGATTTTTGTGTGGGCTGTGATGCTGCCCGGCTGCCCAAACAGGAGCAGGTGGTTTTCTTAGGAAACCACACCCGGAGCATTCGACCTAAAGGTCTAATCCACAAGACAGTGAAGCAACGTCACGAGATGCAGTTATATGTTAGCCGGTGACCAACGATTGGTTCATACGCCATTGGTTTGGAATCAGGGTTTTCCAACTACCCTAGGTGAACTCTCCGTATCCAACAATCCGATTAAAGCGCTGAACATTCACTTTTCGTCCTCTGAGTTTCGTAAACAGCACTCTTGCCACGAGAAGGCAGTGATTAGGACTTTCCTGTCAGTGGTTGTATACGCGTGGCCATGCGACAGCATTTGGAGAGCGAGTTAACTCTCCCCACCCTTGGCTGTATCAGGGCATTTAGGTTTATCAAAATGTTTTTTTAAAATTTTTACAAAGATTTCTTATTACAATTTTAGTTTAACTAAGCTACTACTTAAAACTTCGAAATTTTTTGAACAAAAATCAGCTCAACTTCAAGTATTTAGTTAATCGAATGAATCAATAACAACAACATTTTTTCATACATAACAGTATAATGAATTCCTAATGATGAATAATTAATTTTGTGTCCACATGGAAGGTGAATCTTTCTTTCTTTTTTTAACAAAATTGTTTACTCAAAACATCAGGTATAAATTAAACGAGATCTATGAAAATATAATCACTATGGCTAACTAATTATAATATAATTAAAGAACAATTCATACGATTTTATTCCACTTCAATGTTTGTGTGGTCATATTAACTTCTGTTGTTGTTTTTTCTTTTCATCATTTGTCATTATGTCAGAACGTTTTGTTTATTAGTTGTCGGTCAATCATTATAGTGTTCATATCATTCATTTTTTACTTATAAAACATATTGAATTATCCTGTCATAATCTATTACTTACTATTTACTGAATTTATAATTATAAAATGAGAGTTACAATTTATTTCATATTAACTAGTTAACTATTAAATAATGAATATGTTAAAACAAAAATAGAAACTGATTTTCAACACTTACTGGAATCCTGCTGTGATTTAAAATAACTTACAACTTTGGATCATCATCATGATCACCTTTGAATAGGTTTTCTTAGTCATGTCAAATCAACAAAAAATTTAAAAGTTGACAGTTTCACAAACTGATATCAACATCTGAGGTTTTTTTTATAAAACGTTTTATGTTGAGTCTTTAATGGTGAGCTAGCATGGTTGCATATAAGATAGTAACTATGACATTCAGACTTGATACCTGTTGATCTATGAAATTCTATTCAATAATTCTTTTTCTTTTTCAATTAGTTATTTGTGATAAAGCATAATCGTTATCTTAAGTTGTAGATAGGTAGATACCGATTTGATGGTTATATATAAGTCAAGATTTATCAATAGACTTGTAAACTTCACTTGGATACTCATCATTGTTGTAAAACTGAATAGCGATAAAAAAAAAGTAAAATTAGTTAACTGATAAACTTGAAAATTGTGAAGGCGAAAAGTTGAAATTCGTAGATTTAAGGATTTCGACTTAGTTGAGTAGCACGCTCAGTGAATAATCTTAGCATATACCCCCCTCATTTTTATTTTTTTTTCAGGTAAGGTCGAAAAACTGACTTTGTTTTGAACTCAGATCAATTAGATGGAAACCATTTCTGTTTATTTAGTTATTTAAGTTGTTATGGTGGATATAAATTAGGATGCTGTTGAACTTTTGTATCTTTTATGTTTTTCACTGCTTACCTGAAACGGCCTTAATTAATATCACTGACAATCAAGTGAGAAACTCTCAGTTATGTAATGTTTGATTGACTGGCAACGTTAAATTCATTTAACTCAGATTACAGATAAAACTGACCTCTAGAATGTTATAGAGCTTTTTTCTCGAAGCATTTAGTGTGTACTACTACAGTAAACTATTTCCAAGTGTGTTATGTTGAAGTTTTGGATAATAATTTAAGTTCATTGAGTTGATATCTGTCAGATTTCGAGCTATTTTCGGTAAGAGTATAGTATGGGGGGAGAGCTTATAACAGCCATGAGAAATTTTCGGCTAGCTCTTTGTAAATTGAAACTTTGAGCAAAAGAACATAACATTATTTCAAAGTATAAACAGATTTCACACAACTGATGAAACTGTTTATGTCTTCAGATTATTCTGTCAACTAATCTACAAATCATTGACATGCAAGTTTGTTTTTATGAATGTAGATTATCGGTCTTCTCAAAGCCTTATAATAACCCAAATTAGATTTTTTAAAGTCCCCACATTTTATATAAGGTTCAAAATTCGAGGTCTAAGGCAGGGATTTTTTTATCATAAAATGACATCATGTTTACGAACATCCTTTACTATTTTTTCTATCTAATAATAACTGGTCAAATTAACTGACAAGAGATTATTTCCACAAAATGTTTATTACGTCCGCATTAGATTACTTCATTTTGAGATTAGCGATATTGTAATTTGGTGGCCTATCTTTGTACAACAGCTTGGAGAAAAAGTACAGCGATTTGAGATCACGAAGTGATCTGATTTAAAAAACCATTGAGAACCTGGAGGCACTGAACGGATCTTTTGTCTCAGTGCAGTGCCCCTCAATAGTATTTCCAAATTTGTAATGGTTGTTTAAATTTGATTGGTTTTTGATTCCAATGAACATTAAAGTTGATTTTTTTGGTGTAAGTTATTTTATGTTTCAGCTCGTAGAAACATAGATTTAGTATAAAAATAAATTCACTATACAGAAATATGTATATTTCTGTTAACTTTAATTCTATTCTTCAATATTACGAATTTAACAATTTCTTCACATTTTACTAATTATTCCTCTCATTCATATTATTCTCTGTCACATTCTTATTTTAATGTATCTTTGTGTATTGATGTATAAGTGTGTATGTCTAGATACTCGTAGAATTGTAACTTAAAGAATACTACTTATAAATATAAGAATTAGTATAGGTTGTTATAGGTATAAGCTAAGCTTGTAAAATGTGAAAAAAGAATGGTATATGAATAGTTACTTCAGATGTCCTTTTTTTGTCGAATAGTTCCTATCTTACTAAGTTATACTTTACATTTCGACTTGTTTTTCCATTTATTATTATTTTGGGAATTGTCTTTAAGAAAAATGAAAGACATAAACATAGTGACTAACGTCCCTAGATAGTATTCTTTAATCAAAATAAATCAGTTTCAGTGATGAATAGTTATGATTATGGATTATTTCTCTTTTGTTCATTTATCTTTCAAATTTATTTTAATAAGCAATTAGTAGCAGTTATTAGATGAACTTAGGTTCCGTTTCCATGAATACTCATCAGTAATCTTAAGGAAACTGAAATCGATCATCAGATTACAACCCACTTCAAGTAACATCACAGAAACGTTACTACTGGTCTATTTTAATTTGGTGGGAACCTTTATTTCGTCGTCATTTAGATCGGATGATGTCGGAGGGCTCTCCAATTTAATGGCCCGGGATCTGACTCAAATTTGATCATATGAATGATTGTTATCGTATATGAACATCGACTTAAATCGCGTTAGTCAATAACGGAATTAAATAAGTTAAATAACGAGAATGGATACTTGAATACATATATTTTGTATATGAAGCGAATGGAATAGAGAGAAGCGAAACGACGCGCAGTGTAGATGGCGTTCAAGCCAACTCCCATTTAACGAAACGTTAACCAATATTTATAGTCACACGAAAATTGGTTACAGACATGTGATAAATGGGATCAGAAATGTACAGACTCATGCGCTCATGTAAAAACAGTCAAGATTGATAAGCGAATAAATTACAAGGTCAAAATATGACTCAAGTAGAATAAACAGTTGAGCTGTCCGAAAGCTAGAATAAGATATTTGGGCTTAACATAATAGCCGACACTACACTAGCCATCACCAACGTTTTCCAGACTATAGAAGTTTGAATTTCATGGCGAACATTGGTCAAAGGTCCACAGATAAATCATACCGATAAGTGTTTACTAGTAAGAAATACATGTCTGAAGCGCATTAGTGATTAGTTTCAACTTATCATTGTCAAGCAAATTACATTGAACTTTTGATTCACTTATTAGATGACATTTGATCAGTAAAATAATTAAGTAGTATGACATTGGATAAGAATATATGACTATTTAGTAAAGACAAGCATTGGTGAACGATTTTGTTTTAAGGTTATCAACAAACGAGTAACATCATAAGCACTGAACTGATTAAAAATTTTTTAAAAATAGACGTCGGTTCAGATGTTTCAAATAAACAATAAGTGAGATATTGAGCTATTCTTTCTTGATTGTTATTACTATGGATAAAAATATTGATAACTACAATTGATTGATCACTGGGTGATGATCAATGTCATGTATCTCAGGTACTTCTTAGTGCAGATCGAATGATATCGACCAAGTTGAAATGTGACCACCTGTCTAGGTGACTCGAAATCGCGTGCACTATATTGATCTAAGATGATGGTTGGAGGTAGTGAAGTGGAAACCCTAGACCTAGGTTTCGTGCTATTCGGCACTCGTCGGTAAGGTTTACTTGTAATCTTAAGGGAACTGGTTCTCCCTGATGGATTCCACCTCGTGTCACCCAGCTTTACAATCACAGATGTCGCCACTGAGCTATCCGATCCGCGAATGATCTCCAGTAGGACTGCGATGTATTCACAAATAATTGATTACTTGGTAGTGATCAATGTTATGTATGTCAGGTCCTTCTTAGTGCAGATCAAATCCTATTGATAATAAAGTGATTTAATCAGATGAATCACATCGATTTGAATATTACAAACTAGAATAGACTATATATGAGATTTATTTTAAAATACTGGGAATTTTATATTGGCAGATCTAGAAGTCCTTGTCCATAACTATTAGATATTACAAGCATGATTCACAGTAAACTGAATGAATCTTATTTTAAATAATATTAAAATACTTACTTTATACTGTAAGTGAAGTTATCAACAAATAGTTTGATGAATACAAACTAAAACATAAATCCAATGACTAATATAAATATATATTATTTGGAACAATTATCTACATGGTGATTCAATTGCTTTATTCCTGTATATAACTACATTTAATTATTCAGCTGTAAATCAACATTTAAATATTAATTATCGTTTAAGTGTTAAATTTAAATACTTATTGTAATTAAATGATTATTTATTACAATTACTGAATCATCCACTATCTCTGATAAGTCAATTGCGAACATTTAATAAGTTTAAAGACAGAAATAAATAAATAAATAAAAAGTAAGTATATGCATCGTCGTGATGTCCAAGGGGTTAAGGCGCTAGACTCAAAATCCAATGAGGTTTCCTAGCGCAGATTCAAAGTATATGTATTTTTATACATGTTGCTATTTAGTAATGAATAATCCATTGTGATATAGCACTTTTGAAACTAATACTGTTTTGTTTTTTTCATTATTACAAGTTAACTGGTTGATAATTCATAAGTGAAATCGTGAACGTGATCTAATTAATCAACGGTTTTGATCAGTAAATTTCAATCGAACAAACTTTAATAAAAATAAGATCATTAGTCAATTAAGGGACTAATTTCGTAAATGTTTTAACCTTAAATTAATGGTATTCATATTTATTAGTCTTTATATAATGACCATCCTATCATGTTTGTCAAGTCTTTTAGTGGTGATCAAATTCTATCAGTCAAGCTGCAACGTTAATACTAATCTAAGTTACTTAGGATCGTGAGTACTATGGTGTTATAATAAATGGTTGGAGTTCGTTGATGTGAAAACTTAAGGTTCTGTTTCCCTTTAGCAAAATATATCTGTAGTCATGATAGAAGTGATTTTTTTCTGAGAGATTTGAACCACTGTCATCTAGCCTCAACTTCTGGAAAGTTACCACAGAGACAATCGGTTACGGTAGAAATGCTGAAGGACTGAGATATTTACAATGATTGATACCGAAGTAAAATATTCTTTCTCTGGCTTATATGTTAGTCAGTAAGTAAATAAACCAAAATGAAAATTAAGGTCACAAAACGGCTATTATTCACTTATGTCCTTCGTATACAGTTATCTGTTTACAATTTATTGACAAAATAAAACAAAATTTACAACAGTTGACCTTGTTTGTTAGATTAAGTATAAAGGAAGTCAGGAATACACAATTTAGGTACCGCTAAATTTATGTATTCTAACCGTACTGTACTGTGAATATTATTTATTTTGAAAAGATAACTTAGTCTTCACTGATTACTGTGAATAATTGATTAAAGTTTTTGGCAACTAATAAAAAATATCTTTGATTTTAAATTACTCAGTTCACTGTTTGTTTTCAACTGTCCAAGAACTGGTCATTGAGGTAAAGAATTTTTACACAATACTTTGATATAAATCAGTTAGTGATAGGGTATTGTAAGATACAGCTTTATTATTTTATGAATACACAAAAATGAATAGTGATTGTCTTGATTTTGTGAGAACTATTCAGATGTTTAGAGTATGAGATATTTTGAAAAATTAACTTAAGAGATTGACATAATTGTTTCTATCCCAACTGCTAGATGGAATGTCATATTATAATAATGAATTTAATAATCTTTCTTTTAAAGAGAAATTGATGTATCGTTCAATTGTTTTTAGAAAAATGTTTATTCTTCACGAATCAGTTCATCTGTTAAATGTACCGCTGAAGTAACTAATACTTTATAGAATTATAGTAGCTCAGAAATAAAACAGCGTAAGTGATAATCATTAGAAGAGTATCTAGAAGGGTTGTTCAAATTGAAATTAGTCTTTAAACATTCACTGAAAATGGCTTGAGGACTAGAAAGTATTAGTCGAATGTTTCGTCCTAGCATGAAGCATTTTAAAAGTTTGCATTAACGAAGTTACCCAATATCGTATCCAGGATCTTTAGATTTGGTGATGATTGCAATATCACTGAGCTTCAAATGTAAAATTTGATGGTCCATGCTTAAAATTGTCATCATTATAAGAAAAAACTTAATCAATTCCGAAACGAGAGATAGTGATTATCATTGATCCAGCAGTGTTTAGAGTATGACAAACATCGTTGGTGATACTCAATACCACTCGCAGTGTTTCACTGAACGACCGGATTAGGAAACTCAAGTCGTTCAATGTTTACTCAGTAATTTAAGAATTTTACACTTACTGAAAAACTGAAAAATCTCTCTCATATGATTTTGAGATCGAGGCAAAGGTTTGTAGATCCGGTGGATGATTTTGGTGGGGTTTTGTTCTCTGAGCTGGATGGTTTGGTCGTGGGGCTTTCATCATTCTTCTGAACGACGTCATCAGAACAAACTTCAGGTAGAAGTTTATCGTTCAGAAGAACGATGAAAGCTCCACGATCAAACCATCCAGCTCAGAGAACAAAACTCCACTAAAAATGAAATATCTCTCGTTCAACTCGCTTTATAGTATAGGTGTGAATGTCTGATTATTAGTAAAATCGAGTGAGACAATTAACCATTACTTCGTAGTTTCCAGTGGTTTCCCATCTGATATCAGTCCACAGTGACAATTAATTTCTCAATTTTTTTGCTTATTACTTTAGAATTTGCTCTTCATGTATCAGTTTATTTTATGTTTAGTCTTAGAATTTCATCGTTCATTCCTTTTAGTTAACATACTTCACATAATCACTTATAACTTGAAATTAAGTTAGTTTTTTACAAGTTATAACTTATGAGTATTTTCTGTAAAGATGTTTCTAAATATAAAAGTTATTTGTGAGCTTCTAATTCGACTATTTAAAATGTTTTATTATATTATTGTGAATCAATTGGGCACTCTTTTAATGTGTGTTTGGTGTTCATCATATTGAAGGTAGTTATTAACAGAATACCATTAAATTAAAAGCATACAAAAACTTTCAGGAAATGAACCTTACTCGATATTCTTAAATTCACTTGGTGTTGTTTACTTGTATCTTCTTATTGTCATTTAGGATTGCACATATACCAACAAGAGACTGACCAATTGTAGTCTTAAACATCAATGGGAAGATACAAGCAAACAACACCGAGTGAATTTAAAACTTCTCCCCATTGCACAAGCAAGTGGCTATCAGCACTCAGTAGCTAAGTGGATAACGCGATGGCGTTTGAAGTGAACGGTACTGGATTTGAGTCCAGTGGTGAACATCAACTCTGAGATGAAGGTACATCCAGCTGACGAGACCCAAATGGGACGAAACGCGCGTCCTGGATTCCACTGCTAGACACTATCCATCTTTGTTTATATTACTCGATATTCATTTAAAGCAGATAAGTAAAGACACGTTTAGCAGAAAACATCTTAGTTTATAATTTACAAATAGACACTGATTCATAAATAAATGAATATATATTTACTGATAGGTAATAGGTATTTCTTTTGACTCAGTTTTATCATTTACTCTATTTTCTGCTTTACAATAGGTTCAGTAATTATCACTTGATATAGATTTTTCTATTAGAAGAAAGTAGGTTTCAATACTATCGCCTAATGAATGATTAATTTAATATAAATAAAATGTTTTATTAGAGATATCTCAGTACTGTTTCCATAACTTGGTGCATTTTATTATTCGAAAATATCTTCTATCCCTCAAAACTATATGTTATCAGGATTCCATGTACGACAATTTAAGGGATCTGTGTATTTTGCTATAGTAGATAAACAAATTTACTTTAAGAAGATAAACGAAAATAGTTTATATTTCAAACGCACAAAAAAGGAATATCAGTCAAAGTTCACTTACATATAACGTTCAAACAATCAAATTAATCAGACATATCATGCCCGATATTTTATCAAATTAAAATTTTAGGCAAGGATAATAATACTTTCCAAGAATACCTTTTTTATATTTTTGTTAAGTTAACGACTGAAGTAGTTACTTTTATGAAGAGTGTTTCCGATTAAATCAGTTTCTTCGCAACTTACTACTTACTACTAAGTTTTCATTTCCGATACTGTTGAGTGACCAAACTTCCTATGTCTATTTGAAGGTATGCAGCTATATAAGTCAATAAATATATTGTTTTTCTATTTACATTTCGTAAATATATGTTTTAAGGATCTATTAACCGATTCGCTGAGTAAGTCTATAAATGAGACAGATGACATAATTTATTAGTTACCGTGAATGTAACAGCTGGACTGTAGATAGTAAGTGATTCGATAATAGAATTATTAATGACAAATGCATCAACTATAGGTCTTTCATAGAATTCAAAGCATCTATTCACTAAAGCAAGCTGACAATTCCAGATTCTCAAAGTAAAACCGTCTGTCTGGTCATGGACATTTATCCTTTCTGCATATATACATTATTAGTCTTATACTTCAGTCAGTAAAGTTATATATTTTCGGATTCCACAACTAAGCTGACAAAGAAACTGGATGATATCAATCCAAATCCATTAGGTATCGTCTAATCAAAAAAGAGTGAATATGAAGCTTGCTGGTGATTTTGAACTTAAACGACAAATAGGGCTCGGTCACCTGAAGAACTTTACCAAAAATGTAATATTCAAAGATAGTCTACGTAGTACTGAGTGTCATGGAACAGTAGCCACATTCTAGTTTCAATGATAGAATTTTATCAGTACTAAGAATAAGGCAAACATTATTTTAGTAATTTCTTAATAATGAAACTATGTATCAGAACTCACTCACATAAATGTACGTACAAGTACAAAAGATGTTGTGGACTTAATCATGGTATTCAGCAGATTGATCAGTCAGAAAAATACCATTCTACTCAATGTTACAACTTTTCCTTATAATTGCAAACAAACAGATCATGGTAGGATTATTTTTAGAATGCCCACACTTTTCATTTAAGTCCCTTGTTTAAAAGACGAATGTCAATAAGTATGTAATTTAGACGGATTTCCACCATATTTGAAGAATGAATGTTTAGTTAAAACACAAATGTAAAACAAAAAAAACTAGATAAGTAAATAATTGAAAACTTTCTTTTCAGAAAGAAAAAAACGAGATCCAACTAGCTAATGAGAGATTTTTCGTTATGTACAAGTCTTAGTCATCTAAATGTAGTTGAAACAAATTGTTGATAATACTGTTTTGATAAGAGACAACATTCTGTCACAGTATTGACTACTATAAATAACAGATAAACCGGGCAGCATCAATAATAAACTAGATTTATTGTGTAGGTTTCTAAATACTATGGTTTTCAAGAAAAACCCAATCGATTAACTTGGTAACTCTGTAAAGTAAGTGAAAAAAAATCTTTAAATTCAGTTAAGCTGAATCATTCATAATAATAAACACTTCAGTTCACAGGTAATATACAAGGTAATAATAACCTTGATGAAATTATTTCGAATTTTGGGTTTTAGTATTTTACTTCAAAGATTCCATCTGAACTCCTCCTATACAATTTTCAGTATCTATGTTATATACTTTGTATAACCTCAATTACATGTATATGAAATCTTTCTTTTATATATTACCGCCTCTGAATTAACTACTTTCATGAATCCGGTGTTCATTTTGTTGTGTTAATGAGGTATGGCGACTTGGACTGATGCATATATGTGTCTGGTCTTACGTTGTAGTTGATTGACTGACTGACATGTATGAATAATATGTATTTAGTAATAAATTTCCTAATATACTGTGTTTGACTTATGAAGTGTCTTAGAGAATCATTTAGTTATAATTCTTTTATAGTAAAAATCATTTGAAAAACAGATTTTATTCTAATCGTAATGTTTCTTGTAAACTGAAATTGATCAAAACAAATGATTGATTATCGAGTAATAATGAATAGATAGTTCATCCTAGTTTACTATTATGTAGCAGTTTATAATGATGGTCAATAAAATGATCTTATAGACATCCTTTTATAGTGAATTAGAATAATTAATAACTAATTTCATGCTTATGAATTCTGATTTGGTTTCCAATGGGCTTTACAAATACCGAAACACTAAATGATATTAGCAAAAAGCTAAGAATTATGTTGATTATCATGTTTGTCTCTATCGCATTTAATAACATTATTCAATATGTATTAAAATAAGTTTTTTTTATAAATCGATTGAAAGCTGAACACTATTACATCATAGTTAATTTTTATTCAATCTGTAAGTTTATAGAGTCGTAATTAAGAAATCTTCAATGTCTTAAAGCTGCTAATTCTTCATTTAATTAACACAGTTTATTATATTTTCCTTTCTGGTATTTTTTTTCGAAGAAGATATTCCCGGTTTTTATCTTATCACACGAATAAATGGTTGTCTAATTATATTTGGGATTTTGTTTTCTGTTTATGTGTATCGAATTCGCCGCTTATGTATTGTCCCTGTAGGCAAATACATATATATATATATATATATATATATATATATATATATATATATATATATATATATATATATATATATAGATAGATAGATAGATAGAAAAACGTTCTAGGTATTTTTGGATGTTCTCAGCTGGGAAATACGATATAAAATGAAATCATTTCCTTCATTTTTCTAATGGTGTTTTTAGTGTTTGTCTATGTGTTATGTTCAATGTAGGTCCAAATGTTTTGATTAACTTTTCAGTGTCTGTTTCCGTTATTACTTGGGAGTCTGTTGATGCAACTGTGTTATTTAAAATAATTTGACAGTTGGATAACTCAATTTTTAAAAAAACAACAACATTTTTATGTAAAAATTGTTTCACTGAAGAAAGTTTGTTGTATACTCCACTTTTGTTTATGTTTATTAGTTCAAAAACAATGCTCACCAATTTTCAATGTCTTACACTTTATCGAATTATTGTGTGGTGTATAAAGCTAAGTTACATTTTAATGATCACTTGTTACTGTACTATTTTGAGCATAATACAATGTAAATATAAACATTTAAATTCAAAGTGATAAGTCAAGTCGGTCAATTATTATTAGAATAGAATCTATTTTCTATAGCTTATCGAGTTTAATAATCATGTAAGAATGATACAACATATAATAATTTAACGTTTAAATAATTAACTAAAGCCTATCATCCATCGTGAAGGAACATAGGTTACCTATAACCATTCTCCGTCCAACTGTTTCCTGAATAATCATTTTCAGTCCATTTCAGTTGCTATTCATCCTTTTTATGTCTGCTTCCAATTTCCGTCATAGTGTGTTATTCGACCTTCCTCTTTCCGTTTTCATTCAGGATTCCAAGTTAGAGCTTGCTTCGTGATGCAGCTTGATGATTTTCGTAATGTATGTCCTATCCATCTCAAAGTTTTTTTCTTAATTTATTTTTTGAGATGGAAGCTGGTTCGTTCTCTTCTACAGTAAGCTTTCGCTGATGGTATCCAGTCAACGGACATTGAGTATCTTGTGTAGACAATAGTTTATAAATACTAGTACCTTTTTGATGGTGGTTGTGGCAGCTCTCTAAGTTTGCAATGGGTTTCACTGATTACGAGCACCGTCAAGTTGTATCTCCTCGTTACCATAGCTGTTTGACTGGTCTCCACAATCTCTCACATCGTACGGACATTCCATGTACCATCGTTGGTTGTCGCTCTGGTTGTTAGAGGGGGCATCGTCTCGGTGACTTCCGACAAATATCTGCTTTCACAGTGATACATCATAATTCTTCATTCAACTCTGAGGGCAGAGTTTAAATGGTTTATTTTGTTTGTTCTGGTTAGCATTTTTTAGAGTTTAAAGTTTAAATTACCGATAATTATTATCAGTCAAACACTCTAATATGACTATGAAAGTTATAGTTCCACAATCTCCATTTCACTTGTGTTAAATTATCACTGGAATGCATTCTCAAAATGCTTATCAGTTAGTTTTCCATAAATGCGATCACTAAAATCATTTAATACATAGTATTCAGATCTTTATATAATAGAAAACTCTAACACCTTACTGGACGACTACATACGACATGAAATCTTTCACAATCGTTTGATCACTGGATGGTGATCAATGTCATGTATGTCAAATACTTCTTAGTGCAGATCGAATGATATCAACCAAGTTGAAATGTGACCACCTGTCTAGGTGACTCGACATTACATGCACTATGTTGATTTAAGATGATGGTTGGAGGTAGTGAACTGGAACTCTTAGATCTAGGTTTCGTGCTATTCGGCACTCATCAGCAAGGTGTACCTGTAATCTTGAGGGGATTGATTCGCCCCGACAGATTCTATCCCATGTCACCCAGTTTCATAGCCATAGATGTTCCCACTGAGTTATCCGAGCCACGAGTGACCTCCAGCAGGACTGAGATGTACTGACAAATGATCGATTACTGGGTAGTGATCAATGTCGTGTGTTTCAATCTTTAACGCTAAACATTTTTAATTTGATTTATTTATGAAAAACCTTACATGTCGTGCTGCATACTACTTGTACTGATAAATCTAAGTAGTATATAACAGTAATCGGAAGTGGAATGCCCGCCAACAGTAGATTAAAAAGATTAAATTGAAGAAAACATAGTGAGAAACGAAAAGTAATTGTAATAACAACAATATTGAAAGAATCATGAAACATGTAAAAGGCAACTGAATGAAAATGTGAAAATATTGTTTTTCCCTAAATTATTAAACTACAATTCAATAATATAACTAATCATTTCACAGAACGTAATTTAAAGCTAAACAGTCAAGCAATGAGCCAAAAAAAGATAAGGAGAGAGAGAGAGCGAGGAAAAAGAGACATAGAAAGAGATTAAAAAAATTTTTTCTTTTTGTTTCTTTGGATTTAATTTTCAAACCGAAAGAAAAAAACATTTGCATTATTCGCCTTAAACACACTTTTCTATTTCATCTATTTAGATCAAAATTATTGATTAATATTTGTCTGAAATATTGTTAACTCATTTTATTTTTTTTATTTTTATTATTATTTTTTTATTTTTAAAAAAAAAATTATTTCATGATGAACATATGTTTCCCCTTTTCATGTTGATAAATATTTATTTTTCCCTTTTTTTTCTCAATTAAATATTTATTATTATGTAATCAAGTTAAACATTTACAAGAAATCAATATGAACTAGAATTGTGTTTTAATGAACTCAATTAAAAATTAAATTAATTTGTATTGATTTGTATGATCTCAATGTGGAGATTTAAGATTGGATTTTGATCAAGCATAGTTGATGTATATACATATATATTACTTACTTACTTACACTTGTTACTCCTAATGGAGCATAGGCCGCCGACCAGCATTCTCCAACCCACTTTGTCCTGGGCCTTCTTTTCTAACTCCATCAAATTCTTCTTCATCTTTTTCATGTCTATTTCCATTTCTCGGCGTAATGTGTTCTTTCATCTTCCTCTTCTCCTTTGGCCTTGAGGATTCCATGTGAGGGCTTGTCTTGTAACGCAGTTGGGTGCTTTCCTCAATGTGTGTCCTATTCACTTCTAGCGCTTCTTCCTGATTTCTTCCTGCGCTGGGATCTGATTTGATCTTTCCCAAAGTTGGTTGTTGCTAATAGTGTCCGGATCCGAAGTGTTTTGCGTAGACAACTGTTAATAAACACCTGTATCTTCTGGATGATGGCTTTCGTAGTTCTCCAGGTTTCCGCCCCATACAGTAGAACTGTCTTGACATTTGTATTGAAAATCCTGACCTTGGTGTTGGTTGACAGTTGCTTGGAGTTCCAGATGTTCTTCAGTTGTAAATGTGCTGCTCTTGCTTTGCCGATCCGCGCTTTCACATGTGCATCAGACCCACCATGTTCATCAATGATGCTGCCCAAATATGTAAAGGTTTTTACATCTTCCAAATCTTCTCCGTCAATTGGGATTGGATTAGTGCATGCTGTGTTGTATCGGAGACTCTTGTTTTTCCCATTGTGTATATTGAGACCTACTGCTGCTGAAGCTGCTGCTACACTGGTCGTTTTCTCCTGCATTTGTTGTCGCGATTGCGATAGGAGGGCCAGATCATCTGCGAAGTCTAGATCATCCAGCTGCATCCTAGATGTCCACTGTAACCCGCGTTTCCCTTCAGATGTTGACGTCTTCATGATCCAGTCGATCACCAGGAGAAAGAGAAAAGATGAGAGTAAGCAGCTTTTTCTGACACCGGTCTTTACCTCGAACGAGTCTGTCAATTGTCCTCCATGCACAATTTTGCAGTTTAATCCATCATATGAATTCCGTATGATATTGACTATCTTCTGAGACACGCCATAGTATCGAAGAAGCTTCCATAGTGTTGTTCTGTCCACGCTATCAATTGCCTTTTCGTAGTCAATGAAGTTGATGTAGAGTGGTGAATTCCATTCAATTGATTGTTCCACAATGATCCGTAGAGTTGCGATTTGGTTTGTACACGATCTATCCTTACGGAATCCTGCCTGTTGATCTCGAAGTTGGGCGTCGACGGAGTCCTCTATTCTGTTTAACAATACTCTGTTGAAGACTTTTCCCGGTATTGAGAATATATATATATCATGTGAGTATAGTGTAACCTCGATATAACCATTATGAAGTATTGAAACTTCATCAGTTATGATGGCTGAGACATGTGTTACGTATGTCCAACCACCGACTGCCCCGACGTGCAATGTTTTATGGTGTATGATTAGTTTGGAAGAAAGCTAGGAGTGGCCAGACCAAGACATGGCACAAGTCCATGAAGTCACTGACAAGTGGACTGAGTCATGTTGGTAGATTTATACTACCTGGTTAGGATCCACGAGACGATAACAACCAATAGTTAGAGACGTTGAATGATATGGCTCGAAATCGTTTTCAATGGCTCAGGTGTATCCATTCGTTGTGTTCTCCCAAATTGTTATCTTTTTAATTCTTTATGTCCCTTTTTTCTCTTTCCAAATTTACTTCATTGGATTATACTCCTTAAACAGCATCTTCAAATCCTAATGTTTACAATTATTGCTTATACTTTTACTATCTCTACCACTATGGGATTTAAATCAAAAATTGTATTTTTATGCTAATGTGGTATGGCAACTCAAACTGATGTACTTACGTACGAAGTTCTACGTTTTTGACTGACTGGGATAACCATTATGCTACAAGTTTTTATAGAATAGATGAAAGATGACCAGCAATGAATGAAGTTCAGAATGAATATGTCATATTATTTTGAATTCGATATTTGGATGTACCTGTATTTCGGATTTTATTTTTTACATCTGACCTCAAACTGGTGTATTTAATTTTAAACGTTTGATAGGTTATCTACTAATTTAATGAAATTAGGTAGCTACCAACTTTTATAACGTAAGTAGCATTTAGTTTAATCTGTGATGATTTTAGTTATCCCGTTTAAATTGTTTTCCATGGTATCTTTATCAGTCTTAGTTGTTTAATAAATGTTACTGTGTTAGGACATAGAAATGTTAGTCAATATAACGACATGAATTTTTCTGTAATTAGAACAAGCTAATGTGTCATAAAGTAACTAAGTACTCATGAATTAACTTCTATTAAGGACTAAATATCTCGAAAAATAAATTTTTCCAGACAATATACTGTTTGGTTATAAAGTTAAATGACTGAATCAATAACGCTTACATGATAGTAATAATTACGCACAAATGTATAGAATATATAGCTATGTCTTTTCTGAAATCCGATAGCTGTATTCCAAACAAGATCATCTTCCCCAACCTCAGAATGAATATATGTAGTAGTAATGTTTAGTTATCATTTGAACTTAACGTAACATAGTAATTTACTGGTATATATCCATAATTGTATTTGAGGGATTGTTAGCAAATGATGGAAGCAACATCCGAATAATATTTGAAGACTAATATAGTATTATAAGGGGAAATAGAAAGTCCAGTGATGAGATGGGAGCTTCTATCAACTTGCACGGGCGAAAAACATGTAAAGCATATGAATATATCTTTACTAACCCGAACATTTATTATGGCTTAGTTAGTAGTAGATCGGAAGAACAATATAGGAAAACGGCCAAGTGCATGTTATCAACGATTATAATTCTAAGCAATATTGACATTTTAATTAATTATTGATTAGGTGAATATATGCAGAGTTGATATCTAATATGTAATTTATGAGTAATCTAAAACAAAGACTTAAATGAACTGAATTTTCAAGGAACATAGAGGTTTTTTTAGTGGAGATTTTCATATCATTACGAAAATTTTCTTCATTCCACAGAATAATTACCACATTCGGACATAATTGTATCCATTTATTTTATTTAATTTTTTTTTTTATTAAATAGAGCTGGTCAGAAACTTACAATTACAAATAATTCAAAACGTAAACGTAAAATTCTATCTAATGACGTTATTGATATAAATCATTTAACTGGTTATAATACATTATCAACATTATATCGTTACAATCAACAATCAAAATGTTTGACAGGATTTTCCGAAGTTATCCATCATCATCCACCTCCAATGCCTCCAACACTTTTAAAATGGAGTCGAAATGGAACTAATAATTCTATATTAAATAATAAAACTGGTAAAGTAAGTAAATACTAAATAATAATTCATAATGTATTTAAAATTTAATTTAAAGGGTTACAAGTTGATTTTAAGTTTTATTATTGTTAATAAATTGAATATTAACTTATAATTATATTATGAATTTAATCGATTAATTGTATTACATTTTTACTGAAGTGGTAGTTATTAATCAAAACTAATTGTTGTTCATTTAATTCAATCATCTTAGAAAGGTAACATTTTAATTGTGTTCGTTTGTACCTATATACCTGTAATGATTTAATTGTTTCAGTTTGATTAATGTTAGTTTTAAAATTTAATTGAATCATTAACTAAATGTTCAGTTAATTAGATTTTTTCTTTTTTTAAAATTCATTTAGAAAAACAACATCTAAATGAATAAATACATATTGAATGTTTTATTTCTAGTACTTATTCAGCAATAATAATAACAACAACACATTAGTTTAACTAATAACTTATTATTATTAATAGGAATAATAGGTTCTGGGTACGAATCTCTCGAAGCGGGATCGTGGTTACGCACTGCTGAGAAGCCCCATACTAAAACAAAACGGTTGTCCTGTGCTTTCAAGTTTTCCATAATGGTCTAGCTTCAGTTGATTAATGAATTTAACTATTAAGATACATGATTATTTAGTCCCATTCAAATATCCAGTTTATTATGGAATATGAAAATAAAACTAAGTTCCATTTTCACGATATCGCAATAAAGCGAAAGAAGGATGATATAGTTCAACGTTTAGTTTATACGAAAGACAAATGGAATGGGATTTATCTCCATTTCAATAGCTTTTGTCCAATTAATTGCAAAAAGACACTTGTTAAAACTGTTTCACAGAACAGAAAGAATATGTATTACCGATACACTAGAAGAGGAAGTAATGAATGTTAAAAATGTTTAAAGAATAACGGATACCCATTGAGATTTATTGAGAAATATATATATTAAATCATTTACAAGTTCTTTACAGCATTCAGATTAAACAGTATTATTGATTGAAATCTTATTGATAAACGGAATATTGCATTGTTTTTATGTTATCACAGTGTCCTTTTGTCACTTCGTTAAAAAGGCCTATTCAGAAAGTTTACTGTTGAGCGAAAAAACTTTTCAAGAACACTTTTGAGTGTTTTTTTAGTTTTCATATTCACACACCGTGTTTACATCTTCAAGGATTCTTAACTTAATGATTTACGAAATCTTATTCCAATATATTCACGATTTAAAATGAATATCTTTATCTGTTGTTGTATACTATTACATTGAAGAACGAGGCTCATCCACGGAATATATAACGAACAAAGATCTATAATCAATATGAAGGGTAGTGAGAAGCTTTTTAATATAGTATAAAATTAGCATTAGTAACGAAGCTGTTCGTGCGCATGAATTTATACTCATATGAAAAGACGACAATTTTTAATTACTAGAATTCAATAATGTTTAGTCGTTGAAATTTATAGAGTTAGTTTAAAACTCGGTAACATTTAGAGGTTTATTAGCCACTACTTTACTTAAAATAGACAAAAAATATATTTGTTTAGAGCTAGTAATAGACACCTTCAACGTCTTATATACCATGTAATTATCTCATGGTTTATAATTATCTGAGAATGCATAGGAAAACAGATGATAACTTTGTTTTTCGTAAAAAACACTCAAGGTTGCCATTAATCTTCATTAATCTTCGTTAAATTTTTCAATAATCGATAAAAAATTTCTTATTATCACTTTTGACTCAGCAAACCCCTTTTTATAGATACCATTTAGTATGTGACAGTATGGTGAATGCATGAGGCGAATATTTCCGGCATGCAATTTAGTCTTTTGTTTGGTTTTCAGAATAGGTATACTTAAGCCAACCGTCTGATAACTTGAGGTAAATCAATTCACTGGTGTGCGAGATTATCAAAATTTATTCCATAGGTGAAATAGGGTACGACTTGATTTTAAATGAATGAAAATATAACAAAGAAAGTTCTTAACAAGATGATCCGCGATCGGAAATATTATTGCCAAGATTGATGATCATAAATTTTTACTGAGAAACTAGTTAGATATATGACTGGTTAATGTACTGCCCTTTGATATAGTGTAGGGCAGCCTTATAATGCGTGAATACCTTTTTATTAACTTAACTTTATAACTGACTACTTGGGAATATTTCATGTACCTGGAAAGCATCATCGATGAACAAGTAGGCTCAGATGCAGACGTAAAGGCAACGATTGGCAAAGCAAGGGCCACATTCCTAAAATTGAAGAATATATAGAACTCAAAACAGTTGTCCAACAATATCAAAATGTAGATCTTCAATACGAACGTCAAAACAGTCATATTGTACAGAGCTGAAACGTGGGTAACTACTACAACCATCATCAAGGGGGTATAAGTATTTATAAATAGCTGTCTACGCAATATACTCAACATCCATTGGTCGAATACTATCAGCAACAGCCTTCTCTGGAAGAGAACAGACCAGTTTCCAGCTGAAGAGGAAATTAGGAAAAGACAATGGAAATGGATAGGACACACAGTACGAAAATCGCCAAACTGCATCACGAGCAGAAAAGTGAAAGGCCAAAGAACAAAATACATCGGGAAATAGAATCAGATATGAAAAGGATGAATAAAAACTGGAAAGAGCTGGTGGGCGGCCTATGTTCCTCCACGAGGAGGAAATGGCGTAACGAAGGGACGAACGTGAGAATATAACTGCCTTCATTGCCCTAATGTTCTTAAACACTTAAAACTGTATTGTAGCTTATTTAAAGTAAATCACTATCTCTTCATGTAAACCATTTCACTTTTCAGACTGTCGTATGGAGCATTATTAATAAGGCAGTAATTATTTGTTTGATTGTACGGTTTATTGAATCACTTGCTGACAAGCAAACAAATTAAAACTCACTTCGCCTAATGATACAATACTTTTAAGGAATTCTAAGTTGATCAAACTGTCAAAATTATTTTTCATTTGTAAATCTAAATATAATTTTCTATGTTGCTGATATAGTTGGATAAGAAATTGTCTCTGACTTAAAATCAATTTAGGATAACAATTTTTAGTTTATCCCTGTATCAATCATACTCAATTTCTCATTTCAATTTCTTTTTTTTTTAATAGCAAATTAGTTATTTTATTCAATTTAGAGCTTTAATAGACTCAACTAATAGATTAGTTTATCAAATGTCGGTTATAATTATCTCCAGCCAGTTATATGACATTTTATAGGATTCTAATATGGTAACCTCTGTTTTAAGCAGCGAAACTAATCCATAATGTTGCTTTAACCTTTATATTATTATGCTTTGTTAAAGATAATCTATAAAAGATTTTGTAACCGAATTGTGTTAATGGCTAATAAAATGTTTAAACATAATTTTGGATAAAAAGCTTCAACCTTCAATATTTATATGGATTTAAATAAGAATAAGGATGTAAAAATCAATAACCCTGCTCATTTACTAATCCGGTCGTCTCTTAATTAAACCAAAGATACAATTTGACCAAACAATTTTAATAGGTTCGTAGATAAGGTGGACTAACTACTGTATAGTTTAGTTTACTAATGAAGAATAATTATAATTAAAAAGAATGATGGTATTTCAATGAAGAAAATCTTCTTTTCCACAATATCACTTTTTGAAGCTGTACAGTCCCATTTACAGGTAATTTTTTATACGTAGTAGTTTAACTCCAATATTCATACATGTTTAATTTATGGACAAACAGAATAAGTGACAGAGGAAACGAGATTAAATTAACCAACAGAGCCTTAGGAAGACATCAATTAGTGTTCATTCAGTAGATTTTGGAATAGCATTTTATGTGATAAATAGACAGAAAAAAGGCAGGTATTTACGTTTTGTATAAGTGTTAAGTATTGATCATCTCAACCTTAATGTCTATATACAAACAAAATTATTAGTTAACCTGGTTGCTGGTATAGTGATCGATTTCTTGTTACCGTTCTCCATTTTTTGTTTGAGAAAATACTTTTAAAAAAAATAAAATTCGTCTACCTCTTAACCAATTAAAAACGTTCTTTATTTTTTCTTTCTACTTTTATGTGATCACAATAACGGCTTCATTATTCATCTTAGTAGATTTCATTATTAATTAATGATTGTTATAATTAGTTTCGTTTTATTAATGTTGTTCAGTAAGATGTCTGACCCTCTATCGGTTTATCTATTCAATAAATTATTTTTTATCAAACCAGCCTCAACTACTATAATTGTGTCTGTTAACACTAATTATAATTATTATCAGTTATATTATTTTGTCTACGCTGTTAATAAAAATTTGTATATGTTCACTAAGTTCTCTTACGTCACGATTCCTTTTTGCTTATTCTGTTCCTCCATGAATTGAACTTGTATGAATATTGGGAATTAATTACAGTAATTATTTACTAGTACATTAAATGGCTTTATACATCTTCGTGACGAAATTAAATTTCTAAACATGTTTATTTAAATAAAGCCAGAACGAACATTGTTACACAATAATATGAATTCATTATATTTCGTGGTTTCTCACCAGCTGCTTACAACCAAATGTGTATTAGAATTTTACATTGAGATAAGAAATAGTATGGAACAATTGACATAAGTGTATGTAAAGAATGACAAAGATTATCAATAATAACTATATGGATATATGCAAGAACAGGTCAGAGGTTATTTGGTGTCAGAATCAAGGAAACATTATGGATGGGTGATGTAATTAGTTGAGTGACAGATAAGATAAATTATGTGATCATTTCAGAGGTAATGAAGAGTTCACATAAGATTCATGGAATTAAAAAAAACTGGTAAGATGGGTTGCGTAGTAATTGAATAAGATTTAAAGAATTTACATAAATTAAGAGAATCGAGTGAGTGGAAATGTATGAGTGAAGGAGTGGTTTAAGAATTCGGTAATGGAAGAGAAATATAACGAAGTAAACATTAAAGAAATAAAACTAATGACTAAAAAACTGAAGTATCAGGGTAGTAATAGGTTTATTACTGTCTTTTTTTGAGTTTCGTTTTTATTGCGATCACTTCAGCGAAACGGAGAGAAAAAGTATTTCTTTGTCTGTTAATAATTTTAAAAGCATGAGGAATGCCAATGGTATGCCATGTGTCAAGTAAATACCGAGCTACTGCACTGTTAAGAGCCTTTGTCCCTCGCAGTATCAATTTCTTCAGAACATGCTCGGAAATACGAACATGTACTCTTCTCTTGGTTCTTTCAATGTATGTGCTTTGGCACGTACATGTAAATCGGTAAATGCAGTTGGAGCTACTGAGAAGAGAGGACCTGTCAATTGTAGTTTGTTTGAGCGAGCAGTTTGTTTCCCATACCGTTGTCAGTTTTGCTGCTTGGTAGGTCACTTTCAACGCGGAATTTATTCTGTGATTAATTGATCCAGTAATTTCGTCTCCTTTGAAGTGTAAATATAAGAAGCAGGTTTTCTTTTGCACTTTGTCGTATTTTACCCGATGACTAGTTTTAACATATTTCTGAATGAACTTAACCGAATATGCATTTTCAAGTAGGCAATTTATGGTGAGAACAATTTCATCTCTAAGGCATATCTTTAAACAAATTTTGCGTGGTCGGTCAAAAAGAGTTCGTATAATACCCTTTTTGTAACTCATTAGAAGGTTATTACTGATAACTTTTGTCATTCCAATTCTTTAGATTCACTTATGTCAATTGTTCCATACTACATCTTACCTCAATGTCGAATTCGAATACATATCTGGTTGTAAGCAACTGATGAGAAACCACGATATACAATGAATTCATATTATTCTACATCAATGTTCATTTTGGCTTTATTTAAATTCATCAAGGGAACTAATTGCGTGACATATTTATTTGTTTGTTCTAAATGGTACTTGATTTAAGAGTATGATTTAACTAATATTCTGAATGTGACAACATTTATGTCCGTAAACTTTCTCAACCAGAAAACTATTTTTTATATACTTTATTGTTAATAGGTCAAAATTATATTACAATTACGATCTGATCATGAAATTGATAAAGGATCACAACAAAAAATTTCATATTTAACAGTAGAAAAACGAAAAAATCAAGTTTGTTTAAATGATCCAAATATTAATGGAAGTGAATCAATTACAAATATAAAATGTTCAAATTTACATGGTCCAAAATTGTTTGCAATGGATGGAATTTTTACAGAAGAAGATTCGATGGTAATATTAGATTTCATAAAACAGCTAGATAATGTGGTTGAATATTATAAAATAATTTTTTTAATACTTTTTCTACCTAAAAATACATGCTTGTTGATAACATTAAATTATGTTTAGACTCTTTTGCCATTTATTAAAACCTAGGAAACAATCTATCATGTTGAAACTTTAAGAATGAATACGGATAAATCCCTTGGTAATTTTAAACAGAGTACAAAGAATAAGGTTTGCAATGTTAAGATGAATGAATTGTTCGTTCATTAAAGAACTTTTGTATTAGACATGTCACCGGTCGAATAAAAATGTAACAGTCTATGTATTGTTCTATTCATGCTTCTATTTTCTGTACCATTCCATTATCGATTTTTCAATATCAAGGTCTGAATAATTGAATTGGATCATATGCTCATACTTTGCATCATAAAAATTTTATTAACTGATAATAGTCATAGCATTAAATAACCGGGATGGTAAATACATTGCTGAAGTTGTGGGTGGTATTCATCATGGATTGATCTCAGTTAGACTAACATTAAAAATGGAAGGTTACTGAGCATCTTTATCGTTGTTGTATATAAACTCTTAGCTATCCTCCGTTCAGACATATCGGTAGTATAATAGTATTTACTAGTTGGATTAAATATTCATTGTGAAACATTGTTAATTGATTAAATTCAGAAACCCAAACCATTTTACACAAAACTATTGGATCTATTTATAAGCTTATCATCTCCATCCCTGGAGTAGTCTTCAGTGAGCACTGATAAGGTATTTGATACTTTAATGAAATACCTGTTCAGAGCTCCCTGGCTTACAAAGAAGCCTCAACTGTGATCGATTTGTGACAAACATCACTCTAATATTATCCCAGTGAAATTTTCATATTAGGATGTCCTGAATTTAAAATCATCAATTTAATCTTAGTCAAATGAATAATTATTATCGTTCGGAACAATTTATAAATTCACGGTAGCACACAAAAGCCCTTATTTATCAGAATCACACTAAAATTTGATGCATATCACTTGTTGACCAGTTATTAAATTATGAATATTCTGATAAATAAAGCTTATATAGTTGAATTGATTACTAGAATGAGTTAGGGATACATATTAATAAAATATCCTATGAAACTATTCATTTGATGAAAAATAGTTCGTTAAAGAAACACTTTCTATCCCGAAGAATCATAAAATTGTCAGTTAGTTAGTTAGTTAGTTGGTTAAGGAAAGATGGATAGTGGCTAGCAGTGGAATTCAGAGCGCGCGTTTCGTCCCATTTGTGAGTCGTCAGCTGGATTTGCTTAGAAAGCTTATGACTTAAAACTATGTCGAGGCGATCCTCACAAAATGCACATATGCCAATATGAGACTAATCATTTTCAGTCCTAAATAACAGTGGAAGGATACAAGTAAAACAATACCAAGTGAATGTTAGTTAGTTAGGTAGTTAAGGAACTGAATTGAATTTAATTATTTTACAGATTTTTAAGAGTATTAATAGTATCATTCTACAGATTAAAAACGTTTTTTCTAATCCAAAATTCAAATTACTTTCAATCAAACTTTTCTTCATATTTCGGTTATAAATCTGCAAATCTTTTTTTTTCATAATCAATAAAGAAAAACATTGAGATATGTGAACAAAAGTTACAATTAAACTAGTTTGTATTAGAAGTGAAAAAGAAAGCAATGGATTTATGTCAATTATGTCTCGAATACTTACAAGAGCTTACCCCACCCCCACTCCTCCATGAATACAGATAAAATGTAATACTAGATGTGAAAAAAAGTAATAATTATTCTACTTTGTAATGATGATTTCAACAGTTGAGATCATGAGTCAATTGAAGCTAGACAACCATAGAAAACCTGGAACCACTGGATGGCCGTTTCGTTCTATTTTGGGACTCCTCAGCAGTGCGCATCCATGGTGGTCTAGCTTCAATTGGCTCATGATCTCAACTGTTGAAATTACGTCAATCTCCACAAACCCCCTTCTTGTAATGATAAAGTCAGTTGAAAAGAGAGCTCAAATCACTTAACCCTAATTCTAATAAGAAAAATTCATTCTAAATCATTTTTATCTTTATCAGTCAAACAATGAAAACGTTTGCCTATGTTTTCTCTCATGTACTTCTTATTCTACATTAATATGATATCAATGTTATTATTTTAAAAAAAACCCATCTAATTACTTGTTTGTTCATTTCTTCTTACGGTGTGAAAATCTAATTTACCGAAATATATTCTCTTTTGAACAATTAGGCAGAGTTATGCGCATTTGCTCTAACCGATATTATTCAATCCGTTGTAAATGGATCCGATGGTTGCCTTATATCATTCGGTACACGTGATTCAAGTAAGTAAAATTTTTATTTATATTCAGAAAATATTGGTTTAACAGATCAACTTAGAGAGTAATGTTTTTTTTAAGCATTAAATGACACTGACAAGTAGATATTGGTAACTTTTGAACTAGATACAAATAAATATGAAAATTATGCAAATTTTCTAAGAAACATCTAAATAATACTTTGAACGTTAATCTCATAATTACACTTGTAAATAGTTAATTTAGTTAATATTCCTATTGGTTTTTATTTCAACACATAAATATTGGTATAATAGGGCACCAAATATATATGCACCACACCATATTTGTGTGTGTGGGCTGTGATACTGCCCGGGTGCCCAGATCAAAGCAGGTGGTTTTCTTACAGGGCCACTATAATGTTTCGAATTATTGGAATTATAGCACTAACTAAGAGTCCCAGAAATAACGCAATTGAATTAAGAAGACACAGGCACAACCGAATGTACTGTATTTCTAATTCGAAATCGTACAATCAACCAGTACAATAGTATCATTAGTTCGTTCAAACACCACAGCCACACCCCTCCTATTGGTTTTATTAAGGACTGCAATGATCAGTTCTGATATTTCTTTTAGATTGAACACTATTTGTTATATCTGATCGTCGCTAATTGTTGTGCTAGAATTGCTTATATCTTTAGTTGTAAAACTAGGAGCCACTGTAATTCTTACGACGCGAAAGTACGAATACAAAAACTAGAGTAAATGAAGATTTATTAAGCCTAAAACAAAACGAACCTAGTCGAAAATATCCACATTTATATACTGATTGTACACCCATTTTGATTAATAGTTAGGATGAAATGACGTGTATGAAAAATACCCGAAATGATAACAAATCACAAGCTGTATGTCTGCTGAGCATAGTTCATGTCCACTGAATACAAGAATATCTTTTGTCATACAGAACAAAATATCATATGGGAAAGCAGAAGCAAATACTACACTGAGTATTCATCACATTGAATTAAAACAGGATTAATGTTGAACGAAAATCACAATGAGTAAATCAATCTAATTTTGACTTTTCTTCCCGTCATATGAAGTCCCTGTTAGAATATAGACGTTCGGAGTTGATAGCCTCGATATCCTTGTTAATTAAAAGTTTTGGTAAAGTTTTATATATTGAGAGAAAATCATCAGTTAGATGAACTCGCATTCCACCCCACATGGTCATAGTGACACCAGAAATGAAGTTTAAATATGAGTTATTTCATGATGATAACATATTAGCTCCTAGTATTTAGTTACTGTAACTATAGGAAAATGTAGCGGGTATCAGTTGAGTTGTTAAAATACATAATATTATAAATGCTTTAAAAATGAGTTGAGAAGGAAATTGTACACGCAATATTATATTCATCATGAGTTATGTAAGGAAAAAATACTGGAAAACAACTTATAGTATCTATAGACATTTTAAAAAGTCGACTGAAGAACATTCACACAACAAAAATAAATAAAAATTCTAAAATGAATGAAGTCATGGATATTAGAGTTAAATAAAACTGAAATGATTAAAGTGTTCAGTTAACATATTTTGTTACGATAATTGTGAAAAGCTAAGAATTTTGTATGTAGCCATAACAAAACATTCAATTATTTGGTAATTATGACATTTGTAATTGGTTTAAACAACTATAAAATGTGTAAAACATGTCTATCATTGTTATGTTCCGACAAGAATAATGAATGGTAACTTTTGGGATCTATTGGTGGACCGATACTAAATGTATCTTTCTATTGTATAATTCTTAAGTAACTAAACTATGCATATTCATATTCCTGTTATTATGAGCTTTATTTTGACCCATAAACTACTATTATACGTTTTACCATTCTTGAGTCATGCCCAGTATATTAATTACTACCTCCCTCATTCACAGCCACATCTGTCTAATTCTTGTACAAATGTTGTTTCATATTTTATTGGTACGTTTTGGTCTGTTTGATTAGTATATAAACTCAGTATGTTCGAAATATAAGGATCCATCTTGCAGAGGCTCAGGTTGGTGTTCTAGACTTAACTGGCTGGGCTAGACAGGGAGCAGGGCCAATCAGAACTCTAGGCTGCTCGCGCGTGTTTTACGCGTCCTTGATCCGATCGATAATTCGCTGCTTCTGATTGGCGGCTTTGGGCTATGACAATTATATACCTTAGATCAAATGAATTGCACTATGCTACATCTTTTTATCCTTCCAATATAATTGGTTTAGAGCAATTAGTCTCCTTGATAAATTTCGATGACGTAATAAGAAGACGAACATTATCAGAACTATGTTATGTATTAGCTCAAAACATTTCGAACAATCTGATCACACATAGTATACATGTTAAGAACGCTTATATATAAAAATAAAAGGTCAACTAGACTAGAAATGGAGGGTAAGAGGAAACAAGAATACTAATAAGAGCAATAATAATAATGTGAACACAATTCGAAACCTGATCACTCTGGATAATAAGCCAATTTTACCACGGATGGTTGGCCTTCCATTTTTATATATAAATGTTCTTAACAAGTACATTATGTGTGGTCAGATTGTTCGAAATGTATTTCGCTAATATATCACATAGTTCTGATAATCTTCGTCTTATTATATTATTTTAATTGGTTTAATTATTATAAGAGAAAAGAGAACTGTGACAAACTTAGCAAAAAATGAAGAAGTATTAGTTTTTAATTCATTTATACGGTAGATTTTAGATTGTAAATTGACAAATTGGTGAGTTTATTTTAAGGTTTATTAATTTCATGACATCTGAAACACATTTGTAAATAAGCTCAAACCGAATCTAATAATTTCAGATTGCATTACCACATAAATTTAAGTAACCTTTGCCAATACAAATTTTTCTGAATGATGTGATATAGAAAGAATTCCCTTTGATTTGTTATTTTAAGAAATCAATGTTTGTTATTTAGAATCAAGTTAGATTTTTATCTAGTCAATACATTTAGTTTGCTCAGTTAATGTTATAAAAGGCTAACATGAACCTGGAAAACAAAATCACTTTATATCATATCAGTTTATCCAATTTTATTGATCGAATCTCAACATGAAATTTTAAAAAAAAATTTCTAACGGAATATTTAAATGGTTTTAATTACTGACACATTTCTTTAAGTTGAATGCAATACACTGTTATCTACCTACCTATAAAGATATTCATCTTAGTATTATAATCAATAGTTCTTTCAAGAAATCATCCAATATTAAAGAAAATTAATAAAATGAAAAGCTTAAATCTATCGGAAACTATGATTTTGTGATAATTTACACCTTTTGTTTTGTTAGAAATTCTCTTATTGATTTGTAAAATTGTTTGTTTTCCAAAGAAAAAAAATTCCTATGCAAAACTGGTTTTGTATTATATAAATCTATTGTATATGTATCAGGAAAAACAATCATTTCTTTCCCATAGCGACATACTATATTCATTTCATGTTTTGTTTGTACTTTATATATAACTGTCAATGATTCATGTATTTACTGATGTAATATTACATGTTTCACATTCATTTGTATAAAGTCTATCTTATATATTAATGGCTATATTCTATTTAATTTAACTTCTCTTTGGTTTTGATTTATTGACAAGCGTAAATGACAATGACAAGTTATTTACAAGATTATAAAGTTGTGTTTGTTATTAATGTTGTTAATATTTTCTAAAGGAAATATAGTAGATCTAGTTAGTTTATTGTTGACATCAATCATCTCCAATATATACTTTTATTCCATTCACAGGAAATGTTAAAAGCGGTTAAATGTCGGCATATCTTACATATCACTTATTGCTTTCAGAAAAAAACTTTTGACTTATTAGGTAATTCTCAATATAGATAAATTAAATATGATACAATGACTGTTATGCAAATGATTTACATTCTCGGAAAATAATGATTTAAAATGTTTTAGATAAGTGAAGGTGAAGGTTTATTATAAATTTCACCTTTTTATAATATAAATGAATTTTTCACATTGCATTCATAGTCTACCCTCATTTCTATTAAATTCAGTTAACATTTATTTGCAACACACAATGAGTTTTATTATCTAAAGTGTTATGTAAATAAATAATTTATTTGTAATATTCCAATGAGTAGAAAAAAATGAGATTTTCCGACGTTTCGTCATTCAGTGTAAGACACCTCTTCAGTGAATAAATAAAATAGCTAGACTTACACGGAGTTATGAAACGTCAGAAAATCTAATGTTTCTGCTTATTGGTATATTACAAATAAATTATTTATTTATAATAATTCACTCAATGCTTAATTTATTCAAAATTATCAAATCAAACCTTGGTAAGGATACCTGTACAGTGTTGTTTGTTATGAATCAGTTAAAATGTGAAGCATCAGATAAAGAGAGCAAGTACAAAGTTATTAGGTCTACTGAAAAGTATAACCTTCAAACTTTATTTTCTAAACAAATTTGTTTCTCAGTAAAATGTTTGAAATCAGCATAAACCTGTTTAATTTTCATACTTCCATTTTTGACTAATACCCTGATTATTATCTAAATCTCATTTGATAGTTAAAAACATCGATCACTTTAGGATGAGATCGCTTCTATTGTTCAGTTAAATATAGACTTACATATTTATCAAACAACTGTCAATACAAATGAACAGCTTAAATAAATGATTTCATCGAAATGAAAATTTTCTTTGCTGACTTTTCTCCATTTTTACTTCAAGACACAATAGATTACTGTCATATATATAAGAACTTAGAAGATGAACAATAATTTTAATTGCCAGTATAGAAATCAAAAGATTAAGACGGACTAGTTAGTTCCTATACAAATGACTATTATTCAATGTTTTCGAGTTTAAATTCGATAACGAGCCAATGAAAGACAAAGAGATTAAAATGTTACTTTAGATCTAACTAATTTTATAACAACATTATGATAATTAGAAGCACTTGAATTATAGTATAAACTAGGAATCCCAGAAATAACTCAATTGGATCAAGAAGTATTAGATAAATACGAACTTATGTACTATATTTGAAATTGTAAATCAAGCCTACAACACGTACAAAGGAATCATTAGTTCATGCAAACACTATAAACGTATCATTATTTTTGAAGTGCTGGTTAGTTCATCTTTTTCAAAATAAAACGTTCAAGTAGCTATGTTTCACAAAGGATAGTTATTTTCTTCTCTTCTAAATCAAATATTTACTTTATAACATTTAATTCGATTTTCTATTATATACAACTAAATAAGATCAGACAACCCCTTTGATATTAACGTATTACTCATATAGATTATTTGTAAACAAATAAAGTAAGCAAATAAATAAATAAATATTATTCTCACATTGATTTATTTGTTTATAACGACAATAATTGGAATAACATTATCAAAGCCGTATATACATATACATATCTACCTACCTACCATCTATCTATCTATCTATCTCTATGTATATTTACATTATCAAAATAGAAATACATACAAACATTAGATAATAAACGAATTTATTTCATCTAATCTAACAATATTTATGTATAATCAATTTTCTATTGATTATTATTACTGATATTTTATAAGGGGCTTAGATATTAATTCTTATTATTAACTGATATGATTCATAGAATTTCTTATTTAGTTCATCATTATTAGATAGAATATTTCTTGAATTGATATAATTAAAATAAGAGTTAATGGGATAGTTACAATAAACGATTGAATTTAAATATAGAGATAAGTGATTGATTGTAAATGATGAAATTAACCAAGTTCAAAGTGATTCATTAACTCATTAAATAAGATTGGATTATGCTATGTGATTTTTAAAAAAAAATACCAGATCACAATTTATTATGATGATTTTAGTCGAATTATTTTCAAAAAAACATATTACCCACATTGACATGTTAAGTTACCTGTGATATCATACATAATATATACTCGAAAGATCTAGTGAATATATATGAGAAATAATAGTAACATCATATCATACTACTAAAAACTTTGATACAATTAAACAGTGGTTGGAGGTAGTCGACAGGAAACCCTGGACCCGGGTTTCGTGCTACTTGGCATTCGTTAGCAAGGTATACCTGTAATCTTGGGAGAACTGATGCTCCCTGGCAGATTCGATCTCGTGTCACCCAGCTTCACAGTCAGAGACGTTACAACTGAGCTATCTGAGCCGCGACCGACCTCCTTTAGAACTGAGATGTAATCACATTTGACTGATCAGTGGGTGGTGATCAATGTCATGTGTGTCTAGTTCTTATTAGTGCAGATCGACTACCTCCAACCACCATCTAACCTCACAATAGTGCACGCAGTGTTGAGTCACCTAAACTGGTGGCCACATTGCAACATGGTTGATAGCATTCGATCTACACTAAATAAGGACTCGACACAGATGACATTGATCGCCACCCAGTGATCAATCAATTGGTACAATTTCCATTTACTTGTAATGAAGTGAACTGAATTATTCAAATAAAATAGTACATATTTTAAATGATCAGGGAATTTCTGTTTCAATTAAGATGATTTTCTTTAGTTTTTAAACTGGACATTTAATCAATGTTGTTATTGTTGTTAAGGGTATTTTTATCAATCGATTATTTTCCTTTTCTACTGAACTTACTATTATTTTCAGGTTTATCAATAGCTTTTATAATAACTTATTTTATACTTAATTTCATTAATTAAAAAAAAAGAGGCTCAATCAAATTTACCATTATCGTTTATTCTGGTATAAAATGGTATTATTATTACAGTTTACTTTTAAGAATAAACTTTATTAAATTTCAATGTTTGTATTTGTAATAATCATTCAGAGATTTTTTTTCTTTCATTTGATTATCACAACAATTTAATTTCATAATTGCACATAGAATAGAATAATTCAAGGTTAAGTCAAGGCAACTAATCTATTGGAAATGAAAAGAATGAACTTACAATTAATTTCGTTTATTTTTTTTCTTCTTTTTTATTTTTCTTTTTTACAATTCTTAGAATAAATATATTTATATAGTTATCGTACAAAATAATAAATACTTTATGCTTCATTGATCAAATACAATTAATCATTTTCCTTTCAATTCTTTATATGTATATGAGAGTTAGAGATATATAGTTAAATACTTGTGTGATAGTAATTTACATTGCCACTTGAATTAATGATATGTAGATGAATATTCATATAAACAGTAGTTGTGTGTATGTACGAGTTTATTTTTTTTATGCCTATAAATAAAAGTTATTGTATAGTTAGATAAGATAGTAGGAGACAAATATAGAAGATTGATTTATTTCATTATATTGGTTAGATTAGAGGAAGAAAAAGAGAATAAAGTAAGAAAGACATTAATATTATAGAATATAACTTTCAAGATCTTTGATGAAGTTGTTTATCTATGAACTTTTGAGAAATTTCATATTATAAAATAAGCATCAATGATGAAATCTTTGATAAGTATTTCTAACAAAAAAAAAATCAATTTATTAAACTTGATGGTACCGTTTTAGGATAGTTTTCATTCTCAATTGAAAACTTAGTGAGTTTCTTTTCAGTTCCTTGTAGATTTTATAGATTTTGCAAAGGGAATGATTGATGAAGACATATAAAACTCCTATCTACCAATCTTAAGTTGTTAACGTTTGACCACTTAATGTAACTAAAAAAAGTGTAATCGCAATATAAATGAAATGAAAATAATACACAGATATTAGTTTCAACTGATGCAATGATGATCATTATGATGAAGCTAAGAAACACTGATAGATAGAGTGCATCATATGTGAAATTTGTAGGGAAAACGATTATTTCGTTTCATTCTAATAAACGACTTAGTATTTCAGTATAGGTTTAGCTTAGATCGACTTGTGATTTCAACTGTGAAAGTACTACAATCTCAACAAGTCCCCATAATGATACAAACAAATTACCAACACGCATAAGCAAAGATTGAAAGTGACTATCAGTAGAATCCAGGATGGGTGTTTCGTCCTATTTGGGCCTACATCTCAGAGTTGATGTTCACTCTGGGACTTCAACCCAGTACCATTCGCTTCAAACACCACTATCCATCTTTGCTTATAATACTTGTCAATTAAAACAATATCGAGCCAATCCTCACAGTATGTACGTTTGGCAATAAGAGACTGATCAATTGCAGTTCTAAACATCAATGAAAATACTCAAATAAACAATGCCAAGTAAACTAAAACGCATAAAGTTTGTCACGATACCATTCGACATAATGATCATTTATAAACATGATAGTAATGTTAAAATTTGTATATTTTCGATGTATAGACCGACTTCCATCTATAAACTTGTCATAAAAATTTTAATCAACAATTAATTATCTCAATAGTTGAAATCACGAGTCAATTGCAGCTAGACTCCCATAGAAAACCTAGAAGCACTGGACGGCCATTTCGTCCTAGTAATGGGACCGACTTCAAGAGGCATTTCTAGGAGTTCTAGTGATGAGCGGTGACCAATGGAGTTCAACTAGGTCTGTTGTAAGATATCAACTCACTGAAGACAATGGTGTACGATGACTCGATTTCGTGGACAAGTCGGAGTTAGACATTAACATCATTGGACGCCAGCTCAGTAGTCTAATGGTGAAACACTTGCACGTGAAACTGATAGGTCCTGGGTTCGAAACTCGCGGAAGACTGGATCGTGGATGCACACTGCTTAGGAGTCTTACACTAAGACGAAACGGCCGTCCGGTACTTTGAGGTTTTCCATGGTTGTCTAACTTCAAATAACTCATGATTTCAATCTGTGAAATTTTTTAAAATCTCCACAAAACCCCTTCTCAATGACATTGATGTCTATCACTATAATAATAGATTTTATAAAAGTTTGAATCCTGTAAAATGTATCATTGAAAAAATAATCTTTTTTTTACTTTACATCTTTTCTACTATCATAGTTAATCATTTACCAATCTTCCTTCTTCACAATTTATTAAAAGTGTCTAGAAACATTGAATGAAAGTACTTTTTTTAACTATACTGTTTGTTATAAGGATAAAATAAAAAGAAAAAGCTTCATTTTAATAAATATGTTCATCAAATTGTTTTAATTAAATTTTTCCGAAATTTCTTTTTTTTTTATTTTTTAAATTTTATTATTGATTGATTTCCATCCTCTGATTGTTTAATTTTCTTTCTTAATTTCTAATCCTTTTCAGTAAAATCTAATTCAATGTTTGGTGATGACAAACAATCATCTGGTCTTGGCATTATCCCTTCAGCTATCTCTTGGTTATTTCGATTAATCACTGAACAAAAAGAACGTACTGGTGCAAGATTTTCTGTTCGAATATCTGCTGTTGAAGTGTATGGTAAAGAGGAAGCACTTAGAGATCTTCTCTCTTCTGTTTCTAATAGTAAGTTGACGGATAGTATATATATATTGAAGAGAACTAAAAATTATCTACTTTTTCTATGTTAATAAGATTTCTGATTGAAGAACGACTAACAAATTTGTGTTACTTAGAGATAAAAAAATATTCTCACCTTTTATTTAATTCTATTTATTGACTTTGATTGTTTTTCATTTCCTGTTAGTTAAAACGAAATTCTAATTGACGCCATTTTATTTTATGTACAAACAGGCTGATTTTGTTTCTCAGGTCATTTGATTACGTGTGTGTTTGAGTGAGTAAGTGAGTTTAGTGAATGGAAGAAAGAGAAAGGGACTTAAATGATTACTTACTAAGTACAAATTTTCTGAAAAAAATCAATGGTTTGAAGTAAGCATCAGAAATGTGTTTCAATTAGTTGAATATCGTGACTAAAATTAACAAATACTGATAAAAAGTCTGTTCTTTATCAAAACATCTCACTGAAACATGTATACTGATAAACATTTTCCTTACATAGGTGAAGGAAAACAAATTATTTTTCCACCTAGGTTAAAAGATGAAAACAGAAATGCTCAACGTAGAGCAAATAAGTGAGAGTAAGAGAAATGTTAGACCATGTTACGATTCGAACATGTGGCTTTGTGGTTTTCTCTCATACACCGTCATCATTAACATTCATAAATCAGTTTGCGTGAATTACAAATAATAATGAAACTGGATATTGAAAAGTTTTGAGATTGGCAGGAATATGTATGATTGTTTGAATTTTCTTTTCACTCTTAATTTCAAAACAACTTCTCACAAACTATGTTCACTAGGAGGGTTGGCAATGTTGCAGCTGCGTATTTTTAGGTGGTATTTCATCCGTCAAAAACAATAACAAACATAAATGAAATGACAAATATGTAATTAAAAATACAAGTGAAACAAAATAATACCTATTTTCAACTAGTTTCATGTGAAAAGAGCTCAAATTTGTCTCACTGATGAAACCCGTAAAAAAGAATTAAAATTCACTTGTGATTTTTTAAGCGAAAAGAATACACTCTAAAGTCCCTGCTGAAACTTATGACGGTGATAAGATCTGAAGCAAAACCACCGAAACAAACAAATAAGCTACTATTCCGAAATATAACAGCTTAGACGTTCCAGTGAAATAGTGATTAGACGTATAAGAATATCTCCTGAATGAACAGTAAAAGATGCAAGATTATGCACATTATGCTTCATCCAGATATTATTGGGTTCAAGAAATAAAGATTAACCTCGTAGTTTGACTGTCTGTGTGTAATTTTACCATTTCTGCTGGTCCTATGAGGCTAGTTATATTGGGCGTGAACCATGAACTTATATCGTTGAATTTTTGAATATCGACTTGGATTGTTAACCAAAGGACAAAATAAAGAAATCGAAAGCTCCATTTACAGATATTTAACCGTTACTTTTTACCATATTAACACTAATTTAATTTTCAAAGTTATCTATGGAATTTCGTAAAATCTGTCCTATATTTTCAAATTTAATGTTTCACAGATAACTGAAACCTTAGGAAAGCCCACCAATACACCTATTGTTTGTCTAAAGAAAATGTTTTTACAGACTTTTCATTTACCCTAGCCTTCTACTGAACTGCTCCTAATATTGCTAAAATACCTTTTCAGTTCCATTCAATTTTAATTTCTAATTTTATTCTTACATAATCTGTCTTAATAACCTAATTATTTAGTTTTCTTTACACTTCATATATTATTTATTATTAACCTTAATGTCATCTATGAAACAAAACATTTTGAGATATACTGTTTTGTTATTATAACGAAAGAAGTTGTATGAAATAATATTTAAGGTACTTACGCCTGTTACTCCTCGTGGAGGAACATAGGCCGCCCACCAGCTCTTTCCAGTTGTTATTCATCCTTTTCATATCTGATTCTATTTCCCAATGTATTGTGTTCTTTGGTCTTCCACCTTTTCGCTTTCCTTCAGGATTCCAAGTTACGGCTTGCCTCGTGATGAAGTTTGGCGATTTCCGTAATGTGTGTCCTATCCATTTCCATCGTCTTTTCCTAATTTTCTCTTCAGCTGTAAACTGGTTTGTTCCCTCCCAGAGAAGGCTGTTGCTGATGGTATCCGGCCAATGGATGTTGAGTATATTGCGTAAACAGCTATTTATAAATACTTTTACCTTCTTGATGACGGTTGTAGTAGTTCTCCAGGTTTCCACTCGGTACAGTAGAATTGTAATATTTAAAGTAACTGAGCTATAAATAGACAACAATTACAAATTATTTCAAGGAATGTTTATATATTTGGACTTTATTGTCTAACACACAACTACCTGTATTCACAAGTTTCTGGGTTTCCTTTTTCTTTTTTGACATAATAAAGCTACAGATGCAGCAGGAGCAAATGCACCTGGTGTTTACCTTCGTGAAGATCCAATTTCAGGCACTCAACTAGAAAATCAAAGTGAACTTAGAGCACCCACAGCTGATAAAGCAGCATTTTATTTGGATTCTGCGTTATCTGCTCGTTACCAATCTATAACAACTGATGGTTCACCAGCAAAATCTCTAACAGATTCATCACCTTTAGACTCTAATTCTTCTAATCCAGCAATATTATGGAAAAGAAACTCACATTTATTTTTCACACTGCATATATATCAATACAGAGTAGAAAGAAGTGGTATCGGTTCTGGTGGTAAGTAAAATTCTAGATAGACTTACATATTTAAGTTAATTTAATCCATTTTTTTGTATACCATAACAGTAATAAATATGACATAATTTTGTACAATACTATAGTAGCATAATGTTATGCCAAAAAAGTGAGTTTCTAGAATAAATGATTGTTCTTGAAGTAATTATTGTCGTTGTTACTGTCATTAATTATTACACATTCAATTCAAGTTACAAGGATTATGACTGGTATTTTATTTATAAATAGATTAATAAAGGGGTTTAGTGGATGTTGTAGTAATTTAATAGTGGAATTGAAAAGTCAATTAAAGCTAAACCACCTTGGAAAACCTAGAGACACTAGGCCGCACTGGACTACAATCTACACAAAACCCCTTTCTGATAATAATCATCATGTGCTCACCAGTGACTGGCTTCAAGAGGTAATTCCTAGAGTTCTAGTGATAAGCCGTGACCAGTTCAGTTCAATCGTACTTGCTGTGAAACAGTAACTCACTGAAGACAATGGTGTACGGTGGCATGATTTCGTGGATTGGTTGAAGTTAGATATTAACACCATTAGTGGTCTAGGGGTTATGCTTTCGCGCGTGAAGCTGATAGGTCCTATGTTCGAATCTCGCGGGGGGCGGGATCGTGGATGCGCACTGCTCAGGGGTCCTATACTAGGACAAAATGGCTTTCCTCTGCTTCTAGATTTCTCAAGGTGATCTGGCTTTAATCGACTCATGAATTCACCTATTTAATTAATTTAATAAAGTTGACTTAGTGTTTTATGTATTTTCAAATAAAGATAAAAACATTTTAAGATAAGGATAGGTTATTTCATGAATTGAACAAATTAGAAAAATGGAGCGAATTTCATATAACAAAGGTATATAGAAACTAGTAGGTATGTTATTACTATCGAGAGAATGAATTAATATTTACCTGCAAGAATGCTCTATCATAAAAAGAATCTAACTGTTTATAATGGATTAAAACCTATTGAATGAAATAGATTTACACTTAATTTATTGTACAATTAAAACGATAGTTACATTTACAGAACACTATCACATTTTTCTAATGAATTACTAACATCAAAAGAGGCCTTGTAAAATAGGTTCTCTGTAATAAAGTTATGTAAATTAGGCTTTACACTATGACCATTAACATAATAACAGAAAAACATCTAGTTAAATACTTATGGGAATAAAGGAAATGAGAAATGAATCTATCATATTATTGGATAATATACTGATATGACTGACATTTGGAACAATCTATTGCTAACATATTCTTCAGAGTAAATACAAACTATTCATTTCAGACTACTGATTTTTCTTCATTGAAGGTTAGTTATTGATTTTTTGAACTTGTATTACTTTTGAAAATTATAGTTTCTTGATATTTTCTGTTCTTCGATTGTTATGAAAGACCAATTTCAATATTACTAAAACCTATACTGCTCAAGTCTGTACAATAGTATAAGTAACTCGTGAATACTACAGACCAATAGATGTTTATCACTTTCATTACAGTTGAAATTATTATATAGAACTTTGATGTATATTTCGATTATATCTATTGTTGATGTACTACAGTTATTTTTTGAATAATTTATCACTTACTGATTAGTTTGAATGAGGATTCCAAAAAAAAGCATTTGATCTAGATCTAGATCTGTTGCCTATAAGATCAGAAATGGCTTTGTTTTTTGTATCATTCTTAAAGAAATTTTATGTTTTCAGAATAATCACAATATAGAGAAAATATACTGGTCCTAGAAATAAGGATTATGAGAATGCTATTTACGTTATCTTCTAATTAAAATACTTTCTTATGTACATAGTGAGTTTTTTTTATTAAAGAATGATTGGATTATACGTTTAAGGAGGGAAAACGTTTCCATCTTTCTATGATCATATGATTCTGTATTCTTTTGATTATAAGAGTAAATATTTAACAATGTTTTTAGAATGTGTTCAAACTTCTAAAGTAAATTCTAGATTTTTTTCTCATATTCTTAATATATCGTAGCCGTAGAAATCATAAGTATCTAATGGTTAATATTGTTTTAATTGAACTCTTAATATATAATGTCCATTTAAAGAATGATGATGATGAAAGATTATTATGTTTTATCCGTAACTGAAATACATATTTCACTGTTCAGTACTTTCAGGTTCTCAGTGGTAGTCTAGTTTACATCGACTCATGAATTCAATTATTAAAATTAATACAAAACTCTCATTCTAAAACACATATGACAGTCTTCATTTTTTATAATAAGTTACAAGTAAACGGGATGTGAGAATTACATCCGATTAGAAACAAAGATGGATAGTGGTATGTAGTGGAATCCAGGATGGATGTTTCGTCCTATTCGTGCCAGCATCTCAGAGTTGATGTCCACTCTGGGACTCTAATCCAAAACCATTCGCTTCAAACGTTATCACGTTGTCCATTTAGCTATTGAGTTTTGAGAGCCACTTGCGTGTATAATGGGGTGAAGTTTAAATTTACACGGTATTGTTTACTTGAATCTTTCCATTGATGTTTATGACTGCAGTTGATTAGTATCTTATTGGTATATGTGCATACCATGCGTATTGCCTTAATTCACAAGCATTATATTCAAAGATGGATAGTGGCTAGCAGGTACATCCAGCTGATGAGTCTCAAGTAAGACGAATTAAGACAATACGCACAGTACACGCATATGCCAAAAAGAGACTGATTAATTGCGGTCCTAAACATCAAAGGGAAGATTGGATTAAACAATATCAAGTGAATGTCTTTTCAATTAGATATTTTTTAAAACTCTTTTAAAAGAGTACTCTGTAGAAAATGTTGTAATCACATTAAGAAATGTCTATAATTGTCATATGAAAACGTGATCTAGTAGTCTTATGTCATAGTTGAAAAGGAATTGATATTTTTACATTTCAGCTTCACGTGTTTATTGAAGTTGAATGATTTAACATCATGAATCAAAGCAATACAAAAAATGATAATTCATGTCATTTCTAACAAGTTTTATTGATTCATATGTCAAAAGATTGATTTTGAAAGAGAAAAAAGAGTATTAAGTGGACACATTCTGTAGCTCGTCTCCAGTAATATTAATTTTACAATTGTTAAACCACCTATTAATACTGCGATGTGTGCTACTGATGTCGACAGTCACTAGTGGTATGTATCATCAATTGAAAGTGAAATGCCTGGTGGCATAAGGTTAATAAGATCAAAGGAAAGAGAACTAGAGCAGTGAATGATTAGTGTGAAGACGAAAAAACAATGAAGTCTGAGAAGATTGATTGACATTTTTCAAATGAAGCATTTACTGTATGGTTCTTCAAAATTTAATAAGAAATTCTGTCATCTGATGTTGAAATACATTTAGTTGTCCCCATTTGTGTTCTCGTTCAATACAACACCAATCACTTTTTTATCGTTTTAAAGTTATTTATAGCAATTACCAAGGATGATAAACGGTTCATAATGTGTTGGGTTCATAGTTACTATCACGTGACTTAAGTCTTATTTATACGTTCATATAAGAATAATTACTAATTAATCACTGCTATAATAGACTGCCTTGAACAGCTTCTTTTTATTTCACAGATTGAAATCATGAGTCAGTTGAAGCTAGACCACCATTGAAAACCTGGAAGCACTGGACGGCCGTTTCGTTCTAGTATGGGACTCCTTAGCAGTGCGCGTCCACGATCCCACACCACGCGGGGCTCGAACCCAGGACCTACTGGCTTCGCGTGCGAGCACTTAACCATCAGACCACTGGGCCGGCATCCAACGGTGTTAATGTCTAACTTCAACCAATCCATGAAGTTGCGCCACCGTACGCCATTGTCTTCAGTGAGTTGAACTCCACTGGTAACGGATTCTCACTAGGTGCGCACTGCTGAGGAGTCCCATACTAGGACGAAACGGCCGTCCAGTGCTTCCAGGTTTTCAGTGGTGGTCTAGCTTCAACTGACTCATGATTTCAATCTGTAAAATTTCTAAAACTCTCCACAAAACCCATTCTGATTCTTTTTATTTATTTAACAATTAAATGAATTTTTCATCTTCAAATTATCTTTCTATCTATTAGAGAATTTTCACTGACTCATCTATTTAAACTTGTATACACTTGTTGGATCTTCTTGGATAACTCAATAATATGAGTTGTTGTTAGGCACTTTATAGTTGCTATCTAAACTATATATGACTTAATGGTTTGTTTCACTTGTAAACTATCCATTTAATTTTCATACATAGATTTACAGAACTTTACGAATGAAATTATCAATAGAAAAACGTATTTAAAAATTAAAAAAAGTAACCTCATAGTCATTTGAATTTTCTTTCACCGTCGTTGACCAGCTAGTTTTCATTGACTGTGCTTGTTTGTTCTAAAGAAAGTTTGAGAATATTTGGCATTGAATTTTGTTTTAGTTAAATGACTGTCGTCTATCTTTGATCAATGTTTTCAAGTTATTTACAACCTATAACTCTTATACTTTATATTTCCTTGGCCTTTGTGATTAACCAACGATAAAATGTAATAATACTGTTATCCATTATGTTTATTTATGGCTTAATGAGGACTTTTCAATGTAACATAACTAATGACTTTGATTTTTTTATATGATTTGATAAAGTCGCTGGTGGTCGGAGTCGGTTACATTTAATAGATCTGGGAAATACAAAACTATCTAGAGATATTGAAACAGACATTTCAGCGGATACGGATTCGCAGAATTCAGAAAACAAACAAACATCAACTTCATTAAACGATTCGGTGTTATCACTTTCTTCCATGACCTCAGTTGTCTTAGCATTAATCAATGGCAATAGACATCATCCTCATAGAAATAGTAAGCTTTCACAAATGTTACGTGAAGCTATTGGAAGTATTGGTTGCCGAACATGTATACTTATACAAACATCACCAAATGTAAATTATTATCATGAAAATTTGCAGGTAGGCTATATATATAACTAATTTCACTTATATGTTTATCAAAATGTTTGGAATACTATGAATTTCGTCATATCTTTATTGTTTTTATCGCTTCTTAAATTTTATCAGTTTCATATTGTATCGCATCAAATTCATACACTAATCTTTCCATTCTTTTGTTAGTAATCATATTGTAATTAAACAGACAAAAATTTATGTTTTAATTAGAGTAGGAAGGCAGGCAACACTTCGATGCAAGATTCTAATTCCGTCTTATTTGGAACTTGCCAACCGAATTTCACTGTACCCGGGTTAATGTTCGCACCAAGACTCGAGCCCGGTAACTTTCGTTTCAAATTACCAACGCGTTTATCCACTTAGTTATTGATTTTAGATAATCACTTGGTTGTACAACAAAGGTGAATTTTTACTTATTCGTAAGGGTTTTTATTGTCGATCCAAACCAATAATTTATAAAGTTTTAAATCCTTATCTTGATCAAATATAACCAACAATCAATTATAACCAATCAATATGTTATGTCAGAACAAGTGATGGTAACACTAATAGAGTGACCAATGTTACTAAAAGCAATATTTTCCCTTAATGGATTGAATCAAATAGCTCAAATAAACATATCTTAAAAGACAAAGTCAACTAAATAAGTATACACAATAAGAGATTTAATTCATAATTTATACACTACATATTCATTCAAGTTTGGTGTAACTCATGAATTTAACTATCATAAGTGAATTAGTAATCATTCCTGGGCAACATTGTCTTCACGCTTGTAAGTATTTTCTAGATGATTGTCTGTTAAACTGAGCTCTTAGCAGATATTTTAGGGTAAAATATGTTTGTTATGGGAAGTCTCTTTGAAGCATTTCATCAATCGTAGGTAAATAAATGTCGTTAACATCTGAACGTACTCGTGATTGTGAATTTTCATTTAATTAAAAGAAACTGATTAGTTGTTAGACGTTATTCAATCTCATAGTATGGATAAATTCATTTCAATGGATTATTCATGAGTTTGAGGATTAAAACATTTAAAGGATTTTGCATTGATGTTTTACCAATATTTCATCAACAAATCGAGCGTTTCTTCATATCACACATCATGTCAAGTATCATGATGTTCAGTATGTTTTAGATCACATGACAATGATAATAAGGGAGTGGAATAAATATTTGAGGATGATGCCGACTTAGATCTATTGCTTACTGATATTTTCAGTCAGAATGTTCCTTCAATAGCTATTTAGTGCTGAAGTTACATTTATTACGCATAACTTAGATCAGCACAGAATAATTTATCTAGTCCACTACTACGTTTTTCTTTGAAATGAAAATAGTTTGGAAATTGCATATTGTACATTTCTTCTGACCGTTTATTAATAACTGAGGTCTAGTTCATAAAGTGTTGAACGTCAGAACATTATTGAATAAGCCTACTGATCAGAATCTATATTAATCCTTGAGTTACATTCTATGTTGTTAATATTTTAATTAAGTTAGCTTATCCTGGAAGTTTTTCCTTGGGTTTATTTAATCAACTTAAAACTGTACTTTAATTTTGGTAGTTACCTCATCTGTAGCCGAAATAATAAGTTTTTCAAGTTATTTCATCACTTTGTTTTTTCTTTCATTAAATAGCTTTTACAGTTTGCATCTAAAATTCAAAGAAGTCGACGCCATAGGACTCATGAGAGAACATTAGTAGGCAGTAGTTCAAATAGCAGTGAGATAAATTCTAAGATTGATGATCAGAATACTAGTTCTGAAGACAGTTCTTCTTGTGATAGTTTTGGTTTAAGGCGAGCAGGACGGTTACGTTTAAATATGGGATTACGCTCAGCTATGAAACGTTCAAATGGATACAAAGGATTTTCTACAAAATATAGGCATTATGGGCCTGATAGTCTCTTAAGTGTACCTGCTTCATCTGAGAAAGATTATACATCTAGTAGTGAACAATCATGTGATACTGTTATTTACTTAGGACGTCAAGGTCTACTGAGTCATCAATATGATCAAGATGATAATCAGAAGATACGTTCTCGACTTGGTAAACCAACATCAGGAGCAAGTATGGATACAGGTTCAGTAAGTTTTTGTATATGTTTACTTGTATTTGTCGGTATGCATCCGGTTATCGACAAATAAGATTAACGATAACCTATTTTTAGTAAACGTTGATTACAATTATAAGCATACATGATTTAAGTTTTTGATAATCTATATCCTAATATCAAGTACTCCTGTGTAGGCGTCACCTACGCCGGTAAATTTATTTAAAGTTAGGATTACTTTTCTGGGAACTAATTTCCCTTTATAATAAAAACAAACAATTCAGACAAATTACTGATTATTCATTTTCACATTCAAGTGGTTGGAGACAATCGATATTAGGCCCTGAACCCGAGTTATGTGGAAGTAACGTAATTTGATTAAGAGGAGGTTTATTTCTAATAACTTTTCACCATAGTATGTTTTAGGTTAGTAATAATTTTGTAGCTAGTAACATCTAAAAATTAAGTTATCAACGTATAAATCTAAGATTTGATGTTATAATAATCTCATTTTCGAAAATAAAAAAATGATGTTGTGGAAACGTTGAGAGATAATTCCTCTGGTGGAAATTTGTAGCTCAGGTGGATGATTTTGATGGAGTTTTGTTCTCTGAGCTGGAACAAAACTCCATCAAGATAATTCCTATGTTTCATACATTAATAGTCCTGATGACTGTTATTAGATAACTTCCAACGGTGTACAAATTTCAAAAGTAAATACGAAGCATAGTGCTGATCATAAGGCCACAAGCACACGAAGCGAATAAAAATAGAAATGAGAATACAAATGAATGAGAATAAATGTGAAGGAATTAGTAAATTGGATTTAAAAACCACACGTATAAGAAAGCTAATGAGTCACCAAGAGAGTTAAGAAACTGACATTTAAGCTAACAAAAGGGATATTAGTGTACGCTGTAACACATGATCCAATATACATGGTGATAATAACATGATGATAATACCAATAGTAATACGGTGATATAAACAAGTTGTCACTGATCAAATGATACTGTCTGACAAATACGCTAACTGAAAGCCTTCACTAAAACGTATACAGACCTAAGTGTGAGTGGTGTTACAATATACGTTCAAGTTACAAAACTGGATGATATGAACACATTTGTAGAGTTTGAGTGTGTTTGGAATATTGCTGTGTTATAATATTTGATAGAGCTATCGGCTTAAGCAAAGAGTGGATATTTTTTTTCTTATAGTACACCAGTTTTAGAGTTCCCATTCATTTCCATGTATTCCCAGATAGAATAGGTTGTTTTATTACTGATGATCTAAAGTGTTTTATCCCGAAAGATATTAAATTATAAACAGAATCAGGTTATAAAATGTATTATCCGTGTAGTTTAGATACTAGCTGACATCACTGTTAATAACTGAGTTATTCACGAATATATATATCTAATATTTATATCTAATTAAGCATATTTTATCACACTGCGTTGAGACAATGTAAGTCAAATTATATTCAAATATATGACATACATATTGTTATTTAGGAGGCAAGCAGTGGAAGTAAAGTGAAACAATTTGAAGGACAACAATTACATGATTCACCAGTTGGTTCGTCTGTTGGTGTAAGACGTGGTAGTGGAGGAGCTGAGAGCGGTTCCTTAGGTCATTCAGGAAGTCATACAAACTCTGGTGACCATTGTTCACCACAAGCAGTACATTCCAAGGAACGTAAAAGATCAGCACCACGTACAAATATTTATGCATGGCCACGTAATGCAGTGAAGAATGCAATTGAAACTTTAAGTACTCAAAAAGAACAATGGGTTGACGGACCAAAATCAGATTTCCATCCATCCAACCCTAGTCATCAAGCATCTCAAACTACTACAAATGCAGTAGCGAAACCAAGCATGATAGATAAAGTGAGTTTAATGCTTTTGGTTACTTATTTGACTTGAAAATGAAGTAAATTTGTTATTTCATGACTGAACTATTTTTTGAATTTATCACTCAAGGATAGCGAAAACTGAGTATACTATGTTTATTTATATCAAACTGTTTCCCTTGAAGAAATACATTGTAGGATGTATTTATAAAGTACCATACGAAGTTTGTCTCACTACATTTTTAGATCTACTGTCGAACGTAACAAAATGAGTGCAAAATGGAGATTAAAATGTATAAAATAGCGCTGAACTTATTTTCAAAGAATATATAATGTTGTTGATATGAAATATAAGAATATGTTTGTGTACCGATATGAATTATAAAATAATCCACGCAAATGACCATAACGAGTTAAATATTTGCAAATACTTTAAGAATTCTTAAACAAATTAGGAAGAGTACATTTACACATTTAATGTTTCAGTAATGTGTATAAATAATTAAATAACATATTACCTATTTCATATGACTTTCCAGGAAACTCAAGTTGATGAACTAACTAAAACGTCAGTACAAGTGATAATTCCATGTCAGTTAACATCACAAGAAGAGTATCATCCAATTAGTGCCATCTGTACACATACACATCAAAAGGTTCCTGAAAAAGATTATTTGGAGCAAAAAGCTGATGAATTATGTAAAACAGAACATGATAAACAAGTTCAAAATATTCAAAAAAATGTATCCATCAAACCAATTTCTTTAGAAAAGCCAAATATCACGTCTAAATCTAACAAAATAAGCCAAATGGAAAGAATAATTGATCATTGTCCAAATAATGGAGGTAAATATACACTTACTATCTTTTGTACTTCCTTGTACATTGTCTTCTTGTGTTATCACGACATATTTATCCTTATGTCGGATTCACTTAATTTTTTTAAACATCGCTTTCACTGTGAGACTACAACGTGTTTATTTGGCGGTAACCACTGCGATTTTGAACTACTGGTTACTACGAATAGAGAACCACTGTGATTTGCACTACATAAATATGGAGAAAACAAATCAGTTGCAGAATATTTATTTCATCACTCAAAACATGTCGACTTGAACCAAACATGAGCTCATTTATATACTGTTTTTACTTATATATGATGAGTAGTTAACTAATAGTACACATTAGGGAAATATAGAGAGTTAGTACAAAAGCCTATATATGTCACACTGGACGAACTTCACATTAAATCTATGCAAATAAGGTTATCCCGAATATATGTCTGCATGAAATATTGTCAAGATTATACTAAACAGAATATCATACTGGAAATAAAGCAGATATTTCACTACACAGTTACAATACTGAACCCAAAATGGTGGTCTTATAAAACTAAAGTCTAATAGGGTTAAATACGTGATCTGACCTTTTGAAAATGAATTATTCAGATTTTCTAGGAAATAGTAAGACCTGAAACTTAATAAACATGGTTATCCTTTGAAAAGTCTTGTATTTACAAATAAAAATTATCAGGGGAATCATTTCTGTATAAATAAAAGTAATTCCTATCTGTAAGCTGTGAACTTTACTTACGATCGAAACATACATTTTACTTGGCGTATGTTTGATTCTTCGGTTTCTAGTGTTTTAACTTATTTACCTGTTTGATGTTAAAGGTATATATATATATTATTGATTAGTGACTGAGCATACGTAGGTACGTATTCGCAACACCTCTTTTACTCAAGATTTTATGGTACATTGTCTATTGTTCACTAAAGTAATCATTTTTATTCCAGCTGGGATATATATTCATTTCAGCTCATTTCAAAGTTACTTTCTGTTTTTATTTTGCCTGATACAACTTCTTTGATTTCAAATTAAGGCAAAAACAAAATCCTATTTATAACTAGATTGATTCCCTCTTATTATGATTATTATTTTCATGATAAAAAGAATGTAACATAATTCATGTATAAATCTTGTCTTCTCACTTTATTTGTTTATTCTGTTATTGACTAACTCTTGATTTTATTTCTTACAACAGTCTAATTACCATCGTCTCTGTAATATATATATGAAGAGTATACAAATTATACATTCACCTTTTACACATAGTTTTCTTGTAAGTACTAACATAGTAAGTAAATAACAAAAAGGTGAAAACACAATGATAAGTAAACAAATAAATAAACTATATGAAAGTAGTTCACCATACTTTATGACAACGAAATGATTGCCTCTTTTATGATATATGTTCTTTTTCATTCATATTCATCGAGTCATACAATCTTTCTTTCTTTTCGATTTTTTATGACAATAATATCAAATTTATTTGTAATACCGCTTATACATAATAGCTAATATGCAACATATACGTGTAAGGATATACTGTTAGAAAAATCATTCAATGAAGTTTTGATTTTAGAAAGTATTAACTATCGTTAATTTTGAAGGTAGAAAACAGGAAGTGTTGTGCTTCGTGCTTTATTATTATTATCTAGTCCTGATATATATATCGCAGTGTGTACGTAGGTATATAATGAAAACATTAAAAAAACCCGGGGTGAATAAGGTCTCTGAGAACATTTCATATGCTCTATGAAACATTGAGAATAATAAAAGGTGAAAGATAACTAAGGTATTCGTACTAGTTCATATTAATGGTTTGATATTAAAAGGTAAAAAGTCTTTGAACTAATTATTTTATTCAAGGTAGGTGTTCATAAGTTAGCAGAAATAAATTCTTTGAAAAACTGACGATTTCAGTTGGTTTAATAGAAGCTAATAAATTACCGAAGGTATTGAACAACTGAATAAATTGTAAGTAGTATGTAAAACTTTCATTGAATCTTCAAAATATGTTAGTTTCGTTTTAATAATACATATTTTTTTTATCAAGATTCAGTTTTACTTGTAACATACAAAGTCAGAAAAAATAAACTAATTCAAAATTAAATTACCTGGATGTGAGCTGTTACAAAAATTATTAAGTGTTATTATCATTTGAGAATATTACTGAGATATTAAAGTCAAATGAATTGAATAATGTGGAAAAGAGGCTAATGAGTAGATATGTTGACTGAATTATATCATACACATAGTTCCCTTTATTATCTTAAAGAGAGCAAGAACAAAGATTGGTGCAAAATAATATGAATTCATTTTATTTCGTTAGTTTCTCATCAGCTGTGTACAACTTATAATATTTTAATATCGACATACTTATACATAAAAGGGTGATGAAAGATGAATAAATGTATCATGGTGTAGCGAAGATTTCGATAGAGTTAATGTGGTCATAAAATTTTGTGTGGAATAAATAAAGTTTGAGAGGAAATGTTCCGGAACATTGAAATAGTGATTAGAACTCATGAAAATAGATTAATGGTAATAAAGAAAATATGAATTGAAATCAGTTAGTTATGTATGATGTAATTTAAATTTCAGAAAGAGTTGAAATAATGATGCAATAAATAAACAAATAGAAATAAATGAATAAACAAAAAAGAAGTGTTATTGTTACTAAGGTAAAGAAAGACTTATTACTGTCTCTTTTTGTATACATAGGTCTAGTTTTAGACGTTTGATTGCTAATGCTTCAGCAAATTTCAGAAGGTTGGAGCTTGATAGTTTATTAATCACCTTGAAGGACTTCAGTGCACCGACTTCGTGTCCTGTGTCAAGGAGATGTCTTGCGATGGCACTGTTGAATGCTTTTAATCCATTTGATGTTAAACTTTTCGAAATATGTTCTTTGAATCGGACGTAGGCTCTCCTTTCTGTTCTACCAATGTAACTGCTTTGGCAGATATATGTGAATTTGTATACACAGTTGGTGGTAACATGAAAGGGATACTTGTCGACCTTTGATTGTGTCAAAGAACATGTTGTTTTGGACAGGACAATCAATTTCGCTGCAGGATAAGTTCTCGTCAGTGCGGTTTTTAGTCTCATATTGATTGATCCTGTGATGTCGTCACCTTTGAATTGAAGTTGAATAAAAACAGGCTTTTTATTTGTTGTAATTTCTTTGGGTTTTTTATCTTCATGTTTGCCATATTTCTCAATAAATTTCAGTGAGTATCCGTTATTTTTTAAACATTTTTTAACATTCATAATTTCTCTTCTGGTGTATCGGCAATACATATTCTTTCTGTTCTGTAAAACAGTGTTTTGACAAGTGCATTTTTGTAACTGATTGGACAAAAGCTATTGAAATTGAGATAACTTCCATTCCATGTGTCTTTTTTATAAACTGAACGTTGAAGTGTACAATCCTTTCTTCATTTTATCTCGATAATTCATTCATTCAATTCATATTTTCTTTATTACCATTAATCTATTTTCATGAGTTCTAATCACTATTTCAATGTTCCGGAACATTTCCTCTCAAACTTTATTTATTCCACACAAAATTTTATGACCACATTAACTCTATCGAAATCTTCGCTACACCATGATACATTTATTCATGCTTAATCAGCCTCTTATTTATAAGTATGTCAATATCTGTAATAATGTTGAATTCTAAATATTTTAGGTTGTAAGCAACTGATAAGAACCTAATGAAATAAAATGAATTCATATTATTCTACATCAATCTTTGTTCGTGCTCTCTTCAATGAATTATATCATTAAAGTGATAAGTGTTTCAAAGATTTGTTGACTTATATCAAACTATTCCAAGAAATATTCACTTGAAATAATTAGTTCCCTTGATAAATTGAGAAGACAAAAGTTTTTTTTACAATATATCTACTTTTAGTGTACATTGAAAGTTAGAATGATTGAATTCAATTGAATTCAAGTAATTATATGCTATAAAAAAGACTTTATTGAGACATTGAAGTATTATTTTTGTGGTGAAAAAAATAATCAACAAAATAATAATAATAACATTTAAATATTTGAATTCATGAGTGAATTAACTATCATGGCGAACCTTAAAACACTGGATGGCCAATCCGTCCTAGTATCTGACTCCTTAACAGTGCGCAACTTTGATTCGAGCCCAGGACCTATCAGTCACAGTCGCGAACGCTTAAACTGTAAACCACTGAGTTGGCATCAAATGGTGTTAATATCTAACCTCAACCAAAATCCACGAAATTGCATCACCGTACACCATTGTCTTCACTAGTCTTTCATGGTGGTCTAGCTTTAATTGACTCATGAAATCAACTATTAAATTACTACAATCTCCCATCAAACCCCTTTCTGATAATAATTTTTATTCTGCTAAATTTAAAAGTATAATATACTTTTTTTTTAGAAGTACAGCATGGCGATACAACACTGAGCAGTCAATGTTCAACATGCGTTATGGCTGGTTCACTTATGAACCAGAGTAATTTAACTGTAGAAACAGGTGATTTAACAAGTATAGTACCAAATGGAAATCATATCCAACTTGTTAAACCACAATCATTAGAATCATGGACTGTGAATAACAATACTAATAATAGTAATAATAATCTAAATGATCATGAATTAAATACACAAACAAATTCTATTCCTCATACATCTAATGTAAATCAGATAACAAATGTAAATCCTATTATGAAACAATCTTCTAATGAATGTTATTTAACTAAATCATTTATGAATCATAGTGATACAAATGCACCTATAGCTAAAGTTAAACCATTTGTTAAAGATTGGATTCAAAAGCATAGCACATTACCAATAAATACTACTATGCAAGAAGATTTTACCAAAGTATGTTGATTGTTTCATTTTATTAATGTAAAAAATTTAATAATAACTCATTAAACAGTTCACTTTGAAACTGACGTAGTAAATAACATATCAGTGAAACAGAAATGGTACTTTTATGTAATGATAACTTAAACGGTCAGATGTTTAGAAAAAATAATACACCATGGTTTCATCATAATACGGGTATTCTTGTCAATGTATACCTACTACTCCATCAGAGGTTGAATCTATAACTTTTAGGCATAGTTACAGGCTCTTTATCTGTAGATTATTTAGTTAGTATCTAATGATTCACATTTATATCTTCAGTCAATTTATATTTAACTAAAATACGAGGCATTGTATTAAAAATCACGTGTTTTTGTGTCCAGATTGGATAAATATTCGCGAAGTTCTATAGAGAAGCAGTAGTAATTAAAGTTCACCCATGTACAGCACTGAAAAATTTATAACTGATGACAGTGGCAGAATAATCGTCCAATATCGTTAACTGGTTAAATAGAAATTCTCAACAAATGAATGACAACTCAAGAAATCTAAAGTTAACACAATTATTGCTAAGTAGGCAGGTCTTGCGCTTCACCTCTTATAAAGTTTCAGATAAACAATGATGAGTTCTATAATAAAAATAACTGTCTAGTGCCCGATAGTTATAAATATCTGCTGAATTGGCCATTCCTTAATGTAATTGCATTGTTAATTTAATAAAATTAATTCAGTATTGCTTCTATTGCTCCATTTTTACATTGTTACTCAATTTTCAGACAAACGAAAATCATCAATTACAATTGATGAAATCAGATGGAAATGAATTATGCACCGTAATAAATGCAAATCTTAGTATGGCACTTGGAGAGATTGGTAATGATGGTCAATCTATCAGACATCATATGTGAGTAAATTTAATAAAGTATATGCTAACATAGATGGGCGCGCAACTTCGTGGATTGATTGATGTTAGAAACCATCATCATTGGATACTGGTTCAGTGGTCCAGTAGGTTAAGCGTTCGCGCACGAGACTGAAGGCCCTGGGTTCGAATCCCGCGAGCGGGATCGTGGATGCACACTGCTGAGGAGTCCCACAATAGAACGAAACGGCCGTCCAGTGCTTCCAGGTTTCCAAAGGAGGTCTAGCATCAATCGGTGCATAATGTTGTATTTGGAAATGCAAGTATTTAACATGTCCTAAGAGTAATTAGATGATATCCTACCGACGAGAATAACTAATCATTAAAAATTAGTTTTTAAGACCTCCATTAACTATTCACACTAATACATGAGAAGAAATACGTATTTCGTTGTCATCATAATACAAGATGCTACAGTTAATTTTTAGCTACATTTAGATTGTCCTTTTTTGTATTTGTATCGAAAGAAAAAATTACACTTGAAATATAGTCAGTGGTAATTGTACCAGTAGTTACAACATTTTGATCATAAAGTAAACATGGAGAATGGTAGATTTATTGTTTTTTTCTCTAATTTATTAAAAATCTATTAAGCATATTCTACACCCAAGATACTATTAACCATATTCTAAAGTGATGTTATATTCAGTACGTGTATTGAAAATACACTAACTATTATTTTGCAGATTTCATGGCAAAACAGAATTCATGAAGCCTGAAGATAATTCATGCTCGAATATATCTAATTCAAAAGCACTTAGTAATGCATTATTCGGTAATGTTGCTCTTCAGTCGAAACAACCGTTCATTAATTCTCTTCAGACATCTTCAAACTTTGCAAGAATAGCCGCCTGGGTTAAGTCAGTCTCTGTTGAAACTTACAACACACAGGAAAGTGGCCTTAACCAGTCGGGTGAAAGTAATGTAATGATTAAACCTCGTGAATCTTCGACAAATATTTGCACAAACGCTAAACATGACCCGTCAGCTCACCACCAAACATGCTATTGCAGCAATAATTCCCAAAATGAGATTATGTTTTCTGGAGAAAGTAATTTTATCTCTCATCAAATGACACGATCTAGAGTGTGTAATTATGAAAATGCTATAATACAAAGTCCGCAATGTATGAAAATCAGTAAACTACGCCGTGGAAGGTCTGTACCACCTAACTCAATCCAGGAAGGTTGTCATTCTGAACTCCCTTGTCCATTTGATGAATGCACTAAGCAGGATTCAGTCACTGCCTCCGAAAGAACAACTGTTCCACTACCGATTTCTGTCTCTTCTGGTCCGCTTTATGGAAAGGAAGAAAAACTCAACATATCTAGAAAAAGTGACAGAGACATACCATCTTCAAGACGACCTGATGGATCATCCAACCCACATTTACATAAAGAACCACAAGGAGCTTCTGATACTCAAAACATAGTATCATGTGATAATAAAACTCAGTATAACAGTGATATATTTGACGAAAAATTATCACACCAGCCAACTGGATTTTGGGCATCCTCAAAAAAGTCTCATTTTCGTATTAATACAAAACCTTTTCATGGAGAAACTGTGGGATTTTCTCCTACAACAACTAGTCAGTATTCTAACACACATGTTAAAACTTCTCCTTTACGAAAAACATGCTTTTCACCGGAAACAAAGAAAAAATCAAGCAAATTACATCAAGAGAATGAATCACATTTACTTGTTTGTACTTCTCCAAAATCATCCAAATGTCAAAGAACTCATAGTATTTGCTCTTCCACAGAAAGTGAACATTCTTTCAATAAGAATGATGTATTTTTAGATAGTTGTACTATTCATAAATCTGATCATGCACAAAATGATGATAGCATCGGGACGAAATCAAATATTTTACAAACTACCGTAGGAAAAAAGTTATCAAAAGAAATTCGTACTAAAGTAAGTACTCATTTTTGTTAAAATTTATGGCAACTTAAAATATAGAATTCTCAGCGCAAAATATTTAAACAAGATTTCTTTTCTTATTTCTTGATCGTTCCTTACGATTAATATTGAATGGTCGCCAATTAGATGTTAGCAGTTCAGGAATAGACATGTGAATAATGTGTATCCTTTTCGATGTATATTGTCAGTAACCGCGATGTCTCTGATTTGTACAGTGAAATGTTGTAAACTTTTCACGAACGCACCTAAATAGGTTATGGGACTAATAGGAGTAATAATGTGTTAAAACAAACAAGAAAACAGATTATATGTTGAAATATCCAGTTGGCAGGAACAGGTAGCCCAGATATTCAAACAGGTCACGCTGTTATAAGTTATGTCATTTATACTTAACTGTTAGGAATACTTCAGATATTTAAGGTTTCAAGAGTGGTAAGTCAATACCGAACTTAAGAAGACTCTTTAGTTTTAAATTTAACTTCTAACCTTGAAATTAGCTGTGGAATTCATCGAGTTTAAGTCACAGTCATCAATATTAGTGATTTATTAGATCCATATGATTATCCTAGCCAATTATGCACTAGGTGATTTACTTTAAATAATTTTACAGCTTAAATAATATTTTGGTATTATTATTATTACTTTAGAATCAGTTACTAGAAATAGTTCAACTGTGTTGTTTAAGCATCTCATGTCTTTATATTAGCGTAGTTAGATAGTTTAATATCATTTTTTAAATTATAATTTGATTTCATATTAAACTAATCCCAATGAATAAGGTTTTCATTTCAATGACTAATAATAACAGATTACGGTAATAATGAATGAGAAGGAATATGAGTAGTAATTCTGTTTAAGATGATAAGCATATATCATAAACATATCGGTTAGCTTTTCTCTTATTTAACTGTTCACATCAGTTGCAATATTTATTTGAAAAACATTCATGAATTATTCTATATTGAATTTTAGACAAGTAAAGGACGGTTAAGCTTTTTGACAAGTCCATTATTTGGGAAGCGTAAAGAGAAAGAGGCGAAATCTTCTGAAACAGCAGTTGTAAAAGATACAAAACATATTGACCATCAAACTGTAAAGAATTTTGACTTACGTCTTAAACCACTAACTAAAGATTCTGATCATTCCAATCAAAACAAACATTCTTCCTCTCAGGTTGATACGCCTGAGTCTCAAACACGTATAAGATGCATTCGTAGGGATAAATCAAGTTCTAAGCACATACAATCAGAAAAACAACATAATTCGAGTAAGAATACACTATTATCTAATGCACATGCTACTAACATTCCACTCACATTCAACACTTCAATGGCCTCCACAAAAATTTCTTCTATGCAATCAAGTAGTGGACATGGAAGTGAATGTAGTAGTAGTTTACTTACTGAACACACTAGTGCTTGGAATTCAAAAGCAGAACCTAATACATCATTACGATGTCGTTGCAAAAGACATCATCACCATCATCATACTCATCAACATCACCATCATTCAGGAAATGGACAAAGATGTCATAGATGTTTTCAGTTGTCACATGCATGTCGACCAGACCATCATAATAATAGAAAATGTGAGGCAGTAAGTGAAACAAGAAGACCAGCTGATGGTAAGAGAAGTTCAGAAAGTGGTAATTCGGTTAGTGGCCACAGAAAAGTTGAAAACAAAGAAACAGAAGAGCATGACAAACATTGTAATGATGGCAAAGTTCTTCTTGAATCATTTGAAACCGGTAAGTTGTCTATTGGCATCCCATCTTCTAATATATCTGGCTCTGGTCCTCGTCGAGGAGGTGGTCACGCAAGTAGTGGTTACGAGAGTATTGTGAGGGATAGTGAGGCTTCATCACACGCTGATTCTACCAGTGGTAGCTCTGCTGGAGGAGTTGGTGTTATCACTGCGAATGTTAAGAAGAATAAAACTATTCCTCAAAAACATTGTACGACACAAGAATACTGTGAACATTGTCATAGAATTAATCAAACAAATGTATCACTAGATGAAAGAATAAAAGAGTCACAAGTAATTCAAAGTAGTAATATGAATAGTTATTGTAAAGAAGAGCTAGACAAAAATGAACCATCTATTCAAAGCAATAGTCATAAAATTCATTATAATCTACAAACTGTACAGAGATTACACACTTCTAAAATCGATTCAGATGTAAATAATCAAGAGTTATCGTGTCAAGGATTTCAACAAATTCACTTGACATCACCATCTAAGCAGTCTTCTCAACAACATTCAACAAATTCAAAATCCAGTGCAACATCAAAAACTGTAACTTCTCAATGTAAGTATTTTAATGTCTCCAGTTTCCGTTTTAATTTTGCTAAATTATTTCTAATTCAGCCTTATTTATATATTTTAATCCATTTAAAAATTGTTTAACGATCAATTCATTATTACTATAGGAAAATTGAGAAGAATGGGCTTTCAATAATTTTATGAGTAGATTGTTTTAAAGACTATCAGTTAATCTGAGTTCTAACTGACCTTATTTAAGCGAGTTAGTTCAAGTTTGAATATAGCTTCTTATGTTTAAGTTAAATCAGCTGAGTAGTGTCAGGTGTTATCAAACAAAATATGTGACCTACTTAATAACATTCAAGTCTGTAGATAGTCAACGGTCTATACTTCTCAGTCCTATTCCTTAAGTAAAAATATGTTCACTCCATTATTTTTATCTAATCAGCTAGAGATGTCTATCATAATAACTAGTTATCAAATATTCAATTTTATTCATTAGTATACGCCATACAAACATATACTTTGTTCCAATTGATTTTCATTTGTTAGAGACATAGATATGGATGAGGTCAAATGACGGATTGAATTTCACATAGCTAATGATTGTGTAAACCTGGATGGATTATGAATTGACACAATTGAAAGTTTGCAGATTTTCGAAACTGCTTGACTGAATTCAATAAATAATGCGAAGAAGAGTCCGTGGCATAATACTTGCTTAACATTTTTTTCCTCGTGTAGAAGCATAGGCCACCCACCAGCATTTTTCATTGAACTCTATCCTGGACAATTCGGTCCAGTTACTACTTGTCCTTTTCATATCTGCTTCCGATTCTCGACGCAGTGTATGCTTTGACCTTCCTCTTTCCATTTCTTTTCAGGATTTCAAGTTAGAGCTTGCTTCGTGATGCAGTTTGATGATTTCCGTAATGTTTGTCCAATCCATCCCAAAGTGTTTTCTTAGTTTTCTTTTGAGATGGAAGTAGATTTGTTCTCTCCCATGGTAAGCTGTTACTGATGGTATTTGGCCGATGGATATTGAGTGTCGTATGTAGACAATTGTTTAGAAATACTTGTACTATTAGATGATGGTTGCGGTAGTTCTGGAAGTTTCAGCTCCGTACAGTAGAACTGTGTTGAAGTTCGCATTAAAGATTCTAACTTTGATATTGATTGACAGTTGTTTTGAGTTCCATATGTTCTTTAATTGTAGGAATATTGTCCCTTCTTTGGTAATCCCCTCCTTTACTTCTGCATCAGATCGTCCTTTTTCATAGATGATGCTGATGAAGTATGTGAAAGATTCCACCTATTTCAGAGTTTCGCCATCAAGTGTTGATGGGTTGATATTCTCCGTGATGTATTTCAAGATCTTTCTTTTCCCTTATGTACGTTGAGGCCTACTGCTTCTGAGGCTTCTGCTACACTGGCCGTCTTGACCTACATTTGTTGGTGTGTGTGGGATAGAAGAACCGAGTCATCTGTGAAGTCCAAATCGTCTAGTTCCGTGATTCCCGTCAGATGTGAAAGTCTTCATAATCCAGTCAGCCATCAGCGGAAAAAGAAAGGAGGTGAATAAGTAGCTTTATCTGACTCCGATCCTCACTTGGAATTCATCTGCTAGTTTTATTCATGCACCACTCTGCAGTGTAGTCCGGACGATGTTGACAACCTTCTTAGCTACTGACACCATAGTGTCGAAAGTTCCATAATTTTCTCCTATTCACACTGACAAACGCCTTCTCATAGTCAAGGAGGTTGATGCATAGTGACGAGTTCCATTCAATTGGTTGTTCAACGATGAACAGTAGTGTTGTAATTTGGTGTATGCACAACCGAGTCTTATGGAATCCAGCCTGGTGATCACTAAGTTTGGCGTCTACTGAATGTTTCATTCTGTTTAGCAACACTCTGTTGAAAACATTTCCTGATACTGACAGTAGTGTGGTGCCACTGTATTTCTCATACTTGCTGAGATCCCCTTTCTTTAGTATTTTGATGAAGTGTCCTTCTTCCCAGTTCGTCGTTACTTGTTTCTCCTTCCAAATCTTCGTGAATTGAGAACATTAGAAGCCATTGTCAATAAATTTAAATACGAAAAGGGAAAGAACTATCGAAGCAGACAAGGTGAATGAAGTCACGTGAATCTACTGAACAGGTTTTCAGTATTTACAATAGAACATTACAAAAACGATATTTTCAACATGTCAGAAACTACCAGGCAACACTGTTTGTACTAATTATACTATGTCCAACCTGGCACCACTGTATAAATCGGTAGGTGGAGGGTATAAAGGAGCTTGCCTAGACTCCGTTCATATAATATACACGACTGGCGTACACACAAATGATACAGAATCTATGTGGTCAAGGCTGAAGGAATTTCTCTGTGATGTTGTCATCGATTCAAAGGTTGATTGTTGTGGAGCCACATGGATGAGTTTCTGTACCTCACGCACTATAATTTAAGAACACAATCTTAAACATGTGTATCCATTATCTTTCTTGGTTTTCTGTAATCTATCGTTGATGAAGATCGCCTACATTTTGATTTATTAGAATGTTTCAAGATCACTCAGAATCCATAAATTTTAATCTTGTCGAATATTCAGTGTAGACAGATTTCCATCTTTTAAGTGAAACAGTATTTCAATTTAAATGAGTATGTTTATTTAAAATAATGCATGCTAGAATTGGATATAATATATCCTCATTTGTAAGAAATCATTTGATGAAATGTATATAAAAATATAACTTCGTGGGACATAAACTCGTTAAATAATCGTATAAGAAATATAATATTGATATTGCAATCCACTGAACGTATAAGTTATGACTGCTTCAAAGTAATTGATCAAGAATTCTATTTAAAAAGGTGATTAATGTCCAACGTACATTAATTGTAATACAGTCATACATTTTATTAGTCTAGTCACGTATTGATCATCTAAAATCTTTCATCTGCCCTTTATTATTTTGTTTATTTATTTTTTGCACTTTAGCTCACTCATCATCATCTACCTCACATAGAAGTCGTTCAGCTCCTCCTTGTTCAGAAGATACATCTGAAGAAACATCAAGTAGTCCAATTAGTGTAAGATATGTTTCTAATAAACCAAGTGAAAATCTTTCATCTCAAATTTCAACAAATGTTAAGAATTCTGTTCTCGAAAATTCTTCAAATGTTTCATGTATTCTCCCAATGTATGCAGAAGAAGTACAAGTACGTTCTAACATTTGTATTCTATGTTACTATTTTGTAACTTAAGAGATGATATTATCTCTATTATTCTATTATTTCACTATCAGTTTTAAACAGTTTTACTTATATTTTCTGTATTATTTAAATAACAACTATTACAATAAAAGTGTAAGATTAAAACTGTCCAAACTAAAACTTTAGTTTGTTAGAAATTAAAAACTAGGGAAAAATTCATTATTTCAGTGGAAATTACTTACAAATATGCATTATTGATTGAAATCATGAGTCAATTGAAGCTAGACCACCATGGATTACCTGGAAGCACTGGACGGCCATTTCATCCTAGTATGGAAATCCTCAGCAGTGTGCATCCATGATCCCGCAATCAATTAGTAAAATTTTCAAAATCTCCACAAAACCCCTTCTGAAAATATGCTTTAGTAGACTAGTGTTTTGACCATTGAATGCCAATCTTTGTAAGTTATGAAGAATTCATTTTGTTTAGAAAATAAAACTGACTAAATAAAATAAAGCACTTGTAAGTACATCAATAACACTAAATGAATTCCATTTATAACGTATTTCTTATCTGTATTATTTCATATCATATCTGAAATATTCTCTATATCACTAAACTACTTATGAGTAGTTAAAAATAAATCATTCGGGAGCCTACATGTTGAATTTACTTCATCGATTTCTAGCACATGTAGTTTAATAACAATGTCAAACCTTTGTGTTTGGAATGAACGTGTAATTCTGTTGTTTTTCTTCTAATAGCCTCAGTATCTTGATGTAAATTATTCAATAAAGATATCTGAAGTCAAAATGTGTGTTCTATTATATAAATCAGAGGATAAGATTATGACTGATGAATTTTTTAAAATTTCAAAATGTTGCTATGTATTAAAATAATTAAGTTGTGGATATCATTCACTTCATACTTCAAAATGATTGAATATGGAAGAAAAATGTATTTCTGAACTCAAACTTAAAATTGTGGTTGCCTATCAACCTTTTATTTAACAGCTCGATTTAAATATGAGAATGGGATATGGTACTGCGGTAATGGTTCAAGCTGTAATGAGTTAGGTTTCATTCACTGTTTGATTTTCAAAGACTTTGGCTAATTTCAGTGCACGTTGAGCAACGTTTTTCAAAATGCTGAACTTCATTATTTTACTTTATTATCCTAAACAAAAAAACTATACACATCAAAATGTTACTAACATAATGTGGTTCCATGAACATAAAATAATTCTTACCATATCTCATTGGTTAATTAAACAAGTAAGAGTGAGGTGAGGATAGTTATCAAACATAAGACTTAGCTAGAGAATCGTCCAGGGAAAGCTGAAGTATGTATTTTTATTGTTCTATCAGTTTACTTATTTGTTGGTTCAAATGTATATTTTATATTAAAATTGAGTTTCAAAACTATGAAGATAACTGTCTATGCTAACTAATCTAGAAATTGTCAAGATAATTAACATATCGTCCTATTGATAAGTTTAATACTTAAATGGCAGTCACTAGAGGATAAATTTAGTAATTTGGATAATGAAGTAAGAAAACGAAGATTATCAGAACTATGAGATATATCAGCGCATTTATATATGAAAAAAATAGAAGGTCAACTAAACAAATGGAGGGTAAGAGGAAACAAAGACAATCAACAAAATAATGGAGAAAACTATGTGAACCTCACCGTGCTGGATAGTAAAGTAATATTACCAGGGTAACTTTAAAGTGGAACAACCCTTTTTGAATATCTAGTTTGAGTTTGAATTTTCGTATAGCCTAGTCTTCAATAAACCTTAGTATACAACTATTAGCTCTAATATATCATACGTTTCGAATAATAAACTTCGTCTTCTTATTACACAATCTAAATTTATCAAAGATACAAATTGTTTTAGCATATTGGGTTTACAAACATGAACGCTGAATACACAGTTCGTATTCACTGTCTGACAAAGTTATTTTATCAGTGTGGAAGTGTGGAGATTGGTACGTTTTTGATTGAAATCATGAATCAGTAGATGTTAAACAACCATTATGAACCTAGGAGCACTGGACGTCCGTTTCGTCCTAGTATGGGACTCCTCAGTATTGCGCATTCACGAGCCCGCGCGCAGGATTCAAACCCATGAGCTTCGGCCCCACATGTGAACGCTTAACCTCTAAGACAACTGAGCCGGCATCCAACGGTGTTGATATCTAACCTCAACCAATCCACGAAATTGTTGTCTGAGGCAGATACCTGTCTCTACCCGACACGGATTTGCCCTACTGGTCACGGCTTCTCATTAAAACTCTGAGAATTACCCCATTGTTGGATGCTGACTCATTGGCTTAGAGGTTAGACGTTCGCGCGCAAAACCGTGGGTGCACACAACTGAGGAGTCTCATTCTAGGATAAAACAGCCGTCCAGTGCTTACAGGTTTTCAATGATGGTCTAACATTCATCGATTCATGATCTCAATTAAAAAGAAATTAGTTTATTGATATTTTCTCACAAGTCCACATATCTTTCAACTGTACATTCATTAACACAACTATTTAACTGACATATAATATTTTTATTATCAAACTGTAGATTCTTAAGTTCCGTTATCTGGACAAATTCTCAATGAATTTTTATTGAATAATTCCATATAAAACCCATAACAGTTCTCTTATTTATTATCTTGTTACGTTTAAAAGGGAAAAAAAGTCATCAAATTGAATAAGCATTCTAACTGTCACATTTCATTTGCATCAATTCACTTAATATGCTCATTAATTCAATAGGTTTAATAAATATTATCATTTAGACTATAACAAGACATTTCGTTAATGTCTTAAAATACTCAATTATTACAATTGTTATCATTGCAAATGTATTACATGTGTTAGCCTATGTGTTTACATATATACATCTGTTGTTTTATTAAATTTGACTTATAGCACATTAGTAGTTGTCCATTTAAAAAAGGATTTAAAAGAGATAGTCATTGGTAAATTTTAGATAATGCACTCAGGAAATGTTTATTGGAACTTGTTGATAGACTATGGCAGTGCAGTTCGAATAGTCTGATTACATAACAGTTTATCTAGCCTCGATTTTATATTTATAGATAAATATTTTAGAAAATTAATACGATCAGATCGTTTGATATTATATTGCTGAAGTAGCTCATGTGGTTTTGACAAACTTAGTCATTTTATTGGTTTACGCAAAAGCATCTTCTTGTTCTGAAAACATACAACCTAATAGATGTGTCTATTTTGTTATGAGCTTAGAATTCTCAAATGACAATGAAGCTAACACTTAATGATTAGAACATCTAATTTATGATAAAGTTTCACATTGTGAAAATTAGAACAACACATGTAAGTTTTTTCGGTTGAATCGCTTTAATTGAAACCATGAACGAATCGATGTTAGACCACCATTAAAAACCTAGACGCATTGGATGTCCGTTTCGTTCTGGTCTGGAACTACTCAGCATTGCGTATCCACGATCCTAAAAGTGATATTTGAACCTAAGACCTGAGATCTTATATGAACGCTTAATCTCCAGAGCTGTCTAACTTCAACCAGCCCATGATATTACGCGACTGTTTTTCATTTTCTTTAGTGGGTAACCATTTCAGAGCCAACATAGTTCAACTTCACTGGTCGCTTTTCATGTAACGTGCAGGAATATCTATATGAATATATTAAAACATTAAAGAAGTCAAGGTAATTTCTGAGTTAAATCGTCACAATAAAATAGATTGGATAACTACACATGACAAGTAGAAAGTACAAATGGAGTGTGTTGTAACTTTTGCCTGGTTAATATTCACGTGATATGACTTCCATTCATAAGTCGAATTATATAATTTTAACACTGTGCCACAACAATGATGTATTGACCGGTATGGGCAGCCTAGCGTCCTTATTTGTCTTTTTTCTGCCTAGTCCTTTCAATTCAGAACGCCAATATCAACCTCCACTATACGAATCATTTATTTCAGACATACTTGGTTTATATACAAGCAAACCAGATCACATCATATCATAAGTAAAAAATAACAATTGTACAAGATCAAGCTAAATGTGGCTGTGATTGTGAGAGACTGTGATTATTAAACTGGGTATAACTTAAGAATAGTAAATCGTATAATAATAGTCTATCAGTCAAAAATCAAGCTTATAATAAGAGGCATATAAATAAACATAATCTAGTTACTCAGTAGTTATAAAATAAGAGTATATATATAATATTAGTCCATTAATAGCTGACAGAAGTTACCCATATTTTAATCTTCACTAGGGTATAACATTACAGGAAGACGGCTGTACAAACAGTGATAAGAATCATAAAGTAAGAAAAGTTCTAGTCAATAGTTAAACACAGGAAATAAGTCAAACTTGGATAGATAAACATCAAAGTAATAATCACAAAGTATCATTAAAATTATCTAATAAAAGTTGTGTAAACAATTAGATAGAAATGAATATAAAGTAAAAGAGGTAAACAAAATAACCAATAAATATAGGATGTGAAAATAATCAATAAATTCGATTTTTATTTATCCGGCCAAGACAGAGACAAAGGTGTCCCAAATTTCTTCTAAACTAAAGTTATAGGTATGGATTTCAATACCATATGTTATATATGGAAGATGGTGTTAAACTTTACTCCAAAGCGACAAAGGTATACGGACTTTATCTACAATCTATCATATATGCCAAGATAGAGTTACATGTTGTCTTCATTTGACTTTTTTCTCAACCACACAGTGAAATGTTCACTCATTCGGTGATTGTTTAAATATCCCTATATATTAGAAGGAATTCTGATAACGATATAATTGAAAGCAATATTATTCATTTAAATGTTTTATTCTAATTTAACTTATGATCATTAGATAGATAGTTTCAAACTTTACTTCAAATTTTAGCAATGAAATACTAATTCTAGATTATGGATAAATAATATGAATGTGTACTTGATTACTGTTCACATACTTAAATATACCTGTTACTCCTAGTGGAGGAGTATAGGCTACCCACGAGGACTCTCCATCCAACCCTGTCCTGGGCAATCTTTTCCAGTTATTTCCAGTTGTTATCCATCTTTTTCATATCTAATTGTTTCCCAACGTAATACATTATTTGGCTTTCCTGTTTTCCGCTTTCTTTCAGAATTATTCAGTTGTCATTTATTCACATTACAATGACAATCATTATTGACTTTTTTTTCTAAAAAAAACAACAACTTATTATTTCATTGGTTTAATTTTTATTTATTCCTCATCAACAGGCAAAAGATTAATCTTTATTATCTTCTTTTTTTTCAAATTTCAATTCAATTAAACAGTTCAACTATGTTTTAATTTAACACTTTACATAGTACTGAAGAAGATGAAGAAGAAGAAGAAGAAGAAAAAGAAGAAATACAAACACATTCAATGGTGTATTTCTTCCATATTATCGCTTCATTTATTGTTTTTTTGTTTTGTCATTTCAAATATTCAACTAATCAAAATGTTAAACTAAAACGAATAGAAATAAGTGAATCAACAACTTTTTTTTTCAATCAAATCTCCAACCTTTCAGTTTTTTTCTTCTTTTTTTTCTTTCTTTTTATCATTCTAACTGTCAAATATCATATTTGTATTGTCAGTTATTCATTCACTATTAAATGGATAGATACAGTGTATACAAGAATACATATAAGAAAATTTAATTTAAATAAAAATCTCTCAAGAGACCTCTAGTGTGTACGTGTGTGTATGTTTGTATATTTGTTAGTTTCTATGTGCGGTGAATTAAAAAAATAGGAAGGAAGTATAAAGATTAAATAAGATGAAGAAGGCTAAGCATTGTAATGACAAAATTTCACTCATTATTATTTCATTTAGTTGATAAAAATTGTAATACGAAAAAAAAGGGGAAAGAAAATAATGAAAAATGATTAGTTCTTGTTTCTTATCTATTCAAAGTGTAATTATTAGGTTGAATAATTCGTTTTGAGAATCTGTATTTATTTATTTATTTTTAATTATTTATGATTACTAATGTCTTTTTCGTTTTTTTTTTGTTTGTGAATATGTTTTGTTTGTTTTTATGATTCAATAGGAAATGGAACGTCAAATACGATATGAAAAAACATATGATTTACTAGCACAACAAGATATGCTTAAAATGGAATTGATGACAGCTAAAGATCGTCTTCTTATTGATCCTTCTACATGGAGTTTTGATCGTGAGTTAAAATGAAAGAATTTTTTTATTTATATGGGGGATAAAATGATGATTGATGACGATGATATATTGCACAATAATTTTCTAAATCATCTGAAATGAAAAGTGTTTATTGACTAAATATAATATTCAAAACATTATTTACATATACTTTAGTCTTATTGTGGTGCTCAATACTTATATTGATATAAGTAGTATATGACGAGAGTCAAGAATGTAATGTCTGGCAGCAGAAGATGGGGAAGATCAAGAAATGAAGAGCGGAAATAGAAAGCAATTAGTATTAAAATGCAAGAACAACGAAGTTCAAGACAATTATTGAATATTTTGGAAATAAGTATTATAGTATTATTTTTCTATTTTACCAAGTAACTCTGTAATTTAGTGCTAAATATAATTCGGTTGTCCTCACCTGTGTTCTCCTTCACTACATTATCAATAGGAATTAGTGAAAAGTGTTTTTAACATAAAGATTGAATTCAGAAAACCAGTAAAATAATTAATTAACTTTGTCTTTAAAGTACTATTTCATTTCCGATATAATATAAAACACTGGATTTTAATTTAGTGATCTCAACATCATAGAATCTGATGGTTCTATTTTTTTTTACTTAAGCATGTTATCCTGATTTTCTACCGTTGAATATTTCTAAACTAAAACGAAATAGCCTTCCAGTATTACATCAATTGACATAAACGTATGGTGGAACTTATCTTTAGAATACTTCATATACTATCAAATCAATAAAATAAAAAATTATTTTGACTACACTGTAATTTATAAATATTCTACTCTTATACAAGTTTACTTGAATAACATTGTTAGCATAATACAACATATTGAACCCCTGATTACATATAATCAGCATGCTATCCGTCTTTATCGTATACAGAGTTAATTTGCCGATGAGCTTTCAACAAATGAAAAATTTCACAGGTTTAAATCATGAGTCAGTTGAAGCTAGACCACCATTGAAAACCTGGAAGCACTGGACGGCCGTTTCGTCCTGGTATGGGACTCCTCAGCAGTGCGCATCCACGATCCCACACCACCTGTGAAATTTCTTAAATTCTCCACAAAACCCATTCTGATAAAAATGAAAAATTATGCCTCAGCTGAGAGAGCTCTCAAAGTATGAAACTTTAAAACAATTAGTTTGTGGGAAGAAAAGCCTGGACTAGGAAATATAGAAATACTGCTAGATTCCTTCCATCGCCATACAACAGTACAACCACATATATGACCAGATTGTTCAAGATGTGTAATGAATATACGTCTCATTTCTCGAATCAACTTCATCTCATTTCTTTATCATAATAATATGTACATATTTTATTAATTATTATTTCAATCATCAAGAGTATAGTTACTTGTTGTTTTTGCTTTAGCACACAGTGTTTCATACCAATTACATTATTAATTATAATTAATCATTTTTAACTAGTTTTTATTTCTGTCAAAAATATTCATAAAATTTCATTGTTCTCATTGATAAGAAAACTTATATTTGTTGTTTCAATTTTTCCTTGGAAGAAAAAAACCTGTACAATTAGAACAATCGGTTCTTGTCATATATGTGGATGTTTTCAATGTATATCAGAATAAATATTATTTTCTACAGTATACAATTATTCTTTTTTACTCTAAATTTCCTTTACCTCACCACTTAGCTTTATTTTTTTTCTATTTTGACACGATAAATCTAACAAATGATTGATATAAGCTCATAATAATTGATAGTAGTTTGTATAGAATTTACTAAAAGTCACTGGTTCATTATCTGTTTATATAGTAATATCCATCGATGTAAAATGGATGGTTGGTTATCTAAGGATAGCAACTTTAAAAGCTTACAAAATGTCAATATTTTCTTTTCTAATTGGATATACATTACCCATGGTGCGAAAAAAGTCATTTATTTTACAAACTTTATAATATTTCTTTGTTGTTATCTTTTTTTATTAACAGTTTATGTTGCTGAACAAATGGATCCAGATGATCCAAGCTTTTTAGAAGCATTAGAAAAAGAAACAGAAATTTTACGTAAACGTGTTGATGCTTGTAAATCACATATTATGCTTATTACATGCTTTGATACACAATTCAAATCTGGACAATTATCTAATGTAATTAATAATTCTAGAATGAATCAAACTATCAATATCACATATACAAATACAGATTTAAATTAAATTTCTATATTATAAATTTTTAGGAAAAAAGATATAAAAATATACTAATTCATATTTCTATTTATTAAACAATATGTTACTATACATATAAGTTATCATTATAAATAATAAAAAAATTGTACAGTAATAATCAATTAATCAATATCCCGGATAAGTTTTTCTATTGAATGATTGAATTATTTATTGATTATATTATCAATAAAATAAAATAATATTGATTTTTATTTTAAACATTGTACAACATAAAAATAAATAAATTGAAATTCAATTGCTTATTTCACATGACAACAAATGGTTAACATGGAAGAACAAAAAAATATATTAAAAAGAGAGAAGGAAAGAAAGAAAGAAAAAAATAGAGAAAATATTCATTTTTTTCTTCTTTTTATGTAAAATATCATTTAATGAAAAACTAAAATAATAATAAAAAAATTTTTTTCTGTTTTTTACTAAAATTTAAAAAAATTAAAAAAAAAAACCAGATCTAGGGATTGTTTGCCATGATTTTATTCTTTAAGTGAATACATGAGTAATATGTTCGTTTTGTTTAAATAAATAAACAAATAAACATTGAATGTTTGATAAATTACATGGTAAATATCTTTGTTTATGTGTTTCTATGTAAAACAATACAGAAACTTTGTTATAATTAATATAACATAGATGTATTCATTCTTTTATTTGATCATTTTGTATGTATAATAATAATAATATTACTAATAATGTTTCTAGTTGGTTTACATAATGTTCAATAGAAATGAATGCATAGTTTCTTGTGAATATATGTAAAAGAGAATTCTTATTAAATAATTGAATATAAATGATCTTTTTTTATTTCTACTAAATGGATCATTGTAAGAATAAGTGTGATAGGGTAGCTTAGAATACAAAAAACAAAATAGTACAAAGGAGGTTAGTCACGGCTCGGATAGCTCAGTGGTAAAGTCTCAGACTGTAAAGCTAGGTGACACGAGATCGAATCCGCTGGGGAGCACCAGTTCCCTCAAGATTACAGGTACACTTTGCTGACGAGTGCCGAGTAGCACGAAACCCGGGTCCAGGGTTTCCTGTTGACTACCTCCACAGACCATCTAAATCTCAATACATAGTACCCGCAGTGTCGAGTCACCTAAACTGGTGGCCACATTGCAACATGATCGATGGCATTTGATCTGCACTAATAAGGACTAGACAAGCATGACATTGATCACCATTCAGTGATCAATCAATTGTGACAAATTATTAGTCCTTTCTTTGATGGCTTTGGGAAACATGTATTATTTTATTTATTTAAATACATACGTATTGGTACAAAGGGGTACTGAATGCATATGCTCTACACAATTCACTTGATTTGTATGTGGACTATGATACTAACCCGGTTCTCAAACCGAAGTAGTTGGTTTTCTTAGGGTGCCATACCCGGAGCGTTCGACCCAAAGGGCGGATCCACCAGGCAGTGGAGCGACGTTAGGAGATAGAGTTCCATGGTAGCCGGTGACCAACAGTAGGTTCGTGCGCCATTTGTTCCCTCAGGATACTGGAGCTCGTGTGTACCATTGATTTGGAATCAGGGTTTTCCAACTGTCACAGGTGGACTCTCTATGTCCACCAACCTGGTTAAGACACCGAACATTCGCTTTTTGTCCTCTCATTTTCGTAAACAACACCACTTCGAGAAGGTAGTTGGTAGGACGTCCATGACAGTGGCTGTATAACGCGGGGTCATTTGAGAACATTCGGAGAGGGAGAGATGACTCTCCACTCTCAACCTTACCAGGACAATTTGGAAACATTATTATGTGTTCGTTAAATTCATAAGATATTGAGGTTAGTCGATATGTTATTAAGAATGAAATATTATTGAACATTTTTTTCGATTTTTTAATTCGGTCTCTTAAAATGTGAGCACTCTTGATCATATACAGTGCCGAAAGTCGTAAAGTTCTTACTAGAAATAAGAGTGTGGATATCTGAAAATTTCTTTTTTCAGCAAGTACCCTACTTATTATATAATCTTGATGGCATGAAGCGCTTAATCTCTTAGTGTGACTCAATTTCAGGTTCTAATCAGTCAACATTTTAAAAAATCGAGTGTAATCTGAAAGATGAGAATAAATATTTTTAGGGGCTTTGCTGTTATGTCCGTCCAAATTAACCACTCTAATTTAGTGCAATGCAGCAAACAAAATGATCAACTATAAGCTAAGTATATAGTTAAGAACGATCGTTTTATCATCAATCTAATCATTACCTGGTAAAAACGCCTGTGTTTGAAAGTCAACAAGTGCTTGTTAGAATACCTAAATTGATGAAAACTGAGTATCCGTAAAACCATATGATCTTTTCTTAAATACTGTGGAAATTGTACAAAATAATTCTAAAATGATTTCTACTAAAGATTTGAAACCAGTCTCAGCTCAATACTTCATTTATTTAGTCATTCTAGGGATGATCATATATATTGATAGACATCTAATGTCAGAATGATATTCATGTAACTTAGCATTTGCAACTGCTCTACTTTCTTTTACACATTTACTAGGATCACGTAAGTTCATTTTTAGGAAAATGTGATATTCAGTGTTTAATCAGGTATTGTTTACCTCCCTAAATAATCACTATTAATATAAGTTGTTTACGTTGAATTAGGATTTTTAAGATAACTGTTTTACTGTCCAGTTTTATTGTCAGCAGTTATGACTTTATATGTTGATTTTTGTTTACGTATTTATGAAACAATTCAGTACTTACTTTTCTCAGTTAGTTTGTTTTTAAAGTTAACTAAAGTGCGTCGTAACTCTTCAAACACATAGCTAATCAAATAACTTGTAATTTTACTAGCCAGTTAAGAATCTGAATCTTTCTAGTTCAATCATGGATGCGCACTGCTGAGGAGTCCCATACTAGGATGAAACGGCCGTCCAGTGCTTCCAGGTTTTCAATAGTGGTCTAGCTTCAACTGACTCATGATTTGTTGAAATTGGAAAAAGAGAAAGATTTATGCGAAGATCATGGATTCCATATTCTATGTGGTCAATTAGTTTTAAACGATTAAACTGAGTTTTAAATAAATTACAGTAACAAAAAATTGACTGTACAACAAACAAAGATATTAATTAACAGTCTTAACATTTACATGAATTTACTTACTTACGTCTGTCACCTCTTTTGGAGGAGCATTGGCCGCCCACCAGCATTCTCCATCCAACTCAGTCCTGGGCTCATTTACATGAAGATAGTATGTCAGTAAAATGAAATATAAGCAAATTTAGTAGGTGAAATTAAAGTACGGCGAACTTATTAAACTCTGTTGCTGAACGTCACTGAATGCATAATAATATGGCGATACAAATAATCTGGTTAACAGACCTATAAGAACTTTTTTTATTAGTTTCACTACGCTACAAAAACGTAGTATACAGCAATACTAACTTGATAATATCACTTCCTTACAATTAAAGAAGTCTGTTAGTCATTCTAATTAATTTTATTTGAATAAAATTATGGACGAAAACACCAAGCTTTTTTCTTTTCATTGAACAATAGAGTAAAAATATGAATTTCAGTTAAACTACTTATTTTTTGAGAAGTAGTAAAATGATTTTCCTGAAGTTAATGGTTAACGAATTATGTACGTTTCCATAAATTCTTCAATTATTCAGCCGTTCCAAGCTCTGATACCGACCCTAACTGAAACAAACCTGACTTATTTGGGTACATACATAAATATGAGGAAAACTATTGTAATACACAATTATTTGTACTCAAATATACGGGAATGAAATAAATAACAACCCGATCACAACAGATAAGAAGCATTCAATACGAATGTGAGAGACCAGTAATAGAAATAAACTAAGATGACTTTGTATTTATTATAAAAAATGAGGGATGGTGAATTGTTGCAAAATCTTACTCTCTCACCAGCTTTTATATTATTTCCAAAATGACCAAGTTAAATTACCATGCAGATAACTAGTAATATGGGAGCCGATTTATAATGATATCCCGTGGTAGTGTTTGATATATTCAGATAAGGCTGTCAAGTTTTCCAGTCTTCATTATGCATAGTTCTATAACTAACTATTACAATTCAAGTTTTCCTGATCATTACGCTTGTGTGCTTCATTGTACACAATAAAATCTAAGTCTGGTTAAAATGTAAATGAATACAGATATTTGAAAAAAAATTATACCATATATCTTCATTATGATATCACTTCTATGACCAACCAAATTATTCTATTAGCAAAGATACAAATGGTTTGGATTCAAATAAAAGTGATCAACAGCTGAAGATTTTCTGACTTGGTATAGATTAGTAGGGCCAGAGAAATGTCATTGAGCCCTAGCCAAATCATCCGGCAGTCAGGTCACTGAATGGCGTACGGTTAACCGATGCTCGTCAGGGTCAAGAACAACCAACACAGAGTAGTTACTTGCACGCTATTAAGTGGCTCATGCATCAGTGATCACACTCTGTTCCTTGTACTTACTCTTACTAATACATTTGTATGAAGATGTCGTTTGTGTTGTACAGTCTTCGAAGCACCCATAGTGCCTGGATACGACAACGGGTAACCTACGTTAGGTATTAACCGAAAGTTATGACTTCAGTGTTTGCTGGTTGGTCACACCATTCTCATCTAGCTTGAGTAGGCACCCAATCATTCGACACAGATCATCTACGTTAGTGATCCACATATTAAGTAGATGATAGTCGAATGGCAATATGAAGACATTTAATCTCCTGTTTTTGAATCAAGATATTTCCATTGAATTCTACACAATGTTTATTTGGTGTTATAACAGAAAATATTCGATAGAAACTAGTTACCATCACATTTATTCTTGCTTGAAAGAGGTATTTAACATAATTTTTAAAATTATGTTAATTATGTCCACAATGGACAAGTGGGTTGATGGTATTTACTTAAAAGTTATTATATTACTTTTAAGGTATATAAGTAGTTAATCTATTATGTAAAAGTTTTCGGTAATCTGCAGAACAATGCTATTAGATATAAAGATTAATGATTTTGGAACGATTATTGAAGGATATAAAGTTTTTTTTAACAGATACCAAGTGAAATATTATTTCCCTTTTCAAAAATGGTAATATAAGTCTCTTAATTCATTTTTCCAAAAACCACTTACAATTTTTCGGTTTGTACAAAATAAGCCTAGAAGTTAAATGATTTCTGATAGCGTGAAAATAGAATATATCTCATTGAATTTCTATTCATAACAAGTTAAGCTGAGTGAAATAAATGATTTAAAATCAATTATATTTTCGTGAATTATTCCAGGTAACTGTTACTACATCTTCAAGGATAATGATTTTTTGATATTGAGATGGTGGAGGAGATTTGTAGCTCAGGTGAATGATTTTGATGGAGTTTTGTTCGTGGTCGTGGAGCTTCCATCTTTCTTCTGAACGACATCATTTGCACAAACTTCAGCTCAGAGAACAAAACTCCATCAAAATTGTTTGATATTGTTTTAGAATATATTGTTAATTATATTAAAAATTCAACTTTTAAGGGTATTAATTAGTAGATGGACTGAATTTTTGAGATTTTTTTAAAATTAGAAATTAATGATAAAAAAAACAAGATATGCGACCTTTCTTTCTATACATTATGAAAATTTACTAGAATATACACATACCATAAACAAAAATGCAATTTCAAATGAATGACCTTTACGACAAGGATGGGAATATGGATGGGGGAGGAACAAATGAAACAGTAAAGATCGTTGATTACATAAAATCGATTTGAAGACTTCGAATGGCAATACATTCGGTCATTCTTCTAGTATTTTTTTTTATTATCAATTTATTAACTATATCTGAATTCATTGCAAGCATTGTCATTTTGATTTACAATACTAAATTTTATTAATAAAACAATGAATAGACAATAAAACTTTACAGACATCATCATTCCACCTAGAAATTATCAAACTATTCAGGTATATATGTCCTTCTTATGTAAAAACTAAAATTAAACATCAAAAACATTTAAAGATTAAAGAAAAAAAAGAGAAGCAAACGATCTTTAATGTCAACTAAACGTTTATTGTTTCAAAAAGTATTTGACTTTAAAGTGAACTTCTATTGTGTTTTTAAATGTCATACTGAAAGTGATACCCCCCCCCTACTGTTTCTAAATTTCCATAGTCAATTTTGTTTCTATTTATCTGATACAAAAGAAGGTTTTCTGTTAATGAGACTCATAAATCGACAAAATATTACACAACAGATGAATTTTGTGCGTAGATTTGTTTTCCTAACAACATTAATTTAAAATACTTTTATAACTACATAAAATAGTATAACTGGAGCAAAGGGTATGTCAACAATTTCGCTATGCAATGACATTATGAATACGTACTATTATAACTCTTCTCTTTACTTCTTCTGTATACCATTTCATGAGAAGTTAATGTAACTGTTTTGAATTTACACAACTGAACTAATTATATACTAACTTACGAGTTGATTGTATAGATGTTACAATCTTCATGAATATTATATATTCATTTAGTCTTTTTGTTGATGGCCAGATGACAAATTTTTTTTCAACTTAAAACGTATAAGATGAATACATCTAATATTAAAGTCATTTTAATGTTTACAACAAACGCTAAATATTTAAATTGAATCTTCATAGGCAACATTCGTAAATGAGTTATAATTGACCTTCAATTATCTCATTTGTTATTGTTCGTTTCATATCTTTGATAACATTTTAAAATTAAGTTTTCTACGAAGTATTTGTAATAGATTTTCAGCTACTGAGAACCATTTCCATACTCATTACATCTTTATTTTAGAATTTTTTGTAAAATTGTATTTAATTTAAAACATAACGAATATACTTAAGTGGTAACATGTAATTTTAGTGATGTATTGATCAACAAAGAAATGGGTTACATAAAAAAACAAGGGTGTAACTAGTTATCTTGAACATATTTTCACTAAATTCTATAAACCATTTCATTTATTAATACACCTTTATTTTATGAGGAAATCTTTAAGACAATTTTTAAGTGGAATTTCCTCATGACTAATTTCAGCTAGAATATTATTTGAAACCATGGAGTATTTGATACCAGTTTCATTCAAGTATAGGTTTGTGTATCGCTGCACACTCACACTCCTATCATGTGACATGAGATTCTTAGTTTGAATCTTAAATGAACAGTGCTGAAGAATTAACCTATTCGAATGTAATTTCTTTTCAGTGGTCTATGATTTTCAACGATACCCAAATTGAGATTAGTCTGTGATGAATAAAGAGATTTTTAAGTATATAAATACATATATATGTAACATTCAACAGTTGAAATAATCTTGATAACTAAAGAGCCCTAAATAGATATTCCATCTTGGTTCAAAGAAATCATTATATATATATATATATATATATATATATATATATATATATATATATATATATATATATATATATATATATAGCTCACTTTTTACTCGACTACTGTTTATCGATACGATAGTTGTCTTTCATAAAATAAAATTAAAAAGTACGATCAGAAAACTAACGTATTAGATGAACATTCCTGTTTTCAAGTCAACAAGAATGTATGTAAATAAAAACGGTGTCTGTTAACATGATACTTACATTGTTCGTATAGTCTAAGTTATATAAACAGACAAAACAGCATGATGTTTTAATTATTCATTTCAATAATTGACAGAAAATATAAAAGATAATTTATTGTTTATATAATATAAAGTTATTACACTATTCCATATTTAAATGTTTACTAATATTGTACCCTTCTAAAATTGATAGACATTCTGCTTATAATGTAATTGAAGTAAAAGATATAGAAATAATTGCGGTGATTTCAGAATTCGGATTAGGAGTTAAATTTCAAAAATAGTGTTAAAATATGTTATATTTCGACGAGAATATTGAATGGTAACTGTTGGGATCCATTTATGGACTAATACTATACATATTTTTTCATTGTATAATTGTTAAGTCACTAAACTATGCATAATCATGTTTCCCATATTGTAAGCTTTGTTTTGACCTATAAACTAGTATCATACGATTTACCGTTCTTGAGCTATGCTTACTTACTTCACAGCCACTTTTGGCTAGAACTTGTACAAATGTTATTTTCTATTTTATGGTGCAACATGGTTTGTTTGGTTTGTATGTAGACCCAGTATATTTGAAATACATAAATCATATAGCGGAGACTGAAATTGATGTTCTTGAATCAACAGACAGGGCTAGACAGGAAGAAGGACCGATAAAAACTCTAGGACTGTTCATACGGGTGTATATGTCATTGGTCCGGTGAATAATTCACTGTTCTCTAATTGGCGGCATCATTAAGTTATATATTAATAGGGCACAAGGCTACACGTTATTGTGTAACTCCACTAAGATGGTAATAATAACAGCTCAAAACTTCAGTAGATGATTAGATGGATTGCTTTAATACTTTACATAAATGTTAACCCTAGAGAAAATATTTATCTAAACAGTTCTTTAGCTTAAAATCGGACAAAATGTACAATCAAAAATTTACATTTCAAATTTAGCTGGATTGTTGAAAGTATTTCATTACTTTTGTTAACTTAGCTGAACTGTTGTCAAACATTTATGAAGCGACAGTTTTACGCTGGCAGTCTCACATCTACTTGGTCTAACTAATATCTAATCGTTATTTTGCAACAGGATTCATTAAAATATCAACATTTTATACAGATTGAACTTATATATTTCTTAATGATCGAATATACAAGCGCTTACATAAATATAACAAAGTACTCAACAATGACCAACCTTTGGGATTAAACTTAAGATCATGGTTACTGAACTTATCTTCTGTGTCATATTATCGATATAAATAAATAAAAGTGTGGAATTGATTCAGCTGTCAAAATCCTTAGGATTTCTATAAAAATAACGTATTGATATATGAAATATTGTTACTGTCAGGCTACTCATATGTCAACTATGCAACATATAATCTCTTTTTGATATAAAACAAAGTTTTGTTTTCAGAATCTTTTACAGATTGTGACTGTTTATCTCATTTCAAATTATTCTAACAAGGATTTGACTCAAAGAAAATAAACCAGTTTTTGGCAAGAATCAAACTTTCCTTACATGATCAATAGACATATAAATTTTATCCAGTTTATTTCCTACTATAATTTTTTAAGCTTGTAGTGTCGGTTCCACACAACTCATTCTAGCTTTCGGACAGTCCAATTCATTCTTCTTGAGTTACATTTTGACATTTTTAATTATTCGTTTATCAACCCTGACTGTTTTTATATGAGAGTAAGTGTGTACACTTCATATCGTGCTCATCACATGTCTGTAACTTATTTTTGTCCGGCCATAAATATCGATTCACACACGGTTAAATCGAGTTCATTCACACGCCTTCTGCACTGTGCGTCATTTCTCTTCGTCTCTCTAATTGTCTGTCCAGATCAATTACTGTACAAAATATACGCATTCATACCTCATTCTCGTATTTAATATATTTAATTCCGTTATTTACCAATGCGATTTAAGTCGATGATTATATACAAGGATTCGCAATATGTCTATTTCCGTAACAATCATTGATACGATCTAAATGGAGTTAGATTTAGGTCCACAAGCTATCTGAAAACAGTTTAATCTTCTTTATTAATAACTATTAAGTATGAGAGAAAATGGTGTTTACAGATCTTACAAAATAAGATTTAAAAGGTACTGAATTAAATATATGAATGACAATTGATTTACGGGCACATTAACTGAAAAATAGAAACCAGATTAAAGAGGGTTTCTTGTTATTAAGTAGAACATTTTATCTATGAAATATGTTTAAGTCTCAGTTAGATAAAACACAAATTTTATTCTGCTACAGATAACGTTTAAATGTAAGAAAACTATTTAACATTTATTCGTATTTTTGAGTTAACTTTTTTTGCATTTTTGCAACATACTAATGTGGTGTATGCTACTTATTTCGACATAAATAGTTATTATGTGACGTCAATCACACTGCTTTTACATGGTTCAAAAACTTGTCAAGTTTAGAAAAAGGTTCGAATGTTCTAAAATCGTAATGAATACAGTATAGGAAATCATCCATATGGCTCCATAAAAGTGGGCCTCCGGAGCCATGATAAAGTCGCAAAAACTCTTTCAGCCTCGACCATATAGCTTCAGTTATTTTGTGTCCACACTTGGTTGTTGGGTCCACAAAATGCCACTTGTGGATAACGACACGATGCACATAACCAAGCCTATGTATGAGTCTGTACGCTCTCCAAACATCCGTATATATTGTAGTACCCGGTAGCAACCAGTGTAACTGAAGCTTTTATTTTCCAGTTCGCAACAACTGTCATAATTTGCCTTAGTCCTAATCTGGATAGAGCAAAAAAAATCCTATTCTAGCAAACTTCTTCCTTCAACACATATTACATCGAAAGACATCATGACGGTTGTCTTCACAAGGTTCTCAAGTCATTTGATTACCTTAATCACAAATAAAGGAACTTCTCAGTAGTCCCATTTATTGTAGTCGCTCAATTATCACGTTTTCTCTAAAATCCGCTATAAATCGATCGTACGAGAGCATCACGTACTGAACTTGGCACATTAACCTTGAAATCCCTGAAACACTGTAATTTTCTATTAAAATACATCGGTTGTCTCCATTTGTTTTCTCATTCATTATACTGAAATTGTAGAACGTTTATATTTCAATAAATTAATTGTTCTTCTTTTGAACATCAAAAAGCAATACTGTTAATTATGCTTATCAAGTATAATATAATTCGTGCAGTATCCAAAATAATGAATCTCTTATCAAATATTTTATCAACAAACAGTTTTGAATGATCACAACAATAGACTTCGGAATTTTCGACAGAAAACCAAACGACTGTCAAAAGATAAGCAATCAATATGCAAGAATAATCTTGATCAATTATTCATAGTAATAAGCAAAATTGGGATTAAATAAATAATGAAGTCATAAAATACCTCATTATTAATTCTATTTCTAGTCTATGAAAAATTTACTTTTGGGAGATATTCAGAGAAAAAGATCATGATTTATGTATCCATTGGAACGTATTGACAAGAACCTTACTTTAAACACATTCTAACTTCACTCCATATGTCTATATAAGTATTTTTGTTCTGAAGACAATTTTCAACTAATTTTTTGATTGTGATCATGAACCGATTCACGTTAGACCGCACTTGAAAACCTGGAAGTACTGGACGGTCGTTTCGTCCCTATGTGGGACTCCTCAGCAGTGTGCATCCACGATCTCGCACGCGAACGCTGAACCTACTGGACCATTGAGCCGGTATCCAATGGTGTTAGTGTCTGACATCAACCAATCCACGAAATTGCGCGACCATCTTCCATTGTACTGAGGTAGATACCTGTCTCTACCCAACACGGATTAGCTCCACTGGTGACGGCTTCTCACTAAAATTCCGAGAATTCCCTCACGAAGCTAGTCACTAGTGAGCACATGGTAATTATCAGTATAGGGGGTTGTGAAGACTATTAAGTTTTTGTTTAGGAACATGAATCGATTGATGGATGCGCATTGCTGAGAAGTCTCACAAAAGGACGAAAAGGCCGTTCAGTGCTTCTAGGTTTTCAGTGGTGGTCTAACATTAGTCGATTCATGATATCAATCAAAAACTTTATAATCTCCACAATTCTGTATTGATAATTTCAACTAATTGTCTGCGAATCAAGTGCATAAATTACTGTACTTGTGTATGACACTGAAATACAATTTTATTAGCATAATTATTCAGATCAGATAAAGAGGGTATATCACAAATTAAAAACTCAAAATGATGACATAAGTTGGGCTATTGTGATAAACGATTAACTTTAAAAGGAAAAATTTATATACATTACACAACATAATAGCGTTTCGAATATCCAAGAAAATTACGAACTCTTTGTATCAGCATCATTGAAGGCAAAGACAAGCAGCAACTACAGTCCATTTGCAGATAGCGTAGATCACAAAGCTATTAGCACATCAGGCGAATTTGAAGCGGAGAGGTGAATATGCAAATGCGAGCAGTTACGTAGGCAGATTAATAGTCAAATTGCATAAGGGCGCAGCAAGGCAAAGCAAAAGCTAATAATAGGATTTCAGTACATATATACGGGGAGGAGGATGGATCATCAAGTGATATTTAAGCAGTCAACAGTTCAGCTAGGGTCTGTCATGTGATCAAGTGATCATAACGGCACAAAGAAATGTGCAAATTGTTACTATTCACATAACATCGTCTGTTAAGTTAATAACAGGTCTTAAAATTACCCATAAACGAAATTGGTTGTAGGATAGTTGCTATAGCAGAGGTTGATCAGAGTAGTAAACTTTTAATGCAAAAAAGTACAAAGTTAAATTTACATTAAAACGTTCTAAACGTTTCATACTTATTCGATCATTTAAATTATTAAAATATGTCAATTTGAAGATATTTACTAGTACTTTTTAAATAAGTAGTTCTTCATTTTGAAGATATTCAGAAAATAAAAGAATTATCTGATAGCAGGAGTGAAATTTACAATGATTATCAAGATCATTGTTTACAATATTGTATATAAGTAATTGTTTTTATGAAGTGATCGCGGAATTTCATAAATGAGCAAGTGAGGGGGGGGGGCAAGCAACTGAAAGGTTGAATTTTCCTATTCATTCAGAATGTCACATTTGCTGATTTTGTGTCTGTAAGTTTACAATGTATCCATGTTGATGAACATTTATTTATGGTATATGAGTAACAAATTGTATGAAAATGGAAATAAATAAAGTTGTTTAAATTAAACATAAATTTCATGGAAAAATATTATTTTCCATTATGTGTAACTTTTACAATTTATGAGCAGATGATTTTCATGTGGACTTTTGGGTTTAACACGAATATATTGACATGAAAGCTTTAGATTTATGGAGTCAAGTGAATAGAAGTTATGATATTGGATCAGTTTTTACTGGATAATAATGATATAGTATGCTAGAATAGATTGATTAGTTTAGTACAAAATGACTATTATTACGGCTAAATTAGAAAAACGACATACTTTTCTAAATATAATATTCCACTTTATGTGACTGGGTGAAGTATTCAAGAAATATATTAGAAAACTTAAATGGATACTGAGTACAAATTATCCACTTACAGTAAAGCAGTATACGCTAATCTGTATCTCTTACGAAATAAATATTTGTAAAAATTTCTTAAACTATTTTCGGCGTGACTATATTTTAGGAACAAACGAATCAGGTTTACGATAACAGGTCTAGGATTTTGGCACGAAATTCATTCATCAATTTGGCTGAATAGGGTTTTGGCATTGTAGCTGATGTCAGTTTGTGATGAAAACTCTAAATCTAATTCCAAACCTTAACCATCAACTGTGAATCATGTCTTTAATTCCTCACACTGGTTTATAAACCTCATTTGGTCCTGGTTATCAGGTGGCTACTTTCAAGGTCGGCCTAGCGTCGCTCAAAAGGTCATCCATAAATTATTGTCTCACTGTTTTTTCTACTTGAACAAAAAGTCATGCTATTTAATTTAAAGTTTAGTTTTGGTCGCTAAAAAATCATTTTTTTTATAACATGAATCAGACTATCCTATATTCATTGAGAAATAGAATGCTTTTTAAAGCGAAAAAAATACGATGAAACTTTTGGGAAACCTTCCGTTTATCATCTACAAATTTGTAGAAAATGGGACGAGAAACCGAACATTCTTCTCTTAAACATGTTTAGATTCAAGATATGGTTGTTAACATAGAATATTCCATTATCTTCATAATTCTTTACGTCATTCAATAGGCATGTGCAACTTGAATATAATCCTATCATCTCCGGTAAATTTCCGATCAACGTTAGCATTACAGTTGATATAGATTATTTCCGACAAAATAGATTTAAAATATTTACATAATATTCAAGTATTTTTATTCTATATCATCTTGTGGTGTGTGCTACTGATGTCGATAGATATATCATCAAATATGTATGTATCATCAATCGAAAATGAAATACCTGAAGGCAGAATGTTAAGAAGACGAAAGAAAAAAGAAAGCGAACAAACAATAATTGGTGTGGAATAGAAAGAACAATGAAGTTTGAGACGATTGATTGACATTTGTAGAGGAAACAGTTGAGATTGAGACAATTGATCAACATTTTGCAAATAAAGATTTTACTGTATCGTTCTCAGATTTTACTAAGAAATTCTGTAATTTTGTGTTGAAATACATGCGATTGTCCACAATTGTGTTTTCGTTCCCTACAATATCAATGATAATGAATAATTTGTTATCATATACTCATAAAAAATTGAGTAATATATTTCCAACAAAAATGAAATATCATATTTATATGTAAATATAGTATAAATAATCGACTTATTTCGCCTCTTCAATAAAGAATGAAATGCATATAACTAAGTAGAATCATTGAGGAATAATAGTGCATAATCATTCGTTATCTAACTGAACTAACTGAAAAGTTTTCTAGTCATGTTGAAATTCAATGCTTTTCACTCAGTGAAACGTGTATATGTTTATATTTTAGTTTATGTGAATTAATAAGTAATTATTATTCTTACATTTGTTTCCAACTATTAATATACAAATATAGAGTGCTAAGAACACATATTGTAAGATAACATTTTTCTAATATCCCATTGAATAGAAAAATTGAATTTTATGACGTTTCGTCACTCAGTATAAGCCACTTCTTTAGATAATAAATTAAATAGCTAGGCTTATATTGAGTCATGGAACATCAGAAAATCTAATTTTTCTATTCAATGAGATATTACAAATCTATTAATTTCATTTATAACAATCTATCCAATGCTGAATTTATTTGAAATTATCAAGTCAAACCTTGATGATGATAGCTACAGAGGAAAAATTTGTTTATGTATTATCTAACGAAAATCCAAGATTCTTTGGTGTATTAAATCTGTTTAGTTACATTCACTAAGTGATAGTTTGATAATATATTCTAATGTACATTTTAATTATTTAAATATAAATTACGATAATTGAAAAACAATAGTGTGTATGTGAGTGTTTGATAATAAAGACTCGTTGTTTCCCATCTCTCGGTCCACGTTACAGTACATAAGATACACCTCAGAAATGAATTTGTTACCTGAACATTCTATGGTTATTAAATCACAACTTTTGATATAGATTACTGGCCAACGTTTAATTTAGTAGTGTCCAATAGGTGTTTATTGATTATTTAATTAAGCGAATAAAGATTTTAAATTAATTACATGCTTGTATCTAATGACAATTATATCACAGATTGTTCATATGAAGAAATGTGGGTGTGATTATAATTTTGAACGAACCAATCAGATTTACGATAACAGGTCTTGGATTTTAGCACGGAATTCATTCATCCATTTGGCTAAATAGAGCTTTGGCATTTAAGCTGATGTCACTTCGTGATGTGAAACCCCAAAATCTAATTCTTAACTCTAACCATCAACTGTAAATCATAATTGTAATTCCTCACACTGGTTTCTAACCCTCATTCAGTCCTAGTTAGTAGGTGGACAATGTCAAGGTCAGTTTAGTGTCTCTCAAAGGTTGTCCATAAATTATAGTTTCATCGAAATGTGTTATGTGCACTATAGAGTAATGAGAGCAACTATGAAGCTTGACGTCAAATAGAAAATTCAATCATAATTTTATGCCAGTGTTAATTTAAGAATAACTAAATTAAGAATAGTTTAACACTCTTATACTTAGTTAAATGATTAGAAAAGTTCATTGACTCACTCCTTTTTTTTTTCTTCTCAAATTACTAATTGACCAAAGTTCAACCAACTAAAATTTGTGTTTATATTGTGAGTGATTAAGTTTATCATTAACATTAATTTACACCATTTTATTTTCATCCCACTTAATATGAAAGTTTTTCTTTCTTCAGATAAAAACCTTTGGATTATTAAAACAGGGTAACTTGAACCATTTCACTTTTATTCTGTCATAACTTTGTATCTAATATCACAAATTCAATGATCGAGCAAACGGATGACCCATATAACAACTTTATTAAAACATATTGTAATATCAATTTACAACATTGTTGATTAATGTATAATAAAGCAAAGTTATAATCATCATTATTCAGTGATATAATTTTAAATGAATATAACCATATGTAACCATAACTTGACATACTTATCTGTTGTTGTTTTTCCCTTCTTTGTTATAATAAATGTAACAATGTAACACTCTTTCACTATACTAACTTAATAACTATGGATATAATATCTTTCAAACTAGTTATTAGACAGTAAACATAAAATGATGTTGATATTTAAAAGAATGATAAATCTATACATTCATAATTTAAACAAAAATGCTGATTATTTAGCAAAATATATTTGGAAAAAAAATATTTGTTTGTTTGTTTGTTTTAGTTGAAAATTTGTGGTTAATATAATTTTGTTTATATTCATAAAACATTTAAGAGTAATGATAATTAGAGTATAATCCAATTATCTACTGTTTTAGCTTAATAATCTTATAATAAGTCATTTCATTCGATACTTATCTTTTAACTAAGTTAAGTGTATTGGTAATTATTTTAAGGAAATAAAATCTTATTTTGTTGTTAGTCAATTTAACTAATAGGTATATATATTATCTTGATGGAGTCTTCTTCTCTTGGATGGTTTGGTTGTGGAGCTTTTATTGTTATTCTAAACGACATCAACAACTTAAGATTGGTGGTGATAATGTCGTTCAGAAGAAGGATGAAAGCTCCACGATCAAAACATTCATCTCAGAGAATAAAACTTCACCAAAATCATTTACTTGAGCTACAAATCTTCTCCATCATCTCAAATATATATAATCACCAAGTAATTATTAGAAATATGGAAAGATTTAAAATGATTGTCATTTTCTCGGAAAATTATGCCTTTTATTTTGTGAAAATATGAATGTGTATTCGAACTCAATGCAATAAATGTATAATCACAACTTGATTAATCATACTTTAATTGAATTACACTAGTTTAATTAATATAAACTGAAGTAAATTTATGTAAAGTTAATGTGTGTCTTAGATATGGTCATTATTCATAATTGTAGATAATTTTTGAAGCGATATAAACATTGCTTTAGTTACTTTTCATGTTCTAGTTTTGCTACCAAGTATAATGAACAGTCATTTAGTTAGTTACTATTTCCTATTGTAGTGAACAGGAACACGGGTGGGGACAAACGGATGTATTTAGCACAACAATTACAGACTATCTCAATAAAATCCCAATACCATATAGTAAATCGTCAATTTGCAAAATATTCATGTATCAAATCAAACCAGACTGTTTCTGTTGCAAACACCAATACGTTGTCTCCCATTCCATTGTTCATAGGTTTTCTTACAAATTCCATTATGCTCTCGCTCTACCTTTCTTGATCTTCGCCATCTTCTACTGCCAGACCATACGCCCTTTTGACGCACGTTATATACTACTTATATCAATATAAGTAGCTCGCACCACACTATCACTTCAGTCAAACACAGATCATTGGATGTGATCGCATTCAATGTTATTATCTGAATAATGTTTAATAACCTCCAGGGTTTAGGCTGTTTTAAAAGTTTAATTTCCTATTTTTGCAGCACCATATGATAGAATTAGATGTGCTTGGACAATAAAAGGAGGATTTTATTAGTTATATTCATCTATATTTTTATCATAAGATACTTATGACATATAATTTGTCAAAATAATGAATTAATTAGTTTCTGAGATAGGATAGTTGAGGGATAAAACGCGAAAAGTTACAAATAAAGTATCCTAAGTATGTATGATATACGTCTGACTAAAAATAGACATCATCTTAGAACATTGAAAGCATAACTGAAATGTTATAATAAAACTGATGAGAGGAATAGAAACTAACGAATTGGATAAAATAAAAGACAGTGGATAACCAATACTCTACCCTGGTAGCTTCTGATTTTTCAGTGATTTATAAATTAAACTGTAAAAACAACAATAACATCTACACATCTGATAGTAACATGACTAAAATTACTCTTTTTTATCTCTACTAAATAGTACCTAACGTTTTCTTGAAATTCAATCCAATAATTTTAACTAATCACACTAGAAAGTTTAAAAAAGGGGTAAAAGTCGAAAACCGGTAAAGCTACATATTTCTATTCAACTGATGATCAAAAGTGATCGAATCATCTATGTAACTGACAGAAAACTAAAAAGAGGTCAAAAATTTAGTTTTCCAGTAGAAAATTTGATTTCATTGTACGTAATGCAATATTCAAAGACTCAAAATGATAGACAGTTAGCCGTTACTTGTCATCTATAACTGACCATAGCTATTTATGCGTACTTATTAAATGATATAGACTGGAAGGACAGGAAGATGGTTATCTATACATTTTATTGAACATATTCCTAGAACATGTACCGTTGACGGCCATATAGTTTTTTTTAGTTTGATAGTATACCACCTACTAGACACAGGACACAAAATGGATTCAGTCAATACATTCAAAATAATGAACAACAAATTTAACTGTGCCTTAATGAAACTGAAGATAGACATAACCAATAATACCTTTACTAATTTGTTTAAAATCATAATGTTCAAACTATTCATTCAAATGGTTCATGTAATTACATGGTAAAAAGGATAGATTGATTTTCAAATTCTCAGGTATAGAATTCATACAAATGGTGTATAGAAATTTGTGCATTAAATCGAAAGTATTTTTACCTGTTTATAGATGCCATATTTGGATCGATTGACAATGGATTTTCGTGAAACTGTTGTGTCTTCATTCTTTTTTACTCAACATGAAAACTATTGTTTATATCAAAGCACTCTTTCTGACTAAGAATAACAACAGGTACTATTCATTTGTATTAATGTATCAATGCTAGACATTAACATTGTTGGATGCTGGCTCAGTGGTCTAGTTGGCTAAGCCCTTGGCACGAGACTGATAGGTCCTGGGCTCGAATCCCACGAGGCGGGGTCGTGGATACGCACTGCTGAGGAGTCGCACAATAGGGTGACACGGCTATCCAGTGCTTCCAGGTTTTCTATGGTGATCTAGCTTCAACTGACTCACGATTACAACTATTGAAATTACTTTCCATTTCTTGCGTCTTGGAGAGGAAGGTTAAAATAAGATAAACTAGTAGCATTAAATAATGTCATTCAGGTAACATTGATCGAATCATTCATTGCTTCTTCTATAGCTCTTCGAGTTTTTTCTTCAAGCTGAGCAGCTTTTTAAAAACAGTCTCATAATCATGTATTTCACCAGTGATTAGCTTGTTTTTTTTAAAAATAATGTATGGTTAAATAATACTTATAATAAGCTGCAGTTAGACTTAGCACTTATGTTTATCTTTCCAAAAGAAATGATTTAAAATTTATTGCTTTGAAGGTGTATTTCATCTGAAATATTCATTTAGATGGTGGTTGGAGGTAGTCAACAGGAAACCCTGGACCCGGGTTTCGTGCTATTTGGCACTCGTCAGCAAGATGTAGCTGTAATCTTGAGGAAACTGGTGCTCCCTGGCGGATTTGATCTCGTGTCACCCAGCTTCACAGTCAGAGACGTTACCACTGAGCTATCCGAGCCGTGACTATCCTCCTGTAGGACTGACATGTAATCACAATTGATTGATCACTGGGTGGTGATCAATGTATATGTCATGCTTGTCTAGTCCTTATTAGTGCAGATCGAATGCCGTCGATCGTGTTGCAATGTGGCTCAGTGGTAACGTCTCTGACTGTGAAGCTGGGTGACACGAGATCGAATCCGCCAGGGAGCACCAGTTCCCTCAAGATTACAGGTACACCTTGCTGACGAGTGCCAAATAGCACGAAACCCGGGTCCAGGGTTTCCTGTTGACTACCTCCAACCACCATCTAAATCTCAATACATAGTGCCCGCAGTGTCGAGTCACCTAGACTGGTGGCCACATTGCAACACGATCGACAGCATTCGATCTGCACTAATAAGGACTAGACAAGCATGACATAGACATTGATCACCACCCAGTGATCAATCAATTGTGAAATATTCATTTAAAAGCATCAAATTAGTTGTTGTTGCTTGGATACATTTGAAAAGTCATCCAACATAGTTTCTCCAAAAAGAAGTCGAAATTATTCAATATACTTGTTACAGATTGAATGAATAAATAAATCAGATAACATTTGAGTCTCAAGATGAGTATAAATATCATCTCGTAGAGAAAGTAATAAAATGAATACTATCATGGCTCAAGATCAGACTGTATGGAGTTAAACCACCTTACAGTAAGTAGTAATACAGTATTGAATCTACTAAACATAAGTATCATATATTTCTTTTGGCAATGAAGTAAATTATCCTGATATTTTTTAAAAATAAAGTATTGTCTAAATTAGTTATTCATGGCCATAAATAATTAGATATTTCGTCTGACAAGATAGTTAGATACACACAAGAAAAGAGACATTTTGATCTATGTTTCATAATTTATTCAAAATCTTTAAATGTTTTCTATAAAGTGGTTAATAATGCAAAAGTATACCAACTTATCAATCAAGTTGGCTGAAGCAGTTTTATTATAATTTTATCATAGATTAACTTCAATTGGAAGAACTATTGAAAATCAGGGATCATTGAAAACCAATTATATTCATGTTTGTAGCTAATTATCTTTACCCATCTACGAGCTCACTAATCAATGTGATATTTTTCAAATTACTGAGGGGTCCACATTTCTAAATTTGGTAGATTTATGTATCAGTTTGGAAGCTTTAGTGCAATGTGTCATAGTCAAGGATATTACCAAAATATTTTTGGTTCGTAATGTTATCTCATATCCCCTTTTGAGAGCATATTACACATTATTAAGACCATCCTCAATAAAGTTGATCAGCACATTAATTCACATAATAAATTATCAAATATCCAACAGAGCATTTACAGGCCATAAAGTGAACAGAGGCAAAGTGAAAATACAAGTAAACATATTTTCAACTGATTGATCCATGGATGGTAATCGATGTCATGTATGTTAGATCTTTCTTAGTGCAGATCGAATCGTATCGATTTCATAACGTATATATAATTACAGTATAGTAAGTATTTAAATTTAATAGATAACAGTTAAACAAATTTTTGCTTTCTATTCATAATTCAACCAACCAATGAGTGATTCATAATCTTCCAACCGATCATTATCTCTTTTGACCATAAATTATCCAGTTTATCAAACAATAATTTTTACAAGTTACATATTACATTGATGTGCATTATATTTACTTATCATAAATAATTTTTTAACTACTTTATTGATTGGTAGATAATTATCATGACCTAGTTACAAATACTAAACATAGATAGTTTTGAAATCTACTTGAAATACTTTCAGCAAAGTTCTGCTGAAAACTAAGCTCAAAGTTTTTGATTGAGATCATGAAACGATTGATGTTAGACCACTTTTGGAAACCTGGAAGCAGTGAACAGCCGTTTCGTATTGTCGCGGGACTCCTCAGCAGTGCGCGTCCACAATCAAGCCTTGCGAGATTCAAACCCAGGATTTACAGTCTGGTGGTTTAGTGGTTAAGCGGTCGCGCGCAAGACTGATAGATTCTGGGTTCGAATCTCTTGAGGTATGATCGTGGATGCGCACTGTTGAGGAGTTCCACGGTAGGACAAAACGGCCGTTTAGTGCTTCCAGGTTTTCCACAATGGTCTAGCTTCAACTATCTCAACCATTGAAATTACTACAATCTCCACAAAACCCCTTATAATACGTATCGTCAATAAATGAATCCATATTTGGAGGAGAATTGTTTACTTTTCATTCCGGATTAAAGTACACAGGAAATTGTAAAAAATTGACAATTTTGAGATTAGTTTTTAAATAATTTAATAAAAATCATATCATATTACTTATTATTATAATATTTTATCCATTATAAAATGATTTATTTTATCTAATTAAGTAGAATACTACTTCATATATATAAGAATGAGGTCATTAAACTGAACAGATTTTTCGATTATAACTTAATTTCTGAAGATGGATTTGAGTTAATCCAATGTTTTCAACAAAATCATTTACTTAAGCTGTAGGTACATACATATTTATGGAGAATATATGGAGAATATATATCTATAGAAGGATAAAAAGAGATAAACATATTTCCCATATACGAATGTACAGCTTAAGTAAATGATTTCGTCAAAAAGAAGATTAATTCAATCTACTTACTGTAATGAATAGATTTGAACAGAAAATCAAGTTATTTTTTCATTAGAACAAATAAATATTGTAAATGAAAATATTTGAGTAATGATATTAGTGAATTTCTTTAGTTTAGTACTAATTAGTATTATTGTGGTGTGTGCTACTGATGTCCACAGATATAAGTAGTATGTATCGTCAATCGAAAGTGAAATACCCGTAGAAGGTTAAAAAGATGAAAGAAAAGAGAAATAGAACGAACAATGATTGATGTGAAATAGAAAGAACAACGAAGGTTGAGACGATTGATTGACATTTTGCAAATGAAGAATTTACTGCATGCTTCCCAAATTTTACTACGAAATTCTATAGTCTTGTGTTGAAATACATTCGATTGTCCCCACTTTTGTTTTCATTCACTAAACTATATATATAGTATAATTTAAGTTTTCTTTGAGATTTTAGTTTAATAAGATTTACTACATGTTTCGATATATTGTGTAAACTAGTTTCGAATGTATATTCCACAGGAAATATCAGATACAATGAACTTTTTAGCGAAACCTAAATAAATGTATAAAATTTAACTGTATATACTTAATTCTTGTTTCTTTGTAAAGTTCGACAGTGTTTTGTATTCAGATCCAATAGTATGAATTCAAAATTAATAACGCGAATTCCTGTCGACGAAGTGGGACTTCTTTCTTTCCCGTTTGATGTTATGAAATAACAACAAATACAGTAATAATTAGTTATAATACATAGATTTTGATTTTAGTGACTATTTGTATAAATCCTTAATTCAGTTTTATTATATCGTAATTTGTTTTCCTGAAGTGGACGAAAGTTATACTTTGTGTTCACACATCAAAAGAGCACATAATGGTAATTTAATTAGGTAATGTAGACACAAGTCTAACAGTGCTCTCAGTTAATATTAAATTCAACAGAATTATAAGACTACTATGGTAATAACATGTATCATATATCATACTCTTTGGTTTTAAAAATGTTGTGTATACTACATGCCGCTTGTATAACCTCCGTATTTTAGCCGATTATATCGAAACAATTAGAAACCTGCAAGCACTGAATGGAACCATGGCTCTGCAGACATGTATCGAAACCCTCACCTTCGGTCCCTCACGTGAACCACAAATCTCTAGACAAATAAGTCGAGATTTAGTGTTGTAAAAGTCAATTTTCAGTCAGTCTACCATGTTGTGCAACCATCTTCCATTGTCGTCATTGGGTATTCTCTACACAGTTTACACACTTGGTTTATTAAAAAAATAATCTCTGATTAGCCAAAAAGTATGTTCTTAACTTGTTTTGTTCTGAATAGCATCCTCAGCACAAACTTGAGGTAGAAGTGGAGTATTAGAAATTATCTACATATGATTAACAGCTTATCCTGCAAACCTTGATCCAGATTAGTTTTGTTGACATTTAACCTGTCATTATCTGCATTTTTATCTTGACTGGATCTTCCTTTGATCTTGTTATAAATTGTGGCCTGTGTGCCCTGCTAATATATAACGTAACGATATCGCCAATTAGAGAGCAGTGAATTATCGATCGTACCTAGTACGCGTAAAACCCGTGCAAGCAGTCTAGAGTCCTTATTGGTCCTGCTCCCTGACTAGCCCAGCCAGTTAAGTCCAGAACGCTAATCTCAGTCTCTGCAATATGAACCATTTGTTTCGAGCACACTGGGTTTATATACCAACCAGACAGACCACACCGTACCATAAAATATGAAACAACATTTGTACAAGATTTAACCAAATGTGCCTGTGAATGAGGGAGGTAGTAATTAATAGACAGGGCATAATTCAAAAATGGTTAATCGTATAATAATAATTCATAGGTCAAAATAAAGCTCATAATATGTGGGACATGAATATGAATAGTTTAGTTACATAACAATTATACGATAAAAATATACGTATAGTAATAGTCCATAAATAGACCCCAAAAGTTACAATTCATTTTGCATATCAGAACATAACAGATCTGAATTTTAGTCTGATATTTGCCCATAATTTTTTTCAACTGGTTGATAAATTAGATAAATTTCAATGTGTTTGTCGATTGCTGATTGACCTGAGTAGCAAACTTTTAAAAATTGTCTGGTGTTCTTAATATTTCTTTTATTCATGATCTCAGCAATGGCCAATCAAATGTCTACATGAATTGATATGAGTGAAGATACATCATAGCTTAATTGAAATCATGGGCCGATCGATGCTAAATCACGATTGAAAACCCAGAAGCACTGGATTCGTGTTTATTCGAGTATCAAATATTTTTGAGTAAGAGTAAGTTCAAACAAACTGGACGCATTTGTACTAGAAATACTATAAAAGATTGAATAAACAGTATCAAATCAAACATTCCTGCAAAATAGAAACCCATCACACTTCAGAAAATGATGAAAAAACCTACCGCAAAACTTGGTTTACATCATTTAGTCATGAGGAGCTTGTTCACATTATTTAAACTTCGGAAGTCAGTAGAAAATAATATACGGAGAAAATCAATTTAAACACGATAACGAAATTCGTTCTTTACCATCAATCATAACTGGGATCCAACTGTGTGTTAATACGTATGAATATATACAAAAAGGACAGGAACGCACATAAAGACCTTCTATCTCAATTAAAATAAATAGTCTCCTAGTATTTCGACGCCAGGTTAATGAGGAGATTAAGAAAGAAAATTATATCTCTCAACATCTTAGTGACTGAAATTTAAATGAATCTGTTGTTTTGCTAGACAGTATGATCTAAGCCTTTCCATATATATATATATATATATATATATATATATATATATATATATATATATATATATATATATATATATATATATATATATATATATATATATATTTAGTCGTTGTCAAATAGGCGCCTATATTTTAAACGTTCTCAACAATCCTAATGAAACAGATGATAAACGTCAATCCTCGTTTATTGCTAAACATAAATTCAAATCTGGGCAAAAGTCCATCTTAAATGAGTTTTTGTATTTATAAACAGTTTCTATATCTACCTGCTTAATCTTGATTTTACTGTTAGTATCAAGAGTGGTATAAGTAATTTTATCCTCTTCTGATAACCTCCTTTGTTTATGTATTCTCAACTATCTAAGTTTATCATTGTGTTTCATATTCATAAAATTCATTAGGAGCTAATGTGTGGTCATATTTTTTGAAATGCTCAGACGTTAGATTCCACATGACTGAGGTAAATATCAACTTATTAAGTAGTTTGTTTTATTTCATGGTTAAAAAATAGTAAATAAACATCTTGGGATCTACAAAGTTATCCGGTCACATTAGTTTATTATTTATTATTGTAACAATAATAGTAATGATTTTATTGTAATGGTTGTATTGTAATGGTTTTATTGTAAATTATATAACCGGTTATAGTAACGAACTCCTGGCAGAAACTATACAATACATAAATATATTCAGGTAGACCATAAATTTATATCAAGTGAAAGCAGAAGAGAAAATTGATTTCGACGGAACTAAACGGATTCATATGGGTCCCAGATTTTTATAAAGAGAGACTGACAGCCATAGCGTTACACACATGAGTGAATACTATCAATTTGAATAGATGGATAGAATACACTTGCCAGCATAATCGAAATCATTGGTTTATAAAAACATGTAAATCTTTCTTCTAAATTACATATTTATGTGCACTTCAAGTAGCACGAGTATCAGCAATAAATCAGTTTTATTTTTGATTGAAACCACGAATTGGGCAATGCTAGACCATCATTGAAAACCAAGAAAGACATTTATTCCTAATATGGGACTCAGCAGTGTGCACACATGATCTCGCATGAGGGATTCGAGCCCAGGACCTTCGGTCTCAGGAGCGAACGATCAAGTTTTAGACAACCAAGCCGGAATCCAAAGGTGTTAACTTCTAACTTCAACTAATCCACGAAATTTTGCGACCATCTTCTATTGACTTAGGTGGTTAACTGCCTCACAGCCGACAGGGATTAGCTGAATGCCGACTCAGTGGTCTAGAAGCTCAGCATTCACTTACGAGACCGAAAATCCTAGGTTGGATTCTCGGTTGTTGCATCATGGATGTGCGCTGCTGAAGAATCCCATATTAGAATGAAATGGCCTTTCGGTGCTTACAGGTTTTCAACAAGGGTCTAACAATGATCGATTCATGATATCAGTCAAAAACTCAACAATCCTCACAACCCCATACTTATCATTTTTATTTGTTTAGTCAGCCATTATGTTTGACGTTGTCTCATCCTGCTTTTAATTAACATGAAGGCACGCAAATCGACAATACTGTTTTAACATATTTTGATGAGATTAATTTGTGCTTCTCTACATTTAGTTTTCTGCTGAAGGGAATCAATAAAACAAACATAACTACAGCCTTAGGTCTTTTTCTTTCATGAGATATAATAAAAAAACTACATACATAGCTTCACATGCAACAAGTTGGCCGGATTTCACATAAAGTGACTGTCACTATCGCTACAAATAAAGTGTTCAAGTAAATATAACAATTATTCTGGACTCATTTTTGATGCCTTTGATTTTGATTATTTTATGGAGAAATCCTGAACCAGATTGCTTAACGAAACGTTGGATTACTTAATTTCGATCGCTTACATATTTGTACATAAAAGGAGTGTCTAATGTTTAAACCTGGTTTATGTATACGGAGGATCTGACTAGGTGAGCTAAAGAAATTTGGATACAAACCACTAGTTCAAATGGGGCTTAGGATTTTGATTGGACGAAAAGTGTGCAAACTTGTTCTAGTCACAACTTACACACTTGGGTTAAAGGGTGACAGATACCATCAGGAATGAGTTCCACCACCAAGAAAATGATCTCAATAAAGTTCACTCGACAGATATTATTTTGTCATCATGAGACTAGATTGCGAGTCTTGGCATAGATGGGAGTCAAACCATCCATACAAAAGTGAATTAAAACTCCACCCCATTGCACAAGCTAGTGGTTGTCTGAACTCAATAGCTAAGTGGATAACGCGATGATTTTTGAAGCGAATGGTACTAGGTTCCAGTATCAGAGTGAACATCAACTCTGGAATAAACGTACATTCGGCTAACGAGTCCCATGTAAGACGAAACGCGCTTCCTGGATTCCACCACTAGCCACCATCCATCTCTATTTATAATGTTTGTGACTTAAGGCAGTATATTGAGACAATCCGCACAGGATGCACATATTCCAATAAGAGACTGATCAATTGCAGTTCTAAATGTCAATGGGAAGATGCAAACAACCAATACAAAAATGATCATATGGGAGTCACTCTAATGGTCACTTGGTCGTGAGTACAACAGCTGGGATAGTATTTTGCTGCTCTGTGAAGTACACAGGCTGTTCTTTAGAACAACATTCTGTCATCCTCACCACCGATGTACAAACTGGTGCTTTCTATTTCTAACTCAAGCCGGGACTGAGGGGTGATCACACCAGCTATTAATAGAATGATCATGGGTAAGAATGGTTCATATTAGGCCCGATATGTATGGAACTCATCTTGAGTTTCAGTTGCCAAAGTACTTATAGCTGTAAGTTGATTTAATAAAATCATCAATGCTTCTGAACCACTGAATTCCATTATTCTCCACATATTTTTCAGAACTGATAAAAGACTGATTTACTATTAGAAGATCAATTTTTCTCCACTTCACGAATGTATTGATTTCATCCTCACTCTCCACCACATGTTAGCTCAGTCAGTGAGTTTCTTGGAACCAGAGCCATCTTCGGTATGCCGTAAAAAATATTATTCCATGATCTTTCTTTAGAAGGTGGATGAATCAGTGAGGTTTAGCATCCCTTGGCAGTATCCGTACACAATAACCTTAGGCTGAATGCGAGTGTATAATCATCTCCCTCCATTGTTTCAATTCAGCCGCGGGATTTAACAGGATCTTATGATCTCACCACCCTCCCTTAACTTAACTATTAATATTACTTTCGCAACAGCTTTCAACGTCGTGTGTTATGATGATGGTATGGATTTGTTGCCTGGCGAATGAAGTTTTTAGACCTTGAGTATGCAAATGATATTGTCTTCACTGACTATCCAAATCCCACTTACTTTTGGTCCCAAATAGTGTTCATGGATGGATGTGCCTTAGATATTCAAAATGTACGTATTTATTCAAAACTTTCAGAAGACTGTTTCAGCACTCACTATTTATGGTGATCAGCTAGAAGTAATTGGAATGTTTATGTATACGGGTATTTATGTGAGTCTCAGTAGTAGAGTAACAGGCAGGATATATCTATTTACAGTGAAAGCGATAGTTATTTTAATATATATACAATGATTTATGTGTTTTGAATAGATTATTACTAATATGTGCTCCGAATCGAAAGTTCGTGAAAATATTCGATCAAATCTTAAAAGCGATTATTATACTAAATTCAAAAACGTTTCCACCAATGAATAACTGAAATTCATGTTCACTTTTAGACATGGTTCATCACTAAATTGATTTTCCAGCACTACATATTTTTGCTGTATGAATTACAAGATAAAGGCGTATTTCTTCTTCAAAGGGTATGTTTAAAGGAGAATATGTCAACATGATTGGTATTTGGACCTGTATTTTTCCGTATTAGACATAGTCAGAGGCTCCAAAATCTTCATGAAGTGCCCAAGTACCCAAAGTAATTAGCATACATGATTATCAGTAAAACTACTGAAAGCATAAAGTTGATTGCAAGATAAGCCTGATCAGAAAATATGTGGCTCAAAAGCTTTTTAACTATGAAATTATGTGAATTCTAAGTGGTTGATATCTAGAACACCATACCTATTGTGTTTTATACCATACATATGAACAAAGTAGACAGAGATGAGTTTAATTTCTTGATAACACCAGATTGACGTAACTTAATTCTGTAGACTGAACAAAATTTAGTTGTTTAAATATCAAATACTTATTTCTTTCAAGATCATATAAAAATGTCTGAATTTAAAAGATGTTTTAAATAAATGAGAGTTTTCAACTATCGCATGATAGATTCATCTGCGTATTTTCCACCTATTAAATATTGTATCATTATATGTAAATAGGTATGTATAAGTAATGAGCCAATTGACTCATGATTTCAACTATTGAAGTTACTATCATATCCAAAAAATGCCTTCTGATATTAATCAACATATGCTCGCTAGCAACTGGCTTCAAGAGGTATTTCATGGAGTTTTAATGAGAAGCAGTGACCAGTGGACTTCAATCTAGTCTGTTGTGAGATAGTAACTCACTGAACACAATGGTGGATTTATAGCTAAATTTCGTGGATTAGTTGATATTAGACATTAACACCGTTGGATGCCGAATCATTAGTTTAGAGGTTAAGCGTTCGCGCGCGACACTGAAAGGTTCTGAGTTCGAATCTCTCGAGGCGTGATCGTGGATGTGCACTGCTGAGGGGTCCCACAATAGGATGAAACGGCCATCCAGTTCTTCCAGGTTTTCCATAATGGTCTAGCCTCAAATGACTCATGATTTCAACTATAATATCCACAAAACCCCTTCAGATATATAAGTTAGTCATATTCCTGCAAATGTATATATGGATTTGGATAAATTTCATGTTCAAAATAGTTTACTGATCAATAGAAAAATGCAATTGAAACAAATGAAAATTATACTAAATCAAAACAATCAACGTATTACAATAATAGAACATAAATGAATAATTGTTTTCGGAAAATATTTTGATTGTATAGGTAAATGTTTTATATCAGATTGAAAGAAACAAAATAAACTTAGCTAATAAGAGAATAAATGAAATAAAATCTATTTAATTAATTTAACACCTAGAAAATTGAATGAACAGAGAATGTTTATTAATTAAGATGTAGATGTTAATGTTATGTTCTCTGAAAGGAATAATATAGTTGTGAAGTTTTTATTGTCCTTGAGGGAATAATCATCAACTTATCGTCTACATATATTTAAAGTAAAATGAAAGCCTCACAAACAAATCAAACAGCTGACTGAATAGAACACCTCTACTATCTAAAACACTTATGGACATTTGAACCACATCAAGATTGTCTTAAATAAAGCAAAGGAGTGATTGCTTTTTGTAACTTCAAGTTAGCTTGAAAATGTAGACTATTGAAAAATATAGATTGATTTTAATCATTGTTCTTAATGAAAAAAATTTAATCATTCAGACATACTGATAAGAAATTCTATGAACTTAGAAAAAGCCATGATGATATATTTCAATAGTCTCACCATGAAAACTTCGTGATAACTAGTCAAACATTTTATTGAAAATGCATAACAACATTAGTGGCTAGCAGTGGAGTCCAGGACGCACGTTTCGTCCTATTTGGAACTCGTCAGTTGGGTGTACATGCATCTTAAAGTTGATATTCACTCTAGGACTCAAACACAGTACCGTGCACTTCGAACGTAACAACATTAGTATATCTGAGTACATGTGTATCAGACTATTATTCGTGAAAGAATATTTCATTGTTACAAACCACAGTTCAATATTCAATGGGCAAATATTTTGAAGAAATATTCCTTTACAAAACTAATACATAACTGAAATTTAGAACGTTTTAAGAATATTCATCTGAGGCAATATTGATTAAATATTTTATACCTCGTCATTGGCCACTGATATATGTTTTACCCTATATTTGTGAATCAGATTGATCTTTTGGTGAGACTATAATTTGTGGACGACCTTCGGGCGACACTAAACTGACCTTGACAATGTCCACCTACTAACTAGGACTGAATGAGGGTTAGAAATCAGTGTGAGGAATTAGAATTATGATTTACAGTTGATGGTTAGAGTTAAGAATTAGATTTTGAGGTTTCACATCACAAGGTGACATCAGCTGAAATGACAAGACTCTATTTAGCCAAATGGATGAATGAATTTTGTACCAAAACCCAATACTTGTTATCTTATATCTGGTTGGTTCCTTTATAAATTATAGTCTCGCTGATAGTTTTTGTTGTAAAGCTACTAATGAGAAATTTTTATTTCATTTCACAATTGCTTATCTATCATTTATATAATGACTGGTTATAATTTCACTATAGATTAAACTGTATTTTAAACAATATTATTCTTTAATTCCTAAGAAGGAGTTTTTTTCACTTACAGTAATAAGGTGGACTTTGATAGAGTTTTGTTCTCTGGGCTGGATGGTTTGATCGTCGAGCTATCATCGTTTATCAGAATAACAACCAAACCATTCAGCTCTGAGAAAAAAACTCCACCAAAATCATTCACTTCAGCTAAAAATCTTCACTATTTCAATACGATGAACTGTAATTTTATATATCCCTTTAAAAACAAGTCCTCTCAATTAACTTGAAATATGTGTATTGGTTGTAAACTAACAGTCTTTTAACTAGGAACAACTGAAAAGGATTGTCCATGACAACGTTGGATGAAGAATGCTGGTGAGCGACCTATGCTCCTCCACAGGTGTAAGTAAGTAAGTAACACTCATTGATTTGTATGATGCATAAGGTGCTCAGTGAGTTGAACACTATTTATTTATTTTTAACTTCGTTTATTAAATTGTACATATCAACTTTAATAATCAAACATATATATATGTACGAGAAGCTCTATTATAGTATAATTTGACGCGTTTTTCTATACATTTTGCATGACACTTTAAACATTTTTAAGTAAATACTAATGAAAATACTGATTTCATATAATAAAATGAACCTTACAATATGTAGGTATCATTATCATGGCTTGACTTGATAATTTCGAATAAATTGAGCAATGGGTAGATTGTTATAAATAAATTAATAGATTTATAATATCCCATTGAATAGAAAAATTAGGTTTTCTGACGTTTCGTGACTTAGTATAAGCCTAGCTATTTTATTTGTTCTCTGAAGAAGTGGCTTATATTAAGTCACGAAACATCAGAAAATCTAATTTTTCTATTCAATGGGATATTATAAATCTATTAATTTATTTATAAAACTTTTTCCACTATTTATTATTGCTTTTATCTCGTGGGTTTATTTTCATTCTCAAATTTTTTTAAAGTCAAGAGTACAAATTGATTGTTTATTCATTAGTTTTAAAATAATCATAATACTTTACCTAAATCAGTACTTACTTACTTTCCTTACTTACGCCTGTTACTCATAATGGAGCATAGGCCGTCGACCAGTATTCTCCAAATCACTCTGTCCTGGGTCTCCTTTCCTGGTTCCATTCAGTTTTTGTTCATTTTTCTCATGTCTATCTCCATTTCCCGGCGTAATGTGTTCTTTGGTCTTCCTCTCCTCCTCTGGCTTTGATGATTCCATGTGAGGGCTTGTCTTGTGACGCAGTCGGTTGCTTTCCAGTACATTTATGTCTATCTTGTTATGAAGATCAGAATGTTTATAACTAACTTCTTTTACATTTTTTTTCTCTTAAATTGTCTCTTAATATTACGTAATTAATTCAATATATTTTTTGAAATACCATTAGTTGAAATAGAATGTAATTGAAGTGTCAATTCATTATTTCACTATATCTAAAATCATAATGATTGACTAAATTCTGTGAATTCTAATTTCTCAGGTAAAATAAACAACTCAATGCTTATTTGACTACATATGTAAAGTTTTAAAAGTATATCTGAGATGTTATTCAATGAATATTTACTTTTTCATCAGTCATAATGTATTTCTTTGTTTACATAACATCATTTAAATGATCCTATAACAACAAGTTAGACTTTATTCTTTGAAAATTCTTTCATATTCATTTGATGTAAATGAATTGTATCATAATATACAAATGACATATTTTATTTATCATCAACTCTACCATTATACATATATAGTTAATCTATATTGTAATATAATAGTTTTACATCACAGAATATTGTAAGTTAGAGTATGGTCAGCTTACATGAAATAAGATGGCTTGATCTAGCTGTTATATCTCATATGCACTAACAAATGCAGATGAAGACAATTAGTGTAACGGCAGCCTCTGCATCAATCTCAACATACGCAAGAGAAAAAGTAAGACCGAAGGTCCTGCGTTTGAATTCCGTACGAGGGGTGGTGAGTGCGTACTGCTGAGGAGTCCCATACTAGGACGAAACGGCCGTCCAATGCTTCCAGGTTTTCAATAGTGGTCTAATATTGATCCATTCGTGATATGAATCTAAACTCATCAATCTCCACAAACCATACTGAAAATTTATAAATGAATTAGGTTATATGAAAATACATTGAGGGGCTACATAGAAGATCTAAATTTAAGGTTTTTATGAACAGCTGGTTAGATATTAGATGTTACCTAGTACATAAATTATATGGCTTGACAACTACTAGTTAATTCTTGTTAGTTTATATACTGGTAAAACTCGTGATTTTTTTGGATAGGAGATTAGATCTTCGTATATTGCTGTTTTAGTAAATCAGTTAAGTATATACAATATGTGGACAAACTATCAATCTTTTCAACCAATACTTGATAGAGCAAGAACAAACATTGATGCAGAATAGTATGAATTCATATTATTTCGAGGTTTCTCGTCAGCTGCTTACAAACCAAAATTGTGATAGAATTTTTACATGGAGATAGTGTGAAAACAATTGACATAAATGAGTGTAAATAACTGGATTACAATAATAACTATAAATATATATGCTAGAAACAGGTCAGAGGTCAAAAGAGGGGGGGTTAATCCAGGGTGGGTGGTGTAATAATTTAGTGAAGTTCATAAATTGTGATAATTGTAGAGATTTTTGGTTGAGATCATGAATCAATTGATGTTAGACCACCGTTGGAAACCTGGAAGCACTGGACGGCCGTTTCGTCCTAGTATGGGACTCCTCAGCAGTGCGCTCGCGGGATCGTGGATGCGTAGAGATTAATGAAATTAAATAATGACAAGGTAGATTACGTAATAATAATTAAATAGAATTTGGAAAGTTAAGATAATTTAAGAGGATCAGGTGGTGGAAATGTGTGAATAAAATTTATTTTAAAAATTAGGTAATAGGGGGGAGTATAAAATATCTTAGAATAAGTAAATATTTGATACTCAGTTGTCATATGCATTTTTTAGGCAATATTATGACATTTTTAAAGACAGAAGTAATTTGGTAAAAGATCCTACCCATACATCCTTAGGTTTTGGTAGCAAATGAATATGAAGATTAGATTTTCGTACTTCTGAGTATGCTACAGTAGCGACATAAGAGATGGTGTAAATCACGTCTGGCAAACGTATATATGCGTCGATCTAATTAGTAACAATGAAATAAATGATATATCGGGCAATTAAACCTCAAATACTACAATTGCGAGCTTCAGTTGCCTACCCATTGCTAACCTTGTAAATGTTTCTTATATTTTTACTGGGCAAATCAATCTTTAATCAACAGTAAATATATGTTATTGTATACCAATAAACAAATGCATTTTATTTAGTAATGTACTAATACTGCTCTGAAAAATTGATCTACATTAATAGATACTCTCTTTAATACTCTTGTCTTAATGTTATAAAGCTATCGATAATTGTTTCGCTGTATACAATAGTTAGAATTAATTATATATACATCAACGTCTGTTATGTATTGAATGAAATTTAGGGGAAATAAATAAATTCAACTTAAGGTGTAACGGTAGATCTTTTGAAAAGTATTCTATTTAGATTTAAAAAAATTATCGATGCGTGATACAATGTCAAATAAATGTCTAAACAATATCATTTGTCTTTTATGACTGAAATAATGTTGAAGAATACGTATTTATTCAAAGAACGAAAATGATATCTTAAATTGTATATTTGTATAAGTTGTTCAATAGATGTTCAATAGAAGGGTTATAGGACTTTGTTCAAAAACAAATGTTTACCAAAACATTCAGGTTTTATGAAGCAAAAAGTTAGAATTGAGTTTCATATATTCATGCTTTATGACTGGTTATAGTTAATTCTTACTATGGTGTTTAGTAATTAGTACTCACTGACATAATATGAATGAAGAACTAATGAAGTAAACGTCACATTACAGGTTGACGTTGATTAGAAAACGATTTAAAACTAAGAAGGAGTAGATAGGTATTTTGGTCCTGATGTGTTGCATATCAGCAATGCGCATTCACGACCGCACTAGAAATCGAACCTGGGATATTCGATCCTCATAGTGAGCAGTTCACTCTCAGACTCTCTGAAATATAGAGTTCTCTGAGTTTTATTTCGTGTGAGATGGAGAGTTTGAAACTATGACAAAACATTCATCTAGTTATGCGAATCTTATTTATTTGTTTGTTTAAACACAAATATTGGTACAAAGTGGCACGGAGTACATCTGCGCTTCACTTCGTCAGTTGATTTAAGTGAGGGTTTGGATACTACTCAGGTGCCCGAATCGAAGCAGGTGATTCTCCTAGGGAGCCACACCCAGAGCCTTTAACCTAAAGGTCTGATCCACAAGGCAGTGGAGCAACGTAAAGAAATGCATTCTCATGGTAGCCAGTGGTTGACAATAGGTTCATACACCATTTGTTCCCTTAGGATCCTGGAGCCCATGTGCACCATTGATTTAGAATCAAGGCTTTCCAACTACCACAGATGGATCCTGCATACCCACCAACCTGGTTAAAGCGCAGGACATTCGTTTGTCATCCTCTCAAACTTCTTAAAGCAAGTAAGCATTGCCTGACAGTGGCTGTATACCCGTTTCGAAAGAGAGAGAGATGACTCTCACCATCTTCAACCGTGCCAGAGCATTTGGAGTTATATGAATCACACTCAGATTACACAAAGTCAACGAAGTAACTAAGTTCTGCAAAATATTTTATACAGATTTGAACAAATATTTTCACAATAATTAAGCACCGAGTTTATACAAAACATTTATGAAGGAAATTATCTTTATAACATTATCAGAAAGTCAAACCAAAAATCATTCTACCATTACTCATAGCAATTAGATCTGAATACAATTAGGGTTTACAAAAAAACAGTGTACCAATCAATTTTCCGAACAAGTAGAAGAGTTTAAAATTTGTTCAAGTGTAATTATTATTTGGAAGATGTAAAAACCTTTACATATTTGGGCAGCATCATTGATGAACATGGTGGGTCTGATGCAGATGTGAAGGCGCAGATCGACAAAGCAAGAGCAGCATATTTACAACTGAGGAACATCTGGAACTCAAAGCAACTGTCAACCAACACCAAGGTCAGGATTTTCAATACAAATGTCAAGACAGTTCTACTGTATGGGGCGGAAACCTGGAGAACTACGAAAGCCATCATCCAGGAGATACAAGTGCTTATTAACAGTTGTCTACGCAAAATACTTCGAATCCGTTGGCCGGACACTATTAGCAACAATGTACTGTGGGAAAGAACAAACCAGGTCCCAGTGGAGGAAGAAATCAGGAAAAAGCGCTGGAAGTGGTTAGGACATACATTGAGGAAAGCACCAAACTACGTCACAAGACAAGCCCTCATATGGAATCCTCAAGACAAAAGGAGAAGAGGAATACCAAAGAACATATTACGCCGGGAAATGGAGATAGACATGAGAAAAATGAACGAAAATTGAATGTAACTAGGAAAGAAGACCCAGGACAGAGTGGTCCGGACAAAGCTGGTCGACGGCCTATGTTCCATTAGGAGTAACAGGTGTAAGTAAATAAGTAAGTAAGTAATTTATGTATTGCCTTAGGTAATTGATTAATAAACATTAATGGAAATTGTTAAAGTTTATCCATAGTCAGATTTAAAACTAAATAAGTAAATAAATAAATTATTCACTGTTTCAGGATTTCTTAGTTGATCACAAAACAACAATTTCCATCTTTTCTATTTGAAAAAAAATAAATATTGACAAATAATCGTAATTGATTGAGATCTTATCACCCTTAAGGTATGTAATGTTTCCTTTCTTTTATGTATCTTTTATAATCCTAATTGACTTAATCAATGATGCGCTTTTTTCTTGATTGAGTTTTGTTCTTTGGGCTGGATGGTTTGGTCGTGGGGCTTTAATCGTTCTTTTGGAGTTAGGGTGTTTCTTCTTTGTTCTCTGTGTCGTTTGTATAATATTTCTATGGCTGTTGTCAAGATTCTCAAGTGTTCTGACTCGAGTGTCCTTTGTAGCTTTATCTTTTGGTCCTTTATGACGTGTTGTTATTTGCAGATCCTGTAATGTACATCCGCCATCATGAGGTGTCCCATTTTTCTTCCACTTTACTCAGCTACTTTCCATCCCAATGGCAGTTGATTGAAGGTCAGTATTTTACACTTGTTGGCAGAGCATCCTGATGAAGATACTCGTGGAAAAAATGCAGTTGTTCTCAAGTGGAAGACTGCCTTTTGGCCAAATTCTCCCATTTTAAAACAACGCGAAAGCTCCACGACCAAACCATCCAGCTCAGAGAACAAAACTCCATCAAAATCATCTACCTGGGCTACAAATCTCCATCATCTCAAAATTATGCACTTTATTTGTATTTAGTAGTATTGAAGATTTATATTTTACAAATTGAACTTCACACAAATTCAACTTTAATTTTTAATGTAATACAATAAAATAAATGTATGTGTTGTATTATTCTGTTGAAATAGACTGGTTGTTTATGATAGAATAACTGATAAAGATGAGATAGTATAGGTTGTTTTTGCCGACTAAACGGGAAACTTAGATTGGAATAAATTTGATGGAGAATATAGAATCTTATAAATTAGATCGTAATGTTTGAAATTCTGGGAAATAATTAATGGAGAAAAAAACAATAACCGGGAACTTTATGAATTGTACGGTGGAGAGATAAATATTTTATTTTTGTTTACCTCATTGATTTGAGCATTATTTTCCATTCATATTTGTTTCGTTGACTGTTGTTAATTTATTACAGTCTTTTCAGTATAGTGAGATTCTTAGAGATTGTAGAATTTTCATAGTTTAGATCACGAACTAGCCTATCAGAGAAAACGATGAAGCACTGGACAAAACATCATGAATCATCATTGGATGTCATTCAGTGATTTTGGGGTTGAGTTAGCACAATAGACAAAATGTCCTCATTTCGACTGCCGGAAGTGGTTTCGTGTATGTGGAATTACAAGGGACCTTGTTAGATTTCATCTAGATATTACCAGAACGCGAGTTCTGAGTAGACTATTTAACTTAAGGATACTTTCAATTGTGATTCGACTTCAAATGCACAACTAGTGAAAACTGAGGAACAATGAGATGTTTAGGACCACAATCCTACTGATATTTGAGTCAGGACATTAAACCATCACTTTAAGCTAGTTAACTCTCACGGGTCTAAAAGTAATGCCCCTGATGTGTAGCATAAATTTTCTGGATTCGATACATGGTATGGCAGTTATTGTATACTACTATGAGGACCTGTAGTGTCAGTTGTTATGTTAAGCCCACATAGTTTATTCTAGCTTCTGGACAAACCAATTTATCCATTCTTCTCAAGCTACATTTTGACCTTATCAAGTATTCGCTTATCAACCTTGACCGTTTTTATGTAGGCATGTGTGTGTATTTCCTATCTCACTCACCACATATCTATAGCTTATAGACTATAAATATTGATTAAGGCTTTGCTAAATCGACTTGGCTCACATGCCTTCTCCATTGCGCGCATTCCACTTCTCTTTCTTCTCTTCTCTTTATCTCGCAGATTGTCTGTCCAGATCAATGAGTATACAAAATATACGTTTTCAAACATCCATTCTCGTGTCTGTCTTGTTTAATTCCATTATTCGCTGACGCTATTCAAGTCGATGATTATTTACGAGGATTGGCGACATATATATCGCGATAGCAACCAACATACGATCAAATACGAGTCAGATTTAGGGCCACTAAACACCTATATCAAGATGGAACAACAATCTTTATTATATTTAATAGGTCTCTAACTAAAATCAATTTATGACTTAAATGATTCCAGATAGTAATGTGATTCCACAAATATCGTCATTAGTTGTTTAGTTTCTTGTATTTCTTGGCTGTATCATTGAATATCCTTTATACGTACAGTTTGACCTATCTATTTGTTTATTTTAAAACCACTTAGACGTTCAGTGAGTCATTATAACAAAGTTTAATAAAATGAAATGAGTATCTTTTATGTAATAAATGAAGAAAAACTCAAGTAAGGTTAATTAATGACCTGAAATAATCAATAATTCATTGTAGACTGACTGTAAATATGTAAATTTAATGAAGAAACACGAAATAATTATCTGATCATTTTGAAAAATAGGTGAATTTTCTTAACTAATTGATACTTTCAAAAGTCATCAATTCATAAGTCATATACACCCATAGTTCTGTTTCAATTTATCGTCAGGAAAAGATCGTGATGATTATTGAATTTCATTGAAATTATGAACCAATCTAAGTTAGACAACCAGTAAAAACCTGAAAACACTAGTGGTCTAACTTAAATCGATTCATAATTTCAATGAAATACACATTATTGTTTAGTTGGGAGTTAGCATTTTTAAATCATTGTAATCTATAATAAGACTGTTCAGTTTCTAACTTGTGTGTGTGTTTTCTTTCAAAATCATTCTTTTATTTATCATGAAATACGAGATGTACTTACATATGTATGATAACACATAATATTTTAACAGTTACAATTTTAAAGCTCAATCAACATTTATAAACATATAATCACATAGGGGTTTTGTGGATATTATAGTAATTTATTTGTTGAGTTCATGAGTTTACTGAAACTAGACCACCATGGAAAACCTGGAAGCATCGAACGGCCAGTTGAGTTCGACCAGGTCAGTTGTGAGATAGTAACTCACTGAACACAATTGTGAACGGTGGCTCAATTTCGTGGATTGGTTGAAGTTAGACATTAACACCGTTGGATGCCAGATCAGTGGTCTAATGGTCAAGCGCTCGCTGACGAGACTGATAGATCCTGGGTTGGAATCTCGCGAGGCGGAATCATGGATGCGCACTGCTGGGGAGTCCCACAGCAGGACAAAACGGCAGTCTAGTACTTCCAACTTTTCCATGGTGGTCTAGATTCAAATGACTCATGAACTCAACTATTAAATTTATAAACTTATTCATTATTGTCTGTTTGAAGTTCATATAATTCTTGATATTTTCACCTTAGTAAGTCATAATATTTATAATTTCATCCTTATTTCTCCAGTCATTTCACACGAAAAGTTATCATTCAGTAAAACTAAATGTTTAAACAGACAGTACCACTAGGAAACAATAAGTCTATCAGTCGAAGGATTGAGAAGATATTCTCCAAAGATCACAAATTGATGGAAAGGTGGTAACATATTTTGACTATGCTTTCAGTAATCAAAAAAGTGTTTCCATTACATTGTCATTCAGAAGTAAGTGAACTAGTTTTGCGTTGAAACAAAGACCTAAATTACCAATCAGTAGAACTGTTACACAGCCTACCTGTCCCTGTTGGGTTGTCAAGTTCCACGCTTCACTAAAAACAGTAAAAGCATATAAGCATATACAAGTGCATTTATCATTTTAATTTCACTAGTGAACAAGTAAATAGAGAAGAGAGATCGCAATCCACATATACGGATATCTGAAAGTATATCCAACTGGTTACAAAAACTAATGAATTCCAATTATCTAATAAGAATACATACTAAACAAATATATTCTCTCATTAAAGGTTATTTAGTTGAGATGGGCTATAGGGATGGTAACAAATCAGCTTTTTTAGCATTGTGCAAAACTGTGTAGTTGAGAATGCTAAGATTCACGAAAGCTTTTGTGAAATGTAGATTCAAGTTCCATTTATATGTCTAAAAACAGTTAGTTCTTCTTTGAACCTATTCCGATAACATTGATTTATTATCCAGAGTGATATGACTCTTACTGTTCTCCTTATTATGAATATTTTTTCTGACCTTATAATTTGCCTAGTTCGAACTTTAATAATTTACAAACATCTTAACAAGTATATGTGTAATTGGACTACTCAAGGTGTTTTGAATTAATACGTTACATAGTTCTGATAAACTTCATCTTATTTCATTATCTTAATATGTTTCACAATGAGGTGCATGAATGGTTCACACTGGTTTATTTCTAAAATTCATTACACTTTTTTCAAGCTTGAAAAAAGAGTGGGCACTTTTACCTAGGTTAATTAAGTTAATTGTCAGTGGGTATGTCACATCATGGCTACTGTTATGTTCGTTCACTAGAAAGACATCCCATTTCTAAAATATAATGGGAAAAGAACTAAAAAAGTGGATCATTTATGTTTTTTTGGCGATTATTTAACAGTAGATATTTCGGCGTGACTATAATTTATGAACGAACCAATCAGATAAAAGATAACAGGTCTAGGATTTTGGCACGGAATTCATTCATCCATTTGGCTACATAGAGTCTTGGCATTTAAGCTGATGTCACTTCGTGATGTGAAACCCCAAAATCTAATTCTTAACTTTAACCGTCAACTGTAAATCATAATTCTAGTTCCTCACACTGGTTTCTAACACTCATTCAGTTCTAGTTAGTAGGTGGACATTGTCAAGGTCAGTTTAGTGTCGCCCACAGGTCGTCCATAAAGGTACAGTAACTGATACGACCTTAGAAAAAATAATTTTTCCTTGTTTTTTTAAAAATATTTCATTCCATGCTATAGTCAGTAATCTATGCTTTATGTTGAAAATATAAAAAATATTACTTGACCTATTGATGTTATCTACATATTGGTGAAATTATAGATGATTCTTTCTTGAGTTATTTTGAAAATATATATAACTGATACTGAAACTACGCTAAAATAGTTGTAATATATTTGATTTGATACGATTTGAATTATCTTGTCGTTGATATCTTGATTAGAATTTCATTAGTCGTAGTTGCCATATGTGGGTCGTTTGCAGATTACCCGATGTACAGTTATGACATAAGTCTATGTAAAATGGATGAAATGTGGCTATCAGCGGAATCCCCTTATTTAGGACTTGTCAGCTGGATAAACTGATATTCCAGAGTTGATGTCCACTTCGAGATTCGGACTCAGTACCTTTCGTTTCAAACGCTGACGCGTTATTAACGTAATTTATAATTCCAGGTAGCTATTCACTTGTGTAACGATTACATCCATCTGACCAATCCCAAATAAGACGAAACGTTCATCCATTCACCTATTTTATATAAAGATTTACTATATTTCGAGTATAATTATTGTCCAGTTGAATTCTCAAATAGTCGTATGGATAAATAATTCCTTCATAATAATAGAATTGATTTATTAGCTTAGCCATTAATTTTATGTTGACTACTGAAACTAACATTTTATACTTTTATAACACCTAACGTAATAATAGCTAATGTTATCGTTTTGATGGATTATCCCATAAATCATCTCTCAAAAAACAGTATAATTAAGCTTGTATAATTTGCAATTTGAGTTTCCATTTGACAATAAATGTAAACTAAGGCTTCCATTGGTTACCAACTTTACAGTTAACATACTGATTGTTAGACGGACATATGAGGATAGTCAGCTAACTATTCTAACATTTATCCCAATGAATTGATTGGTCATTAAACTAGTTATTCCTATAAAATCGATAGGACAAATTTAACTATGATGGAAGAATGTATGAAGGTTACAAAGATCGTGACATACACACATGAGTATCATACAAAATCATTCTTCTACGTGAATAAAGTGTACTAAATTGTTCAAATGTTCTGGACAGTACTACTAACTGTTAAATGAATTGCAAAACTTGTCAAATGAACTGTATAAATACAGATTGTTGATATTAAAAGAATCTGATAAACATTTAACATCTTCTAATTGTGACTTTAAAATATGCCTTCGGTTTCATTTGCTTCAGATACACAAAACACAAATCCAGGGGGAATGGACACTAATGCACGTAAACCACCAGCCCTAACCGGCTATCAAGTAGACCGCGAAAATGAAAGATCAGGAAATGTTTCAGATCATGCTAATGAATCAACCCAGTTGCGTGTTCCAGCTTCAATGCCAACATTGGCGCGTGGATTTTCACTTGTCCCTGAACGTCTGGGCAAAAGAGGATCCTATAAACGTCAAGGCAACAAAGGAATGTTTGGTTGTGAGGCTGCAATGCAGCTTTTAGCTTATCTAGCTGCACTGTTAACCTTACCATTTTCCCTATTTATGTGTCTCAAAGTGATTGCACAATATGAACGAGCTGTCGTATTTCGCCTTGGAAGATTAGTATCAGAAATTCCTAAAGGACCCGGTCTTGTATTCATTTTACCTTGTTTGGACAATGTCAAAACAATAGACTTACGTACATTCACATTCAATGTACCAACTCAAGAGGTTTTAACAAAAGATTCAGTGACTGTCGCTGTCGATGCTGTTGTCTACTATCGCATATTCGATCCAGTGATGTCCGTTGTCAACGTGGAAGATGCCAATCGATCCACTCGTCTTCTAGCTCAGACTACATTAAGAAATGTCCTTGGTACAGTTGATTTGTACCAACTTCTAACAGCGCGTGAACAAATTGCTCATTTAATGCAAGATTGTCTAGATACAGCAACAGAGACATGGGGAGTAAAGGTTGAACGTGTTGATATAAAAGATGTTCGTTTACCTATTCAGTTACAGCGTGCTATGGCAGCTGAAGCAGAGGCAGCTCGAGAGGCCAAAGCTAAAGTAATTGCTGCTGAAGGTGAACAACGTGCATCAGTAGCTTTAAAAGCTGCTGCTATGGAAATTGGTGAATGTCCCATCGCGCTTCAATTACGTTATTTACAAACATTAAGCAGTATTTCAGATGAGAAAAATTCTACCATCATTTTCCCCCTACCTATTGACCTATTGAGTTTATTCCATCAAAATTTAAGTGGAAATAATGGAAGTTCAACTTCTAGAAATGATAGTGTACTAAGTACTACAGGTAATGATGAAATTAAACGTATGACAGAACCCCCTCCCCCACCACCAAGAGAAAATCAATCACAATTAACCACTTCACGTACATTTACCACCAGTCAAAAAACTGAATCTGCTGAAGAAGATTTAATTTAATAAATAACTAATCAAAATATCCTAATACATAAATATCAATTTAAATTAAAGGAAAATCATTCAATTGTTGACACTATAATTATTACCATAAAGAAAATTTAGTTTATTCCAAGTTAATATTCATTTCTTTCTTTCCAATTTATCTCATGTATGTTGATTAAAATAAAAAAAGCGATAACAAACAATAACTCATAATTTCTTTCAAATTCAGATAAATGAAGAATAATTATATTTGGATTTAATTATGAAATACATCGATACAAGTATAAGATCATTATAAATGATAATTTAAAAAGTGAAATAATAATAAATTAATTATTTTCAACTTTTAATTCATTGATATATAGCATAAAGAAGATCTCTTTTTTCCCCCTCTCTCTCTTTTAATCCCTCCCATTGATTATTCATTTTTTTTCTCTTTTTTTTGTTATTGACTTGTGTAATTGCCATAGTAACTAACTCGTCTTATGAATACTATCTTCTTCTTTATTTGTTTAATTTGTAAGTATCTATGTATTAAATAACAAATGGAAAAAACATTCTCATAAACTAGTTTGTTCTATTTGTTTGATTGTTTTTCCTTTCCTTTATTTTATATGATAATTAAAATCATTCGATAAATTATATTGATTTATCCAAATGTATCATTTGTCTTTTTTTTTCTCTTTCCTTTTACATTTCTTTCTATATATCCGGATAGTGATTTTCTAACATTTTATTCTAGTGAACTATTATTGATTTATATGTCTTTTATATATCGTTCATTGGTAAGTAAATGATTGATTGTTATATTTTTCATTATAATTTCATTCATAATAGGATAATGATACATAAGACATTGATTGGTAATACATTTCATTATATTAGATTAAACAATCTGTGCGATATTCAATTTTTACAATATTCTTTTTTCTAATAAAAAAAAACAAAAACAAAAACAAAATGTTCTAAACCATTTGCCAGAATAGAAAAAGAAAAAGTAATAATCATCATTATAAGTAATATTTATATGTCTATATATGAATAAAAGTAGATATTCTAATTGAAATTCAACAATATTTAAATGATCATTGAAAAGAAATTTTGTACATGATTCAATCATTTCATTTGCTCGCTTCTTCTTCTCCTTCTTCTTCTTCTTCTTCTCATATTCATTGAATGAATATTGTGCAAAATAGTACTGAAAAGAAGTTTGACATAATAATAAAGAATATAATGTCAATGTATTTATTAAATTGTATATCAATAATATATACACATATATATATGGATTAGAAATGAATTTATCTGTTATATTTGTTTTAATGAATTAGATTTGGGATACCTAACATTATAAGTTTAGAAGGTGGTTATTTTGAATTCATATACAGTATATTTTCATGTTAATGAGAAGATAATTTGAAAGATTTACTGTTTATTAGATTATTAAATCGTTAATATGAAAATTCTGAAATTGGATTTTTATCAAGAAAGTATATAGCAGTTGATTAAATGGTTTTATGAATTTCATTGTAAGTTCATACTGATGATACAAAACAGTATAAAATCTACAAATTTTGATATAGATTGGAATGATAAATAAATTTAGACTGCACTTTCAACCATAGTCTATTTTGCATATAGTTTTATAATTTTTGAAAGATTTGTTTATTATGATATTAAATACTACTTAATTACTCATTTTGTTTAAGCGAGTTTGTTTTGAAAGAAACTTAGTTCAACGGTTGAGATCATGAGACATTTGAAGCTAGAACACCATGAAAATCTGGAAGAACTGAACGGCCATTTCGGTTTATTGTAGGATCTCTCAGCAGTGCACATCCACGATCAAGCCTCACGGGATTCGAACCCACGATCCATGGGTCTCGCGTGTGAGCACTTAAACTCTAGACTAATGATTCGGTATTTAACGGTGTTAATGTCTAATCTCAACCAATCCACGAAACATAGCGATATTTTCACCATTGTGTTCAGTGAGTTACTATCTCACAACAGACCAGGTTGAAGTCCACTGGTCACTGCTTCTCATTAGAACTCCATGAAATACCTCTTGAGCATATATTGATTAATATTAGAAGGGTTTTTATGTATGTTATAGTAATTTTAACGGTTGAGATCGTGGAATTTATTTGAAAAGTTGATAGCTTATATATATGTCCTCCATAACTCTCCAGAATACCCGTGTGGAGTTGTACTAAACAAATACTTTTGATGGCTTCCTCAACCAATAGTTATTCATTATTTTTTTATTTGTAGAAATAGTTAGACTGTACAATACACGCATAGACACTAACACGTTCGGGGTACTATAATTTATGAACGCACCAATCAGGTATAGGTTAACAGGTCTCGGATTTTGGCACGAAATTCATTCATCCATTTGGCTAAATAGAGTTTTGGTATTATAGCAGATGTCAGTTTGTGATGAAAACCCTAAATGTAATGCCTTACTTTAACCATCAATTGTAAATAAAAATTCCAATTTCTCACACTGGTTTCTAATCATCATTCAGTCCTATTTATTAGGTGAACACTCTCAAGGTCACTTTAGCAGCGCTCGAACGTCGTCCATAAATTATAGTTTCACCACATGTTCAATTATTCAGTTAAAGTATGATGTCAAACCTGATCCTCCAAGGTTTTAGATTCGACTGCATCAAAGCCAATTTATGTAAATGATTCGATCAATAAACATGATTTAGTTACGTCTGATTTAATGGATTTATCCGCCATTCTTTCGAAACAGTCACGTGAAACGAATGTCAGAAGAAAATGCTTGAGTATGAAACAGATTCTTTGTAACTCTAATGGATATCTCTATTACACATTACATGGATATCTCTATACATTTATATAAAAAATTATCCGACGTATGTTAAAACAATTATTGTAGCTAAGTTTTGACTACATAAGTGTATTACTCAATAAAGGAGTAAGACTTATTTCAACCGCAGTGAATAAAACGTTTATCTTCATATCATGAGTAAAACTTAGTTTTGTGAAATTTGTTGATATAATCATTTATTATTTATCATTTGTGGAATCAATGTCACTATTTTCAGCCTTATTATTCATACATGCAAGTAATGATTCGGGTGCTCAAACTGATGGCTTGCATGTTTTGCGACAGGATAAATTCATGAATTAAGCATAAAATTGAATCTTATTGACTAAATACTTTGTTTGGCTTAATAGTTGGAATCTTGTAATATATAGCTGTGAAACATGCCGTTTAGTCTATTTCAATATAGGTGTCTGCGATGCATCACTCACATCCGATGATGTTAAGATTAAACATAGGGTACCGAACGTAAAACGAAATTCGGCTGATAAGACTTTGAACCTTCAGCGATACGTCTTGAATAGACTCAATCAATGTCTATCTCTACTCCAGATGTTTACTGATGTAGGTGACGTGAGTCTGTGGTATAATTTACTATTGATTTGGGTTGTGTTTGTAGGTTCAGACTATCTGATGCGCTCACTGCATTACCGATGATCAGTCGCTGGACATGCCAAGAAACATGATTCAAGATAAGTATAGATGGATTGACCTTGGATAACTCATATATCCTCAGTTTAGAAACTATTTTTTAGTAAACGGAATACAGCCATTAAGACATTAAATAAGAAAGATCAGTTCAGCGATGAGTTCATTTTCAAAGCTGAATTATTTAGAAATTATTTCACATTTTTTATAATGCTAATGCATTCCTACTTTTCGGATCATTTTGTCTAATATTTTTATTACCATTTATACCATTTTAATTTCGACTCGTTCAAGATTCATCTTGTAAATTTTATCTTACTGTACTCGTATGATATAGAAGGTCAAGCCAGTACACACTTGTTCCATGTTCTTTTGTTACTGGGAACTGATTGATAGACTGATCAATGAAGAACGACACTAGATATATCAATTAAGGTTCATATATATATATATATATATATATATATATATATATATATATATATATATATATATATATATATATATATATATATATATATAATATTTTTTTTGGAATTTGGGTACGAACAGTTTTAATGATACAATATACGTATCTTTTTCCTCTTTTAAAAACTAATTTGAAACTAATTTAAAACTTGCAAATAATTCATATTTGTTTATAAATGATAAGCATGATATCAGAAATTATTCGTAGATTAACAAGGTGAAAAAAGCATAATTGTCTCATTACTCTGTAGTTCTAAGTTGTATACTTTCCTACCCATATATGGATACATATACACGTTAACTTGTAAACTTAGCAGCATTATATATGTCTATTTGTTGATAGTAGAGTCGATTCCTATTTACCTTAATGTGGATACCACTATATAATAAGCTTTAATATAAATTCCAATTTATTCTGTCATCCTACTTTTGTTTATTGGTTTAAGAAAACGTTTTCTTTAGTTTCATAGTGAATTAGCATTAACGCTAATTGTGTTAAGATCACTTTGTACGTTTTCTTTTTACACGTATTGTTTCAGTCATATGGTATTTTATAAAATGGATTATGTTCTAACACTGTTATTGGTGAATAATTATACTGAATGAAATGAAATGTAATTATGAATGACTTATCATTCTAAAACAAAATATCATCATAATTAAATATAACATCTGAATGGATTAATTATTCTATTCATTTTAAGGAAACATTTGTTATCAATAAACAAATGTCATAGCACCAATGAAACTATAAAAAAATTTTTTTCCTAAATCTTCTAGTAACAAAATTTTCATTTGAAAATTTTATTTAATTAGAAAAATAAATGTTAATTATTGTATATGTTATCAGAAGGGGATTTAGTGGAGATTGTAGTACTTTAATCGTTCCTAAGTCCTGGGTTCAAATCTCGCGAAGCGGGATCTAGTATGAGCACTATTGATGAGTTCCATACTAGAACAAAACGGCCGTCCAATGATTCCAGGTTTTCCATGATGGTGTACCTTTAATTAACTCATTAATTCAACTATTTATTGTTTGCACTAAATGTACACTAATTTTAATAATACTTATCTAAAAAGAAATATGTTTTGATTCTGTGAAAATTTTAGTCATTGCTTTTTGTATTTCTCGATTTCATTTTGGTGAAATACATAGAGTGTGACATATATTATTATTATTTGTGACTAGATTTAGTATTATATTTTTAGTACACTACAGAATTCTCAACACGAAGTATTTCAACAAGATTCATTTTCTCATTTCTTGGTCGATCCTTGTGATAACTATTGTGTGGTCGCCAGTCAGAATTTAGCAGTTCAAGATTCAACATGTGAATAGTGTGTATCCTCTTAGATGTATATTGCCAGCAACTATAATGTCTCTGGTTGGGCTCTTTTGTAATTTGTACAGCGAAATGTTGTAAACATTTCACAAATGCATCTGAATAGGTTATGAGACTAATTGGCATAGTGATGTGTTAGAGCAAACAAATATTCAGATGGCAAGAAAGGGTAGCCCAGATATTAAAGCAAACTGCCTGACAATATTGGACTACAAAAAAATAATTTTCAAAACTAGCCAGAACAAAATAATGATCCGATACCATCTGGATTTCGATAATGGTACAAAAAATAATCAACAAATAGTTTGATATTCTTTTCCAAAACGTTTTTTTAATCAAATAACTGTTTATTATGTGTTCATTCAATGGAAATACTCCTTAGAATTTCTAGATAAATGTTAGAGAAGAAAAATTCAAGCGTAAATCTCTCAACTTACTTGAATAGTATGTCAATATAAATGAAATACATTATGATCAGTAATAAGCTTAATTGAGACTTTGAATTAAGTTACTAAACAAATATCAAATAAGTTGTAATGAGTTACAATTTTTTACGTCTTTATTTAACATACTTTATATTTTAAAACATGTTAAGGCTTACGAACACATTGATTAAAGTGAGGAAAATGAACCATTACATTCCGTACGACTTTGTAATCGAAATCTAGTGTCCTCTCCACCTTTCCAGAAGATCTGTGGTTGATTAACAGGCATGTACTACTAAGAAGCCTCAAATGAACATGAAATAGTCATTCAGTGATCCATAGGATTAAAACGTTGGCTATTTGATATCAATTTACGCGAAACTCTAATTTTGCTATTCTTAAAAAATATATTTTGCATAATAATATCCATGAACAAGAATAAGTAAGTTGGTAGGCGTAAAGACAGAAGCAAAAATCTACAAGTTTTTCGTTCGGGCGTTAACTATTATTCAACATTCCATTTTAAGCGCATGACCCTTGATTTTTTTTAAAATTTTGTTTATTATCCATATATATAACATACTTTTAGCACATTCCATAATTGTGAATATATGATGTGCACTACTTATGCGGACAGATATTAGTAGTATGTGGTACGAACTATAAGTGAAATCCGTAGTAGCAAAAAATTGAAATAAAGTGAAGTAAAATAGAGAGCAATCAGGATAACAAAAAATTTAGAATAAGGATGGAGTATGTAAAGGACAACTCAGCGACAATGTACAAATGATATATTAAATCTATGATTTTCATATTTTATAAAGGCACTGCTTGAGCTTACATGAATTAATAGATCGGTTTACCTTACCCTAATTTTCGTTCACTACAAATATAGTTCGTATATCATTCGAACAGAAATTGATTAATAATAACGTAACTTCCTAAAATAGTTAATAGTGAACACCAGCTATCTCTCGGAAATTAATTTTATTTTTAAATGTATATACTATATGGTAATATTAAACAATAATTTGCTTTTTGTTGTCAAGTGTTGAAATACTGATGATTATCCACAAATTGTTTTAGGAATATTGAATTCATTCTAATTAGAATAATGTCAGATTTGCACTACACAGGTAACTACCGTCAGTATTACGGTTAATTTTTATACAAATTGTGCAGGAAAAATAATTTAAACACTTTGAAGCACTGGGTTTTATGTATAGTTGTTATACAACCCTTCAACAGATTTTTCCACCTTAATAAACGAACATCACTAGTCTTGTAATTTACTTTACATTTGTTATTTATTATTTAAGATATTATTTCGATTTCTCATCACAAACACCGTTGAACTATGTAATTTAACGGTTTATGGTATGGTCTGTTAAAAGACACAGAAGAAGGTAACTTACCAGCTGACACGGCATAACGCATCTAAAAACTCCATGAGGCTGACACTTCTTATAGGATTGACATGCATGTCACACAGCATCAAATAAAGGTAAATTAAAAATTATTCCAAAACACTGAAACCAGTGCAAATTCTATAACTAGATCAATGGGATCCAGTTGGTACTAAGAAACACTAGGATGTACATTAATTCAATTTACTTAACCAGTATAATCAAATGTATTTGAAATAAAAGTTAATCAAATACTGTCCATCATGTTTGTTCATCTCTATCTAGATCACACTGTTTACTACAACTCGTGTATGCATAACTATTTCATCAACTAATGTAGAACTTGGTTTCTATTAGAAAGATCACTTTCTCCACTAATCTCCATCAATCTAAAAATAATTTTCACAATACATTTTTGTTAGGGTAATTCAAGTTTTCAATCTTTATTAAATGAATAATGACCGGTAAGATTTATCTGCAATATATGTGTAGTTACACAACTGAATACCATAAGTAGTAGATCAATGAATTGATCTTGATCATCGTAAAGAAACCAAATTGAAACTAAGAGAATTCTAGTTTGAAATAATAATCAATAAGAAAAAACAACTTCGATATTTTTCAGTAGAGAATTATTTTAAAAACCATGACAATATAAGACATTTTTGTGATTCCTGAAAAATAATTCTTACAATCCAATCACTAATTTATTATTCTGAAGATCAGTTAGAAACAGACGAGCAGGGAAGGGATACTCAATGGTGTTTCTAGATGACAACAAAAAGCGCATAGAGTTTGATATAGTTAAACAAAAGATAGATGGTTGTAAGTATCTGATCAGGAAGCTTGAACTTGGGTAGCGTGCTAGTTATCACTTGTGATCAATTGATAGAACTCGGTCAGTACTAGGGACTGGACTAATACTCAGTGATTAAATAAAGTCTTACAAGAAATCATTCGATATCTGGATAGCTTGTAGGTGACACCTGTGAATAAAACTCTAAGTAGAGGGGATATAGATCTAACGGGAAACTTTGGTCTCCTTGAAAATGGACCATCCAGACGAAACAAATAAAGAAAAATAATAAATTTCAGGTTTCATGGAGGCCCTCTCCAAAAATCATTGACATCTGTTCATGTAGTCTTGCTATCACACTGCAACATGATCGATAGAACTGGCTTAACCAAGATGAAAATGTTTATTAAGTGGTAACTGACGAGTTTGAAAAAAATTAAAAGTACTGTTTAAAAAGTGGAACTATAGTTATCATTCACAATAATGATTTTAAGGAATTGTTATATCAATGGTAGTCTAGCTAAGATCGACTCATAAACTTCACCATTAAAATTTTTATTTCATCAACTTGTTATTAGACTATTTGAAACCTTCTCACTTAGAATTTATTATAAATTTGAGTCAATCAGACAGAGATACGAAAATTTTAGTCTTTACAACATTATCATTAAATTGAACCTTGCCAATTCATCATTAAGAATGATAGTCTTTAAATAAAAATGATTGTTTGAAATTGATAAATGTTATGGTTTTGTGGTTTAAGGATCAAGTTATAAAATGTAGAGTTATTAAAATTAGAAGTATTTAGCTTTGCTTTTGTGCCTGCTTTATACAGTACACTGAACAACCAATGTTTCGTTTATAAAAAAAGGGAACTGTTCATAAATAGAATTATCAATTATTTCTGTATAAACTTTCCACTCTATTACCAATATAATTGTTAAGCACATACCTCAGTTGAATGGTTTCTGACCAATAAATGAAGCATCCAGGTTATTGATAACTATTCAATAAAAGAGTTTTTATTCCTTACTACTGACCAATGTAAATCAGCACAAAATTTCTTAGAATACACTAAATAACATAAGAAAAACGCGTTGTTTCAAAGCTTTTACTAAGCTAAATGTAATATTCTGATTAGAAAGATTACATCATGTATGTTTACTAATATTTTTACATTTATCAAGAAACTCACGCTTCGTTTTGTTGTTTTCGATACAATATGTTTACTTACTACTTACTCTGAATTTCTCTTTTTCATAGCATTAAATTTTGACCTTAAATTTCAATATATGGGATATATTTAACGAAGAAACTGAACGAACAACATAGATAATATCTATCGAATGTAGTTCACTTTAGACTCTCCAGGTAGCATTATTCACAGGGATAGACATTATAATAAAATATATAAATAAATATTTTTAGAAGTAGATAGAATAAATGATCGTAAGTGTAGATATTTATCAAATATCTATAGTCACTCCCAAATAGAAATATTCTAGTATTGAGATAACCTTATCAAAATTCATTTCCTATCTTAAGCTAAATATATATTTCTGACAGTCTATTATTTAATTAAATCAAATAAAAGAGAATAACATTGTCACTATGACTACATTCAGAAGAATTAATTCACCGTTAATAAGTAACGATGTTAATATAGTTCACCTAAAAATAAGTGTAGCAATTCTTTATACAATTTTGAATTTCGTATTTGATTTTTTTTTTAGTTTTAAATTTGACAGTTTTGTAGTTGCAATAAATCTTTATTTTTGTAAATATTGTAGACAATTTCTTTACGTATTTTAATATTAGATGATTATATAACATCATTTTATGGACTTTTTACAACAGTCTACATTAACTCATTGTTGTTTATTTATTTTAACATATAGATATTGGTACAATGAAGCACCAAATACATATGAGCCACACAAATCTCATTTGATATGTGAGGGCTGTGACACTGCCCGGGTGCCTAAACCGAAGCAGGAAAGTAAGTGGATGGACAGAGGTGAAAAAAGAAAACAAAAATTATCATTTACGTCAGCATTCCGATAAGCTGTACACAAAAACTGTACAAAAGTAGACAATTTACTTGTTAAAATAGTGAAGCAGTTACACAAATAAAAGCAATTTGATTTATTTCCAAACGAATTAATAATTCTTTAATCATGTAGGTATGTATGGGGTGTGGTTCGTAAGAAAAGCACCTGTTTCAGTCTGGTCATCTAGACAGTATCCCAGCCCACACACAAATCAAATGATAACTACTAATGGCCTGATTGTTATTGTGTGGTAAATATGTATTTGGTGCTCCCTTGTACCAATGTTTATGTGTTCAAATAAATAAATAATGATGCAGGTGATATCATTAGTTACTACTTTAAAAATTCCATGATCTGAATAATAATTTAAAACAAGATTTCTGTGAAACATTTCGACATAGAAACCCTGTACAAGAATTATTTGTATTCTATCTTGTAGTTAATAGTTAAACCAGAATGGATAATATTACAAATGGTTTTTGGAATACTTTTCATTTATGACTAATTATTTGTATCATCAAAAATCTAAAAATATCGTTTGATTTTCGATCTCTGCACGTATCATACTTAAGGCAGTTTTCGTTTCATATTTCCAATCTTAATTTTCCGATTCATTTGTAGTTTCAGTTATTATGTTAAGCCCACATAGTTTATTCTAGCTTCTGGACAAACCAATTTATCCATTCTTCTCAAGCTACATTTTGACCTTACCAAGTATTCGCTTATCAACCTTGACCGTTTTTATGTAAGCGTGTGTGTGTGTGTGTATTTCCTATCTTATTCATCACACGTTTATAGCTTATTTTTGTGTGACTATAAATGTTGATCAACGCTTTACTAAATCGACTTGGCTCACATGCCTTCTCCATTGCGCGCATTTCACTTCTCTTTCTTCTCTTCTCTTTATCTCGCAGATTGTCTGTCCAGATCAATGAATGTACAAAATATATGTATACGCAAATCCATTAATTCCGTTATTCACAAACGTGATTTAAGTGGACAATTATATTCGAGGTTTAGCAACATGTACATTTTAATAACAATCATTCATACGATCAAATTGAATTCAGAGTTGGGGCTAATTTTCGTTGATATTTCATTGACACTTTTTCAATAAATTTAACTCTTCCTTACTTGTTCACTTAAAATATATAAGCAGTGTAGGTAATATCTTTTGTTTAATCTAGATTTTTAAAAAATGTAGAATCACTGATACTTTAAAGGATTTTTATAGATTAAATCTAATTTTCAAATATTTATGTTATCGTTTGTATAAGAACAACAGAATTAGATGTTTGATATTTCATGAAATAATACAATCAACAATCCCTCCCAGTGTTTTTCTGATTTCTGATGTAGTGTCTTATAAATTTAATTGTTTAATTTTTCCTAGATCACAATTTTCAAATCCATCTCTTTACATATAGCAAAATAATAGATTCAATATAGTAGGATTTATGAAGATTGTAGAATTTTCATAGTTTTGAATTACATACTGATTTTAGCTAAACTACTGGTAAAAACCCCAGAGAGCATTGAACAAATATTTTGATCAAGCATACAACAACACCTCAACACTAAACATCCATGATATAATATTAGTTTAAAAGTTTCCCTAACTCCGCCTGTAGCTCTTATAGAGTTACTGCCGGTCCCAAACCCGGGTAAAGGAGGAGGGTTGGGCATGGGGTTAGTGTCCCCATCCCGTAGAAAACTAACTCGCTAAAAAGCGCTTAGCAGAGAAAATAATTCAAACCATTTCAACTCTGCCATGGGAGTTAGAAGGCCTTCATTTAGAAGAATTATGACGCTTCATAATGAAAGCCGAGTTCCTTCGGAAGCCACGAGGCCGATGTCCCTTCTAACAACCAGAGCAAAAATTTTTATAGGTACATGGAACGTCCGAACAATGTGGGAGATCAGGAAGACCAGTCAAATAGCAACGGAAATGAGGAGATACAACTTAGCAGTACTGGGAATCAGCGAAACCCACTGGACCCAAGCTGGACAGAAAAGGCCAGCTACGGGAGAGATGCTGCTATACTCCGGTCACGAAGAGGACAATGCTCCACACACTCAGGGAGTCGCTCTTATGCTGTCCAAAGTAGCACGAAATGCACTTGTAGGATGGGAATCTCACGGATCCAGAATCATCAAAGCATCATTCAAAACAAAGAAGGAGGGGATCTTAATGAATATTATCCAATGTTATGCACCCACCAATGATAGCAACGACGACATTAAAGATCAGTTCTACGAGCGGCTGCAGTCAGTCATTGAGAAATGCCCAAGGAAGGACCTCACCATTCTAATGGGAGATCTAAATGCCAAAGTCGGAATAGACAACAACGGATATGAAGATATTATGGGACGACATGGATTGACTGGGAGAGAGAAACGAAAATGGAGAAAGATTTGCAAATCTATGTGCATTCAACAAATTGGTCATAGAGGGCACAATATTTCCACAAAAGCGTATACACAAGGCTACATGGATCTCACCGAACCACACTACAGGGAACCAGATAGATCATATTTGCATCAATAAAGAATTCCGAGGGACAATGGAAGATGTGAGAATCAGGAAAGGAGCTGACATAGCTTCAGATCACCACCTAGTTGTGGCCAATTTAAAACTGAAGCTAAGAAAGAACTGGACAACTGGACAAACAGCAATACAAAGGTTCAATACAGACTTCTTTCGAGATACTGACAAACTCAATAAATTCAAGATAGCTCTCAACAACAGGTTCCAAGCCTTACAAGATCTACTGAAAGAAGAAGAAAATAGTATGGAGGACAGTTGGAAAGGCATCAAGGAAGCATTAACTTCAACGTGTCAAGAGGTTCTGGGTCTAAAGAAATACCATCATAAGGAATGGATTTCTATAGAAACTCTGGACAAGATCAAGGAAAGGAAGAACAAGAAGACAGCAGTTAACAACAGCCGAACACGAGCAGAGAAAGTCCAAGCACAAGCTGAATACGTAGAAGCAAATAAGCAAGTGAAGAAGAGCATTAAAGCCGACAAGCAGAAATACGTGGTAGGACTAGCAACGACGGAGGAAAAAGCTACAAGAGAAAGAAATATTAAACAGCATTACGATACAACGAAGAAACTATCACGGAAATACAGTAAACCAGAGAGACCGGTCAAAGACAAAGAAGGTAAGACAATCACTGAAATTCAACAACAGCGGAACAGATGGGTAGAGTACTTCGAGGAACTCCTGAATAGGCCGGCTCCAATGAATCCACCGGACATCGAAGCGACACACACAGATCTTCCCATAGACGTCAACCCACCAACGAAGGAAGAAATCAGAATGGCCGTCAGACAAATCAAGAACGGGAAAGCAGCAGGACCTGACAACATACCAGCTGAAGCACTGAAGTCAGACATCGTAATAACTACAAGCATGCTTCACCTTCTATTCAAAAAGATTTGGGAGGAGGAACAAGTGCCGATGGACTGGAAAGAAGGGCACCTCGTCAAGATTCCAAAGAAAGGAGATCTGAGCAAATGTGAAAACTACAGGACATTACACTGTTGTCAATACCAGGAAAGGTCTTCAACAGAGTGTTGCTGAACCGGATGAAAGATACAGTAGACGCCCAACTTCGAAATCAACAGGCTGGATTCCGTAAGGATCAGTTGTACAAAGACCAAATCGCAACACTACGGATCATCGTCGAACAATCAGTTGAGTGGAACTCGTCACTATACATCAACTTCATTGATTATGAAAAGACATTTGACAGTGTGGATAGGAGGACGTTATGGAAACTTCTTCGACACTACGGAGTTCCTGGGAAGATTGTCAACATTATCCGGAACTCATACGACGGACTACAATGCAAAGTCGTGCATGGAGGACAGCTGACAGATGCATTCCAAGTAAGGACCGGAGTCAGACAAGGCTGTTTACTCTCTCCCTTCCTCTTTCTTCTGGTGGTCGACTGGATTATAAAGAGCTCGACATCTGAAGGAAAACACGGAATACAATGGACAGCTCAAAATCAATTAGACGATTTGGACTTCGCAGATGACCTAGCCCTCTTATCGCATACACACGAACAGATGCAGATGAAGACAGCCAGTGTAGCAGCAGTCTCTGCATCAGTAGGCCTCAGCATACACAAAGGGAAAACCAAAGTCCTCAAATTCAAAGCGGAAAACAACAATCCAATCACTCTTGATGGCGAAACTCTGGAAGATGTAGAATCCTTCACATACCTAGGAAGCATCATCGATGAACAAGGAGGTTCAGATGCAGACGTAAATGCAAGGATTGGCAAAGCAAGGGTTGCATGCCTTCAATTGAAGAACATATGGAACTCAAAACAACTGTCATCTAATATCAAAGTAAGAATCTTCAATACCGACGTCAAGGCAGTTCTACTGTATGGAGCTGAAACTTGGAGAATTACAACAACCATCATCAAGAAAGTACAAGTATTTATAAATAGCTGTCTTCGCAAGATACTCAACATCCATTGGCCGGATACCATCAGCAACAGCCTTTTGTAAGAGAGAACAAACCAGCTTCCAGCTGAAGAGGAATTTGGGAAAAGACGATGGAAATGGATAAGACATACATTACGCAAATCATCAAACTGCATCACGCGACAAGCCCTAACTTGGAATCCTGAAGGGAAGCGAAAAAGAGGAAGGCCAAAGAATACATTACGTCGGATAATAGAAGCAGATATGAAAAGAATGAATAACAACTGGAAGGAGCTAGAAAGGATTGCCCAGGACAGGGTTGGATGGAGAATGCTGGTGAGCGGCCTATGCTACTTCACGAGGAGTAACAGGCGTAAGTAAGTAAGTAAGTTAAAAGTTTCCCTACATCTTCTTTTCTTTTTTAAACACAGCTATACAATTAACAAACTAAAGTGTTGTAGGGCCAGCGAAATGTCACTAAGCCCTAGCCAAATCATCCGGCAGTTAGGTCATTGAATATCGAGCAAATCATCGATCCTCGTCAAGGCCAGGGACAACCAACGCGCATTAGTTAATCGTATGCCATGGACTGGCCCATGCGGCAGTGGTCTTACTTTCGGTTGTATCTACTTTAACTAATGTATTTCTGTATTAACGTCCTCTGTGTTGTATAGTCTTCAAAGCATCTACGGTACCTTGATACGTCAATGGGGTAGTCCATGTAAAGCGCTGATCACGAGGTGTGACTTCGACGTTAGCTAGTTTGTCACACCATTCAAGTCTAACTCAAGTAGGCCTCCAATCATTTCGACATAGATCATCTACGTTGGTGATCTACAGTGTAAACAACCAAACTGAAAATAATATTTTGTTAATAATATAAGACACTATTTGAATTCTCTACACAACGTAGACAATATCAACAACTAAGAAACTGTGTAAAAATCTATTTTCATCCCCCTGTCAAAAAAAATTTCAATTATATTAAACTATTTCACGTAAATTGAATGAAAAATTTTGTTTTTTTTTTTTCTTTTTGAAATTAAGGAAGATCATGTAATCAGTTGATACAAAATCTTAAAAGAGAAATTCTTTTATTCAATCAAAAGAACTTCGTTGTAACTAAACAAATCTGAAATAATCAAATACTTTATATGTTAACATACCTGAAAATAGATCAAAAACTTATCATCACCTTTTGGATTTCATGCAACTAGAATGTCGGTATATCTGTGTATTAACTAAGAATGTTATCGTTTCTTTTGTTGATAAAATAAGTAAATTGTTTGACTATGAATTAGATAATTAAATAAAGATTTCAAATGATTTTCATTACACTGATTTAATAATCAAAATAATCAAATGTTTATCATTTTGCTTATCTGAATATGAAAAAGGTATTTTGAAAAGAGCAAGAACAAACATTCTAACAGAATAGAATGAATGATAAAGGGAACTATGTGTATGAAAAAGATATTTGTTACATTTTTCATTGAATTGAAAAATTTATGATAATGTAAATGAAACACTAAGTAGTTAGATCTGTTGAATCCATTTCAACTTATTGTAAAAATCAATATTGTTTTTGATCACCAACAAGTAATATGATTGGTAATAAACAGGTTAGATTCGATTGTTTCATTGGGTTCAAAATAATAAGAGTTTCACATAGTCTTGTTAGTTGTTTATGTAACTTAAAACTAAACTTCAGAGTTACTAGACAAAATATTTATATACTTTATGAACAAGTATTTTGAAACACCGAAATTTTCATTGTAGTCCCTTTAATTATTACAAATATCTGGGTAATGAGATTAATTGCAAAACAACAAAGCGTTATATTCAATGAATTATGTATTGATTATAATAGAAGTAGCCTATCATCTTTAAATTACCATATTTTGTTAATTTAGTCATGCTGAGTGAACGTAATCTAAAACTAGAATATAGTAAATTAAAACAATTCCGGATTGAAATGTCGACATATTAAGACATTTATAACCTATTTACTGTAATACAAAATAGTTTCTTATTTTGAATAAACAAAGAATAATATAATTATTTTTTCTTCTTTACAAAGCATCCCATCCATCCCATACTGTTTATCGATTGTTGTCATGTGATTGAAACACTAATCAATATAATTCATCTATTGAAATGGTTAAAGATTTTTTGTGATATATCCCTATAACATAAAACGGTACATTATATTACGTAATTTTGTGCTATGACGGGATGACTAAATTTGATTGATCATTTATAATGATTTATATTCAACATTAATTCCGTTTAATTCAATTTGATGATCAATCAGTATAATATTTCTTTCGTTTTCCCCAAGGACATTTTTTTCTGTATAACATACAATATTCCTGTAGAGACCTGTTTCTACCTCAGTACAATGGAAGATGGTCGCGCAATTTCGTGGATTGGTTGAGGTTAGACATTAACACCATTGGATGCCGGCCAGCTCAGTGGTCTAGTTGGTTAAGCGCCTGACGTGAGACTGATAGGTCCTGGGCTCGAATCTCGCGGGGTGCGCGATCGTGGATGTGCACTGCTGAGGAGTCCCATACTAGGACGAAACGGCTGTCCAGTGCTTCGAGATATTCCATGGTGGTCTAGCTTCAATTGACTCGTGATTTCAACGAAAAGCTTAACAATCTCCACAACATCTAAACTGAAATATGTGATTCATATAGCAGAGGCTGAGTTTTTTGTTCTGGACTTAATAGGCAGAGCTAGAAGAGAAGTAGGATAGGTAAAGACTCTAGACTGCGCGCACGGGTTTTATGCGCCATTGGTCCGATCGATAATTCACTATTCTCTAACTGGCGCTACTATTACGTTATACATTAACAAAACACACAGGCCACAAGTTATAACAATCACTCGTGCTTCTGGCTGCTTGCGGAATATATTTCCCCGTTTCGAACTTGGACTTCTCTCTCTAGTTAGCAGGGCTGGGACTCATCAGAATAATTAGCTTATTGGTTTTTGGTCACAGAGTCTTTGTTCCGTTCTCAGACTAGGTTAAATCATAATCACTTCAAACAGCATTTTGATTGACATTGGAAACAATTTTTCAAATGTTGAAACTGTTGACAATAAAAATGATAAAATCTTGAAAATATTAGTGTTATCTAAAGAATTTATTATTTAAAGTAGAAAATTTCATGTTAACAACATGAATTTTTCTTCAAAACTAAACAATTCTAGAAAAAGATAACAGAAACAAGATAAGGTGATTGAAGTTTCTAGGTTGTGCTTTTTACAATGATTTGGTTTTTATTATGCTGTTATGGATATTCTGAACTGCTTATGATCAGTCTCTGTATGTGTGTTCATTAACACTTGGATTTGAGTGAATCCAGATGAAATGCAAAACAAAAGTACCTCACCAATTCAGGTTGATATTGACAGGGGATTTACTGTCATTTTAATTATTATAGTAAATATTGCTAAGAGTGTGTAAAATATTGCAAAATATGAAAATTAACCGCATGAGTTTCAACATATTTCGGTTTATCAGGATGGGTTTTGTGGACATTTTAGTAATTTCAACAGTCCACATCATGAGTCAATTGAAGCTAGACCGCCACGGCAAACCTCGAAGCACTGGACGACCGTTTCGTCCTAGTATGAGACTCCTCAGCAGCGCGCATCCACAATCCTGCCCCCCCACGCTAGATTCGAACCCAGGACCTATCAGTCCTACGCGCGAGCGCTTAACCACTAAACCACTGAGCTGGCCGGCATCCAACGGTGTTAGTATCTAACTTCAACCAATCCATATAGTTGCGCCACCGTACACCATTGTATTCAGTGAGCTGATATCTCACAACAGTTACGGTTGAACTCCACTGGTAACGGCTTATCACTGGAACTCCGGGAAATGCCTCTTGAAGTCAGTCACTAATTTCAAATGAAATATTCGAATCAACGGCAAAATAAAAGAAAAAAGTACTTTGACAGTGTATTGTGATATGTTAATTTATTGGTTTGTACTTTTAGAATACCGATCTTTAGAGACTTGGGAGTTCTAATAAAGTAACGAGTTATGCACTGTATTTATATATGACGAAACATTATGTGAAGTAAGTCGTAAGGTAACGGGAATATTCAATTATTATTAATAAACCATTTATCTAACGTTCGAAGTTGAGCAGAAAGTATAAATTAACTAATAGATGTGTAAAGATATAAAATGATTCTATCAAGGCACAACCAAACTTCCTATGTATTCAGTTTTCATTTGTGAATATTCTTATAAAAATCAATGAGTTCACATCCAACTTTTGACATATACATTCAATAAAATCTCAAGTTAATAAACTTAGTTATTTCTAGGGTAGTGACCTGTTCGTAAAAACATTTTATTTTATCTGCTTATTGATAAGAAATAAGGCTAAAGGTAATAAGTTAGTGGTAGAAGGTAAAACATTAAATTCTGTTTGATTTCTACCTTCAGTAAATGAAATAAACTTCCTTATTGTAGGGTTCTGTGGAATTTTTATAAACACTCGTTCATATTTTATTGCTTTCACCAACATTACATGATTATTTAATTTTTTGTAAAGATGACGTAATAATTTATTTTTGGTTAATACTAAACATTATTATCACCAGTATCTAATTATATGAGTAAAAATTAAAAGGACCAAAGTCCGGATTTTTCAAAGTAAACAAAGACTAAATGATTTCTGATCAAAATAATTGAATATTGTATTTGAACAAAAAAAATTTCAGCAAGTAAAAACCTTGAAAAATAATGTGACGAGTGACATGGTGAATTGAGTTCTTTTCTAACCATATATGTACAGATGTGTATGCTACTTATATTGACAGATGTAAGTAGTATGTAACACCATTCGGAAGAAGAATGCATGGCAGCAGAAGATTGGAAAGATTCAATTGAAGAAAACAGAAAATAATTGTAGTGAAAACAGAATTATAGAAATCATAAAGCATGTAAACAACAACTGATGGAAGCTGTGCAAATGATGTATTCGATGTATGGTTTTCATATTTTATGTAGGTATATACATATACTTACATAAAAGTATTATTCAAAATACAAACAATACATACGAGATAGGGAAGTGTTTCTTTATTTAATTTAGCATATTGTTGTATTTCCTAATTATAAAAAAGCTTCGATACTTCAGAACGTCAATCAAATTAAGTTGTTGATTATATAAATGAATGTAAAATTACGCATTTACTTCAAATAGATTTTAAATCATTTTCTTTTTGATAGGATCATTTACTTCAACTGTTCTCATATATCATATAAATGTGTTGTTTTGTTAAAAATAATGCTGAACCAGTAACACTTTCAAAAATCCTGGTTATTGGAGAAGTTAGGTTGTAATCTAAAAGAATAATAGAAAAATTGTATCTGACTCCAATGAAACTGAATGTTGATGTTATCAGAATATATATATATATATATATATGCCACCAGCCCTTGTATATAATTATCGACTTAAATCGTGTTAGTGAATAACGAAATTCAATAAGTCAAATACAAGAGATGAAGTCTGAATATGTATATATTTTGTACACTAATTGATCTGAACAGACACAGGAATTATGTGAAGAAGGAAAATAAGGCAACTCGTTTTGGTCAAGCGTGACTCGCTATTTATATTCAGAACAAAAATAAGTTACAAACATGTGATGAATAGGATAAGCAATTAACACACGCATACGATCATATAAAAAAGTCAGGTTTAATAAGCGAATAGTCAACAAACTCAAAATGTGGCTTGTGAAGATTGGATAAATTGATCTGTCCGGAAGTTAGAATAAGCTATGTGGGCTTGAGATAGTTCCAGCCACTACAATTAAACTGAAAAGAGTTTATTAATGTGATCATTGAAAGTTAATACTTCACTTGAAATAAAAGGCACAAAACAGAGAGATTCTAATGTTATATTTAGTTCATATCTCATTCCTTTAAAATATCATTAAATGATGCTTTAAAGTATATTCATGAATTTTCTGTCTTGTATACCAAAATATTTTGTTGAAATGAATTCAAGCAAACATGTTATTTGATGTTAACTGATTAATTAGAATGAATAGCTTTCGAATAACTATTATGACGATAATCACAATTTAGGAACAGTTGTCAAGATTAATGAATATTAATGTTCACTGTTGTACATTATAAACATTTGTAATGATAAAGTGAAGAGCTAAAACTGTTTAATACTATCCATTTATCATCTGCACATAAATGATGTTAGAACAGTAATTATCAAACCACCTAATACTTATTAATGATAAATATTTTATCAATTAGTAGACTAATAAAGTGAAAGGTATTCAGTACTTTAATTCTACCTAAGATCCTAAATGAAATTTGAATGTATGTGCAAAAATAATTTTACTGACAATGATATGAGTAGATGACGTCTATTCTCGAAATGCTATCACGTGTAATCTTATCACGATTCCTTGCAGGGAAATCATAACACTTTCTTTTAAGTAGTCAACAATCTCTACGGATTTCAGAAAACTAAATGAAGTTAGTAGATAATGACGTTCGAACTTGCGAAACTGAAAGTTTTTGGTATTAAACCGAGCGTCCAAAATAGATTTAGACTCTCAAGGGAACGACTGGCACATAAATGTGCTATAGAAACTGACGTTCATAGAATTTCATTTCCTGAAATTTTTCAATCACCCTATGAATTAAATCTTCTAATCAAAAGCTAAATTGGTTAGTTTATAAAGAACTAACTTGCTTCAGTTATGGAGCCTGGGCAGTATCGCAGCTGTCGGACTTGTTGGTTACTGTAAATAAAGTAAATGAGACTAGTAAGCTACTCACCTCTCATACAAACCTAACTTAATCAAAAATACTATTACTCTAATTATTTTACTGCGAACACGTTCATTTCGTGTGACCTTGATAAGTTAATTATTGAACTTCCATATTTGTTTAGCTCAATTGTCAGATCAGTGAAGTTAACAAATAAGGTTAAATACACGACAAAATGCGATTACAAAAATACATGTAACATTTTAAATCATTATTCTAGAGCATTACCCAATAAGATGCATAAATTTTCTATCGTTTAACTATTTCAAATCTTTTCGAAGCATAAATGGTTAGCTGAAATTTCACAGCCCGTCAGAAGTCACACTAATAAATACAACTCTCTTGATTTATTTGATTTTGTTGATTTAATTAGAAAAATGATGAATGTCAGATTTAAAGGAGATATGGCTGCCGACATCTTGAATAACTAGAATTCGAAATCCCCGAATAAAACCTTTTATTCAACTAAGCTTCGTATTGTTTTCTCAAGCCAACCTGCCATTTGCGGACATGTTTAGGATGAATTTCCGCTTTTGGCCACATCAATACGAATCTATAAATTTACTTCCTTCTATAGGGCCTCAAAAAGTGGTCACTTTTTAAATGAATATCGGAAAACTCCCCGGTATGACTTTAAAAAGCAGAATGTAAATCAATTACCAGTTCAATTAGGGAGCGCCTAATGAGCTCTGGAAAAGTTGCTCCAAAAACGTTTTCCTTCAAAATAATCTACACAATCAAAGGAACTGAATGAAAGGGAAGCCAATATAAAGACGTACTCACTGCTGAGTCATTGGTCATCCAACAACTCAAATTTATTATTATTTATTAGTTATTTGAACACATAGATAATGGTACAAGGCAGCACCAGATACATATGCGCCACACCATCAAATTTGTGTGGGGTTTGTAATACTGTCTGGGTGCCCGAACCGAGGCTGGTGGTTTTCTTAGGGGCCACACCCGGAGCCTTTTACCTAAAGGTCTGATCCACAAGGCAGTGGAGCAGCGTTAGGAGATGCAGTCCCATAGTAGCCGGTGGCCAACGATTGGCTCATACGCCATTTGTTCCCTCAGGGTACAGTAGCCTATGTGCACCCTTGGTTTTAAGTTAGGGTTTTCCAACTCTCCCAGATGCATCTTCCATGTCAACCAACTCGGTTAAAGCGCTGGACATTCGCTTTTCATCCTCTCAATTCCATAAACAACACTCCAGCCGAGAGAAGGCAGTGAGTAGGACTTCCCTGTCAGTGTTTGTACGTACGTGGCCATGTGAGAGCATTTCGAGAGAGGATCGGACTCTCCCCACTCTCGGCAGTACCAGGGCATTTGGAGGCAACCATTCAACTTCGAATTCTGCATACAAAAACGATACATTCAACTTCCCATCCTTCCTTGGCCCTAATTCCCTTCTATAGAATATTTTGGTCTTGTTTTGTTTCTATTATTGTTTTGTAATTTGAAGCTGTAATCAATTATTATTATCCTTTCACAATTTTTTCGTGATTATTATTTCAGTTATTATTATTATTATTATGATGATGATTTTTACGGTTTTCATTTTTCTTCATATTCGTCAAGCGGACTATTATCATTTATAATTCTGACCCGTAATTTGTTTTTATCTTCCTTTTCTAAACACTTGATTATTGCGTAACCTCATCTGGTTTTTAAAATCACGAATCACTTGATGATCCAACCTTTTCTATCTTTCTATAGATATATTATATTCATCAAATAACTATAAATATGAATGTACCGCTTAAGTAGATGATTTCGTCGACAAGAAAAATCTCTTCACTGAATCAAATGAATTTAACTGAATTAGTGGTAAGTAGTTGTATGAAAGCTTTGTTAATATTTTCATCAATGCATTCATATCACTAATTACATTCTGTAATCAACAACAAATGTATTTTTAATTCACTTCATATTCATTATCTTTCTTTTTCATCTGGCCTAAATTTGTTTTGCTACGTATATATATACCTTCCTCTTTCAAGTCTATCTATTTATATTACTTGTTTAATTATTGAACATTGATGAGCGCAATTAATTCAAATATGAAATTCAAATTTAAATTTCGCCGAATAAATTATCCGCTATCAGAAAAATTAATGACATATGTTATCAAATTTAATCGCATCCATTTAATTTTATTATTAAGTGTTTTTTTTCTTTTTCAATTATCTCTTTTAGTCCTTTTTCTTTTTGGAGAGGATATCAATCCACTATATTTTGCCTTACTGTACGAAACTAGTATCTATGAATAAATTGTATTGTAGTGAACAAGAACACGAGTGGGGGGACAATCGAATGTATTTGAACACAATATTACAGAACATCTTAGTAAAATCTAAGAATCATACAGTGAATTTGCAACATATCAATCAGTTGTCTTAAAATTGACTGTTCCTTTCGCAAATACAAATCCATTGTCTCAGATTTCATTGTTCCTGCATTTTCGTATCAACTGCTTTCCGTTTCCATGCTTTCTTTCTCGGTCTTCTACTGAAATACATTCTATTCCTGACTATTGTTATACACTACCTATATGGATATAAGTAGCTTACACCACAGTATGAAACTAAATAATTAAGTTATCAATTTGCATTGAAAAATTAATCTGTTTGCTATGGGTATTACCATAATTCACTGTCGACGAGTAAACCATCCAGTTTGGCGAACAAAACTCCAACCAAAACAAATTGTCGGTAATAAATAGATTTCAGCTTATTTTGTCTAAATAAACAACCAATTTCATTTCTATCATTTCAAATACTCACACTTTATACAGTGAATATATCCTTATCAACGATTATCTCGTTTTTCTTTTCTTAAAAGTTCACTTATCATTCTAATTTGATTTAATTCATTGATATTACTGAATTAAGCATATTGTATAATAAAATAAATTTTATTAAAATGTAAAAGTTATTAAAAACTGAAGTATCCACTTCAAAACTAATGAAATTAAGCCTAAAAGTTTATAATGGTCTAAGTTATAAATATAAGTTTTATTCAGCTGTATCATTACAGATTCTTGCCATTAGAGAAACTAATAATAATAATACTGTTTGAAACGATGAAAATATGGTACTGATAAAATTAAATTTGTCTCTTTCATTTTAATTCTATTTGTCTGCATTGAATAATCTGTAGGCTTTATTTATTTAATTTATAGTTAAATGATTCTTTATAATTTAGTGTCCATATCAATTTTATTTGATGATATATATATATATATATATATATATATATATATATATATATATATCGACATTATGGAGTACCTGAGATCGTCAACATTATCTGGAATTCATCTGACGGACACTCATCTGATCACCATCATCGATCGATGTGCAGAATCTAATGCACACGTAGAGACGAGGATTAGCAAAACAAGTACAGTATTCCTACAGTTGAAGAACATATGGAACTCAAAACAACAGTTAATCAACATCAAACTGAGAATCGTCATTACGAACGTTAACACAACTCTACTGTACGGAGATGAAACTTCGAGAACTACTACAACTATCATCAAGATTGTGTAAGTATTTCTAAACAATTGTCTACGCAAGATACTCAATTTTGTCGATCAGATATCATAAGCAACAGCCTAATGTAGGAGAGAAAAAACTAGCTTCCACCTGAAGAGGAAACTAGTAGGTGACGCTCGAAGTGGATAGGAGGTGGATTATGGAATTCATCAATATGCGTCCCGAAGTAACCCTAATTCGGAATCCTGAATGGAAACGGAAAAGACGAAGGCCAGAGAACACATTGCGTCGTGAATTGAAAGCAGACATCAAAAGGATGAATAGCAACTGGGAACAATTGGGAAGTATTGTCCAGTATAGAGTTGGATGGAGAATGCTGGTGGGTTGCCTATGCTTATACATGAGGGTAACAGACGTAAGTTTTTGTAGGAATACAATATAATATTTTAAACGACCTATTTCTGTTTACTACAAGACCACTATCGATCAAATGTAATAGAGCAGAAATGCGTTTTGTTTTGACAGTACCTTTTCCCTATCACAAAGTAGGGGTGTTCATCAACTCTTTGAATCAGTTGTCTGGGAATTTACAATGTGTTGTATTCCTACTAACTTTCCTCGTGGAATTCGACCCTGTCTTTTACACAATACAAAAGCTACAGGGATTCGAGCTAACAATTCAAGTCTTTGTGCTCATAAGAAATTTGTAACACCTTTATCTCTCCCTTGGACTTAATAAATGATTTTATTTATTATTATTTTCCATACTCTTTCGTCATTTATTTTTCTTTACTCCCTCCCACCTTTTTTCTCAAATATGTTATTTACGGTCCAATTATCTGAACACTTCATATTATGTAATCTATTAATTTTTATGAATGTTAATCCAGCGTATATGTCTTTCTAATAATTGACATATTTCCCATTATTATTCTTATCACAATTAATACGCCTGTCATCACACTATCAATTTTTACTTTACACTTATTATGTTTATTTATGCAATCTATAACATTGTTATCATTGACTCATAAACTGCTTTGATTAGTTTGATAATTCATTACTAACCACGAAGAGAGGTGTTCACTAACTCGTTGGTTCAGTTGTCTGATAGTGAACCCAATATAACTTTTGATTGACTTAATAGTGTTTGTATATGCATATAAATATTACTGTATATTAAAGTAAACTCTGATGAGGATCTAATCGAAAACACTATTGTTCGCTTATATATGTTATACATAAATAATATATTCACAATATTTGACCGGATACCTTAATTTTTCTCCTATTTCTTCAAAAAATTTCTTATTTACTAAAAAAAAGTAAAGTAAAAAGAAAATTCATAAAATGAGTCAATTGACTCATGATTCCGACCAGTAAAACTTCTAAAACCTCCACAAAACACCTTCTGATAATAATCATCTGCTCACTAGTGACTGAGTTCAAGAGATACTCCTGGAGTTCTAGTGAGAAGCCGTTATCGGTGGAGTTCAACCAAGTGTGAAGTTAGATATTGACTCACTGAAGATAAGGGTGTACGGTGGCACAACTTCGTGGATTGGTTGAAGTTAGACATTAAAACCATTGGATGCTGGCCAGTTCAGTGGACTAATGATTAAGTGCTCGCGAGCAGGACTGATAAGTCCTGGGTTCGAATCTCGCGAGGAGCGGGATCGTGGTGCGCAGTGCTGAGGAGTCCCATACTATGACGAAACGACCGTTCAGTGCTTAAAGGTTTTCCATAGTTGTCTAGCTTCAATTGACTCATGATTTCAACTATTGAAATTTCTAAAAATCTCCACAAAACCCCTTGTGATGATAAGTATTTTGTTGAAAAGTAATTTACACATTGAAATATAATCACTTGACATAATTTCAATATATAGAAATTTCTATCATTATAGATTTGATAAAATTCAATTATATGTTTATTTGATCTACCCGTCACCCCACCATCACCAAGCAAAAAACATTGTTTTATTTCATTGTATATCTATCAATAAGTGAGTAACCTTGAAAGAAAGAAAAAAAGAGAAAGGAAAAACATGACCTAATTACCTTTGATGTGTGATATTTACTTTTTATCAATCAGATAAAAACCAGTTTTTATATATTTTTTTTTTTGGTTGAACTTCAGAAATAAATTATCATTTATAAATATGTTACTGTATAATCAAATAATAGAAATTAAACGAAGTGAAAGTTTAATAATCAATAAATAAGATAATGATAATGTCAGAAGAAGGGTTTGTGAAAATTGTAGTAATTTTAATGGTTGAATTCATGATTTGATTTAAGTTAGATCATCCTAGAAAACCTAAAAGCAATGGATGGCGTTCACATGCGAAACCGAATGTCCTGGGTTCGAAATCCTATGTACGGGATCGTGGATATGTATTATTGAGGAGTCCTATACTAGGACAAAACGGTCGTCCAGTAATTCCAGGTTTTCTATGGTGGTCTAGCTTAAATCGACTCATGAATTCAACCATTAAATTAAAACAGTATTTATTTAAAGATTGTACATGAATCAACTGAAGTGATAACAGTGAGTGATTTGTTTACTTTTTTGAAAAAAATTATTAAAACAAATATAATTGATTAACGATTTCAATCAGTGAAATTTCCAAAATCTCCACAAAACCCTTTCTGATAATAATCATCTGCTCACTAGTGATTGACTTCAAGAGGCATTTCCTGGAGTTCTAGTGAGAAGCCATTACCAGTGGAGTTCGATCAGGTCTGTTGTAAGATATCAACTCACTGAAGACAATGGTGTACGGTGGCGCAACTTCGTGAAATATAATGTTTGGCAGCTTCTTTAAAAGATATTATAAAATGATTCTACGTGATAATCAGATTTTAACAGATTATTTACCATAATAAAATCAGATTAACTAATGTGTTCATACGATTATATTCTTTGATTTGTATTGCTTATTTAATGTTTTACAGTTTTAAATTCATCCTTAACAATAATTGTGATATTTTGTTCCATAGAATAAGTTTCTAAAAAAAGAAATAATCTTTCAACAGAATTCTATTAGTCAGTATATGATATTTTTAATTTGATTATCGTTACTTGGTGAATATATGAATATAGAGTCCCACAATAGTACGAAACGGCCGTCCTGTGCTTCCAGGTTTTCAATGGTGGTATAATATCAATCGGTTCATGATCTCAATCAAAAACTTAGCAATCTCCACAACCCTTAAACTGATATGAATTTACTGTTAGTTTTTTTAAAGGGCATACTGTGGATAAGTATTTAACATTTGGAAATATTCATGATAGAATTCAGAATATGACTGTATACAACGTCAACCAATAATGATATAATGTTTATAGTCAACAGTTTTGTATATATGAAAACCTAAGTATATTTAAAGTATAAAACTGATAATACAAATAACACTTTATTCTTAATATACGTAATTAATCAAATTAAGTTCACTTGGTATTGTTTACTTGAGTCTTCCCACTGATGTTTAGAACTGCAATTGCTCAGTCTCTTCTTGGCATATGTGCATCTTGTGCGGACTACCTAGATATTGCTATAATTCATAAGTACTATGAGCAAAGATAGTTGGTAGCTAGCAGTAGGATCCAGAACACGCTTTTCGTCCTATTTCAGACACATCAGTTGGATATACCTGTGTCCAAGAATTGATGTTTATTCCGGGACTCGAACCAGGTACCGTTCGATTCAAATGCCATCACGTTATCTACTTAGTTCCTAAGTCCTGGGTTCAAATTAATTGAAATATTTTTCAACAGTGTAGTTTGGATCACTTAGTTGAATAAATGATGTAAATTATTAGAAAATGACTGTGTATCATGGATGGATAGAGATACTTCAGATTATGATGAGTTCGAGTTCTCATGGTGGTACGTTTCACTATGAAACTATGTATTTCTTCACTGGCATGAAATTGGGGTTATTCGCTTGACGTTTATATCATAAAAGTTACGTTTTTTTACTCATATAATTTATAAAATACGACCGTAATTCTAAACGGAGAGGGTTACTGTTAAATAAAGAAATTCGGGTTACGTAGTCACTTGCTTTAATGCAATTTTATTTTAACCTGTATACACATTGAAATTTTCAATGTTTTTTCTTCATAAAAAAATAAAGTATAGAAAGTCATTGAAGGATATTCACCTTTTGAATATTTTATTCATCAATCGATAGTCAACGTTTTGAGTGGGATTTTACATGCGAATCTATATGTACAGTGAGATAAAATAATGATGGTCAATAGAATTACAAAAATAAACCTCTGAGATAACGGTTAGATATTATGACTGTTGAATGACGGCTCATTGGTTAAGCATTCGAACGTGAGCCTGGGTTCGATTTCCTTGTGTAGGGTCGTAAATGAGTACTATCAAAGAGTCCCATACTAGTGAGAAATGGGCGTCTTGTGATTCCAGATCATCAATTATGACCTAACATCGATCAGTTTATGATCTCAATAACGTTAATTGAATTTCATATTTTAGTGAAAATACATAGTACTCATAATTTTCCATGTTAAATCTTACATTGTACCCTGATATAAACGAGCATCTAAACCATACACTTTTTTTAAATGAACAATGTTTGAAACTGAATAAAGAGATGACTTTTATTAAATGTAATAAATTTATTTCTCAACATAAAAAACATAAAAGACATTAGGATTATTCAATGATTTATTCACTATAAAATTAGATGACTATTTCGTTTAATCGTAGAATACAGAAAAAACGCAGGATGAAACAAAGTTTATTTGAGTTTTTTCGAACAAAGAGGTTTGTTTGTAGTGAACAAGGACACAAGTGTGGATAATCGGATGTATCTGAACACAAAATTATAGAATATCCTTACAAAATCTGAGAACCATACAGTAAATACTTCATTAACAAAATATTAGTCACTCGCCTCAGACTTCATTGTTGCATCATTTTCACAGCAATCATTCTTTGTTCTATTGAGTAACTTGTGTAGACAATTGCTTAGAAATACTTGCACAATCTTGATGATGGTTGTAGTAGTTCTCGAAGTTTCATTTCCGTACAGTAGAGTTGTGTTAACGTTCGTAATGACGATTCTCACTTTGATGTTGATTAACTGTTGTTTTGAGTTCCATATTTTCTTCAACTGTAGGAATACTGTACTTGTTTTGCTAATCCTCGTCTCTACGTGTGCATTAGATTCTGCACATCGATCGATGATGGTGATCAGATGAGTGAATGTTTCCACCTGTTCCATAGTTTGTCCATGATGTGTGATTGGATTAGTGTTCTTGTTGATGTATTTGAGGACTTTGTTTTTTCATTTGTGTATGCTGATGCCCACTGTTTAGGTGTCCTTTTCAGTCCATCGGCACTTGTCCTTCTCAAATCTTCATGAATACCAGCGGGAGCATGTTTGCAAATGCTTATATGTCTGACTTCAGTGCTTCAGTTGGTACATTGTCCGGTCTTGTTGCTTCTCCTCTCTTGATTTGTGTGATAGCCATCCTGATTTCTTCGGTCGTTGATGGAGTGACAGCTTTGAGAAGGTCTGTGTGTGCTGCTTCGATGTCCGTTGGATTCAGTGGAGCTGATCCTTTTAAGAGTTCCTTAAATTACACTAACCCTCTGTTTCTCTGTTCTTGAATTGCAATAATTGGCTTCTTCTTCCTTGATCAGTCTCTCTGGTTAACTATATTCCCATGATTGTTTCTTCGTTGTGTCGTATAGCTTTCTCGTGTTCCCTTCTCTTACAGCTTTTCCTGCCGCCGTCGCTAGCTCTTCCATGTATTTCTGCTTGTTTACTATTCACTTGCTTGTTTGCTTCAGTGCATTCAGCTTGTGTCCTGACTTTTTCTGCTTTCCTTCGACTGTCCTTAATTGCTGATTTCTTATTCTTTCTTTCTGAATCCTGTTCAGTGTTTCTATAGAGATCCATCACTCATGATGATGCTTGTTGAATCCCAGAACCTCTTGGTATGTTGAATTTAGTGCTTTCACTTTCCGTTTGTCCTCCATCGTCGTTTCTTCTTCTTAGGCTTCTTGTTAGGCTTGAAACCTGTTATTGAGAGTCATCTTGAAGTCGTTGAGTTTATTAATATCTAGAAGGAAGGCTATATTGAACATTTGCACTATTGTCTCCCCGGATTTTCAGTGTTCCTTTAACTTCAGTTTCATCTGGGCCACAACCAGGTGGTAATCTGAAGTTATGTCACTCCTCTCCTGGTTCTCATGTCTTTCATAGACCTTGTGAATTTTTTATTTATACAAATATGATCTACCTGGTTCTCTGTGGTGTGGTCCGGTGAGATCCATATAGCTTTGTGTATACGTTTGTGTGGGAATATTGTACCGCCTATAACCGATTTGTTGAATGCACATTTTCACTCCATTTTTATTCCTTTCTCCTAATCCATGTCGTCCTATGATATATTCATAACTGTTGTTATCCATTATGACTTTCGCGTTTAGATCTCCTGACAGGTTGGTCAGATCTTTTCGTGGGCACTTCTCTATGATCGACTGAATTCTTGAGAAGAACTGATCTTTATCGTCATCATTGCTATCATTGGTGGGTGCATAGCACTGAATAACTTGTCTGGTGCTTCTGGTATCTCACATTATCTAGACATTCCATGTACACACATCAATTTTTGCCCATAATCAGGCCTTGCTCTAATATACAATAATATTTGTGTACATATGAGATCATTAAATCAATCATGAGTCAATGAAATCAGGGAAATAGATTTCATGAATAAACAATAAGTTAAAAGTCTAAACTGTTGGTGTGATGACAGGTTTATTAGCTGTCATAAAAATAATAAAATTTTGAATCAATGTTTCATAATAGAAAGTAGGTTAACGAATTGAAAAAATTGACAATGAAATAACATTCATCAGAAAATTATAAAAATTAGGTAGTAAGAATCGTTCAGTTGGTTGAACAGCTTTTGTTTCTTCGAAAGCTCGATAAACTAATTTCCTACTCAAACACACACGTACAATGAAGCCGATGAAGTTTATTGACCACCTGGATTTATTATAAAGTGAAATATATGCATTACTGCCCTAATCTTCTAGCTTATGACCATTTAAATTGTAAATATTCATAAATTTTTCAATGGTAGGCAACAACAATAGATCTCTAGCTGTAAATGTGTTTGGCTCTAATGAAATCTCTTCTTTATTATGTGGTAGATTTGATGTGTAAATTTTATCGCTTGTCGTTTTTCCTAAAGAATTAAATAAGAGAAAAACATGCAATCAATCACTATTTCGGCTTGAATGTTGCAGCAATTCACTTCAAGATTGGTTGTAAACCTTCCATGAAAGTACTTAGATGTATGACCTAAATATGTGTAATTATTCAGTTAAATTTTATCGAAATATTCGCACAATTGGAAGAAGCTGAATTAGATAAATATAGATTCAAATCTATCTTAAATCTTAAATTTGTCTATTTTTAATTGCCATCTAATCAAAACACTACCCCTTCCAAGCTTATTTAAGAAAACATACACTGTATTGAATCAATGCATCAATTCAACATTAACTTGTTTCTTGATTTCCATAACAAATAAAGGTCAATTATGACGTGTTGGGAAAAATATATTCAAAATCACATCCATTATCAATTGATAGATAAATCTATGTAAATTTTCATTTTATCATGGTGAAAAAAATAGGTCATCCATAGAAAAAAAATTACAATGATGGACATTCGTTTATGCTAAGCAGTTTTATTTATATACAAAAACATAAAGCATCAAAATGTCCATTATTTACTTTTCTCAGATCTGTACTATTATAGTAGTAGTTTTAGTATTCATATGATCAGTAGTACTGGTAGTATTATTATTACCAGAATGGGTTTTGTGGAGATTTTAGAAATTTCACAGATTGAAATCATGAGTCAGTTGAAGCTAGACCACCATTGAAAACCTGGAAGCACTGGACGGCCATTTCACCCTAGTATGGGACCACTCAGCAGTGCGCACCCACGACCCCGCACCACTCGGGGCTCGAACCCAAGACCTACTGGCTTCGCGCGCGAGCACTTAACCACTAGACCACTGAGCCGGCATCCAACGGTGTTAATGTCTAACTTCAACCAATCCACGAATGGGTTTTGTGAAGATTTTAGAAATTTCACAGATTGAAATCATTCTGATAATAATCAACTGCTCAATAGTGACTGACTTCAAGAGGCATTTCCTAGAGTTCTAATGAGAAGCCGTTACCAGTGGAGTTCAATCAGGTCTGTTGTGAGATAGGAACTCACTGAAGACAATTGTGCACGGTGGCGCAACTTCGTGGATTGGTTGAAGTTAGACATTAATACCGTTGGATGCCGGCTCAGTGGTCTAGTGGTTAAGTGCTCGCGCGCGGAGCCGGTAGGTCCTGGGTTCGAGCCCCGAGTGGTGCGGGGTCGTGGGTGCGCAATGCTGAGTAGTCCCATACTAGGGTGAAATGGCCGTCCAGTGCTTCCAGGTTTTCAATGGTGGTCTAGCTTCAACTGACTCAGTATTATTATTGTTAGTAGTATTAGTATTGGTAGTAATAGTAATGGAAATATCAAATAATTCAACCTAAAACTTTTCGACTTAATAGAATGTTTGGTCTGGGAATTTGAATTCAATTTTAATTAAAAGAGCATTAAAAAATATTTGGACGAAAAGTTTATTCTTCAACAATTTCATCAGTTTTTGCAGTTACATGTTTATAATATATATAAATAATATCTATACAACATTAACTAAAACAAACTTTAATTAGATTCCTCATTTCTGCATTAATGAATAAAATGATTGGAAGTTTTGATGGTCACATATATCAATTTGTAGAACATGAGTTCGGAATTTCATATAGAATACACCTTTTACATATTAAAGTTGCTAACATACGACCTGAGATTAAGTTTGTCAATTTTCGGCTAAAAATCAATTTGTGCCGACGAAACTAAGCCCATACTAGATATACCGAGTTGAAGTTTGTTTTCTTTAACAAAATGTTAAGAAAACTTAGTTTAAATATGTTCGCGATGAATATATAGGAGTAATCGTTGGTCATCCAGTTTCTAAATCTGTTGAACTACATCATTGGCCTTAGTCGAATAGTGGGTTGGCTTATTCATCTGTTGGTCGATGCGATGGTTCCAGCCCGTCTGGAAATGACAGCAACTACTGCAGATCGGTGGCTTGAAGGTTAAGATATCCAATTGTCAGTCACTAAATCTCAGGTTGGAACTCTGATTTATGTACTTCGGTTTAGGAATCCCGGTCATACTACAAGCTCTTATATTTAGAATAGTTAACATATCCAAGTACACTAATTTATACTTGGTAAATGATGTAAAAATTAAATTACTGGTAAATTTCTAATTCACCTGATGAATAACTTTTAGTTTCATACACATAAACAATTCACTGTTTTACAAAAGTGATAAATACAACAACTAAGCCCATAAGGAAAAATGACATTGAAACAGATAACCTGTCAATGAATAATTAACAAGACATCCACAACATAATGACGAGTGTTTAAATGAATTACACAAGTCTTTACATATTAGTTTTACCCGAATTAATAACAAAAATAATCCACATTTAAGTATTCAAAGAAACATTTTCATGATAACATAAAGAAAAAAACAATTTCGTTTAAACATAACTTCAAATTGATGATTGATTTAATGTGAAAAGTGCAAATAGCAACAATAGGGAACATGATTTTGATTGACTTCATTTTCTTCACTAAAAATACTTCATTATTTACTTACTTACGCCTGTTACTCCTAGTGAAGAGGCATAGGCCGCTCACTAGCACTCGCCATCCAACTCTGTCCTGGGCAATACTTTCTAGCTCTTTCCAGTTGTTATTCATCCTTCTCATATCTAATTCTATTTCCCGACGTAATGTGTTCTTCGGCCTTCCTATTTTCCGATTCCCTTCAGGAGTCCAAGTTACGGCTTGCCTCGTGATGCAGTTTGATGATTTGCGTAATGTATATTCTATCTATTTCCATCGTCTTTCCCTAATTTGTTCTTCATCTGGAAGGTGGTTTGTTCTCTCTCAGAGAAGGCTGTTGCTGATGGTATCCGTCCAATGGATGTTGAGTATTGTTTGTTTAAACCTTCCCATTGATGTTTAGTACTGTAATTGATCAGTCTCTTATTGGTATATGTTCATCCTGTGCTGACAGTTATTTTGCTCTAAATTGGAATATTCATGAATAAAACTTAAGCCGTCAAACTAGTCGATTCGATAACATTTTAAACTTATTGAAAGCAATGTTAGAATTAAGTTGCACATTTTGTCAAACTTAATCATAGAGATCGCACTGTATTTCAAATTAAGAATAGTAGAAATGCATAACTGTTTGATTTAACCGATTTTAATAATCTGTACATTTGATAATGTTAATACATGGTAGATTCTAAATTCTGAACGTCTTCAGCATCTATTGACTGCTCATAAACCGAAGACTGAAAATAATTCCTAATAAAAGTACGTGTGTTGATATTGAAATTTCTCCCCAAGGTATATTTAGTTACATGTTATATTGTGTATAAAATCCATCCAGGTATCTCCTATTAATATACGAATTTACTAGTAAACTTGTGATATATTTATTTGTTTATAAATCACATATCTTTTATACAACTATAATGCACCTATGAAGCACTACCCAATAGCCTAAACGTCCATTTAAACAGTAACTATACAACAGAGGAGATGATGATCAATAAATCACTATTTAGATACTTATATGAAGACAATGCTAATGTACAAACTTACCGTTTATATTTTCTGAGAAACGATAAGTTTTATTAACTTGTTATGTACTGTAAAAGCAACAAATATAAAGATTTAAGTCTTTTTAATAACATCCTTCCAACATAATCAAACATACTATTATTGACGAAAACCTATAGTGTCCTATAATCAAATAAAGTTTGACATAATTGACTAAAACTTACCATTATTATTTTATTGAAAGGAAAGTTCTAGTGTATTTTAATTAAGCACTAATGATTTTTCAATAGTTGAAATGATAAGTCAATTGAAGCTAGACCACCATAAAAAACCTAGAAGCACTGAACGGTCGTTTCGTCCTAGTGTGGGACTCCTCAGCACTGCGCATCCACGATCCCACCTCCCGCGAGATTCGAACCCTGCTCACGAGCACTTAACCATTAAACCACTGAGCCGGCCAGCATCCAATGGTGTTGATGTTTAACTTCACCCAATCCACGAAGTTGTGCCACCGTACACCATTATCTTCAGTGAGTCGATATCTCACTTCAGACCTGGTTGAACTCCACTGGTAATGGCTTCTCATTAGAACTCTAGGAAATGCCTCTTGAAGTCAGTCACTAGTGAGCAGTTGATTATTATTAAAAGGGATTTTGTGGAGATGTTTGGAAATTTCAATAGTTGAAATCATGAGTTAATTGAACCTAGACCACCATGGAAAACCTGGAAGCACTGTAGTCCCATAGTAAGACGAAACGGCCGTCCAGTACTTTTAGGTTTTCCATGGTGGTCTAGCTTCAATTGACTCATCATTTCAACTATTGAAATTTCTAAAAATCTCCACAAAACCCCCTCTAATACTAATGATTTTTATTGAAATCAATTTAATGAGTTAAAATAATAGACAAATAGTAAAGTTAATCTAACATAAAAACAAACTATATTTCTGAGTTCCTGATTTTAGCAGACTGCAATTGTAAAAAAAACAACTAAAGACGCTGTTAATACAATTCATTTTCCTAAATTCCTGTTCAATATTTGGTAACAAAGTGTTTTGATTAATGGCTTTACGCTAAAACCAAAAAAGAAAATCCTGATAGGAAATGGTTAGCAACTAAACACATAAATTAAACATTGAAAAAGCTCATTACATGAGCTTAAATAAAAAGAAAATTATTTTGACTTGAATAGTTTTAAATACACTTTTATAGTAGAATAGTAATTCTCACTTTCTTAAATTACTTTTATATGACCTATTTATTTCAATGGTATTTAAATATAACAACAATAAGAGACAAATTATAAAATTGTTTTGAAAAAGCTAATTGAAACTGAAATTAATGCACTTTTATATCTTAAATTAAATAGGTCAAGGTAATAAAGACCAATATTATGGTGTATGATAAACATTGAAAAGAGTATCTAATCCGTTTATATACTGAATTCTATAATTATTTGAAAGGATGATTTAGACATTACAGATGACCCAGTCCTTTTTTCTTATACACACCAATTTGCAAGTCAAGATAGATAATATGGTAGAAGCTTTTGTATTAATAAGTAAGTAAGTTGAAACGAATCGTTAAGATAAAAAAAATTTTGAGCATAAATTATGTCATACTTATATTAGATCATCTTTCATATTATCACAAATGTTCACATTCTATTTATTGTCATTAGTTGTTATAACTGACTGATATACAACCTCAATTGGTTTCTGTTTATGAATCTAATGAAAAGAGAAATATATAAACAATATTGTTCGGTTATATATGATGTTCTAATTATCAGAATATTTGTTAATTGTGGTTATATAGTACTCATTTATTACGGTTGACCAATTTTGTTATTAATTTTATTCTAAATTGTTTTTATGTTAATTTACTGAACGTAAACAACATTTCTAAAGATGTTTTGGTGGGTATTTTTTTTCAGAATAATCTTCAAAACACCCAATTTCTAATTTTATCGTTTATGTCATCAAGTTAAAGCATGAGAATTACATTACCAAACAGAAATTTCTGAATTAAACTAACAGTAGAGCGTTTTGGAGATTGTTAAATTTTATTAACATCACGAATCGATCCATGTTAGACAACCGCTGAACATCTGGAAGCACTGAGAGGCTGACTTGTTCCAGTACGGAACTTTTCAGCAATGCACATTCACGACTCTGCGACGGGAGATCGAATCCAGGACCTTTGGTCTCACACTCAGTGTCATAGATTGATTAAGATTAGACATTTTAACCGTTGGATGCCGGTTCAATGGCCAAGGAGTTATGTGTTTCCGCCCAAGATCAAAGGTCCCAGGTTAAATTTACGGTTGTGTGATCATGGATGTACACTTCTCAGGAATCCCATATTAGAACGAAATGTCCTTGTGGGGCCTCCAGGTTATCACTAATAGTTGAGCTGAGAGCAGTTTGCAATCTTAATAAAGTTAACTATTATAGATCGATCAAAATCCATCAAAATTCACCCAGTAACTAAACGGTGGAAAAAAATCAAAATCTGCATCAAGGGAGCCCGGGATTTAATGATGGATATGGGTATGGAAACTTCTACCATGAAGTAGGCCGTGAGTGGTGGCTTTCGTCGTAAATCATGGAGGGCCGACATCATATTTAGAAAACTTAGTTGTCTTATCAAAGAGAACAGACATTTGTATGGAGTGAAGTATCCTGTCAAATCAATAATCATTATCCAAGTAGAAGAATATTTGTCAGGTTCACTTGTACAACACTGAGAATAACAAATAACTCACCTATAACATAAATAGATTCACTGTGTCGTAACTGGAGCTTGGTTTGTTAAATACATTAGTCACACACTTTGTAATATAAAGACTCAGATTATGAACAACACTAATAAGACAATTGAAAATATCGCTAGAAACTCTACTTTCATACGAAATTTCATTGAACTGGTGAAACACATTGGTAACTAACACCAAGATAAACTTTCTTCATAAAAACGATAGTTCAAGTGAGATAATATTTAGTTCAGCTACACTACTCGTATAACTCACTGAGTTTTGACAAATAGAATGAATCTATAATATGTGTGGCATAGTTTAAAAAGATGCTTCTTTTCGTCAGAGTAAAGCGTTGTTAATCTATGTAACACGAACGTTTCATATTTATTTTTAATATGTATTTAGTTAGAAAGCGTGATCTTTTGACATTGTTTGTTTATTTAGTGGTCTAAAGGCTTTGAGATGAACTCCATATTTCCAAGTCATCCAAGTGTATCGTAGTTAATAATTACTAAGTCGCTTACTTGTAAATAATTTTGGAATAATTTCCATTATAAAATTCATTAAAGGTATGCCTTTTACTATGTTTTAGTTTTCCTCCGATCATGGTTGACTGCCACACACTTGATACGTCTGTAGCATGATAAAGTGGTATTTTCGTCGTAGAAATTTAGTATTCCCCATGTAAGCCAATAATAAAACCACAGAGAATGAGATACTCCCTCCATCATGGATTACGATGATGTAAATAATGATTCCCGCTTTATTTTGGATGCTTACCAAGTGCAAGGTCAAATTCGCAAACAAGAGCTACACCCAGTCTAAAATCTCTTGAATTTCGGAAATACACCCGATTCATGGATATATTTATGTAGCTAAAACGAAGATTGTACACACGATCAATGAAGATTTGATACATTAAACATTTCAGGCACCAAAATTGAATGCGTAACAAATCTTATATAACATTTCGAAATGCAAAAAGCTCTAAAAAACCAACTTATCAACATGAATACAGAATAGAAATTACATGCGACTGAATTAATTTATCGTGTATTAAACATCCATTTGAATATGTAACGAAATAATAAAAATGGCAAACATTTATTTTCGTTCTATTTAACCAACAACATACACAGAAACAACCTAGTTGATCATATTTTATTTTCACTCAAAATTAAAACAGACATAAATAATATTTAATAAACAACTGGTAACGTAATTAGGTACATTGAAATTGCATTCATCGATACTGCGATGGTGGAGAAGATTTGTAGCTCAGATGGATGATTTTGATGGAGTTTTGTTCTCTGAGCTCCAGCTTCAACTAAGATTCACTCTTAATTGGATTGAGTTGGCTCATATTGCCTTTTCCACTGCGCGTCGATTGGTTTCGCACTCTCTTATTCCCTTCTTTCGCTTCGTTCCTTTGATCGTCTGCCTAGATCATTGATCAAAACTCTTTCTCATATTTGACTGATTTTATTTCCGTTATTCACTAACGCGAGTTAAGTCGATAATTATATATGAGGATAACCAACAATCATTCATACGATCCAATTGGAGTCAGACCCTGGGCCACATAAATATTTATCACTCAAAAATTGATTTTATAATATTTTTATTTTTCTATTGTTTTAAAAAAGGCACCGTTTTAGATATTTCCTTAAATAAGATACAAATCATTTAATGTTTCAAAATTATAATACTTAGAATGATATACCTGAACATTTTCCAGCAACACTATGAAATTTCAAATTCACTTGGTACTGTTTGCTTGAATCTTCCCATTGATGCTTAGGACTGCAATTGATTAGTCTCTTATTGGTATATGCGCATCGTGTGATGATTGCCTCAATATTGCCTTCTCCCATTGGTTGTAACACACAGACAGTCAATAATTTATCTACAATATATAAATGTTAATCAATTGTAGATTTTTAACACAAACCCATACTCAGTTGGTTTCCCTGTGCGCTTACTTCCTGTACGCTTGCGGATTTTATCAATCGTGAACAATAAACTATCTTTATAACTGGTGTTCAGGCTTTTGAATAATCTGGAGTAAACCCATTATTATACTAGGAGATTTAGACTGCCTTAACTACTCAGTTACTTACGTTACTTACGCTTATTAACAATGGTGGAGGAACATAAACCGCTCACCAGTACTTGCCATCCAAATCTGTCTTAGGCAATACTTTCTAGCTCTTTCCAGTTGTTATTCATCCTTCTCATATCTGATTCTATATCCCGACGTAGTGTGTTCTTCGGCCTTCCTCTTTTCCGCTTCCCTTCAGGAGTCCAAGTTACGGCTTGCCTCGTGATGCAGTTTGGTGATTTGCATAATGTGTGTCCTATCCATTTCCATTGTCTTTTCCTAATTTCTTCTTCAGCTGAAAGGTGGTTTGTTCTCTCTCAGAAAAGGTTGTTGCTGATGGTATGCGGCCAATGGATGTTGAGTATCATGCGTTGACAACTATTTGTAAATATATGTACTGTTTTGATGGTGGTTATAATAGTTTCAGCTCCGTACGGTAGAGCTGTGTTAATGTTCGTACTGAAGGTGAACCATTGCTAGCCATTTCTATTAATGTTCATATGGCATTTTTTCGTGATATTGTAAAACAAGATAATAAGGCTGGAATATTTAACTAAAGGCATTTGAATAAAACATATACATAGCCTTCGATCATCCTCTCTCATCTTTCGGTGTGTTCTCCAATTTGAATTGCTTTCTCGTCTGGTCTTCAAGTGTTCTGTCAACACCGTTCTTTTAATGCTCTGAGATTCTTCATTCCGTCTGACAACTGTTGCATATTTTACACCACGTTCCTCTACACACTACTTACAAATATCCTTGTGGGTAGTGCCCACTAAAATATAATCCCTAATTAAACTTTAGAAAATCTAAATCTAAGCAAGTTGTGAACCCTGAAGCAGAAAATGAATAATTCATTTTATTTTGTTGTTGAAAATTAAAATTCTAATAAATGTCAATGTATGTGTATTTAAGAAAGAAGCTGTTCGTCAAATAATTGAGATTTAGAGTGTAGTTTAGTTTCAAAATTTCTAAATTGGTAATTTCTATTCAAATACATGTTTTTGAGTGACTTATATTCAAGCGTGACCACGTTGGTTAGAAAACTTAAAATATACTGAGAGCAAAATTTTATAGTTCTTTTCAAGAAGAGAATTTAGTCTGTACAGTATGAAATTTATTAAAGTGAACAGAAACAGACAAAATCACATTACATATCGTCACCAACCGCATATATCAGCTTAAATGTCAGTGTTAAACGAGGTATATTAGGAGGACAAACTACTGAGTAACAAAGTTTTCCACCGAGAGTCTAAATATGACAAGACTGTTCCAGTCCACTCCACCTTTTAAACATCAGGCACATTATGTACACAATGGGAACATTGAAATGAGTTATTTCTTAACATTGATTTTTAATGGAGTTAGCGAAATCCATAACAATGAGTAGCTTGGAATTTAACTAATCTGTTTAAAGACTCATAGTTTACCCATGGACATTCTAATAACAAATATTAACCAATCAATGAGTTTCTACTCGAAATTTTTCTTTGTATATTCATATGAATAATAAATCGTCACGCCGAGTAATAAAATAACTTTCCCAAGTATTGTCAAACTAACATTCTAATTACTTACAAATTGTGTTTTGAAGATGCGTTAGATCAAACTACATCCAAAAGTCACATTTTATACAATTTATTGTTGCATGATGGTTAATCTATCTCCAGTGTGTGTTCGTGTAGAGAAAAATTATGAAATTGAAAATTTTCACAACTTGGAATCTCAATTTCATGATTATTTCATTAAATAGGAATTATTCAGATGTTCTTTCTCATAAAATTTCATTCAAAGAAGTGCAGGTTGACCGAAATGTTGTTTTTTAAATATATTAGTTTTGATAACAGTTTTGGTAATATACCTGATAACAATATGGAGAAATGTTTTCAGTAATTTGTATGAGGCAGTTACACACTGAAAACAATCGAAGATGGTCACACAATATCATGCATCGACTGAAGTTAGATATACATGTCACTGGATCCCAACTTAATGGTACAGAAATTAAGCGTTCGCATGCCAGATCGGAGGTATTAGGTTATCGTCCCATGTACGGGATCGTGCATGAATACTGCCGAGAAGTACCATGCACGGAAAAAATGATGGTCCAGTGTTTCTAGGTCTCCAGTGGTGTTCTAACATAGATCCATGATTTCAATGAAAATAAGTAATTTAAACAGACACGATAGTACGGTCCATTACTATAACACATTATGAAACGTATTGAAAAGCTATTTTATTAGTTATTAAACGAATCAATGAGGGGTTTCAGATAAAAAATTGATTCATTTAGGCTTCGTCATAGTACGATTTTATTAATGTTCATTTAGTATTTTGTGATTTTTCTAGATACATTTCTTTATGTGTGCAAGCACCCATTCTTTGTCATCACAATTATAAACCAAAAATAAGAATATAACGATATCACTAGGGAATAATATATTTGTAATATCTTAGTGAGTACTTATTAACCCTTCCCATACAGGTTGCATAAATGAAAACAGATGCCGATCAATTACAGTCCATAACATAACTGCGAGGATTCAAAAAACCAATATAAATGAATGTAATCAACGCTCAATTTATTTAAATTTATGAATATAAATGTTGATCATATAAACTTCAGATACTACCCTATATTTTACCTTATTCTACAATATCATATATTTACACAATCAATATCCTGTTCACATTTGATCTAAAGACGAAACAGCTATTTTGTTAATTAATTTATTTAAACACATAAACATTGGTATAAGGAGATACCGAATAAATATGCACCATATAAATCATTCGATTTACGTGAGGGCTGTGATACTGTCAGGGTGCCCAAACCGAAACCGGTGGTTTTCTTAGGGGGCCACGTTCCAAGCCTCTGACCTGGAGGTCTAATCCACAAGGCAGTGGAGTAACGTCAGAAGATGCAGTCCCATGGTAGCCGGTGACCAACAATAGATTATTACGCTTTTTGTTTCCTTAGGATCCTGGAGCCCATGTGTACCATTGGTTTAGAATCAGGGTTTTTCAATTCCTCTAGGTGGATCTTCCATATTCACCAACACGGTTAAAGCGTCGGATATTCGCTTTTTGTCCTCTGAATTTCGTAAACAACACCCCCACTGCAAGAAGGAAGTGAGTAGGACTTCCCCGTCAGTGATTGTACTCACGTGGCCATGTGAGAGCATTTCGAGAGAGAGCTGACTTTCCCACTCTCGGCCGTACCAAGGCATTTGAGAACTATTTTGTTAAGCATTTCATTCACGTATTATGCTTTTTCAACATACAGTTTTCTTTAAAAGGTATATCTTTAAAAAAAATGAGAAATCTTAGTGGATCGTAATGATGTTACTACCTGATAATTTTGCATAGGATATTGTTTATGACATTTTCTAATAAGATATGACTTTTTATTCATAAATTTTATACATAATTATTTATTTTTATTTCTTTCATGTTAAAGTTTTATATGATCATTAAATTGTTTACAATAAGCCTTTTTGTTGAAAGAGTTTTATAACCTTATTGATCATTTGAATGTTAATTAGTTTTCTTGGCTTTGAAAATATATTTTACAGTATAAGACGAGAATCATTCATTCTATGGTCACTCTAAGATAATAAATAAACTCATTATCTTTTATAATAAGTGAAATAATAATGACAGAAATGATTTATTTGTTTGTATAAATTGTATGAAAACATTCAGTTCAATATGATCGATGTTATCAAGATCTATGAAATGATTCACATATTATGGATCTACATAGAATAGAAATATCAACTTCTAAGATGTATACCTTTATCTATTTTTTTTCTCCTGAAATTCTCAACGGAAAATATTTTTTTCAAGAATAAGTATCAGCTCACTATTTTGTGAAAGATTCTAAATCAAGATGTCTGTTTAGATCTCAGAGAACATATTATAGTTTTTATGGACAAATAATGGAACGTGTAAGCTATACGTCAGTGTTATGGATGATATTTTATACACATAGTTCCCTTTATCATTTTGAAAAGAGCAAGAACAAAGATTCTAGCAGAATAGCATGAATTCATTTTATTTCGTAGGTTCTCGTCAGCTGCTTACAACCTGTGATATTTAAAATTCATAATTACATAATGGGTTTAAATTGCTAACTGAGTATTGTAAATATATACCTAATGTGAGAGAATATTCTACAACATTAATTGTGACAACAGTTCAAAAGTGGGTTAGAAACAATCGATTACATAATGAATAACATTGAAGGAATGCAGTGAGTAGAGTTCAGTTGAAAGATTATTAATTTGAAAGAGAGTTGAAAAAATAAAATATAGTCAATGATGTAATAAATGCAAAAAAAGGAAAAAGAGAAAAATTTTTTTAAGGTGCAGTGAAGGAATATATTTGTCACAAGGGCAAGGAAAGATTAACCACCGTCTCCTTTTGAATACATAGGTCAGGTTTTTGACGCCTGATGGCAATGGCTTCAGCAAACTTCAGAAGACTGGAGTTTGGCTGCTTACTAATCACCCTAAATGATTGTAAGGCATCTACCTGATGTCCTGTATCAAGGAGATGTTTGGTGATTGCACTGTTCAGAGTCTTTCTTTCCCTTGTTCTAAGGCTTTTTGGAACATGTTCAAAGAATCTAAGATATGCTCTCCTTTCAGTTCGGCCGATGTAGCTGCTTTAGCAGGTACACGTAAATTTATAAATGCAGTTGGCGGTAACCTGAAAGGGTTGCTTGTCGATCTTTGATTGGGTTATTGAACATGTTGTTTTATAGAGAATTAAAAGTTTAGCAGCCGGATAAGTTCTGGCTAGCGCTGTATTCAGTCTCTTGTTGATAATTTGTGCGACGTCATCACCTTTAAAGTTAAGATTTATATATACTGGCTTTTTATTGACCATAGTTATTACAGTAATATACGTTCGGTGATACACTATATTTGATTGATCACTAATATCTTTTAAAGCACAGTTAATAAGCGACATGTAGGGATAAATTAATCATCAAAATAAGCAGTTCTGAAAGTCTTCAACATTGATGCTGACCACACCAGGCTTACTAGATACACCATAGGTGAAGGCGCTCAATTACGCAACCGCACCAGATCACTTGTGGGTACGCTGTGTTACGCATCCTTTACAATTGCTAGCCAGCTTAGAGCAAACGTTTCTCAACATTTTGTTAGCTTTCCAAGTACATCTTCTAACTCATTCATTGCTGAATTTTAATTTGACTATTTATACATTATTATTTGAACACATAAATATTGGTACAAAGGGACATCGGATATATATGCGCCACACAGAACACTTAAATTGTGTGTGGACGTTGATACTACCCGGATGCCCAGATCAAAGCAAGTGGTTTTCTTAAGGGGTCACACCTGAGGCCTTCAACCCAAAGGTCCACAAGGCAGTAGGGCAACGTCAACAGATGCAGTCCCAAGGTGGCCAGTGAACAATAATTGGTTCAAACGCCATTTGTTCCCTCAGGATCCTGGAGCCCACTTGCACCATCCCAACTGCCCTATATGGATCCTCCATATTCACGGACCCGGCTAAACTGTCGGATATTCGGTTTTCATCCTCTGAATTTCGTAAACAACACCTCCACTGCGAGAAGGTATTGAGAAGGACTTTTCTGGCGGTGACTGTATACGCGTGGCCATTTGAGAGCACATCAAGAGAGAGAGCTGACTCTCCCCACCCTCGGCCATACTAGGGTATCCTTCGATCATAAGGGTGTTAAGGGTAAAGAGGTTGTCAAACTCTGAATATATATGGCATCTTTCGAAATAAACAGTAAACACATATCAGAACCTTCGAGAATTGAAATTGGAAATAGGAAAAATTTATATTCAAATGAGCGACAAGTTAAATTTATAAACGATTTTAACATTTTATATTTATCCTCATTATACACTTTTAATCACAACCACAATGAATTTGATGGTAAACTGAAAAGTATTTTGTTAAATTCTACATTTCCAATTTCTAATTTTTATTATTTAATTTTATCGTTTAATTTACTTAATTTGTTTAATTTAGTTTGCGCTTTTTTTACGGGATAGAGTTGCCGACCCCACCCTTAACTTTCCTCCTTTCCATGGGCTTAGGATCGGCAGAAACTATTTGCCAAACTAATAAAAGAAATTTATCATGAGAATTACAAAACAATCTGCATTGATTGAAAATCAAATAATTATGTTAGATGCAAATGGAAACTGACTCACTCTCTCGGGAGAAACAAAGCGAATTGATTTAAATAAACTTTAGTATTATAGCTGTGCCAAAATAGGGATGTTGTTAAATAGCTAAGTAATATGTATATATATCCCTTAATATTAAAGTCTCTTGGGGATGGGTCAACAGAAACTCATTGAAGTACATACCTGAAGTTAATCAATTATTTTCAGTGAAATGAAATGCATCGCTTCTCGAGTTGCTTATTTCTTAGATCAGCGATATAAATTTAACCTAGTTCATTGTGTATCATTCTCATTTAAATGAAATTAAGTATTTTAACACTCAATCTGGCTTAGGAGCAGATATTTTGCGTAATTTAGCTTAAACACCGTCTAAAATTCACTTTCTAGTTGCATAATAGAAATTTTTATTGATTTCAAGCATTTTCTAAACTAAATATTGCTAGTTTTCACTTGGTTAATAGTAACATTCACATCATTTATCATTACAGTTTAAACATTTCTCAAAATACGTAAGGTATCATCCTAATTCTGATTGGTTAACTAAAGGCCATCAGAACACTATACTTTTACTATAAGAGTTTGAAAAACACTTAGAAGAGCTTTTCAAGATCACAAGATGCACAAAGATAATGGATGTGGAAAATGTTACATAGTAGGAAGTAAGATTTTTAACTACTGTAATGTGATTATCTCATACTTATGCATTTGTAAGTTAATTATACTACTTACGATTTAGAATATTTACATATTCCAAAGCCATTGGAATACAGTTGAAATTTACTTGAACGAAAATCTTTAATCTCTCATTATAATACAGTTGAATAGCTAAATAAAATGTCGCTCAATGTAACAGAATATTTGTGAATAATAAAAGATCACTTTAGATCCGTTATTCAGAAATAAAATTTCGTTATATGTTTTCCGATGATCAGATGAACCATCTAAATATGTCATTATTAGTTTAGTCGATGTGTTACTAATACGTCAATCCAACAGTTTACAAACTCGCATCTATATGCGTTTGTAATTCAAAAATAATGGAAAGCTACTTCAGAATCATCTAAATAAACTATAAATGAAATAATTGAATTTACTATAGACCTTATTCATTTACAGAAGTATTAGATTAAATGCTTTGTCTATTAGAACAACTTCAATTGTTCTTTTATTTTCATTTCTTTAGTAAAATTACTGTAATTTTATTAACGTAAAAAGATGATTATCAACTAAATTCATTTACTTGCGTTACTTTTTATAGATTTAGTATAAAAAGTAAATGAATAGTTTTGTCTATATCCGTTACATAGTACTACAAACCAGATTGCACTACATAGCCTTTTCATGCAATTATATGACACCACAGGATTTAAAACCAGTCAGAGATTGAACCGAGTACAATCATAGGGCCTCTGAATTGGCATACAACGATATATATTTCGAAATTCAATCATTTCTATTAAAGTTCATTAAAATGTTTATCGATATAATCTGTTAGTACAATTTGATGCACTCATCATATTTTTAAGACAATTTTAAATGATGAACATAGTTTATTCTTCATTCTATCAATTACCGATTTGTTTCTTCTTCCTTACAGATTTTTTTTTCTTTTAAATCCCTACTCATTTATCACATTTTTGCTCTTCCATTTTACTCTAAAGTACTCCTAAACAGCTTATAGTTGCATAAATTATCTTCGTCTTTTCAAAGAGTTTACTGTTTATACTTTATATTAGATACTGCATTCGTTCCTATTTCTACTGTGTCTTATGAGAAACAAGGGAAGCAAGTTTAAAAAAAAACACGACCACGATGTAAAACAAGAAAGAAAGTGAATTTCCGAAGCGAAAATTAATCACATCTTGTTTCTAATAAAAATAATAATAAATAAACTGAGAGGAAAAAAGAAAACTAGCAACTGATAATATAAGAATAGCAAAATAAACTGAAAAGTAGTTATGAGCAAAAAAACACATTTCAAAAGGTTACGTCAACATTTAAATCACTATTAAAAACTGTATTGTTTCAACTTACCGACAATGTTTTTTTTTCATACTTTCGTTTACTCACTACGTCACAATTCAGATGATTAACAGTACGTTATACTTTAACTTTCAAAAAGGAAACATCATATGAGAACATCAAGATAATGTATGGATGTCATTTGAACAATATTTACAGATTTGATTTTAGAAACTAATTTTTGACAGATGCAAAAAAATCTGAGCCCAACACATTGAAAGTTAGTTAATATTTTGGATAATGTTACTGTATTATGTATTAAAAAAATGAACAGATATCATCAAAATAGAGCCTTACGAAGACGTGCGTTGGTACGAGCTGTCATATTTGGTTATATATATATATATATATATATATATATATATATATATATATATATATATATATATATATATATATATAATCAAAAGAGTGAATGAGATAGGAATCACTGATGCCGAGAAATTTGCTAATCTCTGTTGTATAATGATTGCTAAAGATATGTATAAGCCATACGAATAACAATTTTTTTAAAATTCACCTTATCAAAAACAAAGTGACAACTGTTATTTCATTAACAGATAACTTTCATTTGAGTTTCATTTAGTAACAATCAATTCAGAAAGTGTACTATAGTCATAATTCTTTTATTTATTAATCACTTCAAATGACTTTTAAAAATGAATAGATGTGATCACTAACTATCAAGTGTCATTCTACTGTACTTTTCATGTGTTTTTATCTGTAATGATCCAATATTCAATGATTTTGTTTTTACTTGTCTGACGCAAAATCATGACTTGTATAGTGGATAATGAATTTTTTTTAGTAAACTGCCATTCTACTAAATGGCTAGATAGACTACTGATAACTTCCACTTATATAAAAGGTATATGGATGATTGTTTTATCATTTGTGACAATGAATATCATGTGAATCATCTTTTAAGGGCATATAACAATGCTATTCGGAAATTAATTTCACACTTGAAGTTGTAAACAAACAAAGTATTCATTTTTTGATGTCCAAATGACAAGAAAACTCAAAGGAACTCTAAGAAGCTTTATCCACACGAAACCATTTTGGAATGGCTAGCTATCAGGTTTACACAAATAAGTCCCCATTAGCCGGAAGTGTAGCTTCATTATATCTCTGGCTACATAGATACGAAGAATTTGTAGGTCATAGATAACGAACTGAGCCTCTTTAAGAGAATACTTATCAAAAACGGGTATCTATCGGTATTTTTGGACAAGAATATAAAACGCATACCTCCTAAAGCACAAATAAACGCTGTAGAAAAGAAAACACTAATTATAAACGTCGATTTCAAAGGTGATATTGCTTCAGATGTCCTGAAGATGAGAATTTCCAACTTACACGACAATATATTCTTCACACCAATTTCGCGAATAGTGTTTTCCATCCGATCAATGTTCACCAACCAGAATTCTATCCAAAACAAACTGGCACAACCTCTTCTTAATCCTTCCTAATTTTTCTTTTTTCTGCATACTCTTTTTTTGACAGCTATCTGCTTCCTCCATATCTTCCCCATAGACCTTTTAACCGCAAATGATTTGTCTCTGTTTCATTAATCCTCCTGACTACGTTTAATCTCAATTTCCACATTTCATCTTATCACACTGAGCTTTCCTTTCACAATTATAACTCCTTATCCATTTTCTTGATGAATATTCAATCTCTTAACATCAAATTTATTTTTAGTTTGGGATTATTGAGATAATTGAATTTCATTGAAATCATTAACCACTCAATGTTAGACCATCACTGAAATGATAACGTTAACATTAATATTTATTGTCATTATTATCATTAATTCCCTTGATAAAAATAACGTTTTAATGCCTTTGTTCTTTCTACCTAACTGTTACTATGTTTAGCAGAATTCTGTTATCACTATTATTGTAATTATTATCATTTTGAAAAATGAGTATGTGTTCACGATTGTAAAACTTTGGAAATGAATTCCTCGGAGAGAAAACTCCTTGATGAGTCAAGCTCTTTTGATAATGAAGATGCACTCTGTTTCCAGATAAAGTGAATATGAGCGCAATTTTTACACGCAAACCAATTAAGATCACCTGGGACAAAAACAATAAAAAAGATATGTACAATTAAACGTGAATCTTAAACCACTGATTATTAACACAAATTTAGAAACAAATCTGAAACAATCTATGGAATAAATTGAAAAAGTCAAGATGTCAATAGCATTTTGCTTGGACTTTTACTATTACTTACTCCTGTTACTCATCGTGGAGCAGCATAGATCGCCCACCACCATTTTCCATCCAACTTTGTCCTGGATAATTCCTCCCAGTTATTTCCAGTTGCTATTCGTCCTTTTGATGTCTGTTTCCAATTCTTGAAGCAATGAGTTCTTTTGTGTTCCCCTTTTCCGATTACCTTCAGGATCCCAAGTTAGAGCTTGCCTGGACTAACTAAATTAAGTTGAAAGGTATTAGTTCATTAGTATAACTGCTTAATCTATATCGAATAAAACAGCGCTTAAATAAGTACACAACTTCAGAATGAAACTATTGAACATTTAGTTTCTAATTTTACAATCTATTCTCTTCCGGTTACATATTACACTATTCTAAGCATCGATCTGAATAATTTATTGGTTTCTTGTTGAAGTTTCGATCGCGCATCGATTTGAGCGATTTTATCCATTTAATGTGTACATCATCAAATACGCTATTGGTGGTTGTCGAAGTACAACGATAAACTTGTTTTCCTTTCAAAATAAATAACGATAATAGAAGGATTAAATGAAACGAAGTGATACCCCAAACAACTATGAATAAAATAATGAGAGTGTAAGAAACAATGAAGAAGAAAGAGGGATGCAATCAACTATGAAATCAAATTAAATAATATTCGTAACAATGTAAGGCCATATAAATATAAGGATAAGACGTATTTCTTTTGTATACACATTTACGACTGAATTTCATTTATGACAAGTGCTACCATTATTTTTAGAGAGTTTAATCCGAAGAAATCTTGATAGATTTAATTTTCGTGACAGAAACGTTTTAATAATCCTATTCCATTTACGTTATAATTCATTGTTAACTTATTAATGTTCCTAAACTTTATTTGTACATATACAATCTTTTAATGTCACCATTAATATTACGTAATCTGGTATTATATTCATTCTATTACATCATCATATTTATTCAATGTTTATTTGTTCAGACAATTAAGCCTTAGAAATTGATTGTACAGTTTGATAATCAATTCGTTGAAAAGAGATTCACATGCTGAACTTCATGTTTTCAATATCAAATGTTGTAGTCACAACAAATTGTTTGCTTATGTAGTCACTAATAGGACGTAGTACCACCATTTAATATTTAGTGAATTATACACACACAAAAATGATTGAATGGATTAAAATGAATTATTGATTTCAAAACATTTATATCATTTTCATTGACTAATAAAATTTTTATCAGAAGGGGTTTTTGTGGATATCATAGTAATTTCAAGAGTTGAAATCATGAGTCAATTGAAGCTAGACCACCATGAGAAAGCATGAAGTGTTGCATGGCCATTTCGTCCTATTGTGGGACTCCTCAGCAGTGCACACCTATCAAGAGAATACTAGACATATTTTATATAATCAAATACTAAACAATTAAGAACATTGTCGTTTGTAAACATAATCCTTGATTGAATATTTTTGCTTATTTTACTCAAATAGATTATTTCTGAACAAGTTCTACCATCATAATGATGTATGTTCTGGTAAGTGCTTTCACTAAAATAAATATAAATAAAAATAATAATAATATTTTCATTGTCCCTTAAAATGACCTTTAGCTTAATTATTATTATGTTATCATTGTTATTATTTATTGTTGTAGTACAGTCAAGTACGTTGTTATTATTATTTAATGAATAAGATAATGTTTACAACATTAAACAATAGGAGAACAATTGTTTAAGACAATAAACAATACGTAAAGAATGTCTTACAGAAGCAATAGAGTTAAATATAAACACAATGATATTACTGATATAAATGTTTATTTTATGTAAAAAAAAAGACAGTGGTATTTTTCCTTGCTGAGTTCATTTTATTTTTCTGATCGTCTATCATGCATCATGACTACTGTTTTCGTCTTCAAAGACATCTGTTAGAAATAAAAAAAGATCAAGAAAGGACGTTTCTTCTGACTCTCTCTCTCTCCAGTTGCTAAAGGTAGTATTTAAATCTCCCAATAAAAGGGACTTTATATTACAAAATGGAAATAAACTAAAGTAGTCAGGATTTTTCGTCCGCAAAGACTTGCCGCTCTCAGACCGTATAAAAAGACGAAAAGCTAAAAAAGAATCAAAACTAGGGCCAGATGATGGCGAGAAGGATCTTGAAATTGTAAATTTTTTGGTGGTGAGACCTTGATAGAGAATGATCCTTAAGCAACTCTGAGTGCAGCACAAAGCCATTCAAGTGGTCTTCGGATCTCTTACACACAAGCGATCGTAGCTAGATGCACAAATATATTCTAAAAACATGGATGTACTTGCCATCACAGAAATATGGCTAACGCAGTCTGTAGATTGTAGTGGACTTGATTTTGAAGGTTTCACATTTGTAAGGGCCGACAAAACCCAAAAGCGTAAAGGAGGGGGAGTATTTCTATTCATTAGAAATACTATCCTGTTTACTGTAATTGATAACATATCCCATGAAAGTGAGAATTAGTCAGTTGTCACTTGAAATTCAAAGGACAATAGATGCTGATTGACCTGGTCCACTACAGTCCAAACTGTGAGGTGGATGAGGTCTTGATGGACGGTTTCAACACTTGGTTATCAAGTAGTTGATGTCCAATCTTGGGAGGCTTTAATATACCTACTGTAGATCGGGAAATTTTGAGGACCAAATTATCAGAAAATTCTTTCGATCAAAAAGCAATTGATGCATATATCACATGTGCCTTGGTGAGATATGTGAAAGAAGCAACTAGATACGACCCAGACTCCGTATGATCATTACTGGATCTATTATGAAGACGATGTCACAAACCTCCGTTATACGCCACTTCTAGATGAAAATGATCATGCAGTTCTAGTCTTTGATCTCCAAGTAGTTGTCAATAATGAGGATGAGTCGGCTCAAGGCAGATCAAACATCTGGAAAGTAAATGTACAGAAAAATACACACTCAGAATCTTCAGTAGATCGGACAATAGAATCAGACTCCCCTGTTGTAAACGGCCTAGGATGTGTTCAGATATTTGTATATAGAAATCACTACATAGCATATCCTTTGGATTACGCCAAGGGGTTTGAGAAACTCCTCATGGTGGTTTAGTATGAAGGTTCGCACCCTTCTCCGTAAGAAGAGAAGAATATCGGAGAGATTTATGTTGATGGTTTCTGACGAGACAAAATCTCAATATTAGGAAGCTCAAAATATTTATGCATCGACCATTCTCAATTTTAGAAAGTTGTACGAAGAATAACTACTCGTACATAAACCAAGGGACTAAGAAAAGAGGAAATATTCTAGCACTAGGGGGAGACAGTTGTACTACGTCATTAGTGTAGGATGATTATGATAAAGCTCAGGTATTTTCACATTACTTTAGCTATGCATATATCTTGAAAATCCTCCCTTCAGTTCATATGAGCCACCACCTCCACAGACATTGGACACTGTGAACATTAATAAACTCGATGTCTCTGGTTCGCTAAATGAGCTTGGTATAATAAATCCATTGGACCGGTTGAAATGCATTCTATGTTACCAAATGAATTATCAAATTTAATTTTAATCTTTCTATATCCCAGGGTCGATTAGCAAATAACTAGAGAATGTTATCATAAGTCCTATCTTCAAAACAGGTACAAGACATTAACCTGAGAGCTATCGACTCGTTCGTCTAACAAGCGTGGTTGTTAAAATTTTAGAAAGTATTATTAGTAAGGAGTTGTTTAAGTATCTCGAAGAAAACCTGATTCTTTTTGGAAAGCAGCATGGCTTGAGAACAGGTTATTCATGTCAGACTAACTTATTAGTTGGCCATGAAGGTTGATGAGCTCTTAAAAGTCAAGAGTTATTTTTAGATGTAGCCTACATTAACTTCAGTAAGGCACTTGACAAAGTTATCACAACCAGCTGTTATATAAGTAATATTAAAATTGGAGGAAACTTAATAATGTAAATAAAAGACTTTCTGGTGGGACGTCAACAAAGAGTACGCCTGAACTCCAAGTTGTCTAGCTGGGAAACTGTGCTTAGCGGAGTGCCTCAGGGTACAGTATTGGTGCCAGTGTTATTCTGTACTTAAATGACCCTCTTGGTCTCTTATCATCATCTGTTATGTTATATGCTGATGACGTCAAGATATGGAGTACGATAAGCAATTAAGGCGATAGTCTAGGGGTTCGAAACGACGTGGAGAAATTATCTGACTGGTCTAAAATTTGTCAGTTGCCGATAAATGCCTCCAAATGAATAATGATCCATACTGGTCACCAAGTTATAGATACATGCACGGTTAATAACATTGAGCTACCTGCTGTCCAGAAACACAATGACTTAGTAGTCACCGTTAGCTAACATCTCCAAACTTTTACACACTGCTGTGTGATAGCCGACAACGGTTTTAGAACCCTAAGGTCAATACTTTTAGTCATATTGATGCTAAAACCTATTCGACTTTTTATGCAGTATTTGTTCGTCCTAAACTCTAGTACGGCTTTTAAGAGGCCCCAACAAAGCTGATTCTGAGAATAGAAAAGCTCTCGTATGATGCTCGACTGACCAAACTAAACCTATTTCCATTGTCGTATCGAAGAAACAGAGGAGACGTGATCAAAGTTTCTAAATTACTTAATGATAATTTCACATCTGATATGTCCTTATTTTTTTTGTTTTTCAAAACAGAGAAATTAAAAGAACACTCTAAAAATGTTCACAAGTCCAGAACAAATTACTTGCCGACTAACTACCGACTTTTCATTCGAATCATCAAAGAATGGAATTCATTACCTCAACACGTATTAAAACTCCATCTGTCAACGCTTTCAAAAGAAAGATGGATCAACTGAGAGACCGAAATTACCATGACTAACATAGACCACCTGGATTCCTGTCCTTCGCAAACTGATAATTAGAACATAATTAATATAAAGAAGTATGTTGCAGGATGTGGTTATAACAAATATAAATGAGGGAATAAATGGTTCTTAAACCCATTATTCTATTGTGTATTTAGTTAGTTTTGCCTGTTTAAATTAATAGTCCAGAATATTACAAAAATATATCGTCAAATATTACGTTTAGGTCTATTTCGCATTTTCTCAGTATAAACTAGGTTTTGATTGTATAGGAAAATAAATTACATATTTATGACTGACAACCGGCTCAACGGTCTAGAGATTAAGGGCTCGCGCGCGAGACCGACAGATCTTCAGTTCGAATCCCGCGAGGCATGATTGTGGATGCACACTGCTAAGGAGTCCTAAAATAAAACGAAATGGCCGTCTAGTTCTTTCAGGTTTTCCATAGTGGTCTAGCTTCAATTGACACTTGATCTCAACTATTAACATTACTTTAATATCCACAAAACCCCTTCTGAGATAACCTTCCATCTTGATGGTATAATTTGTAGTTTTATGAATGAAAATGACATAACAATATAGTGTAAACAATTAATCTATAAATATACACATGTTTACTACATAAAATTATTTACAAGCTATATATATACAACTACAGAATAAAATACAGATATTTACAACCTACAGATAATGATTTTTCTAGTTTTTTCTTTTACCCAACTTGTTATGAATATAAAGCTTATTTTGTTATATATTGTTTCATATAACTCATATATAATACAAAATATGTATAAGATGTTATGGTCATGTCTATCAAATTTGGTTTATATATTTAAGAACAAAACAAAGTGTTTTGAAGTGGCTCAGATAGTATCTTAGTCAAAGATAAGCAATGGAAGAATTAGTGTAGATGGTTTGTGAAGATTGTTAAATTATCATTGCTTACATTAAGGATTGATTTGTTTAGACTAATATTGAAAACTAAAAAGCACTGATGTACATCCGATAAGTGTAATATAATACTGACTACTTATAAAAACCAAAACGCTGATTCAGGGTGTTAAATGAAACAATATCCGAAAGTGGTCAGTTGATTCATAATAGTTGAAATAATAAAAAATATGTACATATTTAATCTGGAGTAATGTTTTGAAACAAGGCTAAAAACAATAAAAGATGAAATGTTTGCTTATATTTATTTAAAAGTTGTGTTCATGAGTCAATTAAAGCTAGACTACCATGGAAAACCTGGAAGAACTGGATAGTCGTTTCGTCTTAGTATGGGGCTTCTCTGTAGTGCACATCCATGACCCCTCTCGCGGGACTCAAACACCAAACCTCGCGCAAATGCGCGAGACGCAGGAGAGCAAGACATAGCCCAGGCTTAACCCGAGAGGTACAGATTAATCCCACTTCCAAGAGAGCCAGGCATTATCCAGGCCTAAAATTTCCTAAATCATTCACAAACGGACGGAATGTTATCTTTTGTGAAAATGATAACAATTATAATGGAGAATTATTATTATCTTGACATTCAAGTCAAAGTTAGAAAACATAAATAATCATATTATTATTATTATTATTATTATTATTATTATTATTATTATTATTATTATTAGGTGTATTCAATATTATATATTTGGTACATTATAGAATTATCAGCAAAATGTATTTCCACAAGTTTCGTTTTCTTATTCATCGATCGATCCTGACGATAAATATTGAGTAATCGCCAGTTAGATGTCAGCAATTCAGGAATCGACATCTGAATAATGTTTATTCTTTTTGATGCATATTACAAGCCAACACGATGTCGCTGATTGTGCTTTTTTTGTAACTTGTACAGGGAAACATCATAAATTTTTCATGAATGTGCCTGAATTGGTTATGCGATTAATAGACATAAAGTGTCAGAAAAAAAATAGATAAATTGTTTAAATGTCTAGGTGATAGGAACAGGTGGCCCATGTAATGAAGCGGGCTGCCAGTATATTCACAAATCTATGAATACCTTTATTGATATTAGACTTTTTACGGCACAATGGAATCCAGGACCCTCGTTTTATCCCATAAAACAAGCTGGTGTCTATCTTTAGCTAATTGGAAGACGCAATGAGGTTTGAAGCTAACGGTATTGGGTTCGAATCCTATAGTGAACATTACCTCTGAGATGCAGATCTATTCAGCCTACCAGTTTCGAATAGGACAAAACACGCGTCCTAAATTTCACTGTTGGCTATCATCTATTTTCACTTATAATACTCGTGACTTAAAGCAATATATCAAGGCAATTCGAACAGGATGTACATATGCTAATACAAAAATGAATTAAGGAAAAGAATGTTTAAAGCAACGAATATATTAGTTTCCTTTAAATAGTACAAAATAATCAGTTTAGAAAAGAAAATAATTTAATAAATCATTTTTTCTATCACAATAATAAGAACTATTTAAATGTTAAACTTAATCTACTATAAATGGAATATAAATTATATTGAATTGAAAGTATTCTACTGGCGCCTAATAACAACAATGTTCTTCAATGTTGATCAATCAACAGAGAGATAGTAATTTTAACAAACTATATTGTTCCAATTGGTTTATTTGAGATAATCTACTTTTTTTATATTAAAATAAAACATCTTCGATCCATAGAATTTAGTTCAGAAAATTTTGTTCACATTATGATAATAACAATAATGATAATGAGAAAACGGCACGATTATTTGTTTTTTTCTCTCACTAGAATATTACAATGAAGATTAGAATAATTCATTGAAAACAATTAAACGAGTTATGGATAATGGAATAAAAGTTAAAGGATATCTAAATTAATAAAAACAATAAAACATTAATATTGTAATATTGTGATGTATGCTACTGATGTCAACAGTTATAAGTAGTACGTATCATCACACAAAAGTTAAATGTGTAGTAGAAGAAGGTTAAGAAGATCGAAGGAAAAAGAACAACAATAGAGAATAATTAGTGTGGCAATGAAGGAACAATGAAGTCTGTGATAATCGATTGACATTTTGCAAATGAAATATTTACTGTATTGTTTTCAGATTTTACTAAGTGATCCTGTAATTTCGTATTTGGATATATTCGGTTGTCTCCACTGATGTTCTCGTTCACTACAATATAAATTAAGGAACTTATATAAAATATGTGCTCTATTCAGTGTTTGACGAAAATTAGTGAATATTAAAGATAACAAATAAAAGTGTAGTTATGGAATCTAGTATTTTAGTGAAAACAAAGTATTTTCGCAATAGATCACTGCATTTAAATAGTCTAAAAACTTAAGAATGAACAGAGAAATATCGAACAGATCATCGATTCTTGTCAAAGTCAAGGACAACCATAGCGCATCAGTTAATTGTATGCCATGGACTAGCCTATGTGATGGTGACCTCACCATCTTCTCTGTATTCATTCTTACTAATATATTTCCGTAATAACGTCCTTTGTGTTGTACAGTCTTCATGGCATACATAGTACCGTGATAAGACGAAGGGGCAATTCACGTTAGGTGTTGACTGCAAGGTGTGATTTCGATGTTAGCTATTGATCACAGCATTCCCGTCTAACTTGATTAGCTCCCCAACCATTCGACATGGATTATCTACTTTGGTGATCTACAATACCTTAAAATCTCTAATGAAAACCTTAAGTATTCATTATACATATAATTCAGTGCTGTAATTCAGGATTGTAAAGCTATAACGTAGAGAATATTAATCATATTTAATTAAAAAACTGTCATTCATATAAAATATTGATCCATTATTTTTTATTGTATTACTTCATGGCGTTACTTTATATCCGAAACTTCATTCATTTTAGTAAACTACTCAAAGCGAGCACACTCAAACAAACATAGTTGATTACGCTACCCTGACGATAATATACTAAGAGTATTTATAAATGTAATAGTTGAGTTCATAAGTCAATTTAAGTTAGACCACCATGAAAGACCTGGAAGTACTGGAAGGCAGTTTTATACTACTGTGGGACTCCTCAGCAATGCACATCCACGATCCTGCTCCGTGAGATTCGAACCCAGGACTGGCTTTGAGAAGTATTTTGTAGAGTTCTAGTGAGAAGTAGTGACCAGTGGAGTTCAACCCGGTCTGTTGTGAGATAGTTAGACAATAACACCATTGAATGCCGACTTAGTGGTCTTGAGATTAAGCGTTTGGGCGTGAGACTGATAGGTCCTGGGTTCGAATCTTTTAAGGCGGGATCCACAGTAGGACGAAATGGCACTCCATTGCTTCCAAGTTTTCCATGATGTTCTAGCTTCAATTGACTAATGATCTCAACTGTTAAATTACCATAATATCCACAAAAACTACTCTGATAATATTTATGAATATCAAGAGTTTATTTATAAGTTTAAGTTTTCGAATATATCACTCATTCTCATGGTGTAGTTTTTAACAAGTAACTAAAACTGACAGAACATAGAATTTAAGTTGTTTGAATCAACTAAAACCAATAGTTGTTTCTAAAATCATAAGACAACTTCATCCAAATATACATATTACTTTCTTTTACAACTATCCATTAATCATCATTTACTAAAATAAGACCAAAGACATATATAGTTATCTCAAAGATCATACATTAAAATTACATAATAGTTAAACAATAGTAACATTTAAACATCTAATTCATTTAAATACAGCTACGTGTCTTGAATGAATAATTACAGGATAGTATGAGAAATCCTATAAACAACAACTATTCTAACTAATTAAACTAATTTACATGAAATAATTTCTAAACCTTTGAAAAATAAAATAAAAAATTAACAATCATCTATCATTTATTTATTAACCATTTAGTTGAGATGAAAGTCATAATAGCCAACTTAATCTCAACGTTATATAGCAATCCATCAAACGTTTTTAATAAAGTGATTTTCAGTATCCCATACTGGTTATTAAGACAATGTTTTAGAACATATTTATTTATTTATTTGAACACATAAACATTGGTACTAGGGGGAACCAAATGCATATGCGTCACACAGTAATAATGAGGCCAATGGTAGTTATCATTGATTTGTGTGAGGGCTGTGATACTGCTCTGGTGCCCGAATTGAAGTAGGTGGTTCTCTTAGGTAGCCGCATCCTGAGTCTTTGATCAAAAGTACTATTCCATAAGGGAGTGGAGCAACATTTGGAGATACAATCACATGGTAGCCGATGACCAACAATTAGCTGTATACGCTTAGCCATATGAGAGCATTTTGAGAGGAAGAGCGAACTCTCCTCAACCTCAACCGTATCAAAACATTTGAAGGTTTACCAGAAAATATTCCCTAACCATCTTATAATTCATCATCATTATTAGTATTTGTGTACGATTTACTTTTTAATAAGTTAATCAAATTTGTTTTATTATATAGAACAGATTGATTACAGCTGAAATCATTTTTATTCAATTTAATTTATTGACATATATCTTCACAATTATTATAAATTTATGCATAGAACTAAAGTGGTTTTAAAACACATACTTTCATTGTTATAAAGAACAGCACATGAGTTAGAGAAAGTAAGGAAATCGTCTGGTGGAACGTGTTTGATTTATAATTCTAAGTATAATAATATAATAAAATAAAATAAATCCGAGCAGTTGTTTCGATTAAAGACTAGATAAACAACTAAATCTTTTGATGTTTATGATAATATAATGATTTAATGTAAACATGAAGGTAATATTCTTCTTCTGTACAAAGACACTGAATTTATTATATTTCTAAAAAAAGAAACGAAACCTAGGAAACATCAATCGGCATCGATTTATGACTTACTAGTGAGCAACATCTTACCTATTTAGACTTTTAGTGATGGTGGAATTTTGCCGAATAAAATGCAATCCATCCACTAGTTTAAGTAGCTCTAGATCTCATGTATTATATGGTAACGATTGGTGATCGCTTACTTACTTACATACTTACTTACGCCTGTTACTCACAATGGAGTATAGGCTGCCGATCAGCATTCTCCAACATACTATGTCGCACTCTGCCTTCCTTCCCATTTCTGTCCAATTTTTATTCATTTTTCTCATGTCTGTCTTCATTTCTCAGCGTAATGTGTTCTTTGGTCTTCCTATACTCTTTTGGCCTTGAGGATTCCATGTGAGGGCATGCCTTGTGACACCGTTCGGTGCTTTCTTCAATGTGTGTCCTGTCCAATTCCAGTGCTTCTTCCTGATTCCTCCCTCCTCTTGGATCTGGTTTGTTTTCTCCCACAGTAGGTTGTTGCTGATAGTATCTGACCAACGGATCTGAAGTGTTTTGCGTAGATAGCTGTTAATAAACACTTGTATGTTCTGGATGATGGCTTTCGTATTTCTCCAGGTTTCCGCCCCAGTAGAAAGTAGAACTGTCTTGACAGTTGTATTGAAAATTCTGATTTTGGTGTTGATTGACAATTGTTTTGAGTTCCAGATGTTCTTTAGTTGTAAATATGCTGCTCTTTCTTTGCCGATCCGCACCTTCACATCTGCATCAGATCCACCATATTCATCAATGATGCTGCAGAATAGCCATAAAAATAAATTCATTAAAACTTGTTTGCATAACTGTAAATAACGTATAGAGAAAGAAGAATTATAATTCAGCTCACAGTACACTATGCGATGAGACTATAATTTATGGACGACCTTTGAGCGACGTCAGAATAACCTTCAGAAGGTCCACCTACTAACTAGGACTGAATGAGGGTTAGAAACCAGTGTGAGGAATCGGAACTATGATTTACAGTTGATGGTTAGGGTTAGGAATTAGATTTTGTGTTTTCATCAGCTAAAATGCCAAAACGCTATTTAGCCAAATGGTTGAGTGAATTTCGTGTCAAAACCCAAGACCAGTTATCTTATATCAGATTGGTTCGTTCTTAAATTATAGTCTCACATACTATGCAAAAATCGTATGAATTCAGATTTTGCTAGGGAGAAATGATTTTGAAATGTACATAACTGTAAAAGATTAAAAAGAAAACAATTCAAACGGACTGTTAACATAGAACAGGAAAAGACATTTTTGTTTGTACAACACTCAGATATGTATAGTTTGAGACTAACCTTTAGAATCACTGAACATACCAAATTATAAAGTGACAGTACAGGCTTCATATTAATCGATTGGAAAAGTAGGGGCTAAAAATGTATGACTTTTGAATGGAAATTCTAATTAGAGGTAACAACGTTTCGTCGGTATTTTAATATTAAATGCAAAAGAGGAAGGAAACATTTTATGCAACTTTAGACTTTTTTATAGAAAAATCCATAAAAGATTCTACAATCAAGTGTATGTTTGATTTTAAAACCATGTCTTGATCATTGAATGTGTAAATATCATTGTCATAACTTGTGCTCTGTGTCCTTATTAATTTATAACGTAATGATACCGCCAATTAGATAACAGTGAATTATCGATCGGACCAATGACGCATAAAATCCATACGAGCAGTCTAGATTCCTCATCAGTCCTGCTTTCTGTCCAGCCCCAGCTGTTAAGTCCAGAACACCAATCTTAGCCTCTGAGATATGAATCATTTATTTCAAACATACTGGGTTTATGAGCCAACCAAACAGACCACATCGTACCATAAAATAGAAAATTACATTTGTACAGGTTCTAGCCAAAAGTGGCTGTGAATGTGGGAGATAGTAATTGATAGACTGGGTATAACTCAAGAATGGGAAATCGTATAATAATAGTTCATAGATCAAAATAAAGCTTAAGATAAGAGGAACACGTATATGAATATTCTAGTTATTTAACAATTATAAGATGAAAATATACGTATAGTATTGTCCATAAATGGATCCCAAAAGTTACCATTCATTATTCTCACAGGGATATAACAATCACAGATTTTGTTTTATCATAATATTATTTTAAAAAGGACATTGTAAATGAAAATTCTTGTAAAATGTAATGTTTACAGATCATTACTATTCTGTTAAGTCCATGATACGAAGCATAAAATTAAATAATCTTCATAAACCTCCCCTATACCAATAAATAATCATGTGCTCACTAGTGGTTAACTTCGAAAAAAGTTCACATGAGAAACTGTAACCAATAGAGTTCAACTATGTAACACATGAGACGTTAATCCCAAGCAGAGGAATATGGTTACTCAGTATTACAAAATGACTGAATTTAAACTTGTAAACTACTGGTTGTCGGCATCATGGTCAAAAGTTTTCACTTATATTACAGTCACTTCTGTTCCCATTTCAATCACATTATTAGGTCAAACTGCAACACATTTGTAGTACTGAAGAAAGTGAAGAGATAAACTGAACTATTATTAAATTGAATTTGTTAAACATTTTCCCCATAAATAATTTCATCTCAAATTCAGAATTCATAATTGAGACCCTATCAATATCTTGCGATAACAACACTTAACGCGCATCTTTACTGAAGCAAAGTGGAACAATTATTTTTTTTCAAAGAAAAGCTTCATGTCAGTGACTAGTAACAAGTGATTTAATAATGTATATCGTCAGGTTAGTGATATTGTGTGTCTTTGCGAGATTGAAAACAAATCGTATTATTAACAGAAAGGATATTGGATTATCTGAAGTTGTCTCAATATCTAACTCATTATGTGTATGTTAGGATGTGCAGAAAAATATACCAATAATTATCATGTTAAGTCTAATGGTGTCCTTGGATTTTAAATGGACACTCCCTATTGGTCAGTATTTATTTCACTTGTTAAATATTGTACAAATGTTGTTTTCCATTTTATGGTACGATGTGGTTTGGTTGATTGGTATATAAATAGAGTATGTCTGAAATATAATGATTCATAACTCAGAGGCTGAGATTTGTGTTCTGGACTCAACTGGCTGGGCTAGACAGGGAAGTGGGACCAATCGAGACTCTAGGTCGACTTTTTTTTCGTGTCACTGAAGCGATCGATAAAAACGCTTCACTCTAATCTGCACTCACACGTTACATCAGTGTATATAAGAAATGCAATGTATCACTCATAGATACAATAGAACCCTGTTTATTATTGTTTAACAACAAACAGCTCTATGAAGTATTTTAATCTCTATGTTTCCTGATAAACTAGTTATAGATTTTACTATGAACCCAAAATGATAGTTTGTTAATTGATCATTTTGTCCAGTAAAACAAAATCCATTCAGAAAATACTCATTTTCATATAAAATAATTTTGTTTAAAAAAACATATTTTTCTGACATTCCTAATATTTTGAATTCAATATTCTAAATAAAGTACAATAAAGTAGAGGACTAAAAACAGAATACAAATAAACAATCCTCCATAAATTCTTAACCTGGAATAACCTTTACTACAACTATTCCTAGATTGAAAATAAAATCCGGAAATAAAAAACAGACAAACATATTCTTGTCATTAAGATGAAGAAGAAAGAAAACGATCCCTACAAATTTCGATAACAAATAAACGATGAAGAAGAAGAAGAATAACAATTATTGTTTATATTTAGGTCATCATAAAATAAAATCAACTAATTAAATAGTTCGTTAATGAAATTTTAGTGGTTCCACTTGATACATGTTTTTTATTGTACAAAATCAGATAGAATAGTAAATGATAAATATGTTATTTAACTCATAATAATGATTTCATAGTCTCATTTTTTTAAATTGAGTTATCAATGATAGAGGAAAGACGATAAGTATGAAATGAAGTTATACTTCAAAGTTGCCCAATATAAAGAAATATATTTTTTTCAATAATAAAGAACATTATCATAAGGGTTTTTGTGGAGATTTCAATAACTTCAATAGTTGAAATCATGAGTCAATCGAAGCTAGACCACCAGTGAGAACCTAAGAGCACTGGACGGCCGTTTCGTCCTAGTACGGGACTCTTCATCAGTGCGCATCCATAATCCCGCCACCCCGTGAGATTCGAACACAGGTTCTGTTGGTCTCGCACGCGAGCGCCTAACCATTAGACCACTGAGCTAGCATCCAACGTGGATGCGCACTACTAAAGTCTCATACTAGGATGAAACGGCCGTCCAGTGCTTCGAGGTTTTCCATGGTTGTCTAGCTTCAATTGACTCATGATTTCAACTATTGAAAATAAATATTGTTCACTTACGTATTCTATTTAAATAAATATACAATAAACGGTTCGATATATAAACAGTTTACTATTGACATACAGCGTTTATACTATTATTTAATATGAATAGTTATGTAATCTGCCCCAGTGTTAGCAATCATAAAGTAACTTGACTGATTTAATATTTTCTGTTCATACACATAAGTATCAGTGTATGCTAAAGAAAAGCTTGATAAAAAATTAAGTGAAACTAATATCATCGGTTTAAATGCATGTTTACAAGGCCTCGGTTTTATTCTCCTGTGATTTGATGTCTATTAGCATGGAATTTGCTTCATATAACAATAGCATAGTAAATACTTTTGGAGTTTGTAGAGATTTTTTGAATTTGATTGTTAAAATTACAAGCTGATCTTATTTCACTAACTGTTAAAAGTCAGGAAACACTGAACAGTTACTTGATGCTAGACTCCTTGGTAGTGTATATTCACTATCTGATTACCTCTAACAGTCAGTCTACTGAAAATGTTAGATTAAATTTTTGTCAAGAGAATTTAACAATTTAATAACAACTGTGAATTCTTCACAACATTTTCCCGTAGAAATCAAATATCAATACATTTGTACTTTCACATATGAATTGACTAAAGTTTACTTTCATGAGAAATAAATTTTAAAAAATATTTTATCAAAGTTAGGTATTAACACCATTGGATGCTGGTTCAGTGGTCTAGAGGTTAAGAGTTCGCGCGCAAAACCAAAAATCCTGGGTTCGAATCTGAAGTGTGAGATCGCACTATTGAGGAACCCATACTAGAACGAAACGGCCATCCAGTGCTTCCAGGTTTTTCATAGTGGTCTAACTTTAATCAACGCATTAGTTCAATTATTAAATTACTACAATCTCCACAAGAATACTCCCCGATCTGATAATTATCAATATTTGTTTAAATGTGAATAATAAACTCATATCGGTAGATTCATGTTGAATAAAACCAAAAAAAACTATACAACATAAATAGTAGTGAGCATTTGACCGAATATATACTCTGGCAACGATGAATAATAAAATGATTTATGTATGACTTTATTAAAAAAGGACATGCCTATTACTTCCTGATGATAATCTATAAACTTATTTAAAATATATACATACTACTTGAATACTAAATAAAATATTTGATAGTTGAGTGTTGTTTAGTTTGTACAAATGGCCTTAACTGGTCATTTCATTACAGAGAATATATTGATCGTTTGTTTCGATAAAAAATGTTGGTCTTATCAAACAAAAAAATCAGTTTAGCAAAGATGGATAGTGGCTAGCAGTGGAAACCAGGACACGCGTGACTTAAGGCTATATCGAGGCAATCCGCACAGGATGCACATATACCAACATGAGACTGATCAATTGTAGTCCTGAATAATAATGGGAAGATAGAAGTAAAACAACACCAAGTGAATTTTAAAAAAATCAGTGTTTGGTTTATTAAAATAAAAGTTTGAATGAAAAGTATCTGTAAGGAAAGTATCAAATAACAATTACCAAATGTGATTAGATATTTCTGTCATTTTAATATAGTTAAATTATAAAATATAGATGTATATCTACAATTGATTGATTACTGTTTAATGAGCAATGTCATCTTTGTTTAAATGTTAGTAGTGATTGAATTGTATTGATCAAGTTAGAATTTGGCTATCAGTCTAAGTGACCTAAAATTGTATGCTCTATGTTGAGATGTTGGGTGGTTAGAGGTAGTTAGTAGGAAAGAAGGGAGCTAGCTCATGTTCTATTTGACATTTGTCACCAAAGTATATATATAACTGTTGAGTCAGCTTTCGGAGAAGTTCAACAGAGCCTCCAGAGGCCCAAAAGGAGCCGAAGAGTCCTAACCAATTAGAGAATGATGGAGCATTCTAGCAAAAATACTGATTAACTGTAGTAATGTAATATTACTAAATAGTCAAAATAATCATATGACCGACAAAATAGATAAGAATATTTAAATAATTTATTCAGTTTAAATAATAAATAATAGCGACAGAAACTCGTATTGTTTAAATAAATGACGTCATCATCAAACGGATAAAAAAGGTATTGTCGTCATGGTTTAAGATGTTAAGAAGTAAATAATCATATTTAATTAATAAGTCAGTTTTACTGTGAATTATATTAATAATGTGAAAAAGTTCAAGACGAATTGCTTATTTTCCGCAGATTTTACGTCATACATTATTCAAAACTCTTGTGAAGATTTATCATATTTTTATACAAGGAATAATAGAAAAATATCAACTTTGTCTTATGAAATAATCTGTACAATTGATGTATATTTGCTTTGATGATTCAAAGCGAAAGTTCACTATTAACTTAAGCAATATCACTCACTTACTTACTCCTCGTGGAGAAGCATAGGCCTTCCACCATCATTTTCCATCCAACTGTATCATGGGCAATCCCTTCCAGTTGTTTGTAGATTCTATTCATTCTTTTAATGTCTGCTTCGGATTCTCGAGATAGTGAGTTCTTTGGTCGCCCACTTTTCCGTTTACCTTCAGGATTTCATGTTAACGATATCACTTTCATTGGGTAATGATATTCACATCGAAACAACATGAACCGGACAATAAAATTTTTCTCGTATCAACTGTCTTAAAATTCGTTGCACAAATATCTTTAAATATGTTTCCCGTTGCTGATGAATAGTTTATATCTTCTTTGGTACTTTTTGTTCAGTTGTAAACAATGATTCGTCTTACAGAGAACCATTCTTAATATAAACAATTTGAAAAGTTGGTTATTGCGATCTCTCTATAAATGGGCAGTAGTTTATTCTATTGATTTACAAAGTCATTAGTTGCTATGATTAATTTATTTATCATTAAATCAACCAATATATCAACGTATAAGTCTTTCCAACTTTATTTCTTATATTTCTATTAAACATCAACTCATATCTTTGTAGTATTTTTAAATGATAATAAGTGATTAATCTTTTAAATAACATAACTACAAAGCATAAATCTCATTACTATTGTAATAATGCTTATCACTTTCCTAATTCTACATAATATAACATTTATAAACTTTATCTGAATCCTTTTACTCCGATGGTATCCGTAGTGATAATTTGTGTGGTTTTCAATTATCCGGAAGTAAATCATTCATATATCTGTTGTTTTGAAAGCAAAGACCTTTTAAATGATTATAATAAATATTCATTTCATTTTTATTTTGTTTTTTTCTCCTTGAAAAGAATAAGCAAATATGAAGCACAGAAAATAGTCCTTGTCTTTTTGTACATAAAATCATTAAACTGTATCATTTGTCATTTTATCATAACAAAATGATAATAACCGTAAAATACATTTGATACGTTTGTTAAAGTACAAATATAGCAGTAATGACTGTAGTCATATATATCAATAGCCCGAAAATACAGACGATTAGTAAAGATCCTGACTCATTGTGATAAAATAATTTGCTCTGATGACACCACTGTAGATGAATTGAGTAATATTTGTAACCTACCCAACGAAATTCATCAACGAACACATGAATGAGATGAAAATAAGGACTTAATGTATCTACCATTCCAAAGAAAGTATTGTTTTTAAAATTACAATTCTTAAATGATGCTGTTGAAGAAATTGTGACTCAAAAGTTAAGAACGCCGGTAAAGAAAACATTTATTGCAGCCGAACTGAATGTAGTTTTCTAAGACCACTCCGTATTAAGAACCGTTATTGAAGACATACTGCATGAATTCATCACATCCATGTTTATTTACCAATTCAGCTGCTCCTGTGGAACCAGTTATATAGGGCATTCAACTCGGCATGTCCGTTATCGCACAGCAGAGAAAAGAACGAGTATGAGTAACTAAGAGTTTTATTCTCTTTCACTAGGTGGACGTAGGTCATCAATTTGACTTGAATGAAGCTTTTAAGATTATCCACCATATTCCATCAAATATACCACATGGTTTATGATTTCGTCTTTTGCACATTGCTGAAACCATCGGAATCCATGTTCATAAAACAAACCTTTCCATCCAAAGGAAGTTTGTACAACCACTCTCGCTACCTTGATTATGCATATCGGAGTGAGTTTTTAGGTATATATATAAAATTATACTGATCAGGAGAAACAATAAATTTAATGATTAAAATATCATTTAAACAACTAATTTTGAAAAGAGTGTATACTAGTTGGAGGTAACCTTTATTACAAACCGATGCGAAACAGAAAATTATTAGAAATTAGGAATCATAGGAAAAGTTTTTCTTTGATGTTGGGGAGTTCCAGAAAAATAACAAAGTGCTCTGAAAATGCATCTTATCCAATTAGCATTCACCAGACGTTTTGCCAGAAACATCTAGAGAGTGAGAAGTCACATGACTAGTTTTCGATTGGATGACTACCGATGCTGCTACTATGTTAAGTAGCGTTCAAGAATTTTTCGGAAAACCAAGGTCATCTAAAATACTATGAAAACCCTAGATTTTCTGTACAAAAACGAACATTGAAGTAATTCGTTTCTTCTATGTTTCGCGTCTTTTCTCTCGTGTTCACGTCGCTGTGTAAATTTAGCTTGGGAACCGAATTTAGCGTTCAATTGGAGCACTTATCATTTTAGATATAAGAAGCCGTTCGTGGAGACAAACTATAAAATGATAATTTTATTAGTTGCTCTTAAATAATGCACTCCGATATTGAAGATCTATTTTAGTAAGCTGACAGCATGACGCAATAAAATGAAACCATTTGGTCATCCAAAAAACAAACCGCAAATTTTAGACGAAAATAAAAGCGGTGTATAATAAGTGACAAAAGACTGAATTTAGATATCTCAACTGTTATGGAAGAAGACCATATCGATCGAATCAACATCAAGTCAACTATATAGTGGTATCTGATTTCTCAATCTCTCAACTAATATAGCGTTTAAATCTAAATATATCTCTTTACTGGAGTTACCTCAATTATTACTCATATAGATAAAAAAAAAACACCAGTATGAGTTAAGTAAGCTCGGTATTTGTCATATAAGTCAATTTAGAAAAGAAATAATTATTATCAAGTTGAAAATGTTGAATTTATTATGCAAAATAGTAAACCATTCGTCACCTAGGTTCAGATGCTAAGTTGATCACGCGTTGGCAGTTGGTTCAAGTCCCGAACTAAACATCAACTATGGGATCCAGGTACATCTAGCTGACCGATCCGAAATAGGGTAGAACGCACGTCCTGGATTTCATTGTTTGCCATTATTCTTCTCTCTTTAGAAAACAAAACAGTTTAAGATAAATATTTTACATATTTATTATTGAAAACGAACTGTTTAACAAAACAAATTTATGCAGTTATGTGTATTAATTGTACTACAACATACACTACATATAACTTATTGCTAAATAAGAATCATAAAAATCATATTTTTATTGCTTAGAATATTTGCAATAAAAATGCCTTAAGAAAATGAACCTTGTATGTTAAATATTTAGTTTACAGACTAGGCTAACAAATTCAATTGAGATATCATCACATTATGAAAAAAAGATGTTCTTCTTTGAACTGTCTATAGTTTTCAATAGAATGTGATGATACCCCATAAAAGTTATATAAAATCAATAAACAATCAGAATAAATAAATTACAAAATGGCATAGCTCTCAAATAGTTATAGGAAAAAAAGATTAAAGGTAGATTAACTGAAAACCCTGATATTTAACTTGTTTTTATAAAAGTTTATCTGTATATTGATTCATTGAAAACCTGAGATTTTATATTCTTGTGTACATGATTCTATGTATTAGGATTTTCATGAGCATCTTATCAATTTACACAGTTTTTCTGTAATAGTATACTTGATTAGTTTTCGTTAAAATATCAACTAAGACTTACTAAAGATGAAGCATGAATTATTAATTTCGTGGATTGGTTGAAGTTAGACATTAATACTATTGAATGCCGGATCAGTGGTCTAGAGGTTAAGCGTTCGGACGTGAGACCGATAGGTCCTGGGTTCGAATCTCGCGGGGTGTGATCGTAAATGAGCACTGATAAGGAACTGGAACTTAACGGCCATCCAGTGCTTTCAGGTTTTTCATAGTGGTTTAGCTTTAATCGACTCATGAATTCAACTAGTAAATTAATAATTTGCTAATATTTATGGTTGAAATGAATGAGAAAATTATTGGATCGAAGTCAATCAGAGAATACTAAAAGAATTCTCAATTTACTTGTGCTTGTCTATACAGTAGGTATGAAGCGAAAAAGAAATATCCTTATGTTGCAAACCAATGAATAGAGGAACAAACCAAAGATATTTATTTTACTACTCACTGAAATTGTCATTTCACTTATGAATAATTTACACAATCTTGAAGTTAATTTAAAAAAAGCATAGAACTTAATTCCGGTAATGAAGACATAGTGTGTTTACTCTTTTAAAAAACTCATCACTCAGGAGGCGAGAGATGATCACTTTCAAAGAAATATCTGTTGAATACTTTTTCTTCGGTGATTGTGACATATAGTACATTTTAAGTGTAGAAATTATGGAACAAAAGTCAATTCCCTTAAATCTATGGAATTAATTTTCTTTACAAAATAACTATTGTCCCGATGAATTTTTATTACTAAATTTGGTACACGTTTTATTCACCCTGATTAAATACATCCCAACATTATAAGCAAAAATGGATGGTGGTTAGCGGTGGAATCCGAGGTGCGCGTTTCCTCTTTTATGGGACCTGTCATCTGGATGCAGCTACTAAGTGAAATGATTTATGAAATAGTTCCTTTTAAGTTGTTCAGATTTTTTTTCATCTCTTCGAGTCAGGTAGAGGTAACCATTGCTTGTATTTGACCTTTGTAAAGTTGAAGATGATAATAGTTTACTGTTTAAAACAAACCTATGAAAAACATGATTTTATTATGAAGATTAACAAGAGTTTATACTACACACTACATTCATTATTGTAGAAATTGATAACTATTTCACTTGATATGAATTGTTTGTAATATTGGTTACATCATTGCCAGCAATAATATAGAAGTATTGAAACTAATTATACTAAAATATACAAATAATGAAGAAAAGAAATAATAAACCTATAACTGTAGAATAAAATTGGTCAAAGAAATAAGTAAACATCTTTTTGCTTCTATTTCGATGAAAATATCTACTTGACAGATAGATCAATGAACAAAAAACGGATGTTTGTAATGTTCAAAAAAGGAATATTGTTTTCAATAGAAGTTTCCTTTAAGTCATGTTTGATTTTTTATCCACGGAAATTTTAAATATAAATGTTCCGGAAGCCACATTTCAAATACAAGACTTGACAAAGAACAGTAAGCAAACTTTTTTTATTGAAATGAATTATTTAGCCTGTATCATACTGGTTGAATGTTAACGGATTACGAATATATTACACAGATATATCCACAATGATCTCCAACAAGGGATCAATTTGTACATAAATAATAGCCTAAATGAGGCTAATGTTGGTTCAAAAAGATCAAAGTAACTTCTCTAGATGTGAAATTGAGTGACACGATTAATATATGCACAGATAGTGTCAGTGGCTCCAAGTATTCATTACAGATAAATGACAAGTTTCTACACCTGTAGCTCCATCCCAGTGACTTTTAACTATCAAGCTTCATATGCAGTACATTGCGACTTCAAAACATTTATACTAAAGACTGATAGTACTCGATCAAGAGAATACATCACAAAATATGATATTAATTATTATCAATCGATTCGTTAACACTACATGTGACGGTATTCCGTAAATAAGTGATCAAATATTGCACTGAAATTGTATAACTTTTTGACACAAAATATAAAAGTGTCAATGTCAACTTTAAAAAAATGATTATAAGAATCTCATTATTTCACATATACTTGACTGCTTTGCATACCATGTACAAATGTTATTATTCAACATAACAGAGAAATAAAAATCAAGGAACAACATTCTAACAAACACGTCACAATGAAAATGTTTCATGACTAAAAATCATTGCTGGAAAACACTCATGGTTTACATCTTATGACTTCGAAAATTGTTCTTGATCAAAATATTTTTCATCTGGAGGCCAAGTGTCCACCATGGAACCCAAAAATCATGGGTTCAATATCCGGTCGATCCATGAATATGCACAGCTCAACCCCATATTAAGACCAAACAGCTATCCAATGTTTCATGTTTTTAGTGATTGGCTAACTAAGATCAGTTTCATGATGATGGCTATTGAGATTCAACAATTTTAAAAGGTCCACTATACTATCAAATAAATAAATACACTTTTATATTAAAATTGAGCTGTTTCTAGATGCATTCACCACTCAACAAGAGTACATTTGAATAAATCTTCAATACTATAGCAGTTCACATGCAATTGAGTTTGTTCATATTTAATTCTGCCAAGCCTTTTTGTTAACTTATCAAACAGACTGAATCATTTCTGCAATAACAACTTACCTATACGATTATTATACCTTTATTATTGTTGCGTTTTTATAAATAGGTATGCTTGAGCAGTGCTTGCACAAACTTGCACACTCACTCGCTCGCTTGCTTTTCGGTACTATCATTTCATTGTTGTTTCACTTGTCTGTGGTTTTGGTGATCTGTGCATCATGCAATAATAAATCTAATCAACGCTTCATACTCGTTTTTTGATTTATAAACCGTTGTGTACATTATCTAGTAATAGTTATCAGAAATAAACTGGTTACGAATTTTAAGGATTATATCGAATACCGACCACTACAATACAATTTTTCACTTCCTAAATATTTGATCAGATTATAATACGTTTCTTCTGGTGACATGTTTTCTGATCACTATTATAATAATAACTATTAGACATAATGAAGCATTCCATTTCAATAATAAAAACTTAACATAATGCTAATACACTTAAATCATTAAATATGTTCCTTATTATGATTCGTTTAATTTGATTAATTAAAATAATAGCAGGAAAAATGTAACATAGTCATAACAGACTGTTTTTAAACAAATTAAAAAAGTGACATTCTATACATTGATTGAGCCAAGTGAATAACGAATAATCTTCTTATTATACTGTTATTACATAATTAAAAATAAAAATACGGCAGCCTGCTTGAATATCTGGGCTACCTGTTTCTGCCGTCTAATTATTTCAACAAATTATCTGTATTTTTCATTTTGTTTTAACGTCTCATTATGTCCATTAATCGCGTTTATGAAAAGCATACGACCTTTCACTGCACAAATTACAAAAAAGTACCAGAAAAGACATCGTGGTGGTTTGCAATATGCGTTAAAGAGAATGAACATTAATCGTATGTCGATTCCCGAGCTGCTAAATTCTAACTGCCAATCACTGATCAACGATGTGGACTATCTTCAATTCTTACTAAGTTAAAATATGTATCACTATGTGATTTCAAAATTTATCGTCAGGATCGATAAAACAATAAAAAGAGGTGTGGCGGGGATGTAGCTACGTTTGTAAACATAAACTGGTGTCGATCTTCGTTTGTGTGTTTCAAGTTTTCAAATGACTTTATCGACTGTCTAACTCTAAGATGTCGTCCAAAACATCTAAATAAATATAAATATGTTTACGTTACTAATATCTACGTGACTCCAGACTGCACATCATCTGTGCTATCTGTTTTCGCTGATGGATTCACTGAGTTCGCTGTTACTGCCTTCAGTGATTCACTTTCAGTTGTATGTGGTGATTTCAATTCATGTGACTGTAGCTTCCTTACGTCACTAGGTCACCAAAATGTAGTAGATTTTCCTACCCGTTTGGATGCTCATTTAGACTTCGTTTTCATTAATGATGTGGGTATATATGTGACTGGCAAACGTGCTCCATTGTCTAGCTCGGACCACTGTATAATTCATGTTCTACCTAAAGTATATGGAAATCATGGAAAAAATACACTCTTACATCAAACCAAGAAAGTCCAATATAGGAATTACTCAAAAGAAAATATCCGAAATCTGAAAAAACATGTTTCATACAACTAAGTGGGAATTATATACAGATGACTCACCGGAAATCGCTACTGATGTTATCACTTGTTACCTTAAATTCTGTTTTGATATTTGTTGTCCCACTGAAACCACTTTTGTAAGTTTTGATCGACTTACATCTCCACAACTAAAACGACTACGGAGGGTGAAAGAAAGAATGTATAAGGAGAAGATGTTTAGTGAAGTTCGTAAGCTAAATGGTCTGATAAACCTAGAGATTAGACATCTCGACTCTATGTTTACTCAAAACTCTTCAAGTATGTAGAAACTCTTTAAAGAACTTACAGGTGACAGACAGATTATAAGCAATAACCACCTGAGTGTTTGTTACCTAAAGAAGTCTTTTATACGTCAGTCATCTGATGTGATGCTCCCTTCATTCATAGATTTAAAGAATAACTGTGTTCCTAGTTTCACTGAAACTGATGTCCTAAAATGTCTCCAGTCACTCAATTCATCCCAATGTTTAGAACCTGATGATATCCCAAACCTCCTTTTTGAAAAATGTGCTGACGTCCTATGTTATCCATTCACGACTATCTTTGCCAGATCCTTCTCATCTAATCTCATACCGAAAATGTGGAGAAAGATGAAAATAATCCCTGTACCTAAGAAAGTATTTGGTGATAAGAATGTAAAATTTAGACCTATTGCAATAACTTCAGCCTTCCTCAAAACCATGGAAAAATTATTAATACTTCCACTTCAGCCTGCGATAAAAGAGCATATTGATCAGTATCAGTTTGCTTACAGTTGCAAAAGAAGTACCTTAGATGCTGTTTCTGTTCTGCATCACAATATAGTGTTCAACTTAGAAAGGCGTAAGAAGTTTGTTCGATGAACTTTTCTGGATTATACTTCAGCTTTTGATTCTATACCAAGACAACGTTTACTCAACAAGTTAATCAGCGTCAACACTGATAGCTGGATAACCAACTGGCTATGTTCCTACCTCTCTGGAAGGGAACAGTACACTGTATTTGGAGGACAGTGTTCAGAGTCTCTACTGTCTCATGAAAGTGTACCACAAGGAGCTGTTCTTTCACATCTTCTTTCCTCTTTTTTTCTTCATGCTCTGCCCTCTTCCACAGAAAACAATTTTGTAAAATATGCGGATGATCTCACTGTATGTGTGCCTATCACTTCCTTTTTGCATCCCATAGAAATGAATGAATTTTTGTCTCGTATTGATTGTTGGTCTGTTGGTAATGGTCTAATACTTAATCCGTCTAACTGTCAAGCTGTTAACTTTAGCGTGATACATGAACGGCATCTAACCATCATTTTGAGATCCCATAATGCTTGTGCTATTGAAGACACTTTGATAAACACAGTGTCGAAGGTCAATTATCTTGGTGTTACCTTTTTCTCTGATCTCCCTTGGTTTTCCCACGTTTTATTGTTATCGAAGAAGGTTTTCCGTCTGACTTACTACATAAAGAGATTGCATGCTTTTGGGATTACTCGTCATTTACCCTTACAGTTTGTCAATTCTTGAATATTAACTATTATTCTTTACTGTTCTCCATTATTCTTTCTCGGGCTTTCGAGAAAAGACTTTGCTGTATTGCGGAGAGTGCTGAAAGCAGCTAGCAAGGTGTGTGGTGAATCTTTTGAGGTCATAATTAAAATGGTTGTGAATAGACATCTAAAGTCATACAACCTCCTAGCAGGTTTTATTTTATCAGATACTAACCATCCCCTTCACTCTTATCTTTCTCCTTATATAGCTCCTGGTAGAACGAGACGTAATAACATTGAAATCCATGCATGCAAGCAAAAGTATAAAAGTTCTATAATACCTTACCTAGCAAATATACTCTGTGACGAACAGGTTATTAGAGTTAACCTAATCAAAAACCTGCATTCTTAACATTTCTCTAATTTGAAAAGTTGTACAGTTTTTCAGATTTTTTTAAAACCTTTTTCTCCCTTTTTTGTCTCTGTTTCTATTTCTTTTTGTGTAAGAAACTAGTTGAAATACCCTGTGCTGAGAATTCTATATTGTATCAAAATATAATACTGAATAAAGCCATTATTAATAAAAAAGAATAAAAAGAGTAACATTTTTTATATTGTCAGTTTGCATTTTGTTGTTGTTGAAAACCCTAAAGACACATGCACAAAACAAGAGAAGAGAAACAGACATAAAAGTAGAAACAAAAAAAGAGAAATGTAGCTGATGATTAGTGAATAATGTTTAAATTATAATCCCGGCTGGGCCCATACTACTACAATGTTTACGATTTTTTTAGAAAAAAGATTCAGTTTCACTTAGCAATTAAAAATTCACTAAAAAAATGATAGTTACATAAATTATTGAATACTAGTAATCAATAAAATTGTCCATAGTGATTTATATTTTACAAGGGTAGGAGGAAAGCGGTTAGAAGCGCTATACTTGAACACTTAATCGACCGTAATCATTCTACGAACTCATGGTTTGATTTTGAGATTGTATATATGAGCCGTTCGAATCTACCTAGATTTCTTCGTATCCGACTCCTAAAAATAGCCGAAGATTCAACTATCTATGAGCTCAAACCAGAACTATACATACAAAAGAAGTTATCGTAGACTTGGCCTTAATTATTATCATTATTACTGCATTCCCCTTTACCTATGTCTTATATTCTCATTATTTTATTCATAAATACTCATCATATCACTTTATTTATTTTTATACCTCTATGACCTGTAGTTATTGTAACCAAAACATTTTAATCATCTTATTACATTCACTATATCTATTGTTATTATTCGTATTACGTACTCTAGTATCAAAATCTTTCAATTACAACATCCTGGTTATTCGTGTTCACATTTCCTCAAGGAATTAGTACTTTAACAAAAAAATTTCATATATATATACGACTGTACAGCTTGATAGTCAATTCGTTGAAACGAGACCCCCTCGCTGATCTTCCTGTTTTTATTCATTTTTAAAGAAAAATTATGCTGAAAATTCGTTAAGGAATTTTATCACTGCTATAAAAATAGAAATTACTGAATATTAATTGACAGCATACTCTATATCATTTTGCTCTTCTTCCTAATCATTAAATAAAAAACAACTTTGGTGAAACTATAATTTATGGACGACCTTCGAGTGAAGTTAAACTGTTCTTGAGGGTGTCCACCTAATAACTAGGAGCAAATGAGGGTTATAAACCTATGTGAAGAATTAGAATTATGATTTACAGTTGATTGTTAATGAGTGAATTTTGTGCCAAAAATCCATGACCTGTTATCCTATACGTGATTGGTTCGTCCATAAATTATAGTGTCGCCACAACATTCTTGATTACGACAACAGTTACCAAAGAGATTAAATCCTAATGACAAGACGATTATTATCAATATTGAAAAATGGATCTTGTTAATGACTTCTGACTAGCACAAAATTAAAATACATAACTTTTGATTTCAAGTTAACTAGACTAGCGGTCTAATGAAAAATAAACTAACGGGAAATGCTTCACAATGATGAATTACACAGTAATACTATTTATGTTATAATGAGCATCCATGATCTTGCACACGGGACTGGAGCCCAGAACCACTGAGCCAACATCCAACGGTGTTGATGGCTAACTTCAATCGATCCGTGGTCTTGATCAACCCTTCATCCATTGTCTGAGGTGGATAACTATAACCTACATAACACGGATTAGACTCCACTAATCACTGCTGAGGAGTCCGATAATAGAACGAAACGGCGTCTGGTGTTTCAAGGTTTTCAATGATAATCTAGCTTAGATCGACTCGTGAATTCGACTAAGAGACTATCGAAATCTCTATAAATCTCCACATTGATAATTAAATATATTCCATTTCCTATCATACCATCAAGATTAAAGATATGATACTGATACATTCAAAAGTTTTCATTTTAACTGATAATTACAATTTAAGGAAATGTCCTTCATTCAAGAAATAGTAACGATTAAGATATACATCAATAATTTACTGCCCGTTACATGATATGACCTCGTTATCATAATAACTACGGCTCTTACAGTCAATATTTTTCGACATACAAACAACGTATTTCGATTGGACTCTAATGTCCTAAACAGGTTAAGCAAAAGAAATAACATGAAATAACCACATGTCTCTTACACACTACTTTAAACATTGTTAACATTGATTGGATGACTTAATCAGTGTACAGTAAACTGGAGAACCATGTACCTATTTATATTCGATAATTTTGATATTTGATCATATTTCCTTGAAAAAGCTTGGACCCGATTGCCAGGCGAAACTTCAAATTCTTTCACTGAGATTTTACAAATACATTATTCTTCTTTAAAAGGAATAACAGTTTCAATGAGAAGGAAGTATAGTTCTGTTGTATTTTGATTTCTAGTTGTCATAGTAATTAGAAGGCAATAAACTGAACTGCGTTTTCAAAAAACGGTTATGCTGATACTTTTCGCTGATCGAAATATAATAACAAACACTGAAATAACCACGTTTACCCATTTTAACTATAGAACCCAGCTGACTGAAATCAAATTTTATCTTTCGCATTTATCAACCCTATGGTTATAATAATATCCTTTTTATTCTTAAAGCAACAATATTACGTTCAGACCTCTGAATTCACAATAATTCGTCGAGTTACTTTTTCAATTTTATACATCAAAATATTCATGATTCTCATAGTGAAGGTGATATTGAACAGAACAACAGCAGTTGCTCTGAATTTAAATCATCTAGCGTAGAGAACTTTATGAACCTTCAAAAATTCAGCCATTTTTAATCACATATTACTTTTTTCCAGAAATATTTTATAAAATATCTGTAGTTCTGATGCGTGAATGAGGAAGATTGTGATTGGTTGTTTGCATAGTCAGACTAGTAGATAGTTTGACAGGTACTAGATGAGTTATATATTCTGCTACCCTTACTATTAATACGATTGTTGTCGGTATTTTGTGTGGAAATATATTTACGTTCTAGTCAGGCTAGTCGTGTGTTCTTGATCTGAGTTGTGTTAAAGTCCTGTAGAATAGACACCGGGAGGGTATCTAGCGTAGATATTTGTCTAAGGTAAATTAGCGTCCCATTTGTGTAGATGAGGAAAACCCGAGCGCTATAACAAGTTCTTACGAACACAGAATTCATTACATATTTGATTGGAAATTAATAAAACAAATATAAATACAGTGAAATTCAGCACTGTAGTTTCAATGTTGATATTGAGAAAAAAACAGGAGCAAATAAAAGTTAATAAGTTATATTGATCCAAACCAAAAAATAATTGAGTAAACACATAAAATGGATATAAACTAAAGAGAAATATTTTTTAGCTTTTTTGATCTTGTTCATTTGTTGATCAGTAACAAATAGATTCAAGCAGTTCATTTTATTCTACTTACTTCTCATTTGATGTATGTGCCTATATTTAGTTGTGTGAACTACCGAAACTGCAATTAATGGAATCGAACCGTATTAAGTAACATAATTTCTGAATTTAATTGCTTACTATCACAAAACAAACGATATTTAATAATAATCCAATTTGATTTATAAATGTATCAACACGAATTAATCATATAAACCCCATTAGATTCAGGTTTGAGTTAGAAAGATCATGGTGTCTTTAGGAAACTTCTAAAATTTACTCATATTCATGTAATTGAATGAATTAAGACTAATTAAAACACTCTACTAACGTGTTAGTGTTATACATTATTTAAGAATAGTAGAATACATGTAACCATTAAAATTACTTCATTTAGAATAGTCAGTAAACTCATGGAATAACACGAAATAATATAATCTGTTTAAGTTAAACTAAACACTGACGCTTCCATATTGCCAGTGAGAATATGAATGAAATAGCCCAGTCACATATATACTATCAAAAATACACAAAGAGACAAATGGAATATACTACGGTGAACATCTTAGTGATATACTAACATAAATTCTAAACTAATGATGTATTCAGCAAGAAATCGAATATAAATTTAAGTTTTAACTTCTTCCTAATAGTAAATTCAAGAAATTCATTAACAAAATATGATGCTTAGAAACCACTAGAAAACAAAATCATTATAGATTAATTAAGATACTGATGACTTCAAGCATAAAAGATATAGACATATTCCAAAACTGAAATATGAATGATACGAAAACTAATAGGTAGATTACATATAAGTTTACCTAATAACTAGTGCTTATAAAACAATTAAGTATAGAATTTTACTCTAGAGAAAGGTCATATTTACTTTAGATAATCAAATATATATCTAGAATCAAAGTTGAATTGTCATGATTTCTAGATAATACCATTTATGATTGAATTTCATTGACATTAATTTTGTTTACTTGTGTTTATTCCCATTAACTTCTATATAAAGATCAACATTCATAAGTGAAAGGTTTTCTTGAGAAGGAGAACATTAAAACTGATTTAAAAAAACGTAAAAATTAATCAAATGTGACATACATTAGTAAATGAACTATCTTTCCATTTGAACATTTAGAAAAAAAACTTATTATGCAAATTGCTATATTCTTTTTAATTATGTCTACTCATTATGAATGTAGATTAGTAAATAAATTAATGTCAATAGTTAAGATCATGAGTCAATTGAAGCTAAACCACCATGGAAAACTTTGAAGCACTGGACGGCTGTTTCATCCTATCGTGGGACTAATCATGATCTCAGCTATTGAAATTATTACAACCTCCACAAAACCCATTTTGATACAAATATATTAATCGTAAAATTGTAAATTAATCAAATTGTGATAAGTTAGTTGAGAAGGCTCAAATATTTAGTGTTATATACATAAATAAGTTGATACGAATACAATTTTAATGAATTCCATATAGACAATATATTCATGAAGTTCGGTAAATTACATAAACAATAAAGCAAAGTCTATTCTATACAATAAGAATAGGAGCAATAATGGGGCGGATTTTCATGCATATAGCATACAATTCTCTTTAAACCTAGCACACAACAATAGCATCATGCGCTGTCCCATCGCCCTTGGGAGATCAGGAAGGCTGAAAATTACAAGAACACCATCAGGGCGCATACGACAGTCTAGGTATAGATTACCTGCTATTTTACTAAAACGTTTTGTGAAACAAGAATAATGTAGAAGTGTGAAATATATGAGATTCATTAGCGAAATCAAAAAAATTTGTTACTGGGTTATTTTTTGACATAATTTGTGTAGATCGTTATCTCGTTTATTTGTTCATAATACTTTAGAAACAAAATGTATCACTGCACAGTGATTGATTATTACGAATTTCAACATTTATGATAATTTTCAAAAACAGTAGACTTTTTTTTCAACTAAACTGAATATGAAATAAAATTCTCAACTCAGAAACTGATCAGTTAGGAATAACAAAAACGAAAAATGATTAGATAGGAATATTCATAAACTAATTACAATGATTTCGTCTAGAATAACAGTTCTAAACGGCGAGACTCTAATTTATGGACGACCTTTGAACGAATCTTAAGTAACCTAGAGAAATATTAGCCAATCAGCAAACAGTCATTATAGAGTAAAAACATAATACAAAACCAAGGAAATAAAGTGGATACACTTGTTATACGTGGTTCAAAAACTTGTCAAGGTTAGAAAGAGTTTCAGAGGTTCTAAAATCGTAATGCATGCAGTAGAGGAAATCATCCATACGGCCACAGAATAGTCGGCCTCTGGAGCCATGATCAAGTCTCGAAAACTCTTCCAGCCTCGACTACATAGTTTCAATATTGTTTACACCGGTTGTTGAGTGCACAAAATGCTACTTGTGGATAACGACAAGATGCACATAACCAAGCCTATGTAGGAGTCTGTACGCTCTCCAAATCACCAGTGTTACTGGTGCTTTTATCATCCATCATGATTTGCCTTAGTTAGGAATTATATATGCGGTTTTCATCATGAACTGACATAATCTATAATGCCAGGAGTTTATTTAACCCAAAGGACGACAGGCTTTCGCGTTATAATCCGAGATTATACCAGACTGTTTCGTTCACAAATTATAGTCCTACCATTTTGTTCGTTATAGCCACTCAATTATCATGTTTTGTACAAAATTCGTTGTGAACCCATCGTACGTTAGAATTAAGCACTGAAGTTGGCGCTGTAACCTTGAAACCTTTAAAACGCTTCTGATTGGTTCGTCCATAAATTAGAGTCTCGCCTTCTAAACACATTTTAACAATCGGATATTATCATTAATCAGTGTGCAAAATGTGTAACATAAAGCTCTGTATACAAACCTTAAATTAATAACTGGAATATATTCACTTCATAACAGAGATAAAGTAATAAAGACATTCAATGTTTACTTCCATACATTTTCAGTTTATAGGCTAAGGGAAAACATTCATTTGTGAAATAAGAGAACCACATTTTTTTAAAAAACACTTTCTCAAACACAAAACGTTACAAAGTACACAATTATATATAAAATTACAAAACGTTCCACATGAACAAATGAAAAGGTTAAATTAAGACAAAAAGTACAAAACAATTTGACCATTAGAATAAATCTATAAAACTAATTAGATAAAGTTAAAAGGAAGAAAGTTTACAAAAAATGATTTAACTGTAAATCACTAATGAAGACACTTCTTATTACTTTAAATGGTTAGTTAGACATTAAGAAATCGAAGAGGATCAAATGAATTCAGTTTTAACTTTGTAAATTCATTTTAAATTATTCAAATGTACTAAACTGATGTATTACTATAATCTCCAGAAAATCCCTTTCTGATTATAATTATCATATGCTTACTAGTGACTGCCTCCAGGAGGTATTTCCTGGAGTTCCAGGGAGAAGCCGTAACTAGTGGAGTTTAACCGGGTCTGTTATGAGATAATAACTCACTGAAGATAATGATGGATGGTGGCGCAATTTCGTGGATTGGTTGAAGTTAGACGGATCAGTGGTCTAGAGATTAAGCGTTCGCACGGGCCCTGGGTTCGAATCTCAAGGGGCGGGATTGCAGAGCTGAAAAAATCTCAATTTAACTGATTGGCACTTAATAATGAAAACTTGTGATAGTTCTATAAAAATTAATTCAATAAATTTGATTAAGGAATTTCCATTCAAAAACATTTAAAAATCACACCACTTTCAACTTAGTTCACAGATAATAAGTAATACTATGTGAAAGAGCTTTTTTTAATTTTTAAAATGAAGTGTTATACTCAATCGACTGCATATGGAAGCAAGGATTATGTTTATTTAAAGCAATTAGTCCATTTGATTAATTTTGATCATGTAATAAGAAGACGAAGATTATCAGAACTATGTGATATATTAGCGCAATGCATTTCGAACAATCTGATCCAAAACCCATAAAACATGAAAACGATTGTGTCAAATCCCACTGTGTTTACCAAATTTAATATTTGTGTGGTCACACATACATATGGAGGAGCTATCGTGATTTCAAAATTAGGGTGTGTGAACATGTACCAAAATGGTTGCAGAAACAAATAGAATCCTCTATTGCTAAACATATAATCGAAACAGGCCATAAGATTGATCTTAACTCGGCTTTTGTGGTGTTGTATAAAAGTGTAAAATGGAGTATACTAAGGTTTATTGAAGACTTAGCCATACGAAAATTCAAAAACGGTTTGTTCTCACCTTAAACCTACCCTGGTAACATTGGCTTATTATCCAGAGTGATTAGGTTTCAAATTGTGTTCACATTATTATTATTACTCTTATCATTATCATTGTCTCCTCTTACCCTTCATTTCTAGTCTAATTGACCTTTTACTTTTTATATATAAATGTTCTTAACAAGTATATATGTGATCAGATTGTTCGAAATGTATTGTGCTAATATATCACATAGTTCTGTTAATCTTTGTCTTCTTATTACATTATCAAGTATTCTGTGCTTATAAACTTACTGAAATGTGATGGAGTATTGACAGAAGTCAAAATTCTCATTTAAACCATAATCATTGACTAAACTCTTTTTAAAGCATAATATTGATTATAGAAAGATGATTGCATCCTAATAACAAACAAACGAGAAGGAAGCACATCAAAGATATAATGAATATCTTTATATCAACTGAATATTTGAAAAATTAATATTTTGAAAGTGAATAAATGACAACTGATTATATTTATTAAGATAGATAGTATTGAGAAGAGAACAGATTATACTTATAAGTGATTATATACACAGTCTATTTTGTGAATATTTAATGAGTTTTAGAACGACAACAACAACGACAATAACGACGACAACAACAACAACAAAACACTGTGAAATATCATCCAAATATATTCATTATGGTTGAATGCATTCAACATTTGTCTTGAATATACAATTAGTTTAAACAATAAGATAGTTAATTCAAATGTAATCAACTGTGAAGAATTTGGATGTTTTTCTTAGCCAAAAAAAAATTCAGTACAATTCTATAGACATATACAATTATATCTAGTCACTTAAAAATTAACTTTACTATCTAATTTAAAGTAAAGGTTTTTTTTCACTTGAAATTTAGTTTCATTGAAGCATCATAATTAGTAAGTAGTTTTTAATATAAGTTCATCTAATAATTTGATAATAGGTCTCTATCTAATACAAAACTTTAAATATGGCTTGTTTTAGAACAAACAAACAAACTCTCAATACAATTGAATAATGAGTCTAAAAAGTATAAAGGTATATTCTCTTTAAAACTAACTAATATATTTATACAGATTTAAATCATGAGTCAGTTGAAGCTAGACCACCATTGAAAACCTGGAAGCACTGGACGGCCGTTTCGTCCTAGTATGGGACTCCTCAGCAGTGCGCATCCACGATCCCGCAGCACGCGGGAATTCATGAAAGAAAAAGGTAATAAATTTATGAGTATATATAAATATGGTGATGCAATTTGTTCAATGAAAGTTTCTTCAGACTAATCTGTAATGGTTAGTATGCGATATAATCCTTAAAACTCGTAAACAGTTCATCCTGACAACCGTTATTAGATAATGTCCACAACGGTTTATAAATCAAAAAAGGAGTACGATGTGTTGATCGCGTTTATTTATTGCACGACGAACAGATTACCAAAACCACAGACACGTGAAACAACAATGAAAGGATAGTACCGAAAAGCAAGCGAGTAAGTCCGTGTGCGAGTTGAATCATCTAATCAAATAAGCTACTAACATTAAAGTCAGCAGAATGAATATGTGCGTAGTCGTTAATGAATGCTATGAACAAACATACCTATTCATACAAACGCAACAATAATAAAGGTGTAATAATGGTATAGATAAGTTGTTATTGTAGGAATGGTTCGGTCTGTTTGATAAGCTAACAAAAAGGCTTATCCAAATTCATTGTGAACAAACTCAATTATACGTGAGCTACTATAAATCCCTGCTTCACTTTGTATTCCTTTTTCTCGTTAATTTATTTCTAAAAGTTGGATGCGAAGGGATCTCTTTTCAACGAATTTATTATCAAGCTGTACAATCGTATATATATGAAAATTTTGTTTTTGTAAAAGTACTAATTCCGTGAGGAAATGTGAACACAATTAATAAAAAGGTTATAATACTAGATTACGTAATATGAATAATAATAATAACAATAGATTTAGTGATTATAATAAGATGATTAAAATGATTAAAATGTTTTTGTTATAATAATAATTAAAGGTCATAGAGGTGTAAAAATAAATAAATATGGTGTTATGATGAGTATTTACTAATAAAACAATGAGAATATAAGATATAAGTAAAGGGGAGAATGCAGTAATAATAATAATAATAATAATAATAATAATAATAATAATAATAATAATAATAATAATAATAATTGGATAATCAAAATACTTAAGGCCAAGGTAACGATAACGATAAGACGTACTTCTTTTGTACGCATAGTTCTGGTTTAAGCTCCTGTAATGTTTATGAAAACTTTTTAAAATAATTTATCCTATTTCATTGTCGAACTGATTAGGGTAATTAGGTAAAATACAGTATCTCTCCAGTATGATAATTTGAAACATCGAGTTGGAGTAAGATTTGAATGTATGTACATTTAAACTTAAGATATATGGTTCAATAGGTTGTAGAGAATCACAACAGCCGTGTAATTAATGTCATGAATTTAAATGACTTGGCTAAAAATATTTAATTTGCATATTATTCTGTAAATCTCACATCCCTTCAATATTTCTATACTTACTTCAATTCTGTTGAAAAGCCATAACTGCTGGAATTCAATCTTGTCAAACATAAGAACGATACCACTTGTTTCAGTAGATGATTGCTGTGTAATTATGTGGATTGACAGGAGCGAAAATTGGTAATTATTTGTTCTCATCTCAGAAGTTTATAGGTAACGTTTCATTATTAGGCTTTAAATCACAGACTAACAAGGTCGTAAGTGTTCACTGCTTTTTATTCTGAACCTAGAACAAAACAGACATCCAACATTTCCAAGAATAAAATATTAGTTTACTGAAATTTATACATGATATAAGCTATTTTCCAAATTTAAAGTACATGGAGCTAATCCTTCAAAAATACACTTCGCGTAATGTTTCGAAATACACCGATGGGATCACCAATACTAGGTCTCATTGCAGAAGCAGTGACGCAAAGAATATAAGCCTCGATCTTACCAGTAATCAAGTCAAAATTATGTATTCGTTATGCAAACGACACATTTGTCATCGTCAAAAAGGATGAGCTGGAAAATACCAACAATCTGATCAACACCGTCTTCGATGATACAGAGTTCACAATGAAACAGGAGTCAAACAACAAACTATCATTCTTGGATGTACCAATCATCAGAAAAGACATAGAAAAACTGGAGACTCAAGTATATTAGAAGTCGACCCATACAGATCAAATTCTCATTTACAATAGCAACAACTCAAAAACGCACAAAATCAACTGTGCATAAAATTTATTCAAGAGTGCGAGAACACATTGCAACACCTGCAGAATAGAAAAACGAAGAATAATATTTAAGATCTATCTTTCAAAAGAACGGCCAACCAATCAGCTTCATCAAAATATATCAATCCAACGGATCAGAAAAAATAAAATCAAGTACAAAAACCAACAAACGGATCATCTTACCATATATAAAAGACATATCAGTAAATACAATAACTGTTGAAGCCGTTTGACATAGGTGTAGCACACATATCCGCAAAATTACTCCAATCAATCCTATGCAAACCAAAGGACGAAATGATAAACGAAAAGCGGAACATCATCTACCAACTAAATTGTTCCAACTGAGAAAAACACTACATCTGACAAAGTGGACGCCTCTTTCATCCCCACCTGTACGAAAATCAATTAGAGGTCAAACGCCATGATATGTCCTCGCTTATATCAATGCATGTAGAAAACTACGGACACACATTCGACCGGGGAAATGTTGAGATCTTGGATAAAGAGAATACCAGAGACACCAGATAATTTTCAGAAGCTTGGCACTCAGGCCAATAAGCAACCAACAAACACATTTACATCGATCCGGTCTATCAACTAATCAGGAAAATCATAGACAAATATAGGATCAAGAATCCAATCAATCGAAGATACAATCAAAATGAAGTAAACAATAACCGGTTAAACGTTAAGAAGAACCGATCGAAATCGAGATCTACGGGACAAGCTGTGAGTCATATGTCACGGAATTCAAACAATTCACTTCTACCTGAAATTTACGCTGATGATGTAGTTCAGAAAAGCGATAAAAGCTCCACAACAAAACCATCCACCTCAGAGAAGAAAACTCTACTTAAGCTTTCAAAATATCACTAAATTATTCAAAGGTAATTGTGGACTCTTACTCATTTTGATCTTTAATTTAATTTGATATTTCAATTTTCCACTTTTTCATGAGACTTGAAGAGCTATAAGTAGAAACAACATAATTTTTATCGTTTTGTAATCATTCAGGTTTTATTTTCAGTTTCTTCTAATGAGTTAGAAGATTGATAAAATATTGATAGACTGATAACACGAAATAACAATATTAATGATTGTGAATAGGATAATTTAATATATTAATAAAAATAAACACGAACAATCAGTTAATTGCTTATTTATAGTATACAATTAATAGGATGAAACATCTCACCTGTAGAAATGATGAGAATATGTAAATACATTATACCATAAATAATTAAAAAATGGTACAAAATAAAATTCATTCAATTTAAATAAATTTGAATAATGGTCCGAGTATCATATCTCCATGGAATATTTATTTCTATCTGGTAAAGTTAAATGATTGCTTACTCTCACCTTTCCTTTTTCTCCTGATGATCGACTGAATCATAAAGACATCAACATCTGAAGGGAAGATTGAGATACAATAGACAGCTAGGATGCAGCTGGACAATCTAGACTTCGCAGATGATCTAACTCCTCTATCGCACACGCAACAACAAATGCAGGAGAAGACAAACATTGCAGCAGCAGCCTCAGCAGCATTAGGTCTCAATATACACAAAAGGAAAAGCAAGATTCTCCGATACAACACAGCATGCAACAACAGGATCACACTTGACACAGAACGTTTGGAAGATGTAAAAACCTCTACATATGTGGGCAGCAACATTGATGAAGATGGTGGTTTTATATCCTGCTGAAGAGTAAATTATGAGTAACGACTGAGATCTATCGTTGAACTAATATTATCTATATATTCTTATAGTATAAATATTCAATAATTAGATTCTGTATATCGATATTCATCTTATTATAAGATTTGTCTTGATCTGTAATTTATTATTGTATGATTTACTGTTCTTAAGCTATGTTCAATTTATTAACTACTGCCTCCCACGTTCACAGCCATTTTTTGGCTTTATTGTATATGAATGTTATTTCTTATTTTATGGTGCGTTGTGGTCTTTTTGGTTGATATATGAACCCAGTATTTCTGAAATAAATGATTCGCATAGGGGAAGCTGGTATTGGTGTTCTGGACTCAAGTGGATGGGCTAGGCGGACATAGGACAATAAGGACACTAGGCTGCTCATACCAGTCGAATGTCATTGGTTTAGCACAGTGCGAAAATCGTGTAAGTCTTATTTCAATTGGTGAATAAATCACGTGATAAAATGCCGGACATAAAGTCAAAACAGGTGGATGTGATGCAGATGTGAAAGCGCGGATCGGTAAAGGAAGAGCAGCATATTTACAATTGAAGAACATTTGGAACTCAAAGCAACTGTCAATCAACACCAAGATCAGGATTTTCAATACAAATGTGAAGACAGTTCTACTGTATGAGATGGAAACTTGAAGAACTACGAAAGCCATCATCCAGAACATAAAAGTGATTATTAACAGCTGTTTACGCAAAATACTTCGGATCCGATGGCCAGACACTATCAGCAACAACCTAAAGTGGAAGAAAACAAACCAGATCCAAGAGGAGGACGGAATCAGGAAGAAGCACTGGCAGTGGATAGGACACATATTGAGGAAAGCACCCATTCGCGTAACAAGACATGCTCTCACATGGAATCCCCAATGCCAAAGGAGGAGAGGAAGACCAAAGAACACATTACGCCGAGAAATGGAGACAGACATGAGAAAAATGAATAAAAATAGGATAGAACTGGAAAGGAAGGCATAGTGGGACAGAGTGTGTTGGAGAATGTCGATCGGCAACCTATGCTTCGTTGGGAGTAACAGGCGTAAGTGAGTAAAGTTAAATTATCATTGTTGAGCAATCAACTGAATGAAATTCGTCACTATGCATCAACTTCATTGAGTGCGAGAAAGCATTTAGTAGCGTGGACAGGAGAATCTTATGGGACATTCTTCGACACTATAATGTACCTGAGAGGTTTGTTACCATCATACGAATTCTGAGGACGGACTGCATTGCAAAGTTGTGGATGGAGGGCTGCGTAAGACAAGGGTAGTCACTTTAATCTTTTGTCTTTCTTCTGGTGGGTGGTCGGATCATGAAGACCTTCACATTTCATTAGTAGCACAAGATGCAATGGACATCTTGGATACAGCTAGACGATTTAGATTTTGATGATGGCTTCGATCTTCTTTCTTATACATAGCATTAAAAGTTGTTTTCTTTTTTGTGAAATCAGTTTTGCTAGTTTTGTATTTCATTTTCTTGATTCAAACCACTCGAATTAATAGTATTTTAATAAAAATCCAATTCATTTTGATTATCACATAAACACTGTTTTATGGAAAACGTCACTGTATACAAAAAATAATTAAAAGTACTTCATCAGCCAGTATGAGATAAAGAAAAGTGGTTTTGTACATTAGAAAAGATACATGTACAAAAGTTATCTAAAAACTCCATTACTCTGTACGACACATATCTTCATTTTGATAAGAACTTATTTAAATATATACATTATATCTTTATAGGAGTAAAGGAATTAGGGAGATTTTATAGTTCATATCAGATAGATTCGACGTCAGGTAGAGTCGTGGATGTATATTGCTGTTAAGTCCCACAAGTAAGTGGAACAGCTGTCCAGTGTTCCCTAGTTTTCAATGAATTTCTAAAGTCACTTCGCCAGTTCAGCAATCGCAATAAGCCCACTAGTGACCAATTTCGAGGTAACTTCAGTTCTTGTGATTATCCGTAACCAGTGGGACTAAACTACATCCGATATGAAGCAGTTATACATCAACCCTATTTGTGTGTAATCGAGACTACATTGCACTACGAACTGCTCGGATTCGCAATTGTAGATTGTTGAATGCTGACTCATTATTCTTATGGTTAAGCCATCTCTCATGGCCCTGGCTTTGATCCTTTGTCGGTTTGTGGATGCTTACTGCTGAAGAGTTATATACCAAAACGAAACAGCTATCCAGTGCATTTTAGTCCGATTAGTTACATGTGGTCAGCTCGTGATCTAAACTTTACTCGATGTTTCTTTAGCTACATTGTGTAGAAATGTCATTTCATTTGACCTCTCTGATTTTATTTGTTAAGACATAATTGTCATTCTAATTTCTAATCATTACCGTTAAGGTTATGACAACTGTATTCTGCTTCAAATTGATAAATTTGTAGAAATTTGTGTCGTTTCCAAGTGAATATTTATTCTTCTTTTGAAATTTCTCATCATTTGTGCGTATGATAGTACAAACTATTGAATCCAAAATTTTTAAGTGTCTTATAATCCAAAATGTTTAAGGTGAACAAGTTGATTTTCAGTAGCTTGCATTTTCAGTTATTGACTGATAGACTAACCTTGTGTATTAGACCGAATAATTTTTAAAATGATCTATGTTGTGTCTTTAGGCCCGCTTTTTATCACTGGATTTATTCACCAATTGAAATAAGACTTACACGATTTTCGCACTGTGCTAAACCAATGACATTCGACTGGTATGAGCAGCCTAGTGTCCTTATTGTCCTATGTCCGCCTAGCCCATCCACTTGAGTCCAGAACACCAATACCAGCTTCGCCTATGCGAATCATTTATTTCAGAAATACTGGGTTCATATATCAACCAAAAAGACCACAACGCACCATAAAATAAGAAATAACATTCATATACAATAAAGCCAAAAAATGGCTGTGAACGTGGGAGGCAGTAGTTAATAAATTGAACATAGCTTAAGAACAGTAAATCATACAATAATAAATTACAGATCAAGACAAATCTTATAATAAGATGAATATCGATATACAGAATCTAATTATTGAATGTTTATACCATAAGAATATATAGATAATATTAGTCCATCGATAGATCTCAGTCGTTACTCGTAATTTAATCTTCACTAGGATATAACAGTCTATGTAGCAATTTATCTTGTAAACAGAGATTAGACATTTTTTTCAAGCCTGCTAAGTAACAATAACAAAAAAACTCTTTAACATTTATCCGTACAATAAGATAAAACATTCTGAAAATAGTGATAATGTGAATCGACACCAAGAACTCACTAACTTCTGTAAACTGGAAAAGAAACCATCAGACTAATTCTTTTTCTCATAATGACAATGAATTCCCTTATTATTTAATATTCACTGATAAAAAGAAATCGATTTATCAGATCCAATCATAAATTAAAATTACCATTTTTCTACTTAGTTACAAACAACGATACCAAAAATTTCTTCAAATTTTTATGATTAAATTTAATTAGATTTTTTTAAGTAAAACCAATTTCTAATCTAATACTCAATCAATCATTCATAATTCAATGAGGTCAACACATTAACAATCATTACAGAGATTTATTTTCGCATAGTTTCAACCATAAAAACATTATTGTCACTATGTTTTTTTTATTGCTATTTAGGGTATCAAATTTTACTATAGAAAAACAAAAACAAAAAGAAACAAGAAATACAAATCAACAGAGGTAGGAATAAAAGATTTTCCAACAAATGAAATTTTTCACTTGACCAACAGTATGAGTAAGGAAACATTCAATTTTATTTTGAAATAAGAATATATGTTCAATGTAAAAACAAGATAAATTAAAAACGTGCATTGATCGAATAAGTATTATTAAACAACAAAATGTGGAAACCATGCATGACCGTCCCATTCTAATGTGAGAATCCTCAGCATTACCCATTCACGAATTGGCATCCGAGAGTCGTGCCCAAACCCACTGTTCTCAAGTGTGAATGCCTCGCACCTGGACCATTAGAGCAGAATCCAATCATGTACAAGTCTAACTTCAATTAATCCACAGTATTGAATGACCATCATCTATTGTTTTCGGTGTATACCTTACATCTGGAACTTGGTTTAGCTCCACTGGTCACGCCTACTCATTAGTACTCCGGAAATTTACTTCTTGAAAGTGACTTAAAGTACTTTAAACTCGTATGTGTGTGATCAATAAGCAAATCGACTGATTGTTTTAATTATAATCTTGTTTATGTTATACTTTTCAGGATTACAAAAAACCCTAAGCTTTGAATATCTTTGGTTAGTTTTGGAGTAATACGTTACGATTGATAACCACCACTGGATAACTTCGCAGACAAGGCATACATTATAACACGAGTGTTTGGCAAATACAAGTTCTCAAAGGCAGAACTCAAAGGTGTTCCATTTCACAGTGCTTTTGAAGATCGTTAACTTCCTCTTTAGACAACGCAACTGTGTTTATGTTCTTAACATTATTGATAAAAGCAAGAACATTCATTTAGAAATACGGGTTTTAAATATAACCCTAACTCAAGTACATGCTTCTCGCTAATTGTAACCAATCGCTTAATAGGAAACAATGTTCTTCATCTCTATATCAAATCGTTTAGCTTACAGGTGACTAAAAGTACAATTCAATGAACTAGATAGTAATTCCCCTTATTCATATATGATAATGTATGCATTTTAGATTAAAGATTAACAGCGAAACAAAAATCTTACTATTCGAACATCATGTTGTTATTACTTTTTATCCTTTACTAGAAACTTTTTCTAGGAAAACAAGACAACAAAAGAATTTTATTAGACTACGAACTACCGTGATCATCATCACTGTCATAATTATCACCGACTGTATATTGGTGCCCATATGTATCCGTCGAATGAATACTACAGAAAGAATAGAATGTTAAGCTAGCTGGGGAATCCAAGAAGCACGTTATGTCCCCTTTTAAGAGTCACCGGCTGGATGTACCTAAATCCCAGAGTTGGTGTTCACTCTGTGACATCGCGTTATCCATTTTCGCTTACAATCCTTGTACCTTAATGATAATACAGAGGCAATCCGTACAGAATGCACATATGCTAAAAGAGACAGATCAATTGTATTCTTAAAAAACAACGAGGAGATATGGACAACCAACATAGATGAATTGAAATGTTAAAGAGAATAAGGAATAATTATTACGAAAATTATAACTAATCATTTTATTTTCAATAAATAAGACATCATAATACCCACCAAATCAATATGAATATGGTATGTCATGTCAAGAGTGGATACCCAACTAACAGTACATAATAAACCTGAAGTGTAATGCTGTCTTGTAGAGGAAGAAGACTAAAGAGTGAGGCTTTAAAAAAATGACAGTAAAAAGTACAAAGATACTGATTATGTAACAATTGCGGTCAATAAAACCGGGAACCTTTCGATTACTCACTAATAGAGAAATATTATATTACATAAATATTTAAGAATTCTTGTTCCAGACGAAGAAACCAATTCAGATCACTACACTTATGTACGTGCACACACTATAAGAATAATAATCACTTCATGTCACTATAATAAAGATATTATGATTCCTACAGTAAGAAAGATTGTAAATATTTGAATATTCACCAAAAAGAAAGAGAGGAAATTTCATTTTAAAATAACAACAATACAAAAATCGAAAACATAGAATGTGTAAAGATAAGTAATCAAAATGAATTACATAAAAATAAATACCACTGATTGTCATACTATAAACTACATCTTAATACTTATAAGTAATAAAACTGACCTTGATTACAAATAATTGAAAAAATAAAACCATTTTAATAAGGTGAACATTGAATACTTATCTCTCTCTTTATTTATCATCTAGACTAAAAAAAACATCCAATCCAACACAATAAAGAACTCAATGTTTAATTGTCATAGTGCTGTACATACAATAAAATCATATATTGACTCAACAATAAAACACGGTACTAAAATAATGATGGAACATTTATAACTTTTTGAATAAAGAGGAAAAACTCTATAATCCATTATACATCTATCCATATTCTTTACTCATATTCAATATAATATAGTAATATACTGTATTTTGGTTTATACAAATTTAATCACTTGAAATAGGAATGTAAAAGAACAAATAGTGTATAGAATTAAACGATAGAATAGAAAGTATCAAGTTCTTGTGTAATAATAAAATACCTTAAATATGATTAAAAAAAACAGGGGTTTTATATTTTCTTTTTTTTTAAAAAAATAAACAAACAAAAGAATACTATTCGCAAAGTGATAAAACTGTTTTATTTCAGTAATAAAACATAAGATATATGTATGTTGATATGATAAAGGAAGATAAGAATATCGCTTTCAATGATATAAAACATCGGTAGTGGTATTACATGTAGTTAAACTAACTTGAATCAGTAACAATATGGATTATTAAAACTGTTCCTTATTGATTTAGTTTGTAAATGATAATCTAAATTTGGATTACCTAAAATTTCATCATTGAAATAATGATATAATGTTGACAGTATTGGTATTTCAGTTGTGTCATAATCTTCGTTAATATGTGTAGATTGTGATTCATTACTGCGACTACTCATTCTACATGATTGATCATTATTTAATGTAGCACTTCCTAAATGATTTGCTCCTAATATTGGCAATTGACTATGTGAGAATATACCAATACGTGAATCTGACGGTAAATGACCAACAAGTTGTTGTGACCATTCCCATTGTTGTTTTAATACTGCTTCTGATAATGAGAATGGCATAGACAATCCAGATCGTCTTACTGTCCAATTAGCCAATGGCTCAGCTAATGTATGTTTAATCCATTGAATTAAAAACCGATATACAAAACGCAATTGATCCTGAAGAATGAATATTTTATTGGCAAGAAGAGATGGTTTAGAGATAAAAATAAAAAAGGAAAAATGGTCAATTAATCTAAATAAATGATTTTTTCATTTATGAGTTATAAGACATTAAAACAAAAACTATAAGTGTGAAAATATCAGCGATTATATCTGAGAAACCAACATCCGTATATATATTCGGTAATTATTTTTTTTACCAGTATAGGGGTTGTGGAGATCATTAAGTTTTTGATTGAGATAATGAACCGATTGATGTTAGACCACCTCTGGAAACCTGGAAGCACTGGACGGCCATTTCGTTCTATTGTGGGACTCCTCAGCAGTGCGCATCCACGATCCCGCACCCCGCGGGATTCGAACCCGGGGCCTTGGGTCTCGCGCACGAACGCTTAACCTACTGGACCACTGAGCCGGCATCCAATGGTGATAGTGTCTAACATCAACCAATTCACGAAATTGCGCGACCATCTCTCATTGTACTGAGGTAGATACTTGTCTCTACCCTACATGAATTAGCTCCATTGGGCACGGCTTCTCACTAGAACTCCGAGAATTTGCTCATGAAGCTAGTCACTAGTGAGCACATGGTAATTACTATTATAGGGGTTGTGCAGATTATTAAGTTTTTGATTGAAGTTATTTTCGTTATTTCCGGCCAAGTATTTCGAAATGACCTGATGAGAAAAATGTTTGGAGTCATTTTCCATCTCAGTCACTAAAATGTTCGGAAAGGTAACCTCCTTCTTAATGTCTTCCAACCATTCAACTTCCATTTATTATGAAAATTTTAAAGAATAAAATACATATTCCTTGAGTTTAAATTATAAACAACATTTTATAGCATATAAAACATATTACTACACAATCACTTCAAACACATTAAAATAATCATCAACATTGAATACACCATTTCTTATACTAAAGTAACATAGTTGACGAGTTCAAATAATTTTAGCGGCCCGGGATCTGACTCCAATTGGATCATATGTTGATCGCTATTGAATGATTGCTATCGAAATATATACGTATCGCCTAACCTCGTATATAATTATCGAATTAACTCGCATTAGTGAATAACAGAATTACGAGAAAGGATTTTGAATACGTATATTTTGTTCAATCATTGATCTGGACAGACAATCAGAGGGACGAAGCGAATCGAAGAGGTCGAAACGAAATGACGAGCAGTAAAGAAGGCCTGTGAGTCAACTCCAATATTTATAGCCAGATAAAAGTAAGCTACAGACATGTGATGAATAGAATAATACGTGCACACACATATGCGCTCATATAAAAACAGCCAAGGTTGATAAGTAAATAATTACCAAGGTCAAAACGTGACTCAGGAAGAATGAACAAGTCGGCCTATCTAGAATCTAGAATAAGGTTTATGGGCTCAACATAGCAACTGACACTACACAATAATCGACGATTCTTTTCTTCTTAGTTCGGCGGTTGAAGGTGACTGACAGAAACCTTTAACCTGGGTTGGACTCACTAGCATAGTGTACATGTCATCTTGGCAGATAAGTAATACCATCCAAAAAAGTTACCAGCAAGCTATTTGAGCTACATATAGACAAATGCTATTGAAACACGGCCTAGTACACATGTAATTCGACCCGAATTCCCATACTCTTTTATTCAGTAACTTCAACAACACTTAAATATTCAAATGAAATAATACTAAATATTAATAATTTCAGCCATTTCTATCACCCCACCGCACCCTAAACACATAAATACATGGAAAAGCATTTAGTACTGAAAAACATTAGTCATAATCATATACTAATTTGATCTCGGATACAATGTTTCATTTAATACAATGATAATTATCGAAAATTCCCTTCGACTACTATTTGATGACAATAAATTATAGAAAATTAACATTTCGTTGAAAAACATCACGATGAAATACATAAATCGATTGCGGAAATTAGTTCATTGTTCACTAGTTTTCAGTTATTCACAAGCTGAAATGAGTGGATGATGAAACGTTATTCCAAAAACGTGATCATTTAATCATATAATCAACATTCATAAATTTACAATGGTCAATATATAATAGATTAAATACTAACCGGTGATGCTAAAATGGCTTTTCTACGTATTTTAATCATTTTTATAACATGAAATAAATCAACATAATGATCTCTTGTCATATTTTCCGCCAATAAGTAACATACAGCTAATAGACCACTTCGAGTAGCTCCATTTAAACAATGAATAATCAATGGACCTGTACCACGTTCTAAGCGTACCTTTTCTAATAAACGAACAATTGCTATACGTGATTCAGGTATCTAGAATAAAAAATATTGTAAATTTGTTACAGATCTTTTCTTTTAATAAGGTAATACATATTAACATTAAAAAGTATATTACTAATTCTTAACTAAACATTATGGTAAGGTTAGAGGTGATGATGCGATGGAGATTTCAATCAATTGATCAAAGATCAAACATTCAGATAACTGTTATTCTAAGCAAAGTTTTTAATAACAGTTAAAACATTAATGTACATGAAGTTATTGTACATTTCATGGTATAATTGTACTAGGAAAATAAGCCTTAACAATTTTCATAACTAGTGCCCATGAAATAATGATCGGATTTGGTGAACACTTCGAGTAAACTTAGTAATTGAGTCAATCAATCAGTCAATAAATGAAAAAACTAATATTTATTAACTGATATGGATAAAAAAAATCCTAGAAATCATGAATTTCAATTCTGGCCAAAAGAAAAATTATGTAAGAGAGGCTTGAAGTGCAGGTATTTATAAATAATTGTCTACACAAGATACTCATTGTCAGTTGATCGGATACCATCAGCAACAGCCTACTATGGGAAGACCAAAGAACATACTGAGTTGAGAATTGGAAGCAGACATGAAAAGGAAGAATAACAGCTGGAAAAGATTGTCTAGGATAGAGTTCGATGGAGAACGCTGGTTGGCGGCCTATGTTTCTCCATTAAGGATAAAAGGTGTAAGTAAGTAAGAGATGCTTGGAATGAAAATATTATCAGTTTGAACGATATTGAAATTCAAATTAATAGATATGACTAAAAACAATGGTGTTACCGTAGAATTTTAACTTTTTCAAAAAAATTCTCCATAGGTGTTAAAAACATCCAAAAAATAAGTTAAGGAAATAAGAAATAATACAAGGTCTAAAGTAATGACGTTATAATGTTAATAAGATGGGCAGACATAATGATTATCATTAAAAAAGGGGGAAAATAACAATCAAATAGAAAATAAGCTTGTAAAATACAATATGTACACATAAAATTTATGTAAATATTAGCAGACTGGTAAAGCACATTCGATATTAATCATCATCTTTTGTACCTATTTTACTTAAAAAGTTATAACTATCGTGGTATACCATACATCTTTGTCTGACACCTATCTCCAATTTTATCGACTGTAACTTTGAGCAAATAATTGTCAAAGACTGGAGCTCGACCAAAGAACATGTGGTGCTAGGAATTGAGGGCACAAAAAGAGAACGAATAGCACATGGTAACAACTGGTCAATTGAGTATGATCGGCGAAGGGCAACAGGAGTAAGTACGTAAGTAAAAAGATATCTACTTTGAATTTACTTCTGGATAGATGCCATTTCTTATATGACGGTTAAAATTGACATATTTATTATCTAAGCAAGTTGGTTAATAAATGACTTCCAGCTTTTACATTAATATTGAATAAGTAGGATGCAACACTAAGTTCTGTCCATTTATTTAGCATCCTTGTGCTCTAAATAAACAGTCAGTTATGGGAAATCATAGAAGACAGAAGTCACCTGATCATCACAAAAAAGTCAACTTAGGATTATGTTATCTAATTCCCTACTTCTGTCAAAAGGGCTTAGATTTCAAGTTTGTGAATTTACATTAGATATACTTAATCTTTTGAAAGAAAATAGAATTTGACGGGGTTAATAGACATGTTAGTGTTTAGAAGAAAAACATAAAGAGCTCCTCATAAGTCAGCCAGCAGAGGTGCAGCTAGCTACACGCACAGAGATGTCGGCGCTATTTATGAATATTCTGATGACTACAACAGTTGACGGGTCAATGTAACAAGTTAACTGATAGTTACTTATTATGGATCTGTAGGTAACCATCTCTAGACCACTATCAATCGATAAACAAAATATTAGCTTTTCTTCAGTAACCCAATCTTTATTATCATTACTTTTACGAATAAATTATGAGGTATTATAATGATGGTGGGGGGCCTATGCTTCTTCACGTGCAGTAACAGGAGTAAGTATTATTATAATGATAAAATTACTTACATCCATTTTAGTATTCCAACCACCGGTAAAATGAAACACTAAAACTTCACGGGGTTTGGATTTTTCATTACTAAACTGTTGATAGCTGTATTGTTTTGAATGGATAGTTTCGCGTTGACGAATGAGCAAACGTCTTTTATATATTTCATGATTAGAATTTCTTCTCGGGGAAACTGGATTTATGCGAACAGGAATTAATGAACCAAGTTGACAGATTTGTATTTGTCCACCAGCGAAATCTAACCATGGTCCACGTTGAAATGATGTTTCACTAAAATCTGACTGAATGTCATTGTTATTTTGTTCTTCATTGAATGAGCCATCAAACATGGGATATGAGATATTTTCACCAGAACGTAAGGGCCAGTACCGAACAGCTTCTTCAACACCATAAGAAAATGGTTGCATATCAATAATACATGAAACCTAGATAAACGACGTATATACAACGATATCATTAGTCAAACACATAAGTTTCGATTGATTTAACACTTCTTTAAAAGTACCATTTTTGTACAAAGCGACTTGAAGGTATTGATGAAGTGCGTGTACGCACATTCAGGCAGACACATGAACATACAAAGATGTCCGCAAATCATCTTAGGAATTTTAACTTGATTTTAATACATATGTGAGCCATGTGTTAAGATAATAAAATATATATTTAACCGCTTTATCATATTTTGTCAATGGTGGTTTCTTTTCTTTGAGACTCCTTACAAGACTATCGCTTTCTTAGTTACTAAAGTTTATCAGCATTTATTATCCTACTGCATATTCGACTGAAAATTGATAACTATATTGAAACTCTAGAAGATATGTGGATATCACATGAAGTGTTCAATTTATAGGGAAATAACCTTCTTTGAGAACCAGCCATATATTATTAACTACTACGATGATAAGCATAAATAGGCGAACAAATGGATATGGTGGATGCAATAGTGATACGTTTTGATGCTATTAACTATCAATGAAAACATCAATTACGTAAGAAAGTAGTTTAAAATCTAAAGTAAGATTTTTGTAATTATTTTCTCTTTTCGGTTTGATCATTATGTATACTCCTAACATTTGCCTAAAGAACTATGTGATTAAATAGGTCCAAGATAACATGAGCGACTTTATTGTTAGAATCTGGATGATAACGCTTACGCTTACACTTAAATTACAGAAATGAATAAAAACAGAAATTTGTAGAATGGGAAGTTGGCCAGGTGAATAACCCACTCACGACAGGTTAAAAACATTAACTTCGTTGAAATCAAGAACCGTTCTAAGTTAGACCAATACTTAAAACCTGAAAGCACACCATGACTATTTCCTCTTAGTATGGGATTCCTCGACAATTAGCTTCCACTACTCTACAACCGGAGAATTAAACCAGGACCCTCGGTCTCGCGCGCGGACGCTTAATCTCCAGATCGCTGAGGGCACTGCTAGAGGGTCCCATATTAGGACGGAACGGCCACGATATGTTCCCAGGTTTTCAATGGTGGTCTAGCTTAGATCGACCAGTGATTTCAACTGTAAAATTGTATTAATTTTTATGATTATTATTTAGTCAAGAAATCAAAGTTTGACCTATTTCCTATGCTTGACTATTGACTAGAACTTTAGTAATTTTATTATTCTCATCAATATTAGTACACTCATCTTTTTACTATTGCTTTGTACTTTCACCTGGTATGTGTGATTACGCAATCTATCACTGACTCATAGACTGCCTTCATCGATTTACTATTTGATTTATGAGACTATAGGAAACTTTAGATGTTCCATCGCTTTTTTACTTTTAATTAAACTTCTCCACCTGAAAATACTTTACACTAAAAGCAACCCTGGTACCCTTATCTAATTCGAATTATATCCAACTTAAACAGTAGACCATAAAATAAACTTGGACATGTTTTATCATTAACCTATCACAGTAATTATTGCTTTCGTTGTTCCGTGTTATCTGGTTTTGTTTTATTTCCTCTGGTTGTAAATGATTATAGTCGATCCGTTATGGAACTAGAAACAACTGTAGATACACTTAAAAAGAACTAGTAGTTTCAAACTGATGCCTTACATTGCTGTAATACAAGTGAAAAATGTACTATTTAAATAATTTCTGAACTAGTAAGCTTCAAAAAAGGGACCCCATCCCGTAGAAAACTAACTCACTATAAAAGTGTTACACAGGAAAAATAATTCAAACTATTTGACACTTCGACTTCGACTGGAGCCTCCCTAGGGCTTCTGCCGGTCCCAAGTTCGGACAAAGGAAGAGAGTTCAAACCATTTAAGACTTCAAACAATCTAATATATCTCATACACTTAATGTTATTGTCTATATCATGCCGATCGTACATAAACCGGTATGAATTTTATAACTATTATTTCCAGAACATATGTATAATGTTAGGTATATGTAAGAGTAGAGCATGGTGTCGATCTAATTGAAAACAATATTGTTTGCTTATATATGTTATTCTAATTCTAGGATATATACATTTATTTATTTTCTAACATTTTTATTCTTATCTAGTTCTTTTTTTTATTTTTACTTTTTATGCTATTTAACGGCATAAAAAAAATAATGAAGCAAAACATCATCTTTTGAGTCTTCTTCTAGCTATTAATTTGTCAGGAAGTCAACTTTGAACAATATTAAAGTTCTGTCAAAAATGATGTCAAGATTCCTTTTAAAACCCTTTCAATTTGATATAATTCTACAAACAAATATGATGAAGTAACTTTTAAAGAAAATCATATAAATTTTGCAACATATCAAGAACTCAGTAGTTAAGTTGATATTGCGATGACGTTTGAAGCGAACGGTACTGGGTTCGAGTCCCGGAGTGAACATCAACTCTGAGATGCAGGTACATCCAGCTGGTGAATCCCGAATAGGATGAAGCGTGCGTTCTGGATTTCACTGCTAGCTATCTTTACTTATAATGCTTGTAAATTAAGGCAATATCGATGCAATACGCATGGTATGCGCACATATGCCAAGAGACTGATCAATTTGCAGTCCTAAACATCAATGGGAAGGTTCAAGTAAACTATACGAAGTGAATGTATCAAGAACATAGTTTGAAAAGTTAAGATTTTTCTCCTTCTAAAAGAAATGATTTTACAATTAACCATTCATTTATTAATACAAACAATAAAGAATTATTCTGAAAATTTCTCATTCACTTACTTGTTCTTCTTCAACCATAAACCAAAACTCATCTACTGTATTTTTTAAAGGAGTTTGTGTTAAAATAATATCGTCTTGTAGAGTTGCACCATCTAAATAGACAGCATTAATGTAATTTGAAGTTTGCGCATTATTATTGTTATTATTATTTGTTGTTGTTGTTGTACGATGTAATCGAACGCGCCAACGTTCCGATGGAAGTAGATCAATAATTTTAGGATAACGATTCTTGTATAAGTTTAAAGAATTCAAAGCAACTTGTAACTCCTTACTTGTATCAAATAATGGTGTGTATAAATGTAACACAGACCATTGTTCCCATAAATAAGATCGATTAAGTTTTGTATTCTTATGACATAACTAAAAAAATAATTTTAACAAAAGTTTATTTAACTATTATTATATTAAAAGAATTTCCAATAGAAAAGTCTTTTTGTTTGAAAAAAGGTTTATGATAAAAATTATACAATAAACTTGCACATTCTAAAGAGAGAAAACAAACGACTTCTAGTTTATATTATAACATGAATATTCCATGAGTTCATCACTTATGGTGTCGGAAACCAGGCAAATTGTTGTCGATTAGAGCGCGCTATTGAAAATCATACTTTTTAAGAGATTTAAAAACTTAAAGATTGATCAGTGGCAGGATTATGAATACATGTCATTACATAATCATAAATGAGAACATAGGAGTTGTTTAGTACACGTAAGTGTTCAATGCTTCTCTAGGCAACATCAAAAGTTGATGAAAGTTATACCAAAATTGTGTGACAATCACTACAAGATCAGTTTTGTATTTGTAAGAACTTATCGAAAATTACTGACTAAACTGACTAGGACGCTAACAACTAAGGCATCACGATTGACCAAACAACTTAATACATGAATGACAATTATAATCAGTTTACGAAGTTTAAAACATCCACTCGAGATTTATTCTATTGAAGAGCCTAAATAGAAATAATTTGAGCATTTTATTCAATCTATATTTTCAATGAAACAAGCGTAGTAATTACATTTATCTTGATAGGTAATCGATAAAACAATAATAACAATGAGATGAGGAAAGAGGGAAATATTATAAAGGTGTTACTAAATGGTAAAAATATTCAACCGTAGAATGAACAATTGTTGGTCTAAGGCTGACATACTTCAGTAAACCACAATACCCTAGTTTGATCCAAGGCTTTGAGACATCATCAAACACACATCTGAATAGAAGTAAATAGCGATCATGGTGTATTTCTTTACTGAATGCCTCATTAAAATATGATGAACTTTCTTAACTGAAAGAAAGCTACCTTGGTGGTTTTCTAAAATCAACGATATCTTTTAATGAATAAAATTCTTGTGAATTTTACGCCTTATTCTTTATTTATTTCAATATATTGTTCCTTAACTTCATGTAATATTTTCTCCTCGATGGATGTAATAATGAAGTTATTTTAAGTGTCTGCACTGACATTGTTAAAAAAAACATTGCATATTTAGCTAAATAACTACCAGAAGATAAAACCACTGAATACTACGTAATATATAATGTAGGATAAGAGAAAATTGCATCGGTCCAGTTTCCAATAGGATATCAACAGAGTGACAGGAAATTAACACAAAATGAAACGTAGAACAGAACCATTGACGACCTGGCTGAATGTATATCATTTGGGAATTGTTGTTTATGTATAAATAAATATCAGACAATAAATAAATAATTAAGAATGAAAATGAAGACCACAGAAAGTCAGCAGTAGTTTTTAAATTATACATATTTTATTATATAATTACTTTATTTCATTGAATTTTGAAAATTTCTTTCCCATTCAAGTTTTCTGCGACTTTATAAAATGAAATGCTTGGGAATATTTCTAACACATAAAACATTCTGCACTGAATTTCTACCATAGAGAAAACATGTCATTGGAAGAAAGTATGATAGTTATCTTTCACTAAACAGTATACAAACAGTAGAGTCAAATCCTAATGTGTTTACAACTTTACACGTCTGTGTCGACACGCACATATAGAGAGAGGTGAAATTGTGATAAGCCATTAAAGGTTAGTTGAGCATTAAAATCAAAATAGTTGCCACAACAAACATAATACAAAAAAAATCTAGCAAGAGCAGATGACAAACACTTTCTAATAAATGTACTAATCTAAAGACAATCTATGCATACAATTAATCAAGAGATAATTGATATCGATTTGTTGAGGTATTAGTCCGATGAAAATTCAAACAACCGTTGTTCATTTTTTTCTAAAGAAAAGAACAGTTTGTACTTAAGTAAGATCTACCCTGGTAATAAAGGAAGGTGCAGGTAACGGCATTGTCTACTTTTTTAAGCTGAACAATAACCAACTTAGTTCGATTATCAATTTATTTCATCGATACAAAAGATATATAGATGACATGTTTGTCATTTGTGACGAGAATGTGGACTCAGTAGACATTTTTGGGACCATCCAGTAAGTAATGCAGTTGTTAGGAAACGTGTACTAGGTAAGGATGGCAAACCAATTGATGACGTAGTGAAACTTCATCAGTTGAGATGGCTGGGATATGTGTTACGTATGCCCAACCACCGACTGTCTCGACGTGCGATGTTTTGTTGTATAGGAGTATATAGGAAGAAATCTAGGGGCGGCCAGACTAAAACATGGCACAAGCCCATAAAGTCACTGACAAGTAGACTGAGTCATATTGGTAGGTGTAGACTACCTGGTTGCGGACCACGAGATGATGGCAACCGATGGTTAGAGACCCTGTATGACATGGCTCAAAATCGTTTGCAATGGTACAAGTGCATCCACTCTTCGTGTTCTCCCAAATTCTAATCTTCTGAATTCTTCTTGTCCCTTTCTTTTTCTCTTCCCAAATTTATTTCATTGCATTATACTCCTTGAATAACATCTTCAAACCCTAATTTTTCTGATTACAGCTTATAATTTTACTACATCTAGCACTACAGCATTTGAATTGACCACTGCATCTCTGTGCTTATGTGGTGTGGCAACTCGAACTGATGTACGTACGTACGAAGTTCTACGTTGTTACTGACTGACTGACAGTAGACATTTTACATTATTTCAATACACGCCATCCTTCCATAGATTTCACGTAAGAACATGAGCTGGGTCATTCAATCTCTTTGCTCGATATGCGTCTGACAAGGAGTGACGGGCCTTTATCATAATCCATTTACAAAAAAACGAACATGGAACGACCATCTGACCAACTTCTATGACTGGGTTCCACTAACCGGAAAGAGGAGTCACTCTTCGTGTTACCGAATACATCAGATATGCAGTACTGAATACATTGGGAAATAACTTGCATTCTTCAGAAAAGCTGACTGAAAACGGTTATCCAAGCCGATTTATAGAGGGGAACATGAAAAGAAGTTGAAACAAGGAATCCAGTAATCCCGTTTCAAAGGAATATCTTCATATGACCGAACTTTTGGTGTAACTATAAATCGGTTAACAGCAGCGATAAAAAGAACGTCCTATGTAGCAAAGCTGCAACAAACTTTCACTAGTAAGGACTTGTTTTCTGTATCTGCAAAGGATAAACTTCGTCTTTTGGTCGTCTCCATGTGCATCTACCAGTTCACTTGCTCTTGTGGAATAAGGTACATAGGCCTTAGCCAACGCTTGTTTTCAACTCGGATACGAGAATATGCCTCAGTGTGGTTCTACAACAATGGAGGGAAAGTAGTTAGAAGTCTCATTCTTGAACATATAATAGACTCTAATCACCCCCAATGGTCCACAGGTTGATTCTAAGGTTGTTTATACAATTCATCCAAATCTCCCTAGATTTCTACGTACCCGAAAACAAGATCAAGCATCAAGATAATTGAAAACATCCTAAATTTTAAAATAATCATCATCCAGTAGCCAAAAAGTTGTTAATATCTTAGATAACTTTAATTTTAAAAAGTGGATTAAAAATACTAAATAATAATGCAACTGACCACTACTACTCACCATTTTATAAGTACTATGCACATCCAAGTCAACAATACAATGACCACCTAATATAACTTCAAATAATAAATCATATAATAATGTGAATTGTCTCATTGAATTAATTATATTCGAACGAGCTTTACATAATGATGAACAAAATTTTGCCACATTGACAACACGTTCATGTGTAACCTGTTGTAGTAATAAATCAAATGCTATATACAATCCTGTACGAGATAAACCTAGTTAAAATAAATGAATTAGGAATGATAGGGAAAAAAAACAGTTTGAATAAAGCACTTTTTACTAAATGGAATTATTTTAATAATGCATTGCAAATTACATTACATAACCTTTTTTGATTGAAAAATTAACGATAAATATTGTCAGATAATTGGAGTTAATCAGTTTGAAATTTTAGATGTGGGTTTCGTCTTGACTGAGACTCATCAATAGAGCACATACTAAATCCTGAGAAAAATATTCTTAATCTAATTCATAGTTTCTTATCACTACTTCCAACTATGTGAAAACTAAGAAAATGTGAACAGTAATGTCCAGTTATAAATAAAAATAATATATTTGTAATATCCCAATGAGTAGAAAATTGGATTTTCTGACGTTTCGTGACTTAGTGTAAGTCACTTCTTCAGAGAATAAATAACTAAATTAAAATTAATCCAAGTTTAAATAGTACAACGGAACAATGCAAGAATAATATTGGATCAATTCAAAACAAGTCTAAACAAGTTGATGTCATGTCATTTCTGTCAAGGTGATTCATAAGTGATATGTATGTAAATTTGTGTGTATGTATATGTGTATTGTCTAAGTCACGAAACGTCAGAAAATCCAATTTTCTACTCATTGGGATATAACAAATATATTATTTTTATTTATAACAATGAACCCAATGCTCAATTTATTCGAAATTATCAAATCAAACCTTGGTAATGACACCTAGTAATGTCCAGTTGTTTAGCTAAGTAATCGCATTACAAACTTCATTGATAGAATTAGATCACCAGCATAGAATAAAAAAAAACATGCTATTGGTTACAGTACTCAGTGACCGATTAGTTTAAAAATAGCTATTGTATGTTCATTTTTGTTCTATCATACATCTTAATGATACTTAATAAAGAGTAACTTTAACATAGTAGATTGAATAAAGTATATTGAATAAAGCCATTAATAATAATAATAATAATAATAATAATAATAATAATAATAATAATAATAATAATAATAATAATAATAGTAATAATAATAATAACAATTGCTCGCAAAAGCAAACGATCATTGAACCATCAATTAGTCAGTCCGTCATCAACAATGTAAAACCGATCAGAGACATGAATCGGTTCATGATGCATCTCACTTAAAATCACTAAAGGTCAATTCAAATTATAAAGAGCACATTTGACCAGGATTTTCGTACCTTTCAACGAAGTTCATTTCAATAGCTTTATTACAATCTACCTCTATAACAGGTTATATTGTGCATCAGATTAGGCATTGACTGAGTACGCGTTACAACACATGTCTTAACCACCTCATTTGATAAATATTTTCAGTTCTACAAACTGACAATCAAATCTAAGTAGTATTGAATATATATTTTTCATTAAGAAATTTAACACTAATTTTCAACCCTACCATTCAGTTACTGATTTCTGAATGCCTACTCAATGTATTCACGGACTATCAATAGAAATTATTATCAATCCGAAACAGATGACAAGCTAATTCAAATCCGAAATACCGATTCATAAAAATTAATATAACTAATTTACAAAAAAATTATTACACATTACCATATTTCTCAAAGTGAATTACAAGAAGAAAGTAAGTACATATTATTGAAGAATTTCAGAAGACAATGAAATAGATTGTGAAAACCATTTAGTAAGTTTGAAAACAAAAATCTCTTCTAATGAGAACGGTTAACATTAATAATACTAAACTTATATGAAAACTTAAATTGTTCAGTTACATTCAATGATCATATTACAAACCTGTAGAACAATGAACAAGTAGTGGACCATCTTCTGGACGACTAGAAGTTTTAACACGATAGTAAAATTCTATAAAATTTAATCGATTAAATCTTGTTCCAGAAGTCGATGTATAACAGAATAAATCTTGTGAATTTTTCAATGAATTACTATTAGATAATAAATTAATTTTACGATCATTTTCAACTGTATTATCAACATTTGTAAAATATGATGGTATATTATTAATATGATCAGGTGTTATCCAACTATAAAATTGATAATGTATAACTTGTTGACTTATATTCGATGATAATTCAGTTACAATAAAGTATCTTACAGTAAAATGAGGATAATCAATTCGATTAATTATTTCTACCATGATATTACCAAAATATTGAATTGTAGACTTTGAATCCGGTTGATTAGTGTTAGATCGTGTTGGCATCTGTAATGAGAATTATATAGAAAAAAGAAAATAGAACTTATTCAGCAAATAATAACATGGAAAATAAGTTATAAGATGTGTAGAAAGAGGTAACATATCAACAATCTTAATTAATCTTTTAAGAACTAAAAAAATAATGAGACTATAATAACTCATTGATATGGCAGATGGAAATCTAGCTACACAATTCTGACCGAATTTATTTCAGATTGTTTTATACAGCTTTTTTCGTCGCTGTGGTCTAGTGGTTAGGACATTGCGTTGTGGCCGCACTAACCCAGGTTTGTATCCTGGCAGCGACATCCGATTTATTACTCCCAAATGTCCTGGTATGGCCGAGAGGGGGATAGGCCCGCTCTCCCTCTCGAAGTGCTCTCACACGGCCACGCGTATATAGCCTTTGCTAGAGAATTCCTACTCACTGCCTTCTCGTGTTGTTTACGAAAATGAGAGGACGAAAAGCGAATGTCCGGCGCTTTAACCAGATTCCAAATCAGTGGTGCACATGAGACCCAGTATCCTGCGGGAACAAATGGCGTATGAACCAATTTTTGGTCACCGGCTACCATAGGACTGCATCTCTTCACGATGCTCCACTGCCTTATGGGTTAGACTTTTAGGTCAAATGCTCGGGGTGTGGCCCCCTATGAAAACCACCTGCTTTGGTCTGGGCACCCGGACAGTATCATAGCCCTCACACAAAAGTGTGGCGCATATATATTTGGTGCCCTCTTTTACCAATATTTATGTGTTTAAATAAATAAATGAATATACAGCTTTTTGACCAATTCAAAGGTCATCTATAACATAAACAGACGTCATTTAGAAAGAAATAAATACATGCTTCGTTCCAATCGGATATTTATAACCAGATACCAAATATAATACTATATGAAATACAATCTACAACTCTACAGTCTCGCAATACTTTCAAACCATTGATACGAAAGTCAGTAGTGTAGAACAATATCAAATAGCTTAGCGAAAATAAATATTTTTACGTTCAACTTACGTTTTCAATGTCCTGATAGGAATATTCTATGCAACACAACTTTAGTTACTTATAATGTATAGGAATTGTGGAGATTGTTTAATTTTATAGTTTAAATCACAGAATGACCTTACTTGGACAAACATGGGAAAAGAGAGAGCACCAAATAGCTATATTGTCCTAGTGGGACTCGGCAGTAGTGTACATACACAACACTAGCGGGGACCAAACGTAGAACCTTTAGGGTGATGAAAACCTAATTTTCAACAACTTAGTCATTATTACATGGTTAACATTTACAACTCCACTCAGTTCGCGATACTGCTCAACCGATTCCCAATGCCAGTTGCAGCATAACTGCCTCCACTTAGTTATACAGGGTAATTTTCATTTAGTATAATCGATGAACTACTCTATTTCACTTCTAAATTGATTAACTGAACAATTTATGATTTCTTAATAAAAATCCATGTCAATAATTAATAATGACTACATAATTTAATTGGTGTTTTGTCTTGAATAGTTTGTATATCCTTCAATTTTTCTAGGAATAAGTAATAAATTCTTTTTGCTAATTTATTTTCACGTATTTACTTATTAGAGTGATTTTAGTATTTCTCTGTTACGGTATCATCTGGTGGTTACTAGTCTAAGTGAATCAATATTGTGTGCACATTGTTTTGTTGTTAGGTTGTTAGAGGTAGTTAGCAAGAAACTCTGAACCTATGTTTCGTGTTAGACGGCGCTAAACAGCAAGGTTTATCTCGAGTCACATCAGTGATTGATTCCGCTTAACACAAAATATCAAATAAACATGAAATTTGCCATTAATCAGTAATCAATAAGCCCAAACATCTTAGTTCAACAGGTTAGTCACAATTCGAACAGCTATCTCAATGGTAACTTTTCATATTATGATACACTCCAAATACCTAACGTCAAAATGGGGAACTATTTTGAAAGTAATTAGAATCAAAACAAATTACAAATATAAAACTAAAATAAAATTTAATAAAACTTCTTTTTCATTTACTTCAGGCCAATATTGACAACATTTAAGTGTTGAATCTTCAATGGAATTAGTAAGCATTACAATTTGTGCAATATTACATTGAAATATCATTAGCCAAAAATCTTGTATAGTAAGCATATCAAATGGACTTTGAGCAGCAATATAAGCACGTCGACGCATATAACCATCAATAAAACTGGCATTAATATAATCACTTTGAGAGGAATCATTTAACCGGTTCAATTTAACACGATTATGATCATAAGGTAGACTTGTATGACTATGATTTTTTGATAGATTCATTTTTAAATTACCAATAGATTGAGAAAATTTCACACCTAATGGGATACTATGGATGAGTGAAAAATAAATAGAAAAATTAAAATGAAGGTGTATTTTGGAAAAAAAACATCGTGAAAAATGAATAATATTTACAAAAAATCCTTATCAGGTTCTACACCTACTTATCCATAGAACTTTAATGTTTGGAAGAGATGGCCAAATTAAGATTGATAGTAAAATATCGGTTGAATATAGTATGAATGGATTTATTACTCAATACATCTTGGAAACTAACATAAAGCATTAGATAAGCAAGAAAAGAAACAAGACTTTTCATTATGTTTATATATTTTTCTACTTATGTCAATGATCTTAAAGAATAGATCAGTAGGTACCATCGGTTAATGTAATATAAAATTACTTGTGTTTAGATTTACTTTTTTTTCAAGAGTACTAATGTGAAACACGACAGTAGGTGGGAGGGATGAGTGTTTACTGAGTGAAGTTACAAAGTATTTTTATAATACATATATATAACCTTCAATCGTCCATTTGCATCCATCTACGATCTGAACTGTCTTCCAAGTGTTCTGCCAAACTCCATACTTTCGATAGACGAGAACTTACCACTCTACCCAATAATTGTTGCAATTTAAACACTTCAACAAATATCCTTTTGAGTAGCATCCACTACACTAGGTATATAAGTAATCATTTCACTAAGTAAATAATTTGATGAACAATAAGAATGTCTTCTGATTACTTACACTTTGTTTTCCTGCAATTACAAAATATTTTCCTTTTTTGCACTGCGAAATCAGCATAAAAAGTTAATGGAATTGATAGTTATCGTTTACTTACTTACCAACGCCTGTTACTCCTTGTGGAGGAGTATAAGCTGCCTACCAGGATAACTATCGTTTGCATGAACAATAAACCTAATACATACTACGCTTAAATATTTTTTTCATTTTAATAGTCCACATTGAACTCTTAACCAGAGTTGAACTGTCTGAATACAGATAATACACTTGTAGATGAAGTAATTAGAACGATCATATTAGGGTCACATTAGAAAAATAGACGCTTTCAACTGTTATATACTGAGTTGAAAGCTGTTCAACATTAAATTTTGATTTATGTTTCTTTGTGACTTGTCGAGCACTTCACACCATGTAAATGTCCATAAAAACTTATAAAAGTGCATTGACTTATAAAAAATGACAATAAACGTTTAAAATAACTTGGATTCATTTAAAAACTACCCTACTGATTAAATAAACACAGTATTATACTAAGTAACATACAATCCCAATATAAATGATCAGATCATCGATATACATATTCACATAAAAACTGAGTATCATCTTTTAATCACTAACACCAATAGGATATCAACTGGAAAAAATTTTTACTCAGTTTCGAGGTCAATTTTCACTACGAAGTGAAAGAGTAAATTTGTATAAAAAAATCACCTTGGTGAAAACATCATATAGAAAAATGTTATCCAGTATATACAGAATAAAAATTAAAAGCAAACAAACAATTCTAACATTTACAACAACGTATACCTCGAATATTCACGTAAAAATGTTTTCAATAATTCATTCAAAGACCATGTTCCAATCAATGTACTTGAAGGTCCATGTTGTGGATCAATGATCAAATATCGTGATTCACCTAACTCTCGTGGTACACTCCACCAAGCATAAGAATCAGGCAATAAATAAGATTTTTTGTCAAAAGATACATGTAAATCTTTTGAATAATTTCGGAATACATATTGACCAGACTGATAAAAAAGAATATTTCAAGAAAGGAAATAAAAGAGGAAGTAACAATGAGGAGAAATGTCATCACAATCATATCATTTCAATAAAACTATTAAAAATATGAACCCTGCTGCGTTATCACAATTTGTTCCGACGACAGTGCTTTCATAACATATGAAAACCACACGTTAAATAAATAATTAGTACATATTTCATCAGTTGTCCTTTACCATGCTTAATGATTCTTTCATTTCTGTTGTTATTACACTTCAACTGAATCTTATCACCTTCTGCTGCCAGGTATTCCACTTCTGGTTGGTTACATACTACTTATATCTGCAAAACAAGTAGCATATACCACACCCATGACTTATTCAGGGATCAAATCCAAGATCTACAGGTCTTGCAGCGAACCCCCAACCATTAGAATCACAGGATCGATATTAAATGATATAATTTTAATCAATTTACCATATTATTTACTCATACCTGTTACTCACAGAAAAAATATTTACCATATACTAAAACGATTGTTCACTGACATTGATAACAACTGTTTCACTATTGACACCAATGATAAATTAATATATCTATAAAAAAAACAGTCCTTCTGAGTCTAACAGTATGATCGATCTATATTTCGAAGTAAGATGAACAATTTTCAATTTCGTCTATTGTTAAGCTTCATCAAACCAGGTAAAAAAAGTACATTCTGACACTTGTTAAATCACTTCCCACTTTAAAAAATGAACTTATACAATTCACCACTTATGGAATTTGATCATCAACATGACACTGGTAAATAATATTCAGTGTTCAGTTAGTCTTGTTTGATGTCAGTAGAATTTTAAATAGCTGGTTGAAAACGTCTCTGGATGTGACAATCAGTAATCTGTAATTGAAGCGCCTCAAAAGTTTCCCCTCAGTGGGGAACTAATATAATTACATAATCGTTAACAATCATAGATTTTTATTATCTAAAATCAAAACTATATACAAAATGACCTTATACAATTAAAGAAAACATTAACTAACCTGACATTTTTTTCGGCAAATATAATAAATGATTAATCCAATCAAAGCTAAGAGAACAAGAGCTAATAGAATTCCTAAAACGACAGCAAGTGTATTATTAGAATCAGTTTGATTGTTTTTCATCGAAGTAGATGTTGGAATAATCGAACTCCCACTAATATTACTACTATTATTACCGGTTAAAAATACTACTGGAGGTGAACGTGTGATTTCGCTTGATCCGTCTACTTCACTTTGAATGATTGCATAAATTGTATAAGTACGATTTGGTTCCAATAATGGATTTGAATAACCAATTTTACCAATCGACAAATTTGAAGAATCAAATACTTGACCAGATCCTATGATAATAATCTCTGATGGATTACTAACATTGGAATAATAAACAATATTAGCATCATTTGATAAACCAAGTTGTGTTTGATTCACTAATATTTGTTTTTAAAGAAAAGAAGAGTAGAATAAAGTAAAATGAAGGCTTCATTCCATGAAAATGAAATTTAACTACAATAATTATTATTTGATTTAAGCTAAAATTATTCTTTCATTCATCTGCTTTTTCATTCACCCTATTTATTTAACTTACAGTTTTTTTATAACGACTACGTAACCCATCCTATCAATTACAAATTCCAGATAATTACCAACCACATTGCTCCATGTCTTATATATCTATTCCCAAGTGGCCTGAAACTTAAGTAAACTTGAAATCTTATCGGTCTCTGGACTGCACCCTCCGATGTTGTTGAAGTTCATCACAATTGATTGATCACTTGGTGGTGATCGATTTAATGTGTGTCAAGTGCTTCTTAGTGCAGATCGAATGCTATCGATCGAGTTGCAATGTGGCCACCAGTCTAGGTGACTCGACATTGCGTGCACTATGTTGAGATTAGATGGTGGTTGGAGGTGGTCAACAGGGAACCCTGGACCCGGGTTTCGTGCTAATTAGCACTCATCAGCAAGGTGTACCTGTAATCTTGAGGGAACTGGTGCTCCCTGACGGATTCGATCCCGTGCCACCCAGCTTCACAGTCAGAGGCGTTACCACTGAGCTATCCGAACCGCGACCGACCTCCTGTAGGACTGAGATGTTGAAGTTCATCTCCAACTGACCTTACACCTGATCATGCCGAGTTATTATTGATAATCTTTGTTATTCTTGTTATTTTTTCCCCTAATCAATGTCAACTGTTTCATATAAAACCATATATCAGTGTTACAATTTAATAAAAATATGTTTGTAAGCTGCTGATGAGAAATAATGAAATATAATGACCCAATTGTTGTGTTGGCTTTATTCAAACTTAGAAATATTCACGGTTAAAATATAATTAAATAAATGTGAAAATAATCAGCTGGATATCCTGTAGTGACCAGTTCCAAATAGAAAAAAATACGCGTGTCCTGGATTCCACTGTTAGCCACCATCCATCTCTGCTTATAATGCTTGTGACTTAAGGCGACATCAAGGCAATTCGCACAGGACTGATTAATTACGGTCCTGAACATCAATGGGGAGATTCAAACAAACAATACAAAATGAATAAGTAAATCATTCTGAAAATAATGTTTAAACACCCCATCCCCTTCATATTAAAACACAGATATACGAACGAAGAATATCCTCTTCCGGTTCTACAGTTTTGATATCCAAAGTAAAAATCTCAATAGTAGTCAGGTATAAGACAAAGTACATTGTTTAACATTATCGTACGTGAATTTAGAACTGTTTGTAATATAAAATAAAATTCTTAATGTTAAAATGACTAATATTCAATGTTAACTTGAATAAGCTTATAAGCTAAAGGAAATTGTGAAAATAATGATCAGAATAAATATAGATCAGATAGGATGGAAGTGATAATATTTCAATTACAGATTTGATCAAATGTTTAGTGGATGACTAGATTGGTATATAAAGTTATATGATTTCAATAAGAAATAATAAATTGGAGGTGAATGATAAGTGAATTCTCATTAAAAACTGATGTTGCATGAGGAATCATTAAAAATCACCATACAATGGACAACTGTTCTGTTGTTACTTGGATTTATCGACCGTTAAAAGTATACCGCTGACATGTGATTTTTGGTTATATGATGAACACGATACCTTTACACAGTACATTTGAGTTTTAGTGTTAAACTGCCCAAGTTTATTTCTTTATTTAAACACCTAAACATTAGTACAAGGAAGCGCCGAATAGATACGCGCTACATACATCATTCGATCTATGTGAGGGCTGGGATACTACCCGAGTGCTCAAACCGAAGCAGGTGGTTTTCTTAGGGGATCACACCACAAACCTTTGACCTAAAGGTCTAATCCACAAGGCAGTGGAGCAACATCAGGAGATGCAGTCCCATGGTAGTTGGTGACCAATAATTGGTTCATACGCCATTTGTTCCTTCAGGATACTGGAGCCCATGTACACCAGTGGTTTAGAATCCCATAGATGGACTCTCTGTGTCCACCAACCCGGTTAAAGAGTCGGATATTCGTATTCGTCCTCTCAATTTCGTAAACAACATCCACATCACGAGAAGGCAGTGAGTAGGACTTCCCTGGCAGTGGTTGTATGCACGTGGCCACTTAAGAGCATTTCGAGAGTGGACTTTCCCCACCCTCGGCCGTACCAGGGCATTTGGGGGATACCTAAGTTTAAACAAAATTAATTTTAGGTATCTTTTTTATTTTCTTCTAGCATTTATAGTAAATGGTACATGTATATTGGCCATTATTCAGTGGCCAATCGAAGGAAGTATATCAGTCCTACGGGAAGTCAGTAGCGCACAGAATGGCTCAGTCGTAATATCCTGAAATGTAAAGTTGGAGCATCAGTACCCTCAAGATTGCAGAAACACCTTGCTTACAACTTTCAACTAGTACGAAACTTATGTCTAAGGTATCTTGTTGACTACCTTCAACCACCTAACACCAAAACAGTCAGTACATTTACTTGATGCTTTTTCTGTGAATTTCGGATATTTTGCTTAGCAGATTACACTTGAGTTATGAAAATCTAATTCAAAGATTAACATTCAAAATACTTCTGAACTCATATAACTTTCTATCAGCACATCGCATATAAAGAAGATAGAAAGTAGGTTACATAAAACACTACATTTACACTGTCCAATGTTCAATTTTATCAAACGAATTATACTTCATCCAAACTTAATAGTAATTCCCAATATCTACATTAGCAGTTATCATTAATTACCTTTTAAAGTTACATTGATTAGCTGTCTATCACTAAAGAATAATTAATTCCCGCCTACTTTATAAACCGTTCCTAATTTGGTCAGTTTATTATTACCATCAATTCATTAGATGAATTCAGCACTTGATTCATTCAACCTTTTTTTATCCACTTCTAAAAACAGAACCAGTAATAAATCTTCTATAACAATTTATAAATATAAAACTAACATTCTATTGTGATTGAAAAAAAACGTCAAAGACACTAGTCCTCTATTGGTAAAATACAAATTGTCAGTATAGGGATTTAAGGAGATTGTAATATTTTAACAGTTAAATTCAGGAGTCAATTTAGGCTAGACCACCATTGAAAACTTGGAAGCTCTGAACGACTGTTTCGTCTTTATATGGGACTCCTCAGTAGTGCACAAACACGCAAAATCGAGTGTTCTGAGTTCGAGTTTCTAGTGCAGGATCGTGGATGTGCACTTCTGGGGAGTCTCACACTAGGGAGAAACAGCTGTTCAGTGCTTCCAGGTTTTCACTGGTAGTCTAGTTTAGATCGACTCGTAAATTCAACTGTGAAACAACAAAATCACTAATATTCTAGGCGAACAAGAAAATTCAGCAGAAATAGAAATTTAGTGAAGATATAAGATAAACTAGTTATGAATAAACCATGTGAAATGAAAAATAAAGAAAGTGGGGTACATTTATTGATTTATAACGACTATTGATTAGTACCAGTTAGAATGTACCATACTAGAAGATTTATACTATGTGATGAAGGAGCGATCTATCTTGATTTGAAATAATCATAACGCGAAATACATTCGCAAGAAATATTGAACAAATACACACGAAATAAAACTCACAAACTGAACGTCGTTTACGATTAGTATTTGAACTTTTCTCAACAACAATATAGAAACCATTCAATGGACCACCTTCATAACCACTGAAGTTTGGAAATTTTACATTCACTAATAATGAACCATTGAATGCTGGAACAATTGGATTAAAGGTAAAATTTCTTGAATTTTGAAATGGAGCAGGACTTGTCCATACATTCAAAAACGAAGATCCAATTGATGTATCTGAAAGAATGGATTATATTGCAAAAATTTTTAATTGAATAGTAGTAACCACAAATTAAAAGTGAATTATAACTTATTTCCATAGATTAAAATTTAACTGAAACTTAGTTAATCTATAACATTTTATAGTTAAGCTACATCCATTCTAATAACTTTGTGATATGAATAAACTGACTTGGGAAACCATACTACCAGGATACGGAATTCTCTAAAGTAACATATACTTTCCATATAAGATAAGTGTATGTAGAACGAAATAATTTGAGAACTCTACCTTAAACTTATTAGCCAAGATTTTCATATCCTTGGTAATGAGAGATTGTGACAGAATACACAGTACTCTACTCCGTCAAAGATAAAAATCTCACCAAGTACATTTTGAACCCATTGACGTCACTTAGATGACTTTTGTTTAAAATCAATAACATCAAGTGAGTCTCAGGAATACATAAATATTAGGTTGATTATGTGAAAGTCCTAGTGAAATGCAACTCTTTAAAATGAAGTCATTACAAGTTTCTTTTGATACACCAGAACTACAATAATTTTCTGTATTACTTGCATATATTGAAGCAGGTGATCTTATGGGCGCAGGAGACATTGACGAACACACAGAAGGTGGTGGTGTTGGTTGTTTCAAATTAGCAGGAGAATTTACACTTACAGAACCTGTGTTCAATGAATTCATATTTCCAGGAAGCCAAATAGGTGGAGGTGGTGGTAATGATGTCTGGTGACGGGATGGTGGTCTGGAATTCACAGGTGAAACCATGTAGGAAGAACCTGGTGATGGTGTTGTTAATCCAATCGTTTGCTGATGTTGTTGAGGTAGAACGTTACCAGATGTGTTTAGCTCGGTATTAGGGAACGTCAAACCCTGATTTGAAAGAGGCTTGTTTACTGCCTGATGGTGAGCACCAACGGAATCACCACTACTATTACTACTCGAAGTCATATGCGACGACAGAATACGGTCCTGGACATAACTGTTGTTTGGAATTTCAGGAGTTAACGATCTATGCAGCTCTTTTGTCTGTTGTGGCGAGTTCGTATTCATTTGTTGTTCCGACTGAATATGATGAGGTGTACGATTTTGCGGACGCGTATAGGTTGTAGGAGATTCTATAAGATAAGATAACTCAGAACCAGATTGTAAGGGTATTGTTTGATTGACCAATGTACTAGGTTGGCAGTACGGCTGTGTAGGTGGCATTGTGTTAGAGATCCCTACTGAGCCCATAGTTGTAGGTATATTCGTTTGATTTGAACGCAGTGTAGTTCGATTGTTACGAGCTTGTATCACCCAAGTTCCACGTTCTTCACTAGAAAGTCTACGCCAAAGCTTGCTAATTTCTTTAGCACGAACAGTGAATTCAGGATACTGGCCACGCAGTGTATGATGTGATATATTTGCATGCAACACTGGAGCAATTGTTGACTGACCACCTAAACGTTCATCTTCTTCCCATTTATGGTAATTAATACGTCTACTAGCTGAATTGGAAACGTTCGAATTTGAATTGGGCATACACAATTGTGTATTGTTTGATGCTGTACAAGGTAAAATATTTTGTTGACTTGGTCGATTCAAAACAACATGATGGGTATTCCCTTCCATATTCGGTGATCTCATAGGATTGGGACTAATTACATTATTAGGATTTTGAAGTTCAGTGGAACATCTTAAAATCACCTCCTCAGAACCACTGTTAAAACGAAGAACTCCAGGAGACAGAGAGTTAGGATGACCTGTAAACTGACGAGAATTAGGTGAAGTGATATGATCAGTTTGATAAACATGAACAGGTTGGTTGTGCAAACCAACCTGACCATGTACAATCATTCGCTGTGTTGATGGAGTTCGTTGAGGTCCATTTGAGCCATGCATAGGATGAGATACACACGGACGTTGTATATATTCAATTTGAGTGCTCTGTTGACAACAAACTGGAATAAGATGCTGAGTATCCATAGGTACATTTGACTGTGGAGATGACATAAGTAACTGTGCTGAATTCGAACCTTGAGGAACTAGACATTGTCCAGTTGCAGAAAGCATAATAGCTCCTTGATTAGATGAAATTAAACGAGAATGAGATTGCTGTTGTTGTTGTTGTGGCCACATACCAGGTCTTATTACTTGAGAAGGATATGGTGGTGGTGGTGGAGGGGTCATTGGGTTAGGAGATTTGGGTTGAAGAGGTTGTGAAATAAATTTTCCATGACTACTAACCACTGAAAGATGTTGTTGTGGTGATTGTGGAACTGGACTTTGCAAAACAATAGAAGAACTGGACTGACGTTGAAGTTGTTGATGTTGCTTTTGAGGTTGGGTTAAAACACGTCCAGGAACTGGAACAACATGAGCATAAAAGTATAAAGGTTGTGAACTCCTTATCTGTACTCGACCACTCTGAGGATCTATATTCTTAATATCTTTTATAGTAAAATAACATAAACAATTGGCAATCACTGACAAATGATACTCCTACACCTATGAACATTAACACCGTTGGATAACGGCTCAGTGGTCTAGTGGTTAAGCGCCTGGCGCTAAACTGATAGACCCTGGGTTCCAATCTCGTGAGGCGGAACCGTGGATGCGCACTGCTGAGGAGTCCCACAATAGGACGAAACGACCGTCCAGTGCTTCCTGGTTTCCCATGGTTATCTAGCTTCGATTGACTCATGATCTCCACTACAAAAATTAATATAACTTAATCATTGAACATTGCTTCAAAGAACGAAGAGAAAGAAATTCGTCACTACAAGATATGAAGTTTAAGTCATTTGTGTTTTACTTAATAAATTTTATTCACGACAAAACAGTTAGATAAGAAAGATTTTGATACTAAAATCATAGAAAAAATAATCTATTCGCTGACAAATTTATAATCCAATATCATATTCAAATAAGTCTACAAGATCAAACTCTAAGAATTTTATTCTTAACATTCTTAATTTTCAAAGAGTTGTACAGTTAGAAATTGTTTCAATTGAAACCTATTCATAGATCTTATGTATATTTAGAAAGATATTTACACACGTATTATACCTTATAAACTATCTGTTATATCCTAATGAAGATTAAATTACGAGTAACTTCTGAGATCTATTAATGGACTAATATTATCTATATATACTTTTATTGTATAACTATTCGGTAACCTGGTTGTGTATATCTATATTCCCTTTATTATAAGCTTCATTTTGATTTATAGATCATTATTATACGATTTACTGTTCCTAAATTATGTTCAGTTTATTATCTACCGTCTCCCATGTTCACAGCCACTTTTTAGACTTGATCTCACACAAATGTTATTTCCTATTTTGTGGTGTGATGCGGTCAATCATAGCATCCGTATAAAAAACTGTATTGTAAAGAAATTCATTATTAAGAGAAATAGGATGATACTGATACTGATGACCTCTTAAAGCACATAAAAATACCTAGAAAGAATTTCTGTAAATTACTACTCAACATTTCGTATTTGCTTTGATCTTATAAAATACACATATTCTTATCAGCATGCGAATTTGTGGAGATTGTACTATTTTCCCAGTTGGAATCATGAGTCAATCTAAACTAGACTGAAATTTGACATTAACACCATTGGTTGTAGGCTCAATGATCTAAAGGTTAATTGTTCATGCGCAGGATCATAAATGCGCACTACTGAGTCCCATACTAGGATGAAATGGTTTCTAATGCTTCCAGGTTTTCAATGGTGATCGATTCATGATGACATCAACTGTGAAAACATACATTCATGTTAATTGTTGTCTAACATCAATCAAATAAGGTTTCTTGAAATTAAACAATATAAACAATAATTATCCTGTCTTGTTATTCTCGACAATATAAATGCTGCCTGAAAATGATGGTCGAGATTGTATATTACGATAACCCGATTGAACTATATTGGATTAAAAATATTTTCTGTTAAGTTCTGCCATAACAAAGTATTTCGGCTGAAGAGCTATATGACTAAAAGCATCATACTCATGGTTCGATGATGAATTTGTACTACCGGCTGCACTGAAGTGTGACGGTAATAAAGAGTTCCTTCCAAATATCATGCATCAGTAGCGAAGCTACCTCCTCATAACGAAGGGGGTAATTACAAAAAGATCAGCTAAAAAAATAGCAATCCTTACCTTGTATTACGGATCTTTTTCGCCGCTGATAGGGCCTTATATAATTACAAAGCTAACGAGTCTAAAGCAACTAACAAAAAATCCATGTGCGACCGGCCTCAGGAAGTTGTCCATTGGATACTTAAGTGATGTTCCCAGGTAGACATGATCACTCTTAACATAGTTCACGTTTCAGTCTCATTCAGAAGAACTATCTTTCCATGATATGTACAACCAAGGAGTGGCAAATGCTCTCATAATTCCAACATTATTCGAGATTAGATCGCTGTTGTAACAAAGTGACCATCCGACGTCCGTATAAGTGTTTTTGTCAGTGAATTCTCTACTATTACTCCATGAAATAATAATGCTGTTGGATAGGGGTTATCAGGGTTTTTGTTTCGTCCTGAACTCATTAGCCGAGCGTATCTGCTACTTAAAAGACGACTAGAACCCACATTATTATTAGACCAACTGAGAATTTTTTATAACTCCTGTAGGAATCTCTAAGATACACCGCACATAAAAATTGTACAGTGATATCTAGACAGTCATCTAAATAGCTCTATTGTGAACCTAGCAGATAAAATTATGTAAGCATTAAGGCTTGTTCAATATGAGGTTGTGCATTACATAATTCCATCTGCTACTCTCGAGGAACATGGGCCACCAACCAGGAGTCTCCAACCTGCAATGTCCTGGGTTCTCCTTTCCAGTTTTGTTAAGTGCTGTTGATTCCTTTGACATCTGCTTCTGATTTCCGGAACAAAGTGTTCTTTAGTCCGTCTCTTTTCCCTTAGCCTTGAGGATTCCGAGTTACGGCTTGCCTTGTGATACAGTTTGATGATTGCCGTAATGTATGTCCTATCCACTTATAACATCTTTTCCTGATTTCCTCCCCCCTCAGATGGAAGCTGGTCTGTCCTCTGCTACAGTAGCTTTTTGCTGATGGTGTCCGGCCAACGGACATTCTGTATCTTGCGTAAACAACTGTTTACAAATGCCCTTAATTGTCTGATGATGATTGTAGTAGTTTTCCACGTTTCATCTCCGTACAGTAGGAGTATCTTGACGTTCGTATTGAAGATTCTGAATTCGACATTGACTGAAAGTTGTTTTGAGTTCCATATGTTCTTCAACTGCAGGGATGCCGCCCTTGCATTAAAAATCCTTGCCTTTACATCTACATCAGATTCTCTTTGTTCATCGATGATGCTGCTCTGGTACGTGTAAGTTGTAGTGTCAGTTGCTATATTAAGCCCACATAGCTTATTGTGGCTTCCGGATAAGCCAATTAATTAATTCTTCTTAAATCACGTTTTGACCTTGCCAATTATTCACCTATCAACCTTGAGTGTTTTTGGATGAGCGTGTGTGCACTTCTTATTCTACTCATCACGTCTGTAAAGTATTTTTGTGAGACTATAAATATCGATTAATGCTTGATCATATGGAGTTGGCTCATACGCCTTCTCCACTGCGATTGTGATTGGGTTGGTGTTCTCTGTGTCATATTTCAGGATGCTGCTTTCACCCTTGTGTATGTTGAGGCCTACTGATGCAGAGGCTGATGCTACACCAACTGTCTTCATCTGCATTTGTTCGTGTGTATGGGATAGAAAAGCCAGGTCATCTGAGAAGTCCAAATAGTTTAGTTGCACCAAAGCTGTCCACTGTATTCTATGCTTCCCCTCAGATGTCAAGGTTTTCATAATCCAGTCAACCACCGGAAGAAAGAGAAAGGGAGAGAGTAGGCAGTCTTGTCTGACTCTGGTCCTCACTTGGAATGCGTCTGTTGGTTGTACTACACCACTCTGCACTGTAGTCCATCGTATGAATTCCGGATGATATTGACGATCTTATCTGGTATATTATATTGTCGAAAAAGATTCCATAATGTCGTCCTATCCACACTGTCAAATACTTTCTCATAATCAAGGAATTTGATGTATAGTGACGGGTTCCATTTAATTGATTGTTCAACGATTATCCATAGTGTCGCAATTTAGTCTATGCACGACCTATCCTTACGGAATCCAGATGGTTGATCTTAAACCTTAATGTATACTGAATCTTTCATCCGGTTCAAAAACACTATGTTGAAAACCATTTCCGATTTTGACAGTAGTGTGATTCCTATGTAGTTCTTACATTTGCTCAGATCTCCTTACTTCGGCATCTTGATGAGGTATACTTCTTTCCAGTCCGTCGGTACTTGTTGCTCCTCTCAAATCTCCCTGAACGTGGAGCACGTTTGCAGCTACTTCTTTGTTTGACTTCATTGCTTTGGCTGGTATATTGTCAGGTCCCGCTTGTCTGATGACTGGTCATCCTGATCTCTTAGTGAAGCGACATCTATAGGAAGGTCTGTGTGTGCTACTTTGATATTCAGTGGAGCTGGTCTATTCGAGAGTATCCTACCCATCTGTTCCTCCATCCTTGAATTTCATTGATTGTCTTACTTTCTCACTGACCGGTCTCTCTGGTTTCCTTTATTTCCCTGCTGGTTTCTTAGTTATTTCATATAGTTATCTCATGTTTCCTTCTCTTGCAGCTCTATCCGCTGTCGTTGCTAGCTCTTCCACGTATTTGTGCTTGTCGCTTCTAATGCTCCTCTTCACCTGCTTGTTTGGTTCAGTGTATTCACCTTGTGCCTTGACTTTCCCTAGTATTCTTTGCTGCCTTCTTTTCCCTCCGTTATTGAATCTTGTTCAGGGTCTCGATAAAGATCCATTCCTTATGATGATGCTTCTTGCGGCCCAGATTCTCTTAACACGTTGAAGTTAGTTAATGATCCCTCTCCAGTTGTTTTCCGTAGTAATTTTCTCTTCTTTGAGTAGATCTTGTAAGGCTTGGAACCTGTTGTTGAGAGTTATCTTGAACTGGTTGAGTTTGTTAATGTTTCGAAGGAATGTTGTATTGAACCTATATAATGCTGTTTCCCCGGTTGTCCATTGCTTCCTTAGTTTCAGTTTCATCTTAGCCACAATCAGATGCTGATCTGAAGCTATGTCAGCTCTTCTCTTTGTCCTCATATCTTATGTGGATCTTCTAAACTTTTCATTGATGCAAATAGTGAAATTGGTTCACTAAGCAGTAAAAGAGATCCATGAAAATCAACTTATGATTCACCAAAAATAACTAAACTCCAAAGCTGAAATAAATAAAAATTCAACATACACGTTCTAAGATGAATATTAACAATTTTAATATCACTTACTGTTAGTTCCAATCGCATCTACAATAATCCGAAATCGAGAACTAGCAGGTAAATTAAAAATTTTATATAGATGAACACCACTACTACCATCTAACAAATTAAAAATTCTTTTTGAAAATACTGGAGTAAACGGAAGTAGTGTTTCAATCATTTCTACAGAGATCTATAGTGAATTAAAAGATAAAATATGCCAAAATATCATTAGTAAATAGTATGAAATAAAAAACTGTATACACCCAACATTATGGATAATAGACACTGAGTAAACCTATGAATTTTAAAATGAATTAGCATCATTCAGTGTGCCATGGCAAAGAGCTATCAGAAGCGATGAGATTTAAACTTGCCAATCAATAATTATTTAAGGCGACTCACTTAATTTTATGACATATCTATACAAATAAATAAAAATTTAGAAAATGGACAAACATCCGATGACAATGTAACCATGTTTACAACGCACGCAAAATTGTGATATACATTTTTAGCTACTTAAATATTTAGGAGTAGCCTCAATAATAAAGGGAGCAAATGGGTGACGTGAACTCTACTACTACAACTATCGATGTTGGAACACTCTAATATCTAGATACTTGCAAAGAACTCAGTCAGCTACTTAACGAGAAGGTTGCTGAACAGAAAGAGGTTGTTGTCTGAGCAAAGTTACAGCAGACAGATACTGTTATCTGACCCGTGACCAACAAGTCACCATTGGTTACTGCCTAGGTGCCTGGCATGTGCGCCCAACTCCCTAAAATATCTGTAGAACACTTTTTCTGTAGAAGAAAACTTAACTGATGGTAAAACTCAACCTTGGTTGCATCCAAGCTGCAATCTGTCGTAACGTATACGGAAATGACGAAAAGACATCGTTTGTCATACCGATTTCTTACTACTTTGCTGGAACCTTCTAATCTAACAGCATATAATCAACTGTTAATGGGGATTCAGTCGATTTGTGCTGTCTCAGCCTTAGGGTTTAGTGAGACACCAGCGACAGCTAAACTGGACGATGTCACAGTGCTCACGGATAAAAACATGTGAAGGAAGTTTTTCGATGCAGCAGATGGAGAGTAAGCTTGGAGATAGTTGGTAGGATACCCTAAACCGACGTTTCGTGATATTTGATATTCACTAGCAAGGCGTACTCATAATATTCAAATGTTTCAAACTCAAATAACGTATTTTTACAGATTAAGATGCTAACACTAAGCTATTCGACCCAGCCTTGACCTCCAATATAGTTAAAACGTTTCAATGTATAACAACACAGTCATCATTCATTTCCATCAACCGGAAACAGCCTTTACTCTCAACACAAATAACAGTCATTCGTTTAACTTGTTAGTTATTCTGGAAGCTAGTTATTACTGACTAAGCACTAAATTATCAATATTTAATTATAACATGGGTGTCATGAAAATAGAGGGTTACCATTACAACAGATGTAATCAGTTAATTCAGTGTAAAGTCAAGTCGGAGACGGAGACAAAAAACAACCAACCAAACTCATTTGTTCAGTAGTTATATCGAACATCTTTGATATAACAACGTCGTCCTATGAATTATCAAATAAATAATCTCGAAGTAAATGTTCATTACTTTTTTAAAACTATCTTTTCTGTAATAGTTTATGTTACCGAATCTATTATTCGGAAAGAAAATGCTTTAACATTTTTCAGTTTAATTTTCTATTCATTTCAGTCAAATTAATATAGAATGCTTGTTACAACCTTTTTACAAATACATAAATGCATATAGCAACTATCCTACAACCAATTTCGATTATGGTTAAGACCTTTTATTAACTTACTTAACAGACAATGTTAATTGAACAGTAACAATTTGCATATTTCTTTATACCGTTATGATCACTAGATTATATGACAGGCTCTAGCTAAAAATGTTGATTGCTTAAATATCACTCGATGATTAATCCTCTTCCCGATGTATATATGTACTCAAATCTTATTATTAGTTCTTGCTTTGCCTTGCCCTTATGCGATTTGACAATAAATTTGCCTATGTAATTGCTTGAATATACCTATCCGTCTCTCCGCTTCAAATACTCTCGATGTGCTTATAGCTTTGTGATCTACGCTATCCGCTAATAAACTAGTTGTCATTTCTCATTGCCTTCTGATTTTAATCACCGTTGAGATTTATATTATAACGGTGATCGATTAACGAAGCAAAGCTACTACATGTACACACGCAAAAATACTCGTATTAAGTAAATTACGCCGAAGTGAATAGAAGGAAATCCTATCTATATTAGCAGCCAGTCACAACGGCAAAATAATACAAGCATCAATCAGCTCCTATACTGTGTAATAATCATTAAAGAAAATGTACTTTGATTACATATTTAAACGAAATCTATGGGATTATGTAATCACTTAATTGCTTAACAAACATTACAGAATAAATAATATACAGTATAGAGAAATAATCATTGTGATTGTAAGAGAAAATTGGATACAATCATATGAATTATTATCAGGAATAGTCCTATATGTCGTAACAGTGTCATAGACACTTACACACACCACAGATGCAGTCAAAATCAATTTGGGAAAATTCAGGTTCACTTTTTACTGAGTGGCTAGCTTACTTAACGTTTCCATAGTGTGTAGTTAGTAAAAAAAGGTAACCAAAAAAGGGTGAACAATTTTTATAAGGTAGTAATATCATGTTTGATAGTGATTCTTGATATTAAATTGTCAGCGACGGACGAAACTCTGAAAACCAAGAAGTACTAGATAGCTGATTTGCCTTAGGTCGAACTAACTCAATAGTACCATCTAGGTTCTGTGGGGAACACTATACCAATAAGTTAGTACCTACTGCTTCAAACTCCGCAACTTCAGTCAATTAGCAATATCCCACAATACTCATTATTCATTAATGAAATTGTTGGGCAAATGTAACTCACTTGCCGATCTGGTTTACTCCACAGATTACAACCCTCCACTAGGAGCTCCAAGAAATCATTTTGAATATGGTCGTTAGATAAACATTAGATTATGTTTAAAATATATGGTATTATGCAATCCTATCTGAAGACAATTTTTTATCACGATGCATATAAATCAAATAGCTATTTCAAACTAGGTTGTAACTGGACAGGTGTTATACCCTCACCTAAATGAAATACTTTAAATAAGGCAAATATATATATATATATATATATATATATATATATATATATATATATATATATATATATATATATCCGTGCATTAGAGGCCATATGCCTAGCATGAATCATTACAGGACAACGCAGAATTATAAAATCTATTATGTAACGTGTAGTTGGCTATCGACCACGTCGCATCAGTTTCATTATTATTTCACATTATCTATAAAATCAAATCTAATCAGTTGAAAGGTGTAACACATAAATCGACTTCATATTTTAGAATTATTAGCTATAGATAATCTACTATAACCAAATCTATGCATCCAGAAACAACCTATATAATATCCGTACAGGATGCTCATTCGTCAATAAAGACTGAGTAAAAATCAGTCCTAAATATCAACAAAAGAATAATTCAAAATCCTACAACAATGGTACGCACATCACTCCACTTGGACAAGTGAGTAGCTGATTAAACTCGGTAGTTTAAAGGATAACAGGTTAATGTTTTTGGCGGAGGGTACTGGTGTAGTGTCGGTTATTATGTTAAGCCCATATACCTTATTCTAGCTTTCGGACAGCCCATTCTATTCATTCTGCTTGAGTCACATCCTAACTTTTTTTTGTTATCACCTATCCTCGTATATAATCATCGACCTAAATCGCGTTAGTCATTACTAGAATTGAATAACTTAAATAACAAGAATGGACTTAAGAATACATCTATTTTGCATATAAAGCGAATGGAGTAGAGAGAAGAGAAACGAAGCAGAGTGGAGATGGCTGGTAAGCCAACCCCCATTTAACCAAGCGTTAATCAATACTTATAGTTACACTAAAGTAAGTTACATACATGTGATGAGCAGTGGGATAAGAAATGTACACACACCTACGCGCTCACGTAAAACCAGTCGAGATTGATAAGCGAATAATTAACAAGGCCAGAATGTGACTCAAGTAGAATGAATAGAATGGGCTGTCCGAAAGCTAGAATGATATATGGGCTTAACATAATAACCGACACTACACTAGTTCACCACCAACGTTTTCCAGACTATAGAAGTTTGAATTTGATGGGCTTCATAATGGACTAAACGTGAGCACTCGATTTTAGTGTTGGCCACAATCCATCTGTTCTATGGAAGTTTTTACAGTCGTTTGATATTCTTCTATTTAGTTACTGTTTAAAACACAAAATGATCTGTAATCATTTCCTAATGATGCATTATATTCGGGCATATTTCACCAAAATTAGCTACTTCCATTCCTTTCTATTATCATTATTAACCTTAAATTAAATGTTATTCACATTTCATCCACTTGAGAGAAAAATATTCACGCCATAAACATTCACCAAATACTTATATCTTTGACCTTAAGTCTCCCATATTTTTTCAAATGTCGGATGACTTCATTGATAAATCAGTTGTATCCACTAATATGAACTGAACTCAACGAATTCTACTCAATATACACATAAACACACATATGAACATGTGAACATAGCAACCATTTCATATGAATACGATTGTATAGTCTATTGAAATTGCAATCATTGAAAACAAAGATTATTTTTGATGAGATATTCGTTTTATGAGATTTGTGAACTTTGCATTGCATCCACTAGTTACGATCTAATGACAGAAAAATATGAATCATTCCATCTACAAGTTGTCAGCTATGACTTGAATGCCTCTGATGATAACAACGCCTGGTTCAGTAAGTTCACATCTTTGAGAAAGGATTCATTACATTTGGATTGTAGTTGTTTTATTGATTAAAAAAACCTTGGTTTGAAACATTCTGACGATCCCTTGCAATTAATCACAACAAACTGAAACACAGTGAGTTAAGTGAGATCGAAAACTGTTTAACAGTCAGATTTCGATGTTCAATCCCCTGATGCTCGTGATAAAATACTCTCCAAAAACTCAGGTTTTCACTATCTCGATCAATCATCCAATTAAATCCAAAGCTTTTTTTAAAGCAAATCAACAAATATTTTTAAAAGATACGAAACTTTTTAACTAAGTAGCTAATTCAACCAATGCAGACATTCATTAAATTTGTAGGGCCAGTGGAATGTCACTGAGCCCTAGACAAATCATCAGGCAGTTGGGTCAATGAATATTGAGCAGATTATCGATCCTTGTCAAGATCAAAGACAACCAACGCGCATCAGTTAATCGTACGCCATGAACTGGCCCATGTGATGATGATCACACATTCCCTCGTACCTACTGTAACTAATATATATTTCTGTAATAACGTCCTTTTGTGCTATACTATCTTTAAACCAGAAATAATACCTTGATATGACGAAGAAATAAACCACGTTATGTGCTGACCGTAAGGTGTAACTTCGAAGTTAGCTATTGGTCATACAATTCCCGTCTAATTCAAGTAGCCCCCTTCCCCCCAATCATTCGACAAAAATCATCAACGCTAATGATCTACAAGCTTAATAAATCTCTAAACATGATATAATCAATCAATATTGATTCACAAATCCATAATTTTTTTCAGCCTATTTTTATACCATCCGTTTGTTTGTTTGTTTTAAATACATGCGCATTATCAATGCCTTATGTTTTTATTATAGAATTGCATTTCATATACAATGAATTAAAATATGCCAATTCTCATCCTCAACGAAATAATATGCGATATATATATGCAAAGTAAGTGGATAAATAAAACAAGTCAGCAAACAATAAACCAGACGTTTTGTTTCCAATACATATTTATAAACAAAAAGAAAACTATAGAAAGTTCATTCATATTATTCATTTAAACACTAACACTCGGATTCAATCATTGAATGAAAGAGAAGATGAGATTTAATGCAATCGAATGTTTAAATATAGATTCCACCCATTTATATGTATGCAAGATGAATTGTATATATATATATATATATATATATATATATATATATATATATATATATATATATATATATATATATATATATATATATATATATATATTCGAAGGTTACATTCAAGGTATGACTCACTAAAATAAGTCCCTTGATATCATCACATTATTCATTAAGACTTGATAAATTATAGTTTAATATTCCTCATAATGTCGTAAAAAATTAAAAAATAATAGTGTGCAACTACTTCAGAGTAAAACAGAACAAAAGTATTATACAATCCAAGGTCAAATAACAGTTGGTTTTATTCTATTTTACAAATAATGAGACTAAAATAGACTGTAATTAACTGTTCAGTGTAATTATCACTAATGACAACAAAATCACTATGGTAATATTGATATAAATGATTAAAATGCAATTACTAAATGGTAGACGAGGGAAAACTGTAAATTATTGTAGCTTAGACCAGGTTCATCATTCGAATATTAATTGGTGTTTTAATTAAATTTAACTAGGGGTATAATTGATCATTAAGACAGTAGCCATGACACAATCTATACAATTAAAATAATAGATAGCTTACAAAACAGATCAGCTTAAAAATTTTGCTATTACCAACTTCCCTAGGTGAGTTTTACTCTTACAAAATAAACAGATAAACAACAGGGGGTAGCCAAAATAACCTCTTTATATATAACACTGTTAATCGCTTCTAATTTAATTATTTGAAAATATCACACTTGTCAGGAAATGCGAAGGTTATAGGTTCGAACCCCAGAAAGAGTGATGAAAGTGTGCTTCATCATCTTAGGTAACCCCCTTGATGATGTAAACTAGTGATAACACAGAAAAATTACTTCCAATATGTATTAACAACTTAATAAATTATTCATTGTGCAAGTATACTATTTATCCAGCCAAAGTCATCGCCGGTATATCTTTGTTAGCCCACGAGTTTTAAAGCTTTTTTTTTACTTTTAACAATAAGACATTCTATGCAGTATTTTTCTTCCTCCTACACATAGATAGTTTAACCACGCGGTTAAAATTGGCCGAAATCACTATCATTGGACCATGTTGTTTTCTTATATAATCTATACAATGCTTTATTCATATTAATCAACGCTTATGAACGAGAAACACTTGAAATATTTATCATGATCATAATTTAAGTAATATATCTACGTTTCATAAAAATACTACAAAAACTTTTATTTAAAAAAAGCAAAACAAAACGTACAGTAAACATTGATGCTATTTGATTGAAATTCCACTGAATCATAATTTCTGAATATGAGCGATTGACTAATTGAACATTGAACTGAGTTAATGTATTAAATGTTATAATCTCTGAGCTCGCCGAACCGTAGGTGAATACACTTTGAACCTAAGTGTTACATGTGTTGAGTTTTTTTATTTTAAAAAAATGTGAAAGCAATTTCAGAGAATTAGGTCAATCACAAAACAATATTATACATCATGATATAAAAAAGGAAAGTTGAACTAGTCAAAAATGACTAACTATTACTAATGAAACAATATAGAGGTGCGGCTTGATTACTTAAGGTTACATACATTAGTCACACATAAGTTACATACTTAAGTCTGATGATTAAGTGTGTCACAACGCCAACCCCCCCCCTTGATACAAAAATGTGTGTTTATTAAATCTTTGTTCTTGCTCTTTTGAAAATGATAAAGGGAACTATGTGTATGAAATGTTTTATTATAAATTTGCACTAAAAAATATTGCAGATTTGTGCATAACTCGAAGTTTGTTTAAATTTAAAGTATTATCAAGAGAAATATGTAGTAGTTATTATAGTCAGTATCAACCTTGAAATTCAGATATAGGAAAATAGCGATATTATATGCTTTATTTACACAAGAACATAACCTTCATTTATGATATGAATGTGAACTGAATAAATATCAACTAATTACAACGTTATTTACACAGTGAGACTATAATATAAGTTTAACAGTAGATAACTCACTTTTGCATAATAGATAGTCCCACTCTCCAACTGTGATAATAAACAATCTTGAACATTTGCTTGTACTGTGATATTATTAACTAAATTTGGTGTCACCTGTTTCCAATAGAAGACACGATATTCAATTAATGTACCCCATTCATAACCTTCTCTCGGTGGAAGCCATGTTAACCGACATGAATTCATACCACAATATTGTACACTTAATGAAGTTGGTTGATTTGAAACTGTCAAAAATAGGAAAACGAGCGTCTTAATATAAATGTTAAAATATAAAATTTAGTTTACTTTCGAGAGTGGTTTTTCAGAATAAATACACTCATATTAGTTGAGATCATCTACCGATCAATGTTGTTGTCAGTTAATTTGAGTAATATTGAGTTTACTGTGTTCAGTGGATCTTCTAACAGAAAACTCCATAGTCGAAGGTTGTTACTTTATCTTATAGTAACTACAAAAATGTCTCTGTTGTTTTTCCTACTTATTCAGAATAAATATCGACCTAGTCTACCTGAGCTTTGAGATGTCGCGCGTCACTTCCCTCGGTCTTCGTGATTCCATGAAGAATCTGAAGTAGAGTGATATAACATTCTAATCTTTTTACTTTCTTCACTCGCTTCCCAAACTCTTCAACAATCCCTTAAAACCCTTTAATACTCTTAAACACAGAATCAATTTGATTCAATGGTAGAGGCGGGCAGCAATCTGAAGCAAGCATTTCTGTTAACTCGATCAGTATGTTGTAAACATTTTAGGAGCACTTTACAGTGACGCATTATTAAGACTAGAAGAAATCAGAGAATCTTTGAAACAGTAAGTACTGCGCGTTAGAAGTCAAACCGTGTAAGGAGGAAAAATAATTATTTTAAAAGACTACAATCATTCCACGAATTACTTTTGAAATCATCGCATCTACGAATTAAGTTACCAACCAGGAATTACAACTATGCATGGCTATAAAGTAATTTATTTAGACTGACTGTAGAACTTACACAAATCCTTATTCCTTGATAAATTTAGTATAAAGCGATAAAAATTTTTATAATGGTAATACTAGAGTTTAGACCATTTGAAAGTGATAAGAAGCCTTGAAATATGATGAACTCGTGTTATTCTGTAAACCCTTACTGTAGAGCGTTCAAAACACCCAGTATAGATCAAATATAACTTTTCTTTGCAATTTTGAAACGATCTTCGTATGAGATACGGAATATTTTATTCAAGTTTGATGATACCAGGTTCCTCTGTATGACACAAATAACGATGTATAACTTTCCTTACAACTTTTGTTTATATAATATATATAATGGTCGTAAGAATATTGAAGACCACTGTAAGCAAGTATATCATTATCTATATTAAAATCCTCTGTATATATATGAATATATAAGTAGTAAGTACATTACACACAAATATGTACAACCAAGTTAATTGGCTTGTAATGGGATAGTGCTAGAAAATACTTTAACAACTACATCACAGAGGGACTAAAAGAAAACAATTAAAGTTTAAAATTTCCAATTCTGAAAAAATAAGGGAAGACAGAGTCAATGATGAAACTTTCTGAAATAAAAAATGATCATAATAAAAGGGGATATATGGTCTATATGGATTAAATACACACACACACATGCAACTCCCTTATTTTATAAAAAAAAACACTACCTCATGGGTACCACACCCTAATGTTAAGTAATAAAAATAAATAGGCAGTTTCTTTAAGTTAACAAAAAAATAAGTATTTAACCATAGTACACTAAAAAAACCCAATTTTATGTCAATTTTTTTTAAATTTCATACAGGAAGAAACTTGAATTATAAATAGGAAGTGGTGAGCTTACATTTATAGCAAAGCAGTGAGTGAGACTCAGAAGCCAAACATTAATGTCTAAGCTCTAGACCATATGCCACACCTATTGTATGAGGACAATGATAACGCACCTATCAGTCAAAATTGAAAGTATGTGTCCGTGTTGATGAACATAGATCCAGTGAACAAAAGTCGAGTACAACCAAACTACAAATATAATTTATTGTAACGCAGATAAATAACCATGTGAAATTCTAAGGTCTAAATTCTTTAATTTAGTTCATTTTATGGGTAGAGATTCAAATTAGAGACACATCTCCAGTGTGCAGATTGACGATACAACCAGGCTACCCATACTATAGTGATAAGCTGCGAGCTGATTTATTCGTCACTGATTGGTGAGGTGTTATTCCTTTTTTTTTCAATTAATTCTCAACCTATTAACTATCTGTTATGCCCTTCATTATGACGTGTGAAACACATAATTAAGTGATTTGTGTACACTCCATTTCCAGTGCAGTATTATTATTAATGAATCATCCAGTTAAGAGCAAACTGTGATCACATAGTCAAATGGGATTATATCACTATGTAGAATTTGAGTCTGGTTAACAACCAAGTACTTTAAAAACCAAAATTAAAATCGTATAGCATGTCTGGAAGTCGCTATTTACTGTACAAATTAATACTTATGATATGGAGCGGGGAGTGTGAAAAAATCTCATCAAAATGAAGCCAGAAAATCTACAAATAGACAAATCCCAATTCATGAAGATTCTGAGAGTCTATGATAATGCATTAATATGTGGTTGAATAGTTAATACCAAAATAAGATGCGCTTAAACTGGTTTTTATTCATATTAGTATTACACTCTTTAAACACTTAACCGAGGTCGAGAAAACAAAGCTGCCAATATTATTCGCACTAGTAACACATTTTGCTAATGTAGATGAATGTGAAGAATATGCTCTTTGCAATCGTTCAAAAATCCAGACAGCAGTCAGAAACGCTGGATCTTTACCAATTATATACACCCTGGTTTGCAGGTCATCCACTGCTGTCTGTCTGGGGTCATACAGTTGATAGTATCCGAAAGGTCAAATAAAGAAAGAAACCCATTGTGTCATTGAAGAATTAGAGACAACTGAGGGAATATGATTTTCCTTTCGACCATGTCATTTGCTTAAGCTATGTAGTGGTATACATAGTTTGTGGCAGTTAGTATTGTTGCATGCTTGCATAATTCATGCTAACTTTTGGATACATGAACCTATTTCGATCTTCCTACTCATTTTTCATTTACGAATGTGATCGTAAAATGTGTGTATGGTTGTATATATATATATATATATATATATATATATATATATATATATATATATATATATATATATATATATATATATATATATATATATATATATATATATATATATATATCTTATCGCCTGTCTGAATAGAGGAATGTCCGGAAAACGTTCTTCGAACTTAATTCGTATTTGATGCTTATTACCACCGTTGCTTAAACAGGGTTAGCCTAAATACAGTATACGAAATCATATGGAGGACTTATATTCCGTGGTTCATTCCTTATTTGTTCCTCCACTGTTTCTTAATGAAGTCAGTATACCACGATAAGTTTTTTATAAATAGCAGTCTATAATGCTTCGTGGACGCATACCATGTTTTCGTCTGGCCACCCCAGGCTTTCCTTCAGTATACTCCCGCACCGGAAAACATCGTCCGTCAAAGTAAGCGGTAGTTGGGCATGTATATCACACGTCCCAACCACCTCAGTTTATGAAGATTTGATACTTCATTAATCGATTCCCCATCTTTGCCGAGTGCTTCATTCCTAACCCGGCCATTGCTCACTTCGTAGTCCCAAAATAGACGAGCAATCCTTTGTAGACATCTATAAACGAATACCAGTAACCTATGAATATCCTCTATTATTAATTGCCATGTTCAACATCCATAAAGCAGAACGGAGCGAACCGCTGAGCAGTAAACTCGCCGTCTGTTTAAAAGACGGATATCTCGCTTACACTACAAGTGATACAAGTTGGGAAAGACTAATCGAGCCTTCTGAGTCCGTACCGAGATTTCGTCAGACGCCAGACCATCAGTACTGATGGGACTCCCAAGACAAGTGAAGCAGTCGGTCGGTTCAAATAATTTACTCCCTATCAATCCTGAAGTAACAATATGCATTTGGAGGAATGAAACCGCATTCAAAACATGAATGCATTGTTGCTTAAGGTGGTTAGATGACTGCGTTTTGACTGCGTCTTCACTAAACAGAAATACATCAGCTGCATACTTTAAGTCAACAAGTGTGTCTCCTGGCAGAAGAATATACCCTAGGACGTCAGACGATGAAAGTGTTATCTCTAAAAGCATGTCTATGACAGAGCTAAATAATAATGGAGAAAGCACACAACTTTGACGAACGCCACTGCGAGTAACCAATCTCGGTTAAAGTTCGTCATAATCTCTGATTCAACCAGTTGCGTCCCAGTAGGGAAGTCGAACAAGGTTATTGTACTTCTTTGGCATGCCTTTCAATGATAGACACTGCCACAGAGCCTCACGATTAACGTAGTCAAACGCCGTCTCAAGGTTAAGGAATACAACTATAGTTGGATGTTGAAAAGCATGTCTATGTTACGTAATCTGCCGAAGGGTGAATATTTGGTCTATACATTCACGTGTAGGTCTGAAACCAGTCTCCTTTTATCGGGTTCGCTCTTCACAAGCTCTAGTTACACTCCAAAGTATTATTGGGGCCAGTATTTTAGAAACTCTGTCAGTTAAACTGATTACTCTATGATTGTAGCAAGAGGATTTTTGTCCTTTCTTATAAATTGGGACGGTCAGTGATCGAGACCAGTCAGATGGGATTATGTCCAGTTTCCGAACTTTAGCTCAGATTTCAATTAATCTAACTGATAAGACCAGATCACCTTCCTTAAAATCTCAGTGGTTAGTCCATCAGACTCTGCTACTTTTCCTCGTATTAGATTTCTTACGGCCTTTTCAACCTGGTTAAGAGTTGGAGAACGTACATCAGCTTCCCACCCAGGTTGCTTGGAGATAGTGGGCAAATAAAGTGTGTTCTGCCCATCGGTCCAATCTCCTGGATTAAGGATGAATAATAGTCTCATCTTTTTCCGAGAGTTTGGCTAATAACTGAATTTTTAATACCTGTTTCCTTGATAAGTCTGAATATTTGTCTACTGTTACCTTTCACTGCTGCCTTTCCCATCTCTTCTTTCGCTACCCACCACCTCTCACGATCATTACATAGGCTTCTGACCAGCCTACATTTAGGCTGCCTCCGTACCTCATCGTGTTCGAACCCATACGGAATGAGTTTCTGAACAGCTATCAGCTCTGTAGACGCCGCTGAAATCCACTGATTTGTCCTAACCTTTTGGTTTAAGTTACTAGCAGATGTCACTGATGTTTCCATAGCCTTTTGGATATCATACCAAGGTACCTCAAAGTAGATATTATGTCCACGGTTGACTAGCTAATTCTCTAGTTGTTACTAAAATATATTCCTTACTGCTGTCACAACCCTCAATAGTCAACAGCTCGACTTCACCCCCAAGCCTTAAGTTGCTGCTTTTAGTCTTATCGTTCTCTAACCGACCTGCCTGGTATGGTAAGACCTAAAGAAACATGTGTTGCAGCCAAAACAGCTCAGTTGAGTTATCGCAATAGGCAAGCCCGACCACCACTTCAAGGTAGCATTTATGGGAACTTAAGTGGTATTGTATAATAACTTTAAACATTTTTCTGTAAAGAATTTAAGATGACATTAAATCGTCAAGTAAAAAATATGATTTGCTGTATAATAGATCAACAAGGAATTTGATAACAATTGATAAACTTGAGATGTTTTTTTTCTAAAAACTACTAGACAGCTAATATTTTTACTCACTATGAAATGCCTGAAGAGATTTCCTAAACAACCAAAGCTGATTAAATGTGAGTGGGAAAAATAACTTAAATAAAGTATTCGTCGGAATAACATCACTTTAACTACGGATTTAATAACCTGCTGAACATTATCCATAAATGATCAATAACGTCGAATCTGGCACAGATGTACATTAGCTTAAGTTATCAAACATTACATCATTATGTTAATATTAGACTAACAAGAAGAATGCTAAAGAATTTTAAATAATGGTAACTGGAGTAAGGAATGAAATGTAAACCGAAACATAATGAATAAAAATAAAAGATAAAAAGTGTAAAATAATGTTAAAACTGAAGAATTAAAAAATAGCTAATGGACGCATTTACCCTACTGAGATCGAATATGAGATGTCATTCAAAACCCCTAACTATATATTGCGGTTACCTTCCAGATTTCTACTAGTCTTTGTTTCACAAATCAGACCGAAAATGAATGAGTTTAATTTTAGGAAACACCAACTTTCTTCGGTATTACTCATTTATATTAACCAGCCAAGAATGTCTTGGTAGTCGATGATTAGGGATGTGTGACACACCTCAATTACTTTATCCTACGAAGGTTCATGGACTACGTATGTAATTAACCTTCTAAAGTTATTGCACAGTACATTAGCTTTTTTATGGATAGACGGATAATTGAAGTAATACACACTGAATATGCTTAAATTGGCACAAATCATTCAGGAGACGGCATTTTATTGACATATTTACCAAACAGAACTACATAATCTAAATTGATAAGTGAGAGATTGGATCTTCCAAGCCAAATGAAAATAAAAATCACCAATACGAACATGACTATTACAAAAGTGAATGGCCCTGACGAAAACTGTCTGACGTTTTTATTTAGGACGGCATTATAACACAGACACCGATTTACCCAAAAACATTCAATTGTTACAATGTGTAAGGGCCAAGAATTTAAGGTCGACAAGAACCAATCAACATCGAGGTGCACAGAACAAGCTGTGAAACACATATGGAGAAATTCTAACACTTCACTTCTATTTGAAGTTTGTGCTGATGATGTCGTTCAGAAGAACGATGAAAGCTCCACGACCAAACCATCCAGCTCAGAGAATAAAACTCCACCAAAATCATCCACCTGAGCTACAAATCTTCTCCACCATCTCAAGGGCCAAGAATGATAAGATAAAATACATAGAACATAAAATTGTTTACAGTCACTCGAGCTCATGTAAACCTTAATAATGTTACAATTACAGAAACTGTGTGACTTAAAAATAAAAACATGTCTAGATGTATAACTAAAATCGAATTTATATTAGTTAACATGAAATTCTAAGTAAACATACCCGATCGATTAAGAGAAATAAATAATTGACTTGAAGGTCCAACACCCACCGGATTTTTATAAGCCACTTGTAACGTATATACAATTTGAGGTGTAAGATTGTTAATTTGAATGGGTGGCATATTTTTTGAATTCGCTAACGTATTTGGTGTTACAACTGACGATAATGTTGAAATATTAATTAAATACATTTCTAGTGGTCCACCTCGCTGACTACATAAAGGATTATCCCATGTCACATTAACAGATTGATTTGATTGAGACAGTTGACGTAAGTTCATAGGTGGACCACTCGGATCTAAATATATAGAACATACAACATAAATGTTAAAACAACATAAAAAGCAAACTCTGAAACTTAAATGGTATTTCTCGGTGAATAAGTTTTCTTACTTTAACGAGTATCTGTCAAACAGTTGTTCTCAAAGTATTTCTTTGTGGTCCTAAATCCACGCTCTTTAACTTAAAAATTATTATTGTATCCTTTACCGATCAGGAATAAAACGATTAAATGTAAATAAGCGATCTAACTGTGTATTTTAAAAAGGTGAGTAAAAACCACTTACAATTTTACTGTGATGTTATTTGGAAAAGAAAGTTGATTAATTATGAAAGCTTAAACTAGAAATTCTGGGTACCTTCTATAGCCACTGTTGTGAGAGTAAGAGCTTTAGTAATCTGGTCATATGGCCTAAACGAGTGTGACAATGGCCCGGTAAACAAGATGGATTACCACTGCCAATTATCTTTTTTACAAACATAACTGAATAAGTTTATTAGAACAGAATCTTTGGAGAAACCCACTCTCAAACGAAGTCATAATAGTAGTAGTTGAGGGACTGGTGGAAATACCACGAGATGTCAAACCATAAACTGTAACAATATAACGCCGCCAGTAATCTAATTGCAATTGAATATCTTTGTCTCCAATATTCACTGTTTTAGTGTAGTTCAGATAGTCTGATGGCGATAAACTGAAGCAGTCACCGATTCCAATCAATGTAGCATGTATAAAAACATTTTGAATTGAAGGGTTCTGCGGATCATTCCAACGAATATTCACTGAACTGTTATTCGGTATAACGGAAACATCTGGAAGAGCTAAACAGTGAAAGAAGGTAAATATGCAGAAATTATTGCTCAACTGCTTGTATTTAATGTATACGTTCAAATATATAGACAAAATATCTACAAAACAAGCCATAACCGTTTATGTTACAGAATACAGTTGCTCTCCAATGAGCTTACTGAGTGAACAACTTTGATGTTAGACGTTAAATGGTATATAAACACGGTAAAATAATTTTTTATGGTTTTGGACCTCCATGATACATGCAAAATATATCACTACTATGGAAACTGATATTTACAAATGAATTTGACAGACACGTAGTGGTTATGACGATGAACCTCACTACTGTTTAAATGGTGGTAAGATAATTTCATTACTATAAATATGTTAACAGTGAAGCGTATTATGTTCAAGAAGATTAAGACTCAAATACAATCAGAGAGGCCGATCGTACCAAAGTGTTATATAGTTTAGCTCTAATTAAGGTTTTTTCAGGCCCAAGCGTGATCTGGACTAGCTCAGACTATTTTAAGTTCCACTATGTAAGAAGCAATGTCTTGTTATAATAGCCTCATTATCCCTCATCTGTACTCCAGTAAATATACAGATAAACAAAATTTGTCTTTTTTCAGTTTATATGTCCTTTGGAAGATGTAGGGACACGAACCATCATTTATTCTAGCGACATACCTGAAGAAACCTAACAGATATATTAACCAACTTTTATATTTATCTATTGTTAATGAAATTTTTCGTGAATAAAACAACTTTACTTTGGTCATGAGTGGTTTGGTAATATTTCCAACATGATGATTATGTAAAAGAGTAATAGCTTATTACTTAGAAAACTTTACAAAATGTCCAGAGACAACATTTACATTTATTTTCCCGTACATTATATCGACCGGTGAGGTATTGAAAACCCAGGGTATGATACAAGTGTGAACAGGCACATGTTGTCACAGTCAGTACCAGAACATTGAAAGAAAATTATCTAGATAAAGATTATAATAGTTGTAATTACAGTAACATCAATGACGGTAAGCTACGTCCAGAACATTCAGTTCACTTCGAAAACAAAAACGCAGGAGAAAAATGAATAAAAATATCAAAGCTCAAGTTCAAAAGAAAGAATGTTCATTCGGTTTTGAGCCACGCCAACCAATGATTAAGACTAATAAGTAGGAGTATCTTTCGAATTTTAATTAAGGAATCTACATCTCTTAACAAAACTCAGTACAGTAATAAGTAGACTTGTAAACTGATGCAATCTTGTAAAAGTGTTTTTCAGTTCATTTTTAACTTAACTGTTTCTAGTTGTGTACTATTTTTGTCTACTTAGGTTTATTCATCCAATTGTCTTTGACTGCACTCCATTCCCTAATCTACCTCTTTACAATTTTTATTTCCTTACTGATACAGCGCATACTATTTAATTCTCAGTTGTATCGGTATTTTTGTAAAACAAAAAAATGTAGATTTAATGAACAAGAAGTTAGAAACATGATGATTTATATTCATGAAATTGAAGAGGACAGAAATGTCGCGACGCAGGCAGTTAGTTGACAAAACAGGTAGCCTACTGATCAAAAGTGTCACCAAACTTCAATCTCGACAAACTATCATTCGAACGTCAGTTAAAATTCGAGTAAGTTTAAAAAGCCTCGAATCATTTTACGTCTAAAAAACTCGGACGATAAATTTGTATTGTTGCGATTCTTCAGATTTCTTGTATCTGGTGGTAAACCCTAAGCGAAATTAAGACAGGTGTGATAAGAATGTTTAGTGACTTTCGACATCAAGAAATTTTTTTTCGCAAAAACAAGGGATATATACCTGGCCTGAATTAGAGTATTGTACCTAACTTTAATGACTACTAGCTCAGCAAAACATTTGGTGTTTTCAGATAGCATATGTGGGTATATGTTTCAAGAATGCAACATGCAGATAGGATTGAAAAATCTCCACTGATCAACAAGTGTTCCGATTCTGAAGTGACAAATGAGCGGTATCGCTCTACTTTGTCGACTTATATCACTTGAATTACATTCGCATAGCTGAATAGTGCTATTTCATAGGTAAATGACTGAAAGAAATTATTATATAGGATTTTTCATTGTCAGTTGTTTGACATGGTATCGTATAACTCCATGTCTTCACGATCTTTTGAATGATACGACCAAGCACTCAAACTGCCTATGTTAGAACACAATCCTAAAGCATGCACAACTCACTTCACTGTGCGTACCCAGGTAATCTTAACAGTTCTTACAAATAAAGTGGATCAAAACATGAAGTGTGCGCATATGTGAAAAATACTACTATCAGCAAGCACATACTATTGACATTTTTAATTGCTACGTTATTGCTAACACACGAGCTTCAGGCATATTTTTTTAAAAGTATTCATACCACTAAATGCACAACAAAAAAAGTAAATTAAATTAAGACTGAATTTACTCCAAATGTTACCCTAAAAGTGTTCAACTGAAAATTAAAGTTAAGATTAAAAAATAGAACTCAGGACGAAAAACGTACCTGGGCATTTAATCGCCAGAGGGGATGATTCAGGGCTCGGAACACCTTCAACAATGTATTCGTCAGTTACAATGGAGACTAGGAAATCAGCCCTAACGGAAAACACGAAAGCGGTAAGTGGATTTTCGTGAGTGAATTTGATGGCATAATTATTTTCATAAGCGGACGTTGCGTTGACTGATTGGTATACTGAAAGATTTGTTGATTCAGACCTAAACAAAACTCTAGTTACACTCTTATAAAATAACAGAGAAACTAACGTGTACTTAACAATGTTTGATGACCCAATATAATAACTGCTATTGAAAGCTGGCCATGAAATATGAAGGTACTCACAATCACTGTAAACTCTAGGAGGGAAAATCATTTTGGTTCGAACTAGCACGAATAAACCAAGAATCCGTACTTACTTTTAGTGCATGCAGCCCCATAGAAATCTTTACTACATTTATTCCCGTCAATACATACCCCATTAATATGATTACAAAGGTTCTGTGGTTCACAATTACAATTCTGTGAGCAATTTAGACCAAAAGTACCAGCAGGACATGCTGAATTAGATATGAAGTAAAATTTAAATAATTCTAATCACCATTTTGACAAGCAGGAAAACCGAAATAACCAGGACTGCATGATCCAAATTGACACCCAACGCTGTTCGAAGTTGCTACACATGCATCTTCCAAACAGTGACATACATAGGAACAATTTTCTCCAAACCTTAGTGGTTGGTCAACACATATAGCTATTTGCTACCATAATGACTAAATTTCACACCTACATGAGATTACTGGGTATACGCACAGCAAATGAAAACTAAGTAAGAAAATCGATATGAGCATCAAACCCAACGAAAACATGCAACACGTTAAACATTCGTATTACCACCACCTCGTAGACCGTAGAGACAGCGGACGACAGGAAGCAATCAAACACCAAACATTTTTAAACGATGCTCTTCCAACTAAAAATATTTCATTTTTATTTTATTATTCTGCACCTGAATTTCTGAAGATTGGTCATGGATATGAACTGTTCATCTGCTACTTCGATCGAAACTGTATCCATATCAAGAGTACGTGAAGAGGTTTAACCTCTGGAATTGCTTTTCATGAGTACAGAGATTTTCCCCCTCTTCGGATTACTAAAATCCAGATTTATAATTAGTGTGAAATCAAATCACGTTCTATCAATAAACATCAGTACAGCATAATTATCTTATAATTATCTCTTCATAAAGAGTTAGTAGGTTGATGAACCCTTCTGAGACCAAGTTTTTTAAATCAGTTTCACTTTGGAAAGGACAGGAAATTCGGTGGACTGTGTTAGTCCTGGAAATGATGGTCTCTCAGTTGATCCGACTTTCTTTTGAAAGATTTGATGGATGGAGTTATTGAATTCCACTCGTTGATGAGTCGATGGAAAAATCAGTAGTCAGCTGGTAAGTAATTTGTTTTGGGTTTGTGAACGTTTTTGGCGAGTCCTTGTGAAATCTCTGTTTTAAAAGACAAGAGAAATGAGGGCATATCATGTTCAAATTTACCACTAGGCAATTTTGAAAACTGTAATCAAGTCACCTCTAGTTCTCTGATATGACGACGTGAGAAGGTTCAGCTTAGCCAGTCGAGCACCATACGGAGCTTCGCTGATCCGGTTATCAACTTAGTCGCTGTTGTTGAACATTTTCTAGATCACTGTCTTTTTAAACAGGGGCTAGCCGCTTTTATGCAGTACTGAAGTTTAGGACGCACGAATAGTGTATACCAAGTCAAAAGTTTTAGCGTCGACATGACTAAAAGCCCTACGTATTGACCATAGGATTCTAAAACCTTTGGCAGCTGTCGCATGGCAGTGTGCAGCAGCATTCAACCGGCTCAATGGATTTATTATACTAAGTTCATTTAGCGAACCAAAAACATCGAGTTTATCAATGTTCACAGTGTCCAATGTCTGTGAGAGTGTTGGCTCATATGAACTAAAAGGGGGACTTTCAAGATATATGCATTGCTAAAGTAGTGTGAACATACCTGAGCTTTATCATAATCGTCCTACACTAATTACGCAGTACAAATGTCTCCCCATAGTCCTAGAATATTTCCTCGTTTATGATAATTATATGGAAATCAAGTGTTAGAACTGCATGGTCACTTTTACCTAGACGTGGTATGTAACCGTGGTTCGTGATGTCATCCTCATAGTGAGCCAATATAAGATTAGCAAGGTTGATCAAAAGTCCGCTTTGGAGGGCTCTAACTGGAATATCCTTCATTGTACGGAGGCAAAGAACAATGGCTCGAAAGCTCCTGTTAGATGAACCGTGAAAACGAGTTGTGTCAAGAGGAGCCATGTGAACCGAGGTTTATAAAGTAGTTGAATTCAGCCTTTGCATTGTACTGACTGTCTGTTATTGTACGTTTGTCACCTTGACTAAAGTAGGGGTCTGTTGATGTAGTCCACAACAGAATGTTTGCCCAGGATGCTTAACTGCAGTTTATGTGATCCATTACTCATTAATATACAGATATTTTTGGGAAGCTGCTCCACTTAAACATCAACATGAGTGTTATTATTTACAAATACCTTGTTCGTACGTAAGCGTTAACTATAAACCATTTCAGGTTTTAGCAAGACTAAAGATCATATTGTAGAAGCATTGGTTTCTAACCACATGATCTTTGATGCTCAACATACAAAAACTGAGAAAACTAACATTAATTGTTGGATACTTGAGGATGGTCAGTTGAGATACACTGGAGAACACTCAGTAGAGACCTCATGACTTGGACATGCAGGTGTGATCACTTTATGAAATCACTTCCATTCAAATTAAATGTATTATTACGTTATCATTGATGTATTCTATAATGATTCCTGAACAAGACTTTACTGACTGTCACAATAGGACGAGATAGTACATGTAAGACCTAAATTCAATAGGATAAGGTGGACAATTTCATCAGCATTTTAAGAAGATGGAGGGACATCGAGCCATTTTAGGTAGATTTGTTACCACGCAAGTTAGGCGCCAATAACACAAAGTCTGAACTGGAACACATGGTACGCCTAATCCAATATTCTGTACTTACCATGATACGACTACCCAATTCGTGTGGTCTGACGTCAGTGTTACATCATTGGCTGTACTGTCTCGTCCTATAGTGATGCTCATTAAAGTTTCGTTCAAGAATCGTTGTAGAATACATAGAAGATGATAATAGAGTGGTACATTTAATTTGAATGCAGGCGGTTTCACAAAGTGATCACACTTGCATGTCTGAGCTATGATGTCTTCACTGATTTTTCTCAAGTGTCTGATATTTAATTTTAGTTTACTCAGTCACATTGTATTGAGCTTCAGGGATATCATGACAAGGGACCAATGTCACCACAAAATCTCCGAAGTTCCGGATGAGCTGAAGAACATTCAAGTTCTTAAGGTGTCGTGTAAATAGCAATAATCCTGAGGTGAGTATTGTCTACCATAAATTGGACATGGTACCGTGTATTATTTTATCTAAAGCTAGCGATTTCAATTCTATTTCACGAAAACTATTCATAATAACTGTTTATCTTCTTGCTTTCAATGCATCTTTCTCTTGTCTTTTCCAGAATCGTTGAGATACGGTATTTCGGAATGATGTCTCAAAGCTTCCGATTTTATCGTCCATCAAATTTTAGGTGGGCGTCTAAAGACGCTCATGATTTTATCAGTTTTTGTGCTATGATAACTATGAATGAACTATTAAGTGCCATGCGCAATTCTTCAAAACAAATGACATACCACGCAAACGAATCAAACATGAGAATACTATATTCTCGCAAATTTATTGTCTAGTTTTCGCGCTTCCAACATTAACTATTATTTCCTTCACTCTACGTTATTCATATTTATTCTTATTATTAATCTCGGGATCATATATAACATATGGATCTGTACATGTATGTTTTGCATGATGGTTATCTCAACAATGGCAAATGGTTTTAAAAACAACAATGGTTTTAAAAAGTACATTTGCCTTTAACTCTGTCATTCTGGGACATTATTTATTTGGATTTTTGGGCATAGAACAGAACTATCAATATTATTTCATATCACTATTAACTTCTCAAGTATTTCACCAAATTACATGTGTGTCGAACTATAAATGCAACGAGTAGAACATTCTGAAAATCTTCCAAAGTATTTTATTGCACTTATCATGACTTATATGTTTCTTCTCCCTATTGTGTATTTCGCCCTTGATTCAGGTCTCTTTTAACTGCGCTTTGTGTTCTTCAATCTTCCTCAGCTGAATTTTTATTGCTGCCTCCGATAAAAACTTATCTTCTGTTAAATGATTTGAATGTTGCATGTCACCGGACTATTGACAATAAGCTCATATCTGACCAAACTCAAGGCCACGGGATGGTTCAGTTTATGACATTTAACCTCTGACTTTCTAATTGGACAAGTTACCGGAATCCCTGGAGATAGATACCTAATCTCATTTTGATGAGACAAATTTTAATAAGTCTCCGGTATCGAACTTCTGCTTGTTTAAAACTATCCCTTTTGTTGATTGTTATTCAAGTTTGTGTTTAAGAAACCCATCACTGTATAGCACAGGCTGTACCGTTTGAGGTATTTTGCACTTTTGATATATAATAATATAATAATATATTTCTGCATGTGCAGGTACACGCCGTTTTTACAGGCATGATCTATAAATTACAACATTTGTTGGTTCACAAAATGTTTCACAACTTATTAAGTTTATAGTTGTTATAAAGTGAAATCGTAGAGCGCTTGCTGTAAACTATGACCTTGAGAGGACGCGTACATCAAGTTTGTTCCAAACGTCAGGAGTTTCATAGCCGTGCTCTCAGATCAAGATTCTGAAGAAAAAAGAGAAACAGAAGAGCAGCAAGGCACTTGGATATGAACGCAAAACGTTGCTTAACATAGTGTAGTAGAACGGACAGAGGTATAATAAATTAGAATAAATTCATATTATGTCGTTTATAAAATGTCAGGACCGGACATACAGGGGTGATCTTATCCGCAACGCAACCATGTAAACTTAATGTACCGGTCATCTGTGCGTTCAAGTAACCACAGATTTTGTCATTTCATAATGTATTTTTAATTAAATAACTAGATTATATAGCTAATTTTGATCTTTTTTTATATTTTTATTCGCCACGTTCGACTGCGTTACACTGCACGTCCATTGCATGCTGGGATGATATCTCAAGTCATAGTGAGTTTATTCACATAGTTGACTGTTTCCAGATAGACTGTCAGTGCATGATTTTACTGTAGAAAGGTTTATTGTATTATAAACTATGTTTTTATGAACAACTGCCTGTTGTTTTCAGTCGGAAAGCAATATATATATTCTTTGTCTTCCGTTCGGTAAGTTCAATTGGACTATATTTCGTGTTTTTGTTTTATCGTCTTAATTATGTCCATTTAACTACTTTAAGCAATATGCCTGTGCAAATGAGACAATAACTATGACACTTGCTTAGTTTAGTATTCTTGGTAGTCGTATAATTCAGTTTAGTTGAAAGAATTATGGTATACTTAAGTATAGTGCTTGAAGTCTGTAACGAAACAGATCAGTCTAGTAAGTAGAGTTGCCTGTTTCTGATGAGTATACTGATTCAAATCAGTCTGATTAAAAATAGGAAAAAAGTGATTTCGGTACTGTTGCTGTCATACATTATAAGATAGCGATAAGTTTGTTTGGTGTTTATTTCTAGATTGTACATCTATCACTGACCATATTTCATGATCACTGTCATTAAACAATTTCCCCAGCAATAACATCGGTAGCAGGATAGCTAAGTGTGTGAGCTTTTATTTGCCCGCAGAAGAGCAGTATACAGTCTTAGAAGATGAGTGTTCTGTATCTCAATTAAATGCAGTTGGCTGTGGACAAATGTTAAGAATCTTTTTGACAACTGGGACTTTTAGTTCATCAAACACTAACTCTGCTTGTTTTTCTCCCTGTTAAACTAGATGCAGATACATGGTAATACTTAAATTAGAGCAAAATAATAAAAGCATTGAGATACGGTATTAAGTCCATGTTATGCTTTGCACAATAAATAGCTGACCTGACCTAATATTCATGAACTAAAGGTAAATCACAACTGCATAAATTCTTTGCTAAAAAACATGTAATTTAGTTATTTATCTGTTCCACATTTCTGACTAAATTCATTACTGTTTTCTCATTTAGAATGCAACAGGACTGAGTCTTCACAGATCTTAAGAACTGTTTCGCCCTTAGAACTATGGCCCTATAGAACTGTTTACGGGAGACCCAACTAACAGCAGATTATAAAAAAGATGTTGGATGTCCATTTTAATCTCACAACCACTTCCAGTACCTTTTGAGTTACTTCTTTTACCCTTTCGTTTGGAAAAAACAACAAAAACTGCAGCTTAACATTACAAATGCAACTTTAGACTGGAACTTGGTTTAAACCTTTGTTTCATATTCGATTCTTAATGAAAGTTCTCGAATAAATTTTTGAACCTAATGCTACTTTGTTTTATCTACTTAATCGTTGAGAGAAACTTGTGATAATCGAGCCTCTCATCACCTAATTCATGTGTTCAGGCTTCCGTGTCTATTAGCAGGGGATCACCGAAACCTCCAAGCAGGAACCTAGGTATGTTAACAATAAAAGATCCAGTCGCCTCCCAAATGACTCCTGGGAAGTCGCTTGGACTAGTTCGGCGGGCAGCGAATTCCAGCATTCGACAACTCTTAAGGAGTAGAAGTTGTGTCAACATTCCGTCTTGCTATGTTGAGTTTCCAGTTTCTGGGTGTTACCTCTTAGGTAATTATTCGAACTAAGCTTAAGTAGGTGTTTAAGAGGATGTCCAGAAGTGTTAAGGATCCTGTAAGTAAATAGGTCACCTCTAAGACGTCTATACTTTAATGAGTAGAGGTTAAGTGATTGGAGGTGCTCTTCATAAGGTGATTTGGTGCATATCTCCGTCACTTTCTTGGGGAACCTACAGGCTCGGGTCCTCTCACAACTTATTCTAGCCACCATGAGTTGACAGGAAAACTGATGGATGGACACGCGTTACACATCCTAACCGTCCCTGCATCTAATCTCATAGCTCCTTATTCAAATGTCATATGATAAGCAAGTAATGCTTCTACCGACACTAATGGAACACGAGTAATTCAAAAGCACCCTGTATGGTACTTTACATTTGTCTACGCACTCACTTAGCTCTTTAGTGAGAATATTACTACAGTCCTGCTAAAAAACCCATGAACCCCCCTACCACCATCAAAACAATAAGTCTGTATTTGCTGCATATAGCAATTTTATTTTTCAGAAGATATAACAGTAAGAATTGGAGTAAAATAACAATATACAGCAGATGTACGTGGTACATGTCTTCATCGATCAACTGAAATAGAGAATACGGATATTAGCTTAACATGCTTATTTAGAAAGACTAGTGTTTACTTTGAACTTACTGCGTGAGAAAGTTATACTGGAACTGTGAATAATGTAGGAATCTAGTCTCCCAGGGCGTACGAAGCACTCAAACTGGAAGACAGTTGTCACAAATTAATTCGAATATGAAGGTGAGAATTTGCAGGTACTTTTCATCGTAAAGGTGAACATATTAGATAACGGTTGACATCATACCGTAAAAATAACAAATTTGCGAGTGGTGAATTATGGTCTATAAAAAGCTGAGCTTAATAACAGTTAGTTACCTTTTTACTCCCTGATCATGACCCTTCGGCTTCCTTTTGTGGCCAGAACACCAAACATACACTACACATTGATAGATTTCCGGCTTCTCAGTGTTAAGCATGCTTTAACGCACTACGTAATGCGTACAACCCCTCAATTACTGCTATGTGGCATATTTTTTCATAACAAACCCTCTGCAATATATTGATAGCATCTGTGGTTGTCGGAAGCCTGGATACTTTCGAAAACAATACTGACATCCCCTACTGCTAGGCACTAAGTATTAGTTTGACTCATTGGTGGGATATAGTTGTCCGCAATACTGAAGAAAATTAAAAACTGGAAATTGTTTCCTTTCATTTTGCCGATAACATCATAAAGGAACGAACATGCGGACAGTTAGTCACGGGAGGCAGCAACAGTTATTTCAGCTAAGAAAAAACGAACTTCGGCTTTGGATATCTAGAAAACAAATCAAAACAAAACTGATTTCCATTTTGAAACATAAGACTAACCAGCTTGACTGAAGAAATACATTGACTACAGTAGAAGCAGCAAAAACCCAAAAAACAATGCTGATTCGAAGTAAATTTCACACCACCATGTAGAACATCACACTAACTGCGGCATCTTAGCACATTGAAACATTAATTACGTAGCTACACAAAAGAAATAGCTAAAAGAAGCACAGAACGAAGAAACCCGGCCACCATTACGTACAAAGATGGCTGACATAATAATTCCCGCCACATTCTGATTGGTTGCTAAGCTGAAGGGCACATTTACGAAATTGAGTTGCGTTTAATTGCAGCCACATACAGACGCTTCTACTCAAAATATACACATTATCTTTAGAGACAGGTACATATCCGGAAACCTGGAAGGTAACGTATGTTCTTCCCAAACACAAATCCGGACCAAGAAACCTGGTTGAAAACTACAGACCTATAAATATCACTCCAGTCATATCACGAATAATGGAAAAAGTGATACAAAATCAACTATCTGATCACCTGCTCAAGGAAGATCTGATAGACCCGTCACAACATGGCTTCATTAGAACAAGGTCGTGCAGTACATGCCTGATAGACTTCTTCAACGAGGTTACTTGTATACGTGACCAGAAGAAACTAGTTATTATACTATACTTCGACATTAAGAAAGCCTTTGATAAAGTACCTCATAATCTTCTAATCAACAGACTTAAGTCAGTTGGAATTATAAATCCCCTTTTGCAATGGATCAAGTCTTTTCTTACGAACAGTTATCAAATAACCAAGATTAACTCTAATACATCTACACCACGACCTATAACCAGTGGTGTTGTGCAGGGTAGTGTCTTGGGTCCATTGCTCTTTATAATCTACATCAACAATATATGCAAGTGTTTTAGCACAGGTAAGACCTACCTCTATGCCGATGACTTAAAAGTCATCTATAAAACTGACATTTCCGATTTACGCAGTACTATGGAAACAATCCAACGTGAACTCAACATGGTAAACGACTGGTGCAAACGCTGGAGGTTAGAGCTCAACACAGAGAAATGCGGCTGGTTATGTATAGGAGACACATCTCTCAAAACGAAACTAACACTTAGCAATCACACACTGCCCAGACTGGCATCAGTAACTGACCTAGGGGTACATTACTCACACAGTCTTAATTTCTCTGAACACATCTCAGCCAAAGCATCCAAAATGCGGAAATTGCTTGGCTTCATTCTCCGTAATTTCTATCAAAATGAATCTAAAATCCTTCTTTACAAAGTTTGTGTAAGACCTATCGCTGAATACTGCTCGATCTTATTTTCCAACCTACGCGTATCTGATATACTAAAGGTGGAAGGAATACAACGACACTTCACTCGCAAGGTACTTAAGACTGACTTGGTCATTGACTATAGTTCCCGATGCCAAATTTTAGGAATAGCACCCCTTTGGAAGAGAAGGCTTAGGTCTAATTTGATTCTCTACTTCAAACTACTCAAAATCCTTACTTATTCAACGTGTAAGATAATTCTTGCCCGAGATTCACATGAATACGGACTTCGAAACAAAGTATCTACGGTCAAAGTTGAGAAATACAGATCAAAAACTCGGGAAAACTTCTTCCTCACCAAGTATGCAATAATATGGAACAGTCTTCCCTCCGAAACTCGCATGGCAGATGAATTACATACGTTTGTAAAACTGCTTGATCAAGCCCTCACCTGCACTGATCTTGCACGTACGAACACATCTGCGCCCCACTCAGACATCATAGGCTCTCTCCATGTCTAGACCAAAATGGACTTCAAGTTCAGTATGCCTTATTTTTCCTACTTTGCAGTTGTATTAATTACTTTTTCCACCCCATTTCTTCACTTGAATTAGACAGGTAACTCAATGGACCTATCATTACTGTTAAGATAAACTCGGTCGATAAGGGACACTCACTACCACCCTAAAACGTCAAGAGGACCGCACAATCGGCTGCCTACTACCAGTGGTCTTGCATCTATGGAGCCTGTTACCAATCAACTGGTTTATTATTTTCTGAAATTAGAACAGTTTAGGTTGAAAGCATAGTTTGTGCTTTAATATGATTTAAAACGCTGGGAGTTAGAGTTCAACACAGAGAAATGCGGCTGGTTGTGTAAAGGCGACACGTCTCTGAAAATAAAACTAACACTTAACAACCACAGACTGCACAGACTGGCGTCAGTATCTGACCTAGGGGTAGATTACTCACAGTCTTAATTTCTCTGAACACATCTCAGCCAAAGCATCTAAAATGCGGAAATTGCTTGGCTTGATTCTCCGTAATTTCTATCAAAATGAATCTAAAATCCTTCTTTATAAAGTTTGCGTAAGACCTATTGTTGAATACTGCAACAAAGACGGCAAAGCAAATTAACACGAGACACACCTTCGTACCGAAGACATAAAGCCCCATATATCAATTCGTGGGATAAGCAGGATTTAAGTCAGCACCCCTATCCAACCTGCCTTATTTCATCGTCATCTTAAGATATGTTTTCACAACTACGTTCTGCGTCACAACTTTCTACGGTACAGTTTTGCTTTCCACACGCTTTTATAACCCCGTGGACGTAGTATAGTCAATAGTTTTCGCAAATGATTGCTTATTTGACGGCTTGCATATTTCAGGGATAAGCGAAACCAAGGGAAGTGAAGTTTCAGGAAACAGTATCTTACAATCAAATTTTCGCGTCGATTATTCTCATACTTGGAAGAACGAATGACCACTGCCATTTCCGCAACGCGAATTAAAAGCACCAAGACTGATACAAATGTCGGTTTATTAAACCCGAAACACGACGGCCACAACCGATTCATTCATTTTGATTATTAATTACAATAAAATCACACGTAAAAAATACCCAGGGTTATAGCAACTCATATGCTGCATATCATGCTGAGCATAGTTCACGTTAATTTGATACAAGCATATGGTATTTTGAATAAAAATTACACTCAAATTAATTTTAACGATAATAATAATTTATTCTCAAATGACAGTTTATTACATGAAGCATGCCAGTTTACAGGCAAGATCAAATTGTTACAAATGATACAATATCCACTGTAGTAAAGTACATAGCTGGGTTGATAATTTAAAAGATATGAATGTAGATGGATTTAGTCAGTATCACAGTTAGCGCGCTTCATGAAAGTTGCGTTGCGAATGTGCAGCTGATGGTCAAGGTTAGGTCCATTGAAGGTGGGAGCTTCTAGAAACCACAACCTTATGTCCACTTGGAATATCTAAGGCTTTAAGGATGGTGCAGGATGAAGTCACTCGTTCCATATCTCAAGGGGGCTGAAAGAGGGAGCAAGTAAAAGAAAGGACGAAAGGCAGCTGCCTCTCTAGAGTAGACAATATTCACGAAGGAATGTTCAAAGTATGATTACTCAGTCTAATTCTTTTTTATTAAGGTATTTGTTAAACAAGAGAATTTTAATAGATCAAAGAAAATAAGTGTAAACAAGGTATGTGTGGACATACAACTGACAAATGGAGGCGATTCAGAAAGGAGCTGAGAGTATGAGATTATGTGTGGTTATAAAATAAAATATAGTGTTAAAAACAGTATTGTGATATACAATTGACTGTCTTCATTTTTTTATCGAAGCTATTGGAGCCCTTTTCACCTTTTTTGCATTATTATGATTTTTAGGTATCATAGGGTCTTGAGTAGACTTCGTATATTATCGAAATGTCTAGTTTGCTTGTAATAGGATTACTGGGTTCGTTCGTAACACGATTTAATGAGGTATTTTGCATGATAAATCAGCATTAATACCTAAAGTTCGTGACATCTCACAAGTTAAGGAAATATATAAATTAGTAAGAACAATTTTACAAGCGATACCAATTAGAAATGAATGAGTTGAGGTAGGATTAAATCATGTCACATCACTCGACATTGTGGGGGTAAGTTTATTGATCTCACTAACGTACTGAACTATGAAGCATTAGACTACAACTGAATAGGCTACGTTCACGATGGGAGGCAAAACTTTCCACTGTGAACGCGCGGTGCAAAAATGTGAGAGTCACCGCAGTATTTACTCGCCAACGATTATGGGTAAATCACATGTTATGGGTACGTAGTGCGTCACATAGCATATTTTTCTACTGGTTTTGCATTTTAGAAAATTATCGCTGATATAGTTTGCAAATTAGCGGTCGACGTTTCACTGTATGCCATTTTTGATTTGACATATTCTGCCGCGTTACATCTTATTTCTCAAGTTAATCACAATATTCGCTATAGGTTATTCTGAGAATTGCTTTTGAAATCCGCGCAAATATAAATGGCTATAAAGTGATTTATTCAGAATGACTGTAAAACTAACTCTTCATGAAATTCTTTCACAGTTATTATCACTCCAAAGACCACACAAAATATATGGGTTGAGCATGATGTCGGCAACCCTATCCCATGGAAAAAACATTTCTAAAAAATGTTGATCTGATTAAACAAATTAAATCATTCAAACTCTGCCCTGAGAGTTGCAGGGAGAATTATCACACCTGAGGATAAAGCCGAGATTTTTTGGAAATCACGGGACAGATGCCACTTTTAACAGCCGGAGCAACAATTTTTATGGGCGAACAATTTGACCTCTGTCCTGGGAGATAATAGGTCTTCATTTAGAAGACCTATAGTGTAAGCCGAGTTCCTTCGAAAACCTTGAGGGCGATTCTCATTCTAACAACCAGAGCAACAATTTTTATAAGTACATGGAACGTCCAGACCATGTGGGAGACCGAGAAAACCAGTCAAATAGCAACGGAAATGAGGAGATACAATTTGGCAGTACTGGGAATCTGCGAAACCCACTTGACACAAGCTGAGCAGCAAAGGTTTGATACGGAAGAGTTGTTGTTATAATTTAGTCACGAAAAACATCCCCAAAGAAGCCCGTTAATCACTTGTGGGATTTGAGTTTCATAGATTCAGGATCATCAAAGCATCCTTCAAAACAAAGAAGGGAATCATGATAAATACTGTTCAGTATTATTCGCCTACAAACTATAGCAACGACGACGATAAAGATCAGTTTTACAAGAGGCTTCAGTCGATCATAACGGAGAAAATGCTTTGCACACACAAGAAATTGCACTAATGCTCTCCAGAGAAGTTATAGAACGTTACTTAAATCATCAGGCTTTTGCATGTTTGAATTGCGAGAATTCAACAGGTACGTAACACCTAGTTTGTTTACTAGTGATGTTTCTGAACCTTACGAAACCTTAAAACGTTCGATTCTTAAACGACGAGATCTAACCGATCGACAAAGATTAGATCAACTTTTTAATAACATAGACCTGCAACATTGTCCTGCGACGGACATGTTGCAAAGAATGAGAGATGTGATAGGCCTAAGAACTTTCGACGAAGGCCTATTCAAACAACTTTTCTTTTCTAAACTTCCTCAACAGATGCAACCTGTGCTTGTCTCGTTTCACAACAACGCCTTAAATGAGCCGCCTGCATCTGCTGACCGCATTTTAGAAATCGCAAAATCTTCTTATACCGAGGTTTTTTCAGTCAAAGAAAGGCCTCAAACGAATCAGAATGACATAACAGAGTTATGTCATACACTTACGCGTTATCATAGTTTTTGTAACGACCGTAAGCGATCACACACCGCATGTAGAAGCACTTCACGTAAGCGATCTGTCTCTAGACCACGAGAGATGGATAACCCCGACTGGTGCTGGTATCATAACCAGTATGGAAAGTCTTCCAGAAATTACAGAAAACCCTGAAATTTTCCTAACGCGAAGCTATCTGTTGTACGTCAAAGATGTGGCAACGAGAGTTTGCTACCTCGTCGTTACTGGCGCTGAAGTTAGCGTTCTCATAGCGAATTCTGACGACCGACTTCACGAATCGGCTCTAAACTTACAGGCGGCAAACGGAAAACCTATCGCTACGTATGGCGAAAGGTACGTTTACCTCAACGTGGATTTACGCAAACCCATTCTCTGGATCTTCGTTGTTGCAGATGTTTCTATGTCAATCATTGTCATGGACCTTCTACAACACCATAATCTAATCATCGACATGTGCAAACGGAGGCTAGTAGACGGAAACACTAAATTATCCGTTTGCGTAACTTCTTTTTCTGGTTGTAGATCATCCTCAGTCACAATTAAGCATACGATAGACCCAATTTATCAACCACTACTCGATAAGTATCCTGAGATTCATCAAACGCAACCGGAACTACCGTGTGTAACCAGCAACGTTGCACACCACATCACGACTACAGGATCACCTGTATTCTCTAAAGCACGATGACTAGCCCCTGAATAGCTAAGGTTGGCGAAAAACGAGTTCGAACACATGATAGACTTAGGAATCACATATGCATCTCCGTTGCACATGGTCCCTAAAAAGGACAGCAACGATTGGCGTCCAACCGGCGATTATTGGCGATTTAATGCAAAGACCATTCCCGATCGTTACCTGTTGCCTCACATTCACGATTTGACAGCTGCCTTGAAAGGTACAACTGTTTTTTCGAAAATCGACTTGGTTAAAGCGTATAATCAAATTCCCATGGCCACTGACGACATACCAAAAACAGCTATCATAACTCCTTTCGGACTCTATGAATTTTTGCGAATGCCTTTCGGTCTAAGAAACGCTGAGCAAACATTCCAAAGATTCATAGATGACGTTTTTAGAGGTCTCAACTTCGTACATGCGTATGTTGATGACTGCTTAATCGCAAGTCCGGACAGAGAATCACATCTCAAGCATCTGGATATTGTTTTCCATAGACTACAAAAGAATGGCATTACTGTAAACGTTCAGAAATGCCAATTCGAAACCGACTCATTAAACTTCCTAGGACACACTGTGGATGCTCAAGTCATTCGACCCCTTAGAACCAAAGTGGCGGCCATTCTGGATTACCCAGAACCGACCACGATCAAGCAACTACGAACGTTTCTGTAGACGATTCATACCTAAATGCGCTTTACTCATGAAACCTCTTACCGACCAACTTCGTGGAAATGCGAAATCCATCAATCCGGACGACACCGCGCGAAAAGCATTCTTCACTGTTAAGAAACTTCTTGCTAAAGCAACAATGCATGCTCATCGGGACACTGAAGCACCCATTAGTATCGCAGTAGACACATCCGACTCAGCAATCGGAGGAGTCTTACAACAATGGGTTAACAACTCCTGGAAACCTTTGGCATTTTTCTCTAGACGGTTGCTAGACACCGAATCGAGGTACAGCACATTCGGTTGGGAACTCCTAGCTATGTATTGTGCTGTACGGTATTTTCAAAATTATATCGAAGGCCGTGAATTCACTCTTTTCACTGACCATAAACCACTCACCTTCTCTCAAAGCTCTACTTCAGACAAGTACTCTCCCCGTGAGTCTCGACAACTGGACTTCGTTTCGTAGTTTACTTCAAACATTCAACACATCTCTGGAGCAAACAATGTAGTTGCAGACGCTTTATCTCGCATAACTTCCTTGAACAGTTTTCAAGGAATCAACTTTCTTAAATTCGCCAAGCTTCAAAATGAAGACACTGAACTTCAGCACGAGTTATCGTCTACAACCCTTAAACTACGCATCAAACAGATGGGAACAGGTAAGGAAACCTTACTGTGTGACACATCTACAGGTAGGGACCGCCCAATCGTGCCGAAATATTATCGACGCAATGTCTTCAACACATTGCACAAACTTCCTCACCCAGGTGTTCGTGCAACCATCAAGCTTGTAGCAGAACGGTTTTGCTGGCCTGGTATGAATAAAGACGTGAGGGAGTGGGCACGCTCCTGTGTAAGCTGCCAAAAATCTAAGGTCATCAGACACAATAAATGTCCCTTAGGCTCATTTAAAACTCCCGATGCTCGTTTCGACCATGTTCATCTGGATTTGGTAGGACCTTTACCAGATTCATATGGATACTCTTATCTTTTAACTTGTGTAGATCGTTTCACTCGATGACCAGAAGCAGTACCTATCAAGGACATCACTGCTGAAACAGTGGCCCGAACCTTCGTCGAACGATGGGTAGCAAACTTCGGCTGCCCTTCAACCATCACTACAGACCGCGGACGTCAGTTTGAGTCTGAACTTTTCCGTCATCTGACCACACTATTAAGAAGCACTCGCTTCCGAACGACCGCCTACCACCCACAAGCAAACGGGTTGGTAGAACGCTTTCACCGACAACTAAGACCTTCACTATCAGCTGCAAACGTTTCACTGTGGACCGTCGCTCTTCCACTTGTCTTGCACCATAAACGGCTTCTGAAAGTTCATCAGTTAGATGACTTAACCATAGGATAAGCTCAATTGAACGGAGATTTCTAGTGTGGAGAAATGTCGAAAGTTTTATGTAGGATGATAAATGCTACCTTGAATACACTTGAGATTTATATAACCGAATTACGCATGAATTTTTATTTAGTAGTATTAAAGTCATTTGCCGCAAGAATTATTTAATTAGTCTTCGTTCCCGTATTATCAAATTCAGGCACAGCTTGTGTACCAAGGAGAGAAGCCTTCTGGCTTCTGCGTCTGGTCTATCGAATTAGTCAGTTGACGAAGAGAACATCACTCCGAGTAGTAGGTTGCAGGAGTTGATGACTCGGCTTTAAGAAATTGTACGTTAATAGCATTTTGTTTGTTCTTGGCTCTACAAGTCGCCTGATATATTCTCTTAGCTACTCTGAACTGGTATAAAGAAAAAGAAAAGATAATGTCAAGTCAAAGTCATTCCTAAACACTTTGTACATCAAAATCAAACCATTTCTATGTCTGTAATAGGAAAGAGTGGAGAAACGTAACCTTTCAGGCCAGGTTGTGCATGACAATTACCAGAACTCCGGAATTTTACGATTAGTTGTTTTTGTGCATGTGTATTGGCATTTGGCCCTAACCGCACAATTCTCAAAACTGAACACGAGACAACTGGGAAACTAGATATTCAACAGTTAACGCGGAGAAAAACTCAACGATGGAAAAGGCAGGAAGAACAAATTCAATTAGCTAAAATTTAAGCGATTGGATGGCATGGCTCGGCCTTGCGAGCGTGATCTTCCTTATGTAACATTATTTTTATCCATATTAAATATATTGTTCTACCTCCAGTCTGAAAATATGTTCATCAACATGTACTGATGGTTGTTACGATACGATGAGCAGGTGTAGACAATGATGTGACGTCCACATAAGATCTTATAGATCAGGCAGTTACATAATAAAATTCTACAATTTTAGGATTAGTTCTATTAATAGAGCAGTACTAATATCGAAGCAGATCATAAATCTACACATATACGAAGACATCCAAGTTACCTTTTAAACAGAGGCTTCCAGACTGGATGCATTCATAAAATATTGGTGTTACGTGTATCTTAGTAAGCATATTTATATCTATCTTGCTGAATGTCCTTCCTAGACCCTATAGAGTTTTCGACACACTAGCTGCAATTTCACAGCAGTGGGATGTGGTTTTAAGGTCATGGTCAATTAATGCTTTAAACCACTGTGAGAGAAATCAAGGGCACTAATTCCTCCCCAATAAAGTAAGTATTTCTGTTTATATTCTTAGTATGTTTATAGAAACTTGGTCGCATCGGTAGTAATTAACCATTCTTTAGACTAGCTAACTAGAACGTCTAAGCCGGTCTGAAATGCACAAGTATCTGGATTCTACGTTACTACTCACTAAATTTGACGACATCAGCATAAAAAACAAGGAGGAACATAAAGATACTCTGTATTATATTTACATATGGTACAAAAGTGAAGAACCTAAAACAGAGCTTCATGGGGCTACACTAAACACTGTTTTTCGTGAGGAACATGGAATTTATTATTTTTGTCTGCTACTTACCCGAAGGTATTTGATCAGAATTAGAAGAAATCAAGCAATTGATAAATTCAGTGGTTTCAAATGAAGTCTGCTTGCAACACCCTATCAGATCTCTTGAGGAATTCTGTTTAGATAAAATCCACCGAGTTTTAATTGTCAAGAGACTTCGTCCATCTCTCTCTTGTCATATGGACGTTAGTTTAGTAAGATAATCCATTCCCGAAAACACGGTCGCTGTTCAATAAGTTGTTGTTTTCCACATAAACCACGATGATTTCTCTTGGTATTCTTTTCACTACTATGGTTGAGACACTTGTGATGCAGACCGATGAGTTGTTTGACATAAGTTGTCCTTGTTTCGTCCGGTTAATGTTAACTGCATCCTTCCGAATTGTACTTGATATTCATTGACGGATGAACAACGATGTCAATAAAACTTTTACCAGAAACAGAATACCAGGTCAGAACTGGCATAAATTTATTGTTCAAATCAAATCGTCTGGTCTTATGCTTTGAACGAATTATCCAAAAAAACTATTAGCAGCTGAGAATGTGTATCCGAAATGAAACATTTTTCAATAATATGGAGTGATAACATTTTATTTTTATACAGAAAAATCTAGAAAACGTCACAGAATCCACTTTTTCTAATTAACCATCCTGTTTGTTTTTCCTTATCAAAGCTTATTGCAGCTGCTCTAAGCGCTCTTCATAAGGCATCGGATTTGACTTCAAAATGTCCGGACGAGGGAAAGGTGCAAAGTCAAGTAGTAAACTTGGTAAAAAGTCACGATCTGTTCGTGCTGGTCTTCAGTTCCCTGTTGGGAGAGTCCACAGACTACTGCGTTTGGGAAATTACAGTGAACGTGTTGGTGCTGGTGCGCCTGTATACCTTGCGGCTGTAATGGAATACCTGGCTGCTGAGGTGCTTGAACTGGCTGGGAATGCAGCTCGAGACTACAAGAAGTCGCGAATCGTTCCAAGACATTTGCAGCTTGCTATTCGTAACGACGAGGAGTTGAATTCATTACTGGGTAAAGTCACTATTGCTCAAGGGGGTGTACTGCCTAACATTCAAAATGCACTTCTCTCGAAGAAATCTGATGTACCTGCCAAGAAGTCTCAATCTCAAGAGTATTGATGTTATTTAATTTAAACAGAGTTAAATATATGTATCCTATTTAGCGTATGGCCTTTTTTATTTCAAAGGCAGCGATTGCTACTTGTAAGAATTTGTAAGTACGATCTTTTTTCGTCTAAGAAAAGTCACTTATTAAGACTTGTTGTAGTGCATGTTGAGTGTCATCGAGGACGTCATCACACATTAACTGACTTTAATTTTTAGTGGATGGTTAGTGTGCATGTCTTATTGAACTGTCAAATGGATTGCAAATGCGTGACTGAGTTAACTACATGTGTCTTTCAGTAGCGTGAGCATTTGGATCGGGTCACGTCAAGGGAGAGAGTCTCAGGTAATGAAACATCTTGCTAGATTGTTTCCATCGTGAGTTCGGTATCGCATGTACCTTGACAGCTGTTTCATTAAAAATTGTCGCGTTCTAACTAATTTCCGCTTGATAGGTTCGGAGGGGGCATATGGATCACAGGGTTGTAGTGCGTCTTAGTATGACAGCCTTTCTTTAGGTTACCTCATTTCGATTTAGTCACCACTTACGTGGTTTATCAGTCTTAATCGGAACATTATCCACTCACGCCTTGACGCCAGTACTTTCTGCTGTAAATAGGGGAATAGATCTGAAGGATCTTGGTGTGATAATATAGAGATCTGATTAGACCTGACTTCTATGATTCACCACATTAAATACAGCTAAAACTAAGGGTTCTCATCACATCACAGTTTTCAATGATTGTATAGCTAGTTGGTTCGTCCTTTAAATTAGACATTGGACAGTCTGCCCAAAGTTTTATCCACGAACAAAGGAGTTAAAGTAGAATTTTGGACGGATGACTGACTATTATGGATAGCTATAAACCGGTGATTTATTTCCGAATCATCACCAACAGAAGTCGTCATCTAATTAATACACGTTAGCTGAAGTAACTGTGTTCATAATCTCATGCGAAGTGAGAAGACAGTACGTATTTGGCTATGACTGTCCACATCCATAGTATAAATTTTTGTAGGAAAGCCACGGATGAGTTTTAGTTGAAAGGTGTACATCGAAACAGGATTTTAGTGAGACAAACCAGCGAATACATATGTCATGATTTCTGGCTTTATTGCGGGCGATAGATTTGGGGATTGAAAGAAGGTTGTTCTAGATTTTGTGCAGGTTAGTCGCGAAATAACATCTACATAGATCTAATTACAACCACTGACTGGTAATGGTACTTCTCTTGTGTTATTCATTGCTTGAGATCGTCGGAGTGATAGTTTATTTGTAAGAATGAATTCAGCGTACTTCTAATCCATATGCCTTCTATTTTTAACTTGGTCTTTTAGGTAGTTTCTTTGCCACATCATGTAATGGGTTTATTTTCTTCAATACTATAGAGCTATCACTCTGAATCTCTCTAAATTTATGGTATATCCTAATCCTTCATTTTAGATATTCCACTCTTCTTTGTTACGTACTTCACTTCACAACGTTTTAGTATTTAACCTTGTTATAAGATGGTTGAGTAAAGTATAAGAAAATACAATATATCCATCTTATTTAGATGCGGTTTATATTTTCCTATGATTTTCAGTATACTCTACCGGGGTTATTCTCAATTTACCCACAGAACGGATTTTGTTAATGAACTGAAGTTTATTAAGTTCTGGCCATACTTGGTAATCGAATGCTGTGGGTTTTATTTAGGTAAACTAAACACATCTAAAGATGTCAACTTCGCATCGGTCTGTTTAAATAATTGTTCGTGATTTCCTGAAATTTTATTGTGGACCTTTGCAAGCTATATAGTTTGTACGTTCTCATTTTACGTATGTCACTATCAATTAGACTGTTCACACAGGGAAAACATCACTAATAAATGGTCACCTTTTACTAAGTAGAGTGGTTTCTTTCACTTCATTTACCAAAATTATCTGAACGTTTGATTAGACTATCCAACGTGAGGTGATCGTCTGATAAATTAATAAAAAACTAATAAATTAAGGAGGTACTCTTCTTAGTTGAACATTTTTATTGTGTTTACTTAAAACTTGTATGTAGTCCGATAGACCATAATTGTTTGTCCCAGAAGGTATTTCCGAAGAAACCACATTCACCGTTCCGTTTATTACTTTGAAAACACCAAGAACAATGATTTGAACAGTGACATGAATGAATCCTAATGTTTATGCTTTCTCAGGTGCTTACAATTGAAAGCAAAATTACAAAATGGTCTTCACCCAAAAGGAATGAAATCTCCCAGTAGTAAATTTCTAGCTGTATATCATCATACAGATGCCTTGAGACATTTCAATCTATACTATTAATAGCAAAGCTCTAGTCTTTTGAAATCTGAAGCTATTAGTACCAAATACCTAGATGTCTGATCTACGTGTTCAGAAGTAGGTAATCGTCAGTGTCTTCTCACCCCTGATAATATATCCTTTTTCATTATATGTTCTTTCTAAGTTGACTGCATCACCATGTTATTTTATTCCAGTACAGTAAATGACCCTATTTTTTGTTTACTGAGCATAATTCATGTTGGTTTTAATTAATATTTACTTAAATTTAGTTATTTTACCAAATACTTACTTAATCTTAGCTTTACGATATTTTGTCACTGCTTCATTTCATGTTCCAGAACCCTAGTTACGAATATGACATATATATGTAGTGTGATATTTATAAGAAATATCTTATTCAGTCTTTTGTAAATTCATTTAGATCTTTACAACACCGTTTGCATAAAATTTCGGCTAGTTTCATTCTTATAAAATTGTTACATGTTAGTAGATTTGGATTGCGCTTATTATCAGAATCCATAACCCCATATTGGTTCCATTTAGAACTCGTCAGCTGGGTGTACCTGCATCCTGGTGCTGATAATGCTGAGACTCGAACCCAGTACATATTCCAAACACTAATGTGTTTTCCTAATAGAGTGGTCAGATACATCATGTAATATCAACAATGGGAAGAACGTATTTTTACAAATGCTGCACTTCATTTGTAACTTTGAGTCAAAAATATTATGTGTTGTAAACAGGCGATGATAACCTGACATAATCAAACAAATTCATGATATTTCGCTCAAATTAGTATTCTTCCTCTGTTTAAGACTATGAATGCTTGAAAATTACTACAATGTTAATTTATTTGGACGAAAGAACAGCCTTTCAATAAACAGTATTTACACAAAAGCCTCTAATAAACTACACTACGTTTTTTAAATACATTATTCATCACTCGAGATACATCCCATATCAAGGACTCTTCATGAGACGCCTTTTTTCGAATATGAAAGTTAGCTTTCGCATATAAATACTTATTGATCGTCCAAATAATTCTCATTTATTTTGATATAAACCATTACATATCAAGTAGTAGAATTTTAGTTTGCTGCCTTCTTAAATATGATCATGGTTAGCCTTTTTGACACATGTAAATTAGTGATGTTCACTAACTTTATTTTACTAATCAATTAAAATGTAAAACTTTTTATGTTATAGAGTGTATGACAAAATAATCAATATTCTTTTCAAATTCTCAACTCGTTTGTTAAGAATGCAAATGATTAGTCAACAGTGAGATTTGAACCCTTAAAACTGGATTCTAGTTCATTCCTGTTGCAGAAGCTAGTGGTTATTTGAACTCAATAGCTAAGTGCATAACGCATTGGGCGTTTGGAGATAAATTTACTTGATTTGGATCGCGGACTGATTATCGACACTGAATTGTAGGTCTGAGCATCCGGGTAGTATCACAGCCCACACACAGATCAAGTGGCTTATATGGCGCATATGTATTCGGTGCCCCTTTGTACTAAGATTTATGTGCTCAAATAAATAAATATAGGTTCATCCAGCTAACGAATTTCAAATTAAAAGAAACGATCGTCTTGGATTACATTGCTAGTCACTGTCCAACTCTGCTTAAAAACAAACAATAGCCTAGGTAGTTTTTAAATTTTTGTTTTTAACTCGAATGGCAAACTCGGATAGCTGTCCATAGAGAGGTCAATCTGATGTCATTAGAGTAGTCTACAGGACTTATACATGAGCGTTTATCGATCAATCTAAGTGTTACAAACTTTTGTCGATCTTCGTATTTTGACCCAGCGGACCTTAAAAAGCCTAGATGAGTCAGTCATACTGAAGTCAAAGCATTCAATCAAGTGATAGCTTGCCTGACAATCATTATCGCTTTCGTCTGACAAAGTTTGTTTGTGATACTAGTATGTTTTGTATGCTAACTGATTTTAGATAATCGTGAGCCTGCACATCTAATAGTAAACCGACAAAGTGTTGGCAATCACTCATTTCCTACAAAATAATGCAACAACATAATTTGGGTAAAATTAAGAAAGTCATGTACAATATTTCATAAAATTTGTTCCCTTCATGAATTTGAGTCAAGTCAAAACAACAACTGAGGATTAATAATCAGTTTCTTTTATTTCGTGATTTCTCTTCATTTGCTTGCAACGATTTATAAATATACGAATTGCGTAAGAGCAACAGAAGATTTGCTAAATTTACATAAGTTTAAAATGAAACGAAGACAGATATAAGACTCAGACAGATGAAATAGTAATCATCTAGATTTCGATTCATAAAATGTTAACGTAATAATTTTAGGAGATTTAAAATTTCATACAAGTTCAGAAACTCGAGGACGTAATCTCAATGAATTTTATACACTTTCCAATGGTAATATTTGTGTAAGATATCACAGAAGTTGCTAAAAATCGAATAGCATATATTTATTTGAACAACTATTTTGTGGAAAGGCTACTTGATAATACTGGTTTGAATATGTCAGTTGTGTGGTTTGATTAGAGACCTATTATGAAAAGTACTTCCCAGTTTATGGTTGTGGGGATTGTTGAGTTATAACTGAGATCATGAACCGGGTTGAGGTAGTTACTCACCGAAGACAATTGAGAATGGTTGAGCGATATCGGGGATCGGTTAAAGTTAGACATTAACACCGTTGGATGCCGACTCAGTGGTTTAAAGGTTAACCGTTCGCGCGCAAGATCAAAGGTCCTTGGTTCGAGTTCCGCGTGCGTAGTCATGGATTCTCACTGTTAAGGAGTCTCATAATAGGATGAAACGGTCGTCCAATGCTTCCTGCTTTTCAGTGGTGACCTAACATTAATGGGTTCATGATCTTTATTAACAATACTTCCATTTAGAAGGTGGGAATAAAGGAGTTTTCCAACAGATTTGTATACTTTATTATTTGCAGAATGTTTTTCAATAGACATATATTTTACCATTATCATCCTTCATAGTAATCATTTTACTTAAAATTATAAAATGTAGAAAGTTCTGATTTTATATATTTTAATGAGAATGTCAGATGATTAGATTCATTTATAGATTTCGTTTAAATTTCTTGATTTATTTCTCAAAGGTTTGTCTAACTTATTTGAATGAAGTGATTATGTGGAATGTACTCTGAAAACTGTTTTGTGACAGACCGCGTTTGTTCCCATGCAATTAATTAGAATTTCTCAAAAGGATTGTTTCATTGTTTACTGAAAGATATCTAATACAGTTATCAAAGATAAATGAAGACCAGCGCCAAATGTATTGAGTTATACATTGTCGATGCTTGATTTTGAATAGGTACTAGTCCTGAATTACGGTGTTCTATGGGATAACGAACCATCTACAGTAGACAGAAATAATTCATTTACTTGGAATGGGCAAAATATCAAAGACCAAACTATACTATACACCCGTTCTATATCCAATTCTATTAGAAATTATTGTGGTGTATGAAATTGATGAATAGTTTAATTAAATCAAAAATCACACTACTCAACAATTTAAAAGTTACTTAGAAATTTCACGTCCCATATGTGATAGCCAAAAGTCATCTTGAATTTTTACTACCTACAAACAGAGAGTAATGCATCTAAAGAACTATGGAATAAATTACTAATGATACATAATCATGAAGCTACCAAGTTATGTAATTTAATATTTCATTACGTCATTTTAGATAACTGGTGTTTGTATGAACTAATAATTCCTTTATATATGAGGTATGCCTAATTTCGAATTCAAAATACAAAATGTTTATTTGTGCTCGCCTAATTCTTCCTAGTCTGAATAGCGTTATTTCTGGGATTTCTAGTTTGTAAAATGATTCAAATACTTCTGAATATCACATTATGACAATAAGATACAATGCGCATTAAATGAACTCCAAGGCAATCAGTACATTGAAACACTCATACACTGATGAACCAGATGGTATTCCATCTAGCATGCTAAAACGTGGAGGTGATGATATGTGTGTTTTGCTTCTTAAACTATTCGCGATATCACTCTCTTCAGCGTGTTACCCCACTGCCTGGAAAACTACAAATATCATTCCCAAAATTAAAACAGGACCTGAAGCAAACGTTGAAAATTACCGGCCTATAAACATAACTTCAGTGGTATCCAGAGTGATGGAAAAAGTAGTTAAGGCGGCTGTAGTCCAACATCTAATAACTAATAATCTCATCTCGACCTCCCAGCATGGATTTCTTAGGTCCAGATCATGCGATACATGCCTAGTAGACTACCTGAATGATATAACTATGAAACGAGACAGCGGACTCCTTGTATCAGTTGTATTCCTAGACTTTAAGAAAGCCTTTGATAAGGTCCCACACAAAAGGCTACTCGTCAAACTAAAGTCCTTCGGAATACACAACCCACTGTACTCATGGTTTGCTTCGTTCTTAACAGAACGTAAACAGATGGTAAAATACAATGACTGTCTCTCGTCCCCCAGACCAATCACCAGTGGAGTCATCCAGGGAGGCGTATGTATATAAACGATATATGTAACACCATAGAATTTGGGAGACCATACTTATATGCTGATAATCTCAAAATAGTATACAGCTATAAGCCTGAGACACTAAGCGAAAGTGTATCCCAGATCCAAAAGGACCTCAATAACTTAACTATATGGAGTGAAAAATGGCAATTACCATTAAACCTCAACAAGTGCGGGATCATGCACTTTGGAAAGCATCCCTATAAACCGCAACTTCACTTAAATGAAAGTAGAGTCCAAACACTCGAATCATTACGCGATTTAGGAATTAATTACACAGGAAGCCTGAACTTTGAAGAACATGCCTCCTCTATTATTTCTAAATCTAGACGGCTAATTGGCTTTATAATGAAAAACTTTTTCACAACAGAGGGTAAACTTACTCTCTACAAAATAAGTGTACGACCCTCCCTTGAATACTGCTCTTTTGTATTCTCTAATATGAATATCACAGACAAGATAAGAGTAGAAGATGTTCAAAGACGTTTCACACGTCAACTACTAGGATGCAACTCGAATCTTGATTACAGACAGATGTAAGCATCTATCTTTAGAACCTTTATGGCACCGTAGGCTAAAAAACAATTTAATATTTCTCTACAAAGCGATATATGGGCTCTCCTTTCTAACCTCTTGCCCGACTATTACCCACGACCCAGCCTATAGACTTAGAAACAGCGCATATACACTACTTACCGTAAAACACCAAAAACAAATGCGTTGTAAGTTCTTTACAGTACGGTACAGTTTATTGTGGAACAGGCTGCCAATGCCTATCCGTAATTGTGATACGTTTATCAGATTCAAAAGGCTAATAACCCTATTTCTAGACTCCAAAGAGCTTCAACATTTCCTTGAAGTCCCGCCCACCAATGAGGCACTTTATTACGGACCGCCTAGTATCTAGAAAGAACAAAATTATAACAAGTCCGAATGTTACTAATATGAATATAACCAAATCACAGAACATATGGCTTATCCTTTCCTATTATTCATTGTTTATTAATCATGACTTCATGCTCCTAACCCTAGCTTTCAGTTCCCAAATCTCTACAGGTTAAATGTACATTATTCTTCCTAAAAGTCATGCCTTTTTTATTCCACTGCAAGTAGACAGATAGTTCAATCTTATGAATGCTGATCTACTAAGGCCGACCATTCAAAGTTCAAAATTTGGCCACAACGTCTTGTGAGTTTCTCAATGTTTTATTTGTCTTACCCTGAAATTTTTTTTCTACGATTTTATACCCTCTCATATCTTTTGATTTGCTATTAGTCCTTACTTCTTTAAACCATTAGTTATTTTCATAGCAGTGTGATATACTATGTGGACATCTAATCCATAAAACAAATTTTTTTAACTATCTGATTTGCTTGTAACATGGACCTAGTAGAGACAGGGTATTCCAACTATGGGCTTTGATTAAAGCAGTATTCATACTTACCACAAACGTAAGAGAGAGAGAGGGTGGCGTTACTGACCAGCAAACATGAAGGTGGGGAGATAACTTCAATCCACCCATGTCTGTAGGGCAGAACATTTTGTTTAATTACGGCTCCTTATGGTTTAGTGGGATGCCACGAACTTATGGTGTTGAAGCTGATCTATTCACGCAAAATACCTCTTTAAGTCGTGTTACGAACGTTGAATTGGTTTCACTTCCTACCCAGAAATCCTATTACAAGCAAACTAGACAATTCGCTAATATACGAAGCCTAATCAAGACCCTATAATAACTGGGGAAAAAATATTTTAAAAAAAACGAAAGGGGCTCTAATAGCTTCGATATTAAAGGGAAGACAGCCAAATGTATATCACAATACTGTTTCTAGCGCTATATTTTATTTTATAATCACACATAATCTTATACTCTTAGCTCTTTTCCGAATCGCCCCCATTTGTCAGTTGTATGTCCACTCACACCTTGTCAACACTTATTTTCTTTAACCTATTAAAATGCTCTTTCTTAACATATACCTTAATAAAGGAAAATTGGACTGAGTAATCATACCTTAAACATTCTTTCATGAATATTGGCTACTCTGCCTCTCGTGTTTTCTTTTGCTTGCTCCCTCTTTCAGCCCCCTTGAGATATGGAACTGGTGACTTCATCCTGCACCATCCTTAAAGCCTTGGATATCCCAGAAGGAAATAAGGTTGCGATTTCTAAAAGCTCATACCTTCAATGGACCTATCCTTGACCATCAGTCGCACATTCGCAACGCAACTTTCATGAAGCGCGCCAACTGTGGTACTGATTCAAACCATCGACATTCATATCTTATGAATTATCAACCAAGCTATGTAATTTATTACAGTGTATATTGTATCATTTGTATCAATTTGATCTTGCCTGTAAACGGGATGCCTCATGTAACAAACTGTTATTTGAGAATAAATTATTATTATTATTATTATTAATTCATGTTCTGTACCTCGAAATCTTTTGCTTATTTCTACGATTTCAGAAATATCGGTTGGTGGTATTTGAAGAAATTAGAAAATCTCATTAGACTAGTTAGCTATAAGTCAACACTGCTGCTAATTAATAAACATCTCAGCTGATAATTTATTTCATATTTACATGGCGTTAGCGAAACCATCTGTTAAAAAACTTACTCGATAAAAAAGCGTTAATCAGAAAAAAAGAATTCGAACAATTTAACCTTTGCCCTGGGAGTTAAAAGTTCTTCATTTAGAAGAACGATGGTAAAAGGCAAGTTCCTTCGGAAGCCACGAGGCCGATGCCCCTTCTAACAAACAGAGCAACAATCTTTATAGGTACATGGAACGTCCGAACAATATGGGAGACCGTCAAGACCAGTCAAATAGCAACGGAAATGAGGAGATACAACTTGGCAGTACTGGGAATCAGCGAAACCCACTGGATCCAAGCTGGACAGAAAAGGCTAGCTACTGGAGAGATGCTGCTATACTCCGGTCACGAAGAGGACAATGCTCCACACACTCAAGGAGTTGTTCTAATGCTGTCCAAAGTAGCACGGAATGCACTTGTAGGATGGGAATCTCACGGATCCAGAATCATCAAAGCATCATTCAAAACAAAGAAGGAGGGGATCTTAATGAATATTATCCAATGTTATGCACCTACCAATGATATCAACGACGACATTAAAGATCAACTCTACGGGCGGCTGCAGTCAATCATAGAGAAATTCCCAAGAAAGGACCTCACCATTCTGATGGGAGATCTAAATTCCAAAGTCGGAATAGACAACACCGGATATGAAGATAATATGGGACGACATTGACTAACTGGGAGAGAGAAACGAAAATGGAGGATGATTTGCAAATCTATGTGCATTCAACAAATTGGTCATAGGGGGCAAAATATTTCCACAAAAGCGTATACACATGGCTACATGGATCTCACCGGACCACACTGCAGAGAACCAGATAGATCATATTTGCATCAACGAAAAATTCCGAAGAACAATGGAAGATGTGAGAACCAGGAGAGGAGCTGACATAGCTTCAGATCACCACCTAGTTGTAGCCAATTTAAAACTGAAGCTAAAAAAGAACTGGACAAGTGGACAAACAGCACTACAAAGGTTCAATACAGCCTTCCTTCGAGATACTGACAAACTCAATCAATTCAAGATAGCTCTCAACAACAGGTTCCAAGCCTTACAGGATCTACTGAAAGAAGAAGAAACTAGTATGGAGGACAACTGGAAAAGCATTAACGAAGCATTAACTTCAACGTGTCAAGAGGTTCTAGGTCTCAAGAAGCACCATCATAAGGAATGGATCTCCATAGAAACACTGAACAAGATCAAAGAAAGGAAGAACAAGAAGGCAGCAATTAACAACAGCCGAACACGAGCAGAGAAAGTCCAAGCACAAGCTGTGTACATAGAAGCAAACAAGCAAGTGAAGAAGTGCATTAAAGCCGACAAGCAGAAATACGTGGAAGAACTAGCAACGACGGCAGAAAAAGCTGCTAGAGAAGGAAATATGAAACGGCTTTACGATGCAACGAAGAAACTGGCAGGGAAATATAGTAAACCAGAGATACCGGTCAAGGTCAAAGAAGGCAGGCCAATCACTGAAATTCAACAACAGGAGTACAGATGGGTAGAGTACTTCGAGGAACTCCTGAATAGGCCGGCTCCAATGAATCCTCCGGACATCGAAGCAGCAGAAATTATTTGATCTGATTGATTTTATTTATCACTACTTATTAATTAGTCCTATAGTTTCGGAAAAAAATGTTTGTCTATTTTCAAGTCCTCAGTTTCTTTGTATAGTTAATTTATTTATGCACAATATGGTTCTACTTAAGTGTTTATTGTTATTTCAAGCTTTGATATTTAGTTGTGAACGATTCACAAGGAAATCAATTCTGATAAAAAGTTACCTGTCTGTAATAGAAAATAAATACACTCTAAAAAACTGTCTTTTTTCATTTCAGTACACACTATTTTATTGAATATTCTACTTACATTTTACACTAAGTACAGAGGTTTAGGTTTCAATAAAGTTACAAGGGACCTTCATGTTCTGAACAACATATCACTTGTCTTCTAGACATGTTTCCAGAAAGAACATGACAAATATTCTAAATGGACGCTTGTTTCGGTTTCTCATACTCTTTCCAAGACTAAATTTACGCGGCAACCTGAATACGAGAGAAATATGGAAAGAACGCTTTTCTCCAAAGTTAGATTATGTACAGAGAATCTTGGGTCCCTATAGCATTTCAGATGGTTCTGGGCTTCTGAAATATTCTGGGACGCTAATAAACGTAGTAGAAGGATAGGTATCCAGCCAATCAGAAGTGTGACTTGAGTCTTCACTTCCGAGATGTTCCTGAGAAACTCCTATTGAATGCTGGTTAGATAGGGTGTTTCTCAGTGGTTTCGGGGCCACTTTAGGTTTTTTGAGGAATTCTTCGAGTCTCCCCAACTAAATATTCTGTTGTTTTGTTTGCTTCTGAAGACAACTGAAAAAAACATTTTGTTATCATTAGCATTATTTTCACATCCGTTATTTGTTTGTAAGTTTCCGCCTCTTTCCGTTGCTATATGAAAGCAACTACACTGAAAACACTTTACTTTCAACAGGTATGTGGGGATGTCCCGGAAACGTACTACAAGTCAGTGCTCGTATTCAAAATTTCTTTTCGCTCATGGATCTCAAAGTCAATCAGAACATAGGTTGAGGATGAAGATATTTTGGAAAAATATTTGGTTAGTAGTTGGTGTATCAAAGTTTGTGCTATCTAAGCTGGTTATTTATCGTAAGAGAGCCTCTATATGCCAGGACAAGCGTCTTAGCTTACAGTGGTGTTCATTTAAACGGATGATATCAACACAATTATCGAAAACCCACAAATTTACTTATTCCGAGAATTTACTTATCGCAAAATGTGAATTACAGGATCTACTGAATAGAAAATCGTATTGCGTTCTTCAGAGAATGAGAATGTTTAGAAGATAGTCACGAGAAATTCAGTTATCACCTCTCACATGGTGTCCGCTAATTTAGGGAAACAGTAGGTTGGTAGGTCATTAGAAGCTTTTATTTTGACAATACTTTGTGTACAGCTACAACCACAACTTCCTGACTAGTTTCCATTATTCCTATATTCCGAGAAAGAGCAAAGTTGAGTGATAACAGAAAGCAGAAACTTGTTAGTCGTATCGAGGGCTGTACAACTGCCTCAAAACGCTTGCTACACCTGATAGACAAAACTTATAGATTTATGAGAATAAGAACTCAAATGACATTAATTAACGTATGATTAAAAAATATGTTTTATAAAACCCCAAAAAGGCAAAGATATACAGAGCACAAGTTGATGTCCCGATGTAAAGTATCATATTTACAATTTAATGTCAGGTACAAAAATTGAGGTGTCGTTTTTTTCTTTTCTTAATTCAATTTAGGCATACACGCGGGCTTACTACGTACGAGCTATTTTTAAATAACATGGCTACGAAGTCAGTTGGTTAATTTACATATACGTTCTTAAAGAATTTCTGAGAGTGACTTGCGATCTAATGTACTGAAAAATTAATACTGCGTTTCCTGTTTGGAATTCATTCGCTTAGTTGTGGATATTTATAAAACTAATTAAATCTTAAAATAAATCCTAATTCTTCCTGGTAAAGACTCTACAATTATTTTTACAAGATGAACAAAAAATGCATTGATGTTGATGTCGTTTTACTCGATTCAACAACAAGATGCTTCCATCTTCTGGTGAGTTGCATCGTCAGATCTAAAGTAAACTCAAGGTTGTAAATTGTTTCTAAAAGTATATCTATTTCATTCCAGTGTATTAAATTACGAGCGCTAAATAAAATTTTGTTTCACGAACATTTTTAAAGTTCTGGTGATGCTAACTGTAGATTCGTTCATTCCAGTCCTGATTATAACTTTTTCACCACACTGCTTGGAACGGAAACTAGAGTATGGCATTTGTACCCGTGAGTTTCTACACTCTAAATGCGATATGAATTTATTGGTCAGACAAAAATCTGCTCCAGAAATTTTTTCCTCACGTGGGAGAGTATTTATTATTGTTCTAATCTTTGGGTGCTTTGTGATGTGACTGCTTCTAAGAATTTGGGTTAGCATTATAAGGGTAAGATTAAAACGAGGTTGAGGTACAAATCACATTTATATAACTAATCGATATATTATTTAGCACTAACAGTATCCAAAAGGCAGCGAATAATCCTCAATAAACATAACTAAACGACTTTGTGGTGTTTCTGGATTTCCTGTATAACAAATACAAGTTTTAGCCATAAAATATCAGTTCTTTCCCATCCATTTCCTACTTCAGCGTTAATCCGTTGTTGGTTGTAGCTTTTTCGTAAATTCTTACATGATCAAAGTGTTTTTATTATCTTTGGGGATGTGAAAACAATTAAGTAAAAAATGAACAAATTATTGGTGTTTTCCGAAGATGTTACAGTTTTAGACAAGTGGTATCACAGTGTTCAAATGGATCGCAGTTTTTTTCACAGGTCAGGTCGAAATGTAATGTAACCATGTATACCATAATAATAGTTTGGAAAAAGACATTTTCTTTAAACCAAGACATGTTATCAGGTCATTAATGAATCACTTCAGTGTAATGAGCTTTGTAAAATTTAAGGGGTTGTCAGAGTCCTTCAGTCGTCGTCGATCCATAAGTTGTCCAAGTTACCACAATTAAAATGAACAATATGCGAAACAAATGAGAGGAAAACATTCAAACTGTGATGAAAGTATAAACATGGAGAATACAGTTCAAGTGAAACAAACTGGACCAACGGCTCAAAAGTTAGAAATGGAGTTTGGCTCAGTATTTAGATAAGTGCAGAAAACAAATGCATCTGGCCCACTGCAGCAGGGTTTGGGCTTTCTCTTGGATTTCATCAGACCATCGATTGTGATTATGGTATTAGGCCTAATTGGGAAGCATATTTTAATCATCACAACCCAGTCTAGCAAGCGGGAAATTCATAGATTAATGTCCTGTCTTGATCTGTCCATTTCTATCTTTGTTCTGATTTATTGTGTAACTCTAGTAAAGTCTAATAACGCATCAGTAACACATTTGAGATTATTTCACAAACTATTTCATAATGCAAATATTTAGGTATGTTACCATTCATGATGGAAAACTGTTTTGTCTTCAGTATATTGTTTTTTTTAGAAGTACCCATAAGAGGTTTGCTAAATGAAGTGAAGTAGTGAGCGCTAAAAGATAAAGCAAATTTATCTGGAAGATCGTTACGATTTACAAGCTGCATGATGAGGATAGTGTGGATGTTTGTCCAGTTTAGGGCATATTTTCAGCAAATACCAACTACCTAATATCGCTTTCCTCACAAAGTTTAACTATCATAAAGTATAATGGCAAGTAAGACAAGTGTGTTTAAAACATGAATTTGATTTCGTCCTTGCTCACTTATCGTGAGGATATAAATATATGCGACGTAGTAGGCATAAAAAGTAATTAAACAATGTGGCCAATCCACCAGGTTTAGGTCTGTATGCTCATTCTCTAGTCACTCTGCATGTGAAAAATTTGTTGATAACATCAAGCTGCCCGAATCGGTCCAGTGTGAGGTGTTAGAACCTTCAATTTTGAGCACTTTTCCGCTGTTAAATTATAACTTGACGTGATTTTAGTTGGTAGAATTATCTGTTTTACCCTGAGTCTATCTGTTACCTAATTAACTAAGAACTCACTTATATTTCACCGCCCGTAAGGAAACAAATAAAAATGTATAATTCATTAAACCGTTGTTTGGATGCCTATTCTTAATGAGCCCATCATTTTTCTTTGGCTAATTAAATAACTTTTTTAATCACCAAAGTAAGATACTACTAAATGATCATTCAAAGTGTGATGCTGTTTAAAACGATCACAAACTTCCACAAAATTACATAATCTACTGCAAGATGAAGTCAGTCTGAAAAAATATTAGGTATTTTAACTGTAGAAGTTAAGCAATACGATCACAAATTTACTTTCCCAGAAATTTAAGATTGAAACGCATAAAGATAAAGTGCATTAACATATAGCTATGGCTGAAAATATTAGATACGTAAGGCTTGGCGCACAGAATTGAAGTTTTTGTATTTTATCTGGCATTGAAGATGTATTAAAGATTACCAAGACACGTTCATTGGAAGAATAAGTTGTTCAAGTAGTTGATTTTAGATATCTCTTCGAAATTACTTTAGGTTGAATTTAAATTCTATCATGTTTCTTTATGGCTGACAATGGCCACTGAGTCTTCTATTTTCGACAGCTCCGACTGAAACAAAAAGACAATTTAGATATCTTAATTACTGCAGCTTTCAAAACCGTAAAATATCTCTTCTTTAAAGTTCCAGTACAGAGATTTTAAATGTATTTTGAGATTAGCATCATAAACGGTTTCAATTGTGCGTTTGAATATAGAAGAACGCGATCGTTTGTCTACTGAAGTAGTCAATATTGCGTAACTAATTTACTATTTCTTTAGATCAGAAGTGCATCAAAAATGAACTGTTTATTGTTGTTCTCTTTTTGATAGGTTGGAATAATCTCGTTTTGTACTTCATTAAGTCTATTCATGAACCTAACCTGATAAAAGTGCTCACCATCAATATTTTGTTCACGTTGTTTTCACACCAAGAGATCTTACCAACTATTACGTGTCAGCTTTTCCACAAATTACATATACACATTAGCTTAGATTTGTTCCAAGCAGATATACACAGTAATTTTATCATTTACCAGATGCGGTGAGCAAGAGACGTTAGAGGTCTTTTTTTGCTAGAACAGCTAAGTGAGGCTACATCTGACCTTATAATTTTAAGATCACACAAGAAACAAACTCACTGTGCTTTTTTGTTAAATATTTCACTTCGTAAATCAAGTATTAGTATAGGCTGCTTCTCAAACCGAAAAACTTGAGCGAAGGGTCACAAGCATTTATATGTTCGTCTGGCTCTTTTCAAGTATAAAATGTAATTAACTCCACTCAGTCTATGGTTTGAGATAATGATTTTAGATTCGGTGGCCCTTTCAGTGTCTATTAATCTTAGGCAAGTTCATGCTGTTGAATTTATTGTGTTGTGTGCTATTTATGTCAACATAAGTAGTCTATGATGCCAATCAGGAATAGGATGCCTGGCAGTAGAATGTTAAGAAAATCTGAGCAGAATGAGTGGGAACAGCATGTAATTGGTATGGAGGTGCAGGAGCGATGAAGTCTTAAACAAGCAATGAACATTTTGCAAATGAAGTATTGGAGTATGGTTTTTCTATTTTGTCAAGTAACTCTGTAATTTCGTGCCTAAGAAAATCAGTTGTCCGTACCTGTGTTCTCGTTCAATACATTATTACTTAACAAAAGCAAATGTCTAATTAATACACTATTCACCTGACATTATTTCGTATTAGCTCTCTTGTTTCACTTATTTTTTGTATTAGTCAAGTGATTATCAACTTTAAAACGGGGAAAGTACACAATTTTCAACATTTGTTTGCATGATATTGAAATTATTCAAAACTAAAAGCCGATTACTTCTTCCTTAATTCTGTATTATAATTTTTCGAAAAACAACTCTAACAGGTTTGGTGTTTGCTTAAATATATCATGTATACTTTACTAACTGTTATAGTTTTGATTGACTTCAAAACTCATAAAGTTATCATAAAATATTTCAACTGAATAAAACAAGTTATTAACCTCTTTTTCCAAAATTATTGCCTGCTGGTTCTTCTTCTGAATTTTAGAGGTTTCGTCGATGTACGAATAATTGATATTATTTTTATTACTTTTATACTTATTACAGTTTAGACGAGTAAGCACCTGACTGTTTATGATTAGTTACATTAATAACAGTATTTTTGACTTTGTAATGAAGAGGTATCTGTCAAATAGTCTAAATTAACCTTGCCAACACAAACTCCAGTAAAACGACATTTGTGTATATAGTAAGGAGAAGCTGATAAATTTTTAAGCAAAGGGATAGTTTTTATCCCGTTAAAACCAGAAAAGTTATTCAGTTCAAATAAAATCATTAAATTTAGGCTCTTGTGGAAGCATGATCTATAAAATAATAAAGATCACTTATGGTTATTCACCATATTTTAGGTTTCAAAGACACAACAAATTATATTGAAGTTCAAAGCTTTTGATTATAAGGCAAAGTTCAACATAAATAAATATACGTATCTATATGAAACAACTACCATATGCGATATAACATAAAATTTAGTAATTTCACAAGTTGAAATCATGAGTCAATTGAAGCTAGACCACCATGGAAAACCTGGAAGCACTGGACGATCGTTTCGTCCTGGTATGGGACTCCACAGCAGTGCGCATATTTTTTTGATATTAAGTAACTCGACTTCGGTAATCGCAGTTTTTATTAAATATCATCCATTTAAGCAAATAAATAAATAATTTGCTATTAGTTACAGTTTTTCCTTTAAATAGTAATAAAGTCACTTTTCTTAGAAAATTTAACTACTAATTTAAATTTCTACACAATCTGTTTTGTAGCCTCGTTCACCTGGACATGAATTGTACACAATGGTTGTTGAACATCTTCAGCTAGTAGAATATGATTACTTTGATTTAGAATATATTAACAAAGATGGTCTTCACGTAAGTTGCATTAAAGTGTTATTATATTTTACGTGCCCACAATCGCAATAAATTCAATTACTAGTATGTTTAGAAAGAGTTGTTTGGAAAAATGGAAGTTTGTGATTCGATAACGAATCAAATGATCCAATCTCGTATAAACTTGTTTTAATTCAGGTAAATATGGAACAATGTCAATTCGCATCTCAAGATATAGAACTCAGCTAAATGTGACCAATATATTCTACGGATTGTATTATTTAGGAAGGTAATTATACACAGTAAGTAGCAGTGTGTTCAGTCGCCAGACAAACATTATATTGTTTGTAATCAATGGTTTAATTGAGATCAATATTATCTTCAAAGCGATGAAGATGACTTTCGTGGGCACTGGGAAAATACTTTGTTTTTAATATTTTTTCTCTCAAAGAGACTCACTTATGATATGTTCTAATGAAATTATAAATATGGTATTTTGTCATTTTTTGAGATTTCATATAGGTATTGTGGTTTTTCAACCATCATATTACGTGCAACGTTTACCCAATAACTAGTATCTAATTAACAATGTATTGTAGTTCTATATCTTTTAGGAATGTTAATCGTTTTCCAATTGAATATGTCGTGAGAGTTTACATCACTATAGAATATATATAATGGTTGAACTTTTGTAGCTCACTTATCAGTTTGTTGAAATTCAGTGTAACAACATGTGCTTAGTGTTTTGTATCTTAAAGTTCCTGATAAACTTAAGGAATAATAATCGAGTTAAAAATCCCTCCGAAATAAAGGTCCTATCAACTTGTTGTTTGTTACTTATTCTTGTTATTTATTTCGTAAGTGCTTTGTGCCTAGGCTTCTATGCGTGAGAATGCTTCAATAAGAAAGTCTTTTTCTTGGTAGACAAATATTACCTCTTACAGTTTCTCCATAACTAGAGCAGTTATGTGTATTAACATTCATGTTTAGTTTTTTGTTTGTAATGTCAGTGTTTGGCTTTACAACTCTGTTGACAATTCCCATCATTCATTAACTGATTTGATAATCCCTTCTTTTCTCTGGGTCTTGATCAGTTTAATTTTTTACTTGTTAACTGAGAAGCTTTTTCAGGTGCTGCCACGATACTATAAGATCCACCCAGGTGTTTTTCCCTATCGCTTAGTTTACCTACTTGAGCATTAAAGTCACCGGCCACTATTACTACATCCGAGCGCTTAGCTTTTCGGAGAAGGTCGGAGAGCTTTCTGTAAAACTCATCTTTTACATCATCTGCGCTGCAGTCAGTGGGAGAATAGGCAGAGACGACGAAGAGGCAACGACGAGTGTCCCTATCTTTTCGGATTCTTACTGTTCCGTTCAGTCGGACAGCGCACAAACGACTGTCTACTGGGATCCACTCTAAGAGAGCTAGTTCTGCCCTAGGACTCAATGCTATACCTACGCCGGCGAGGCCACGGGAAGCAGAATCAGGGCTTCCAGATACACGAAGTGTGAGTCGAGTCGGTTCTTTATTTTGGCATGGTGAAGTCAAATGAATGATGCTACTTGGATCCTGTATGCGCGTTTCGGAGACGCAACACACATCGATGGCGCGAGATTCTAAAGTTCTAGCTAAGGAAGCCTGCTGTTCTATTTGGCACAATGTTCGAACATTGAAAGCCCCTTCGTGTAGTTCAGAGCGTGGTTTCAGAAGACCAGGAATAACATTCCGCGTACTCGAATCGTTTGCCCTAGCGATGCGAGGTGATAAAGAGACATGAGGAGGGTTAGTGATCGAGATAAGAGAGGTATTAGGAGGTGTAGGAAGGATTTACATGTGACCAACTTGGTTTCGTGCACTGTTACGGGTATGAGGGCTGATATCACTTCTCGGCTGCCCACACCGTGGAAGGATATTTCTTGAGGAACCAGAAAAAAAGTCGGATTAGTGTTGGTCCTAACGACATGGGAGCGTGACCGCAGAGCCCAAGGGACAACTGCTTGAAGTCGGTCGCGTACGGCCCTTTCGTGGAAGGTTTTTAATGTGTTAGCTCCGTTCTTCAAAGGGCCTTACCGCCGGAGACGGAAATCCGTGAGGTATGACATTTTTAGGGTCGACCTTTTCTAACCCCACCCCTCCTTGTGGGAAGGCAGCCTCGCTGTCATGCTGATTGTCCGAAGGAAACACCTTACTGCTGTCACACCTCTGTACAGTCAGCAGTGCGACTTCGCCCTCAGACTTTGAGTTGCTGCTTTTAGTCTTACCGTTCACCAATCGACCTGCCTGGCATGGTAGAACCTACAGGAACATATGTTCCAGCCAATATAGCTCGGATGGGTCATCACGATAGGCAAGCCCGACCACCACGTCAAGGCAGCAGCTATCTCTACCACTACGGGATTTGAATCGACCATTGCATCTCTGTGCTAATGTGGTATGGCAACTCGAACTGATGTACGTACGTACTAAGTTCTACGTTGTTACTGACTGACTGACTGACTTTTTCAGGTGGATTCATGTTTGTGATTGGGCAAATATTTTTATGGAAGTAATAAAACATCATGTTGTTTAACAATTAACTTGTGTTTATGTAAGGAATAATGAAAAGGTGGCTATTCTCACTAACTGGATTACAAAATCAAGTTTTCGTTAATTGCTATGCATCTTCAAATCTATTTTACCTATCTATGTATTAAACTCTTTAATGAACATTATAAGTGACATTTTTGAAGAACATAATAACCAAGCAAAACTCTCTTGTATATTTCTATTGACTAACCTGTTCATTTTACTCTATTAATTAATTTTATGTCATGTCAGTCTTATCTGTTGAAATATCTTGAATATTTGGGAACATTTTAGAGATTTTGTGTAGGGCTTTGTTTTTTCGTAGTTGTAATGTAGCAAATAATATTTTAAAACATTTTTCAAAAGAAAAATTATTCAATTGCTTTCGTAACTTTTCATAATTGTTGTCTAATTTTGTATTTTCTAGTGTTGGTTAGATCATTCAAAAGCAATAAATAAACAAATAAATATTTCAAAAAGATTTCTTTATTCTTTCGTCGTCAAGTTTTATACCCCTCATCCAAATTTATTAGAAGATGAATTGACCAGGTAAGTGAATATGAACATACTTATGCATAGCTTCACTAAACGGCCTTCGATATGTAATATGTTTTTATTGAATCAAAGTTATATTATTTATGTATGCATAGAATATTTTACATTCCCTTATTAGAATATTTGATTTGTTTTAATATGTTGTGTTTGCCAACAAAATTACCTAGGAAATACTTCCAAGTAGGAAAATGTTTTATTATTTTTTTGAAAACATACTCTACAATTATTTTGATAAACTAACTTAAGAAGGTGTCCTGAATGTATCTTAATTTGAAGTAGTTTTGTTACAAAGAATACTTATTATAATACATGTTTAGTCAAGAAAAACTGCAATTACTCTCATAGATACTTGATGTGAATAACTTTATTATGATGTATCAATCCGTTGATTGATTTTTCAGAAACATTTTTAAAGTTATCATCGTTTTCTTAAACGTGAACACTTAAATAGAAATATGATTTCTGTCAAATCTGATTGAGACTTTCGAAAATCTAACATAATGTGATCTTTGAAAATGGTGACCGAATGACAAATTTTGTTATTTATTCTACCGTATAACCCATTTTGACAATTTTCAAACCATTATCTAATTAAAATTTTTTAGTCGTCCAAACAATATATTTGTAAGATACAAACCAACCACATTAAAATAATGATGGAATGTGATAATAAGCGTGATTCAAGACAAATTACTGTGTATAAGGAACATAACTTATTTAACGGAAATATTATTTTACTTAATCGTTTAGATGCCAGACCTATTTATTTACAGCAAGTATTTGTTCAGGTAGCAATGAGCAAAGGTCGAATTTCAGCTTATTTTCTACCAAAATTCGTAAGTCGAAGAATCATGGACAAAATATAAGCCTAACTATCAACTTATTTATTTGTGGATATCTATTTTATAAAACTTTAATGATCTGAATGAAACAGGAAAAATAAAATTTACATAATAAAATGAATCGCTTTTTATGAAGAATAGTCTCTTTTGTCCATAACATACATTAAAATTAGTAAAATACAAAAATTCAATTGTTGTTGAGGAAACAAAATCACAACATCGATAAACGATATATATTGAAGTGGAAATGATTGAAAGATTAATATCGATATTTCGAGTTGATGATTAAGGCAATTTAATTATTCATCAATCAAAAGTTCATATTAACTTCAGTAAAATATCAGTATTTTATGCTTTACTTTGAATTAGAATTATGTGAAGTCTTTGCTCTAATTGCTTGAAAATGTTTTATTCTCATTTGAGTCAACAGATGTTCAGCTTGATAAATGAACGAATAACCTATCCATTTTACTCTTAATTTTTATGATGATAACTTGTATTGTTATGTAACGATCTTGTTACGATTATCTATCCTTTTTTATTAAGCTAGTATTCTTCTTAAGTTAATGTTGTTTGTGAAGAAATTCAAACCAAACTTTTCGAAAGCATATGATCAACGTTGTGAAAATAAATAACTTTATGTATAAATTAATACATAAACACTCACCTTCATTTTTTGCTTATTCATTAGGCTTTACATATCTAATATGTTTTTTCTCAATACCAACTGTACTTTTTCGAGTTTGTTAATTTGTTTTATTATTTCAGGCTGTTTGGATTGTAAGAGAGTTTTCACAAATTTAAGGATGCATCTAATTCTTTAATCCTTTAATTTTTGTTGTTTTGATGAAATTTATCAAAAAGCCATTAATAGTCGCTAATATATTTTACATTTATTATGAAAACAAAAATTTTGGTTTTTTGCCAATATTACAAACTGGTTAGTGTATCTTATTATTGTCATCCATTTACTAAACTGATTAACTGTCAACGCTGATTAGTGCTTCATGATCGAATGAATTCTGTCTCCAGTATAATATTCTACTCATAATATACATATGCCTATATCTATACACGTTATTGAAGTGAATTAAAAGAATAATATTCGTATTCAGAAGGATTTTAATAAATTTCATATATATATATCCTATTTATATTCATTTTCTATGCTGAAAACGTGTACTCTGATATCGAAAATAAGACATTTTAGTGATGCGCATAAATTTTATATTTGTCTTACTGCTTCTTTTATGAAAGATAGCTATTTAAATAGTGTTTTTTCCCAAATTATACTATTGTCTAACTTAATTTACTGATTATCTTCAGATATCTATTCGCCTTACAAATCAAAATTGATTTACGTTCTGGTCGATTGCAATGTAGTGAAAGTACTGCTGCCCTTCTAGCAGCATTCATTGTACAAGGTAAAAAGTAATAAATTTATTATTTTTGTGCAAATATACTTATGTGTATATTGTAAAATTATTTATGAAAGGTTACATTTTCATGCCAAATTTTATTTTTACCCAAAAATATTATTTGTAATGCATATTGTTTTATTTGACATCAGAGATTTGAGGTAACCCCTCACCACTGACTTAATCAAATAATGTTAGAAATATTTTGAAGTTTTATATAATAATAATAATAATAATAACCAGTATTTTCTATAGTTTTAGCTTAAAACTCAATGTTGATAAATTATATTATTGATTTTTATAGCAAGTATTTATTTTCTAATAATATCTTTCTAATAAAATAATGTCTAGTTCTCATCAATGTTTACGAAAATTGCTTTTAGTCAAACACAAAGTATTACCACTTTATTTCGTGTTGTTTCGTTTTTAAACTTGGATTAATTTTAATTTAGCTATTTATACTCTGAAGAAGTGGCTTACACTGAGTCACGAAACGTCAGGAAAATTAATTTTTCTACTCATTGGGATATATTACTTTTATTTATTTATTAACACTTTTGTTTGTAAAGACGTTTTTTTTTTGAAATTTCTATACTGCAATTATTTATTAAAATAATTTTCATTATATTAATAAATGACTTAAGATTGTTTTGATATTGTTTAATCATAAAATTCTTGTTATTTATGCATAAATTTATAGATTTAGTTATTTGTATTTTATTTTAGCTAAATAAATTTATGCTGCAAGTAGTAGGTTGTTTTAATTAAGGAAATAAAAAAACAGAATGAAGTATTCTTTTGTAATTTACATCTAATTAAGAATTGCTAATGATAATTTTCCTCAAGTATCTCTATTCAACATTTTTTTGTTGTTGCTGTAGATTTCATTTCCTTTAGTCATATATCGAATGTAGTAAGATACATTTTAATAAATCTATTAAATAAAAATAAAATGTAGTAACAAATTTGTAAACATTTATTAGTAATTAGTAAGTTAACGTAGACCAAAATATTGTGTTTGTTTATTGAATAATATGTGATTTTATTTCTTTGTTAATTAAAACATTAGACCAAACAAAGTAAGTAAAAGGGTGTATTGCGGTTAAATGAGTCTTTTACAAACTATTTCATTTACATTTGTTTAGTTAATCGTATTAATCCACTCTTCTTATCATGTTTTACAACTTGATTTTAGGAAAAAGTATTCTGTTTTAGTCTTTGACACAAATAATTGTTTAAGATGATAAGTTTGCTTTTGATTGTGATTATGAAGATTAATATATGGTGATCAGTTACTTTTTTAAGTTAAATTAATGGGAGTAATCAGTCAGAAGAGCTTTTGTTTGTTGTATCTCATCTGAAATTAAAATATAATGAAACAAAATATCAGGTTAGACCGTTTACGGATTTCAGAACTTTATTGAGTAAAACAATAAATAGTCTGTGATCACTACGATATTTATCTATTTCCACACACAGTGTAATTGATTTACAGTGATAATCTTGTTATTAATTAGTGACTACTGACTTTCTGCTAATTACAGTACTATACATTGTTTAAGTTGATTGATTTAATTTCCACATTGCAAAATTGAACTGTAATAATTGGTTAATATTTAAGAGTAAAATCGTGACATTTGTCGTATTACGCTAATGTCTTAGTATAAAATATGCAAAATGTTTTCTTAGTCAGGCTACAACTGACTACATGTGTCTGAAAAATGTACATTGACTAATGTCTACTATTTTTTATCGCTTCAAAGGAAAATGATATTTTTGAAACATCTGTAGTGTAAAAAGCTATTGTCAGAAGTGAGTAATATCCTTCATTATTATGAAAATGGATTTCTTAGCCCTTATAGTTTTCTTGTTTATATCATTCAGACAAAACACATACTAAGTCTAAAATTTTTTGATTGATTATCATAGCAAAAGAAACAAAATTTCGATGTACAAATAAATCAGCGACTTGTAAATGTTTATACATTTTAGTAAAAATATAGAAATATGCTACTCTTAAATACTGTTCTTTTGTCAATATTAACACTGTGTGAATGTGTTTCTTTATTCAGAGAGAAATAATATTTGTGTTTCCTTAATTTGTTTTCCTTACCTTTGCAGTATTTATTGTGGTGTAGCCTCTGTATGATTACAATATTAGTCTTAATAAACTAGGGGATTAAGTAAGTTGTTTTGTTTCTGCTATTTATGGTGAAAGTCAGTCTTTATAGATGGTTTAGTTTGATGGTGAAGTCATTTTATAAAAGGGGAAAAAAATTCAATATGTTTCATCAAAGAAAAATGGTGAACTGTTATCTCTAGATATTTATACATTAACGTATTATGTGCAAATATTTATAGGATAACATCAACGTGCTATTTGTTGAGTTGGCTTTCCGAGAACTGCAACGGAGCCCCCAGTAGCCCTAAAGGAGCCGAAGAGTCATAGCCAATCAGAGCATGATGGAGCTTTCTGGAATATCAACGTGGCGTGCTGCTATTGGTTAGTAGCACAATATGTCTTAACGGATTGGCCAAAATATGATGTTGATTTAACGAATGTTAACATCTATAAATACCCGTGTTTTTCTGTACAAAAATGAACCTTTGGAGTAGTGTTTCTCACTTTGCGCCTTTTCTCTCGAGTTCAGGTCGCTGCGTAGTTTTAGCTTGCAGGTTACCAGAATAGCTTAGGAACCGAATAAAGCGTTCGAATTAACAAGAATTATCAGTGGCGACGGGAAAACGACAATGAATATGTCTTTGGAGCAACAAGAAGCTTATATGGAGGGTCAAGAGAATATATTTGAACAGTCCCAAATCAGAATTATGGAAGCCTTGATGCAGAAATTGTGCCTGTCGCAGCAAAACCTTGCTTTTGGTGAATCACAAGTATCTCATACTGATTCAATCATTAATGCCATTCATGAATTTAATTTTGACGGTGCAGAAATATGAAGATTTGTTCTATATTGATCTTTGCAGAGTTGATGACGCCTCAAAAGTCAGAATACTTCTAAGAAAACTTGAGACGATGGAACATGAACGCTATAGTAACTTCATTCTCCCGAAGAACCCACGAGACTTTAGTTTCGATGAAACAGTTAAAACCTTGTCTCAAATCTTTGGAGAACAGTCATCTCTATTTAATGTGCGTTGTCAATGCTTGAAGATAACGAAAGAACCAGGAGATGACAAGGTGAAACATGCAGGAATTGTGAACCGAGAGTGTGAGAAGCTCAAGTTGTCTTCCATGACTGAAGACCAGTTTAAATGCCTAGTATTTATCTGTAGCCTGCGTTCACCCAAAGATGCTGACATCCGAACAAGAATACTAAGCAAGCTCGAACATTGCCCAACATGACCTTGCAGAAAGTAACTATCAAATGCCAAAGGTTAGTGAACTTGTAGCATGATACCTCGATGGTAGATAGTGGTAACCGTTCCCCTTACGTCAACGCAGCCGAGAGACAAGTCTCACAAGGTTCTAGCACGCAAAATTATCGTAGTGATAGCGACAAACCATCATCTCCATGCTGGTCATGTGGAGGTTGGCACTATAATATGTTCTGCCCGTATCAGCCCAGAAACTTGGAGGAACATTGGAAGACCTACAGTTCTCCCAACAACACACTTGGCACACAGTGATTCTGGGGGGAAGTTAAATATTGTTGGAGAAGGGCACTGCACTGTTTCTAAAGGTACTGTAACAACGAATGCAACAGTATATCTTACAAAGAAGCCAGCACTCGACTTAATGGGGTTAGATCTTATAGAGACACTTAAACCAGCAGACCATTCTATTAACAGCATCTGCAGACGAGCCAGAACTGACAACACCTTAGAGTGGAACCAGAAATATGCCTTGCTACAAAGACACCACAACGTGTTTAAAGAAGGATTGGGAGAATGTACGAAGGTCAAAGCATTGTTAACCCTAAAACCTGCGGCTACTCCCGTCTTTCGACCTAAAGGACCTGTACCTTATGCTGTTCTTCCAATAGTTGAGCAAGAATTACAGTGGCTTCAGGAAATGGGTGTTATCGAACCTGTGAACTTCTCGAACTGGGCTGCACCAATAGTGGTCGTCAAGATATCGAATGGAAGCGTCCGTCTATGTACAGACTACTCTATCGGATTAAATGAAACGGGAAATATGCTTGAAATAGAGTCAAAGTAACTGTAACTGGGGAATATGATGACCCAACAATATTTCGTGGAGGAGAAAGAAGTCATAAAATTTAAAGATAGATCTCAACATAGAGTCTTCAAAAAAGAAGGGGAGGTGATATGATGGAAAGTCAATTTTCAATTGATTTACTCATTATGAGTTTTGTTCAAGATTAATTCCGTTTTGATTCAATGTAATGATTACTCAATGTAGTATTTGTTTTCTTTTCTCGTATGATATTTTATTCTGCATAATATGCGATATTCTTGTATTCCATTGACATGAACTATGCTCAGTATGTGATTTGTTATTTTTCATATGTGATTTCATCCTAATTATTAATCAAAATGGGTGTACAATCAGTATATAAATGAATGTATTTTTTACTAGAGTCGTCGTCGTGTTTTGAGGTTAATAAATCATCACTTATAGCAGTCTTTGTGTTCTTACTTTCGCGTTGTGGGAATTGCAGAGGTCCCTCGTTCCTAGTATAAGTGATAAGTGTTTCCGACATAACGATCAGCTACGACCAGATACAAAAAGTAGCATTAAAAGAGTCAAGACAAAAAGCATTCAAACGACAAGTTATAACACTATTAATGCAACGTTTTTTAGTTTTTAAAAGTTAAAAATATATTTGAACCAGATCTCCGTAAGCTGTTTATACCCAAGAAAATGTTTTTGTTTCTTATATATAAAATATAAACCTATGAACTTTGCCTAAAATAGCAGTTTTTGTCATATAAGTCAACACTTCTTTTTATTTCCATACAAAACAATTTTTATTTGTGGACGAATAAACTGTTCCATAGGATGTATCAGTTCTGCCAAGATTATAAGTATCCTTTGGTGACATGTCCCACTTGAATCGAAAATGATCAGCGCCAAAACATAGTCCAAAAAATCTCAAGTCGGATTGGCTATCGTCTTCATTGAAGTTCGAGTGATAGAATCATTTTACCATCAAGGAACTAAACAAATATAGCATTGTTCACAGCTGAATGATCAATCGATTTTCCAACTATCCACTTTTTCCAAAGTATAGGATCTTCACAGACTATACACTTAGTTTGCGTAACGTATCTCCTTCATATAAATAGGATACTGAAGTAATGAGAGAAACATAAAGCTAAAACCTAAGCAAAATGAAAGATAAAGAAAATCAAGATGTTAGTTCGAAAAACTATTCAACCAATTTAATTGCTTATTTAGACATTCTGTCCACTTTAAATTGATCCACTCTGAAACTTAATGGGGGTTAAAGTTTTATTAAAATCTTTCCAAAAAATGAATTAATAGGAGTTATATGCATACTTTGAATTTAAATTAAATCATCAACATTGATGGACATAATAAACTGAGTGATTTATCAGACATAAAAATATGCTGCTTAGTATAAATAAGCATGGATAAAACTTTGGTTTATTTTATAGCTTTTTTCAGGATCGATAAGATAAAAGACTTTAAAATTTGATATAAATAACTAAAAGAGATGTCAATCTTTCCTTACTTTTACTTCGATGCTTCATCGAACATCTAGGGGTTGTGACTTGGATTTCTGTTGCAATTTTTTTGCCGTAATTGATGGAAATTAGTTATCTCTGTTTTTTTTAGGTTTGTTGGTATTATACACGTATATTTTCGTGGTAAACAATAAATTTAAGTAAATTTTATGTAGCATATTATAAATTACCCTGCTGTGAAATTATTCGGCAAAATGTTGCCTTTTGATAAATATGAAATGTATGACTACTCATCATGAAATTATGAGTTACCATTATCATAAGAGCTAACTACTACCCAGATAACTAGTCATTTAATCAAAAGTGTAAAAGCACATTTATTCTTATATTGACTACGAGTAAAAGTTGGAAATTAATTTATAGTTAGTTGATAAAATTTATGTGGTGCTTGAAAGTGTTTTTTTTTTCAATATAGGTTAATTTCGCTAACATTATTTTATGAACTGAGTAAAAAGTGAGTAATAATTGTTAGACATTAAGACTGAATTATTGTTTTGAACGCTATCGTATTCTTCATACAAATAAAAAGTATTGGTTGAGTTTTAGGAGATTTTAAGATTCTTTTTCCCACTAGGCACTTCTGTATGACTACAGAGGGGCCACTCAGCTACCCATAACTCAACGTTATTGCTCAGTAAGTTAGGTTTCAATGTTGATATCCCTTCAGACTTTAAAAACAGTAAAATCTTTTGTTAAAAAATATCCATGTTTGAAACTGTTACCTTTAAACCTAATTATTCGTTTCTTTCCTTAAGTTGAACATATAAATTTTTCTTCAGCGATGAACTGTGCTCGAACTTTTGTCTTGACATTAACCTAATATTTATATGACATTCTTTAATCTTAGTTTATTAAATATTATTATTCCGTATGACAAAAGGATATTTACACAGTTATTTTCATCGTAAATTACACCATTAATAAACTTCATCCATATAGTCATTACAAACCAGAAAGTGTTAAACAACTATTTCTTCCAAGTATCCAACATCTTAACAGGTAGTCAAATACGAACGTTCACTGACTCTTTAAATTTGACTATGAGTGTATTACATTTTTAAGCCACTTAGTTGTGGTACCCAATGATCCACATTTCCAATTCCATTTTATTCATAAAACATCTGCATAAGGTACATTCGATAGAAAAACGTTGAGTCTCTATATTTTACATACGTAAAAGAAGACCTATTATTTTGATCACATTATATCATATATCATATTTAAATACACTATTTGTGTGTCAAGCTTTACGTTGCCTATAACTAAATGATACTATTTGTATTAAACACAATACTCCTTATTTATATTTCCAATTAAAGTTAATGGTGGAATTACATTCAACTTTTTATATGCTTTATCATAAATTCCTCTTACCCTAACTGTGTAATTATATCATTAAGTAAACAGTTAATTACTTTCTCCAGTGATATGATATATTCACCTAATATTTATTATGAAAAACAATATGATAATTTATGTGAAGTAGTTAAGATATTCAAATGAAAAGTTAAAAAAAACGAACATATAAGACAAAATCGGTAACAAAATAAGTAATATAGGAAACTGAGAAAAATTACTTACATCATTCTTTCTGTTTACATTTAAATTTATCATTCCTTGGGTAGTTAGTATATTAATACAGACTCTTTTTGGATCTTACACGAGAGGTTAATTATTCATATGACAATCACTTCAATTTATTTGATACACGTTTAATCATCCCTATACATATCACGATTACTTCCCACTATTTATGTTTAGTCAAACACAAATTCAGTCTGTTGATGAACAAATTAAAATTCAATCAGAGGAGTGATATCTAAACAATCCTTATAACAGTGTATGGAAACGTTCATAGACTAATACATGAATTTGTTGGAGCCGTGGACATAAAAAACTCAAACTTCTCTTGAGCCATTATAAATCTGTTTCGTCGGTATTAGAACCACTTTGGTGTCATTTTAATGTACACATCAAAAGTAGGGGTGTATAAAGTTATTCTTACTCAATTTTCCCTATTGTTATTATATTGCTGTTGATTTAGTTTAGTCATTTTATTCTTCAGACAAATTCATTTATATGTTCTAACAAACTTCATTTTCTCATCACGGTATTTGTTTTTCTCGAACAAATAAAATATGTTCCCGATAATAATACTATTAATACCTTTAAATAAATTCACCCTTAAGTGTGAGAACCATTAAGGTTAACCATTCCTATGAAAGTTTTACTATTATTTATCGAGGATGTATAAAACATAAAGTAACCACTTTCTTTACATTCTACATATCACTTCCTTATTCCAATTAATTTGAAGTGACTGCTTAAAATTGTGAATATAAATCGATGACATTGCATGTAGTCTCTCACCTAATACATTTATTATTTCAGTGAGTTTTTTAAACCAGTAATTCGTTTTAATAATTATTTATCCCATTGTTATTATTATCATTTCTTTTAAACACTAAAAATACCTAAATTTTTATCTTATTTTAAACTGATTTGATACCGTATATCCATAAATATCCATGTATTCGTAAATCATTATTACTGTATTATTTATTTGAATGTTTAGACAAAAATTATATGCGTAAGCTCACATCTTATTAAAATTCACATTTAACCGCACTACTGGTGTATGCTACTGATGTCGATAAACATAAGTAGTATGTATTATCAGACGAAGGTTAAATGTGTGGTAGCAGAAGGTTAATAAGATCGAAGGAAAGAGAACAACAATAGAGGATAATTAGTGTGGCAATGAAGGAACAATAAAGTCTGTGACAATTGATTGACATTTTGCAAATGAAGTATTTACTGTATGGTTATCAGATTTTACTAAAGGATCCTGTAATTTTGTATCGAAATATATTCGGTTGTCTCCACTTGTGTCCTCGTTCACTTCGCTACTAACAAAAAAATAAATTGAAAAACACTGAAATGAAGATACATTCGGCCGACAAATCACATGTAGAACGAATCGCGCGACCTGAATTCCACTTATAACCACTACGCAACTGTACTAAAAATACACTTAAATTTATCAATTATTATTAGTATTATTATTTACTTTCACCTTGAATTTGATAAGAATACTATGAAACAATATTTGGATAGTTATAAGTTTACCGTTGCATTTTATCATGTAACGTTCATGGTAAACTAATCCTCATGGATATTTGAATGTTCTATTATTTTATATATTTTTCTAATTTAATCATTACAATCAAGTACAAAGCCATAAGATATTTTGTAAATAAGCATTGATTCATGGAGAAATAAACAATTTAAGACAATGTTGAACTGTATAATGTTTAGAATTTTCTATTTTATCATAAAAATATCATGGCTTATAACACTGTTGACATTAATTGTTATAACTAATTATCAAGAATCATTTTTTATTTTATTTTCAACCCAAATCACTTTCTAAATTGGCATATATATTAATCCAAATTATTTCATGTATTTTATTTATCAGAAACATTGTTCACTTTTTATCCCTTTTTATTACTGATATCAGAAATACATTTAATCAATGTTATCAGTAGTTTTATTTATTTTTAATGATATACACTTTCAATGTAACTACTATTAACGGTGTAACTATAATTGATGAACTGACCAACCAGGTTTAGGATAATAGATCTTGGATTTTGACGCAAAATTCATTCATCCATTTGGTTATAGAGAGTTTTGAAAATTTTAAGTCTATTTCCTTTCCCTAAAGTTATAATCCTTATTCCTCACACAGGTTTGTAACTTTCATTTAGTAAGTAGTTGAACATTCTCAAGGCCACTAAGGTCGCTCAGAGGTCGTCCATTAATTATAGCTTCACCATGTTAGCAATTCCATCCATTAATTTATTATTCTCGTTCGAGTGTTGTATATTTTAATGATGTTGGTTTATTAGTTCTCATTTTTTTGTGATCTTTTTTTAAATAAAACATTATTTATAAGTTTAACGGATCCATAATTAAAGTTAATGAATCCTTTGATATTTCAAATGTATAATTTTAAATAATGATAGTAATTTGTTTTGACATTGGATGGCGTTTTTGTCAAACCTACTTTTAACGTCAATGAATTTTAACAGGAAAACCATTGAAAAAACATTTTTGTTAGTTTTAAAATTAAGTTGACTCAATAAACATTAAATCATCATCAATCTGAAACTCAATTCATTTTAATCGACCTCTTAATATTATTCTGAAATCATCATCAATATCCAAATAATTTTACTTAAACGGTTTGGAAATCTTGTTATTTTAAACTTAATTTCATAAAATTGAACAATTTTCTTGATTTTGTTACAAGTAAATAAAATATCTTCCTAATAACATTCAGTAGTTATCATTCCATTAGAGCATGTTATTATCTTGTTGGTAATATTATTCGATCGATAATTGGTCATAAAAGTGATTATTTTTTAATGATGAAGTATAATGTTTATGAAGTAAATTGAATTTTATGGTATGTAGACTAAACTTATCTTTATGATAATTAATTTGAAAAGATAAATAAACATTCAATTTAATTGTATTTAATGTACAATTAAACAACGTATTCATTTGAAGCTATTGTCTAAATGGTAAATTATACTGCATTGATATCTAAACATGTAATGTTTAATTCCATAATAGACAACAAGTGTTTTTTTCACCATTAGTTACTTCACATATGATTGGAATTCTTTATGGTAAGTATCATGAAAGAAATAATCCCTAATTAATTTTATCATCAATTAAAGTAGATATTATAACACATAAATGTTATACAACATCATATCAGAAAGATATACAATCATTCTTACTTAATAGATGTGCTGAATGCAAAAATAAGTGATTTATAGCCAGTGGATTATTTGTACAATTTCAAATATGATTAAATAGCTAAAAGTATAGTTTCTTTTCAGAAACATTCATTTCATAATATATATTACTATATTCAAAATGTTAAAATTTTAATTTTAAAGTTTATTTTAATTTCACCATGTGAAATTAGGATAATAGTTCTTGGAGAGAGACATAATTATTTAGTCGAATTCGCTGATAGTAAACACTTATATTTGGAATATTCCAAAGAAAGAGAGGTAGAGAGAGCCATGTTTCGGAAATCTGAGTGATAAGCTGTATAAAGTAATCATCCAAGCTTCTTGAGTTATATTTGAGTGTTCAGGTTTTGGTTTGGTTTATGTTGACTGATTGCGTTTTGTTAGACATAGTGTGCTGTGTATAGATGAAGTTGTTATTGGTTTGTCAAAAATATTGATTTGTTGTTTTGTCATGTTACAGTGATCTAATTTGTCTGCCACGAACTATTATAGTTTATGTTTTTCCGTGTTATCTGATAAGGATTCCATTAATTACAGTCCTAGATTCTTAGTAGTTTTAACCCTACCCCCACACACAGGTGCTTTAATTTTGATGATATTCACTTAAAAACGTTCGGTATTCTCGTTACAAGAGAGTCATTTTTGAGGCTTCGTTTGTAATGCTAATTGTCTGCTTCACAAATAGTTCTCAGATGATAAGAATTTGTAGTTCGAGAGAACAATATTAGTCACAGCACACTCCATGAGCTGAATTGTTGAATTGTGAAGCCCTAAATCTTTTTCTAAATAATGTCTTCGGCACAAACCACAATAAGATACAGAATATTATATTTCTTATACACGTGACGAAAAGCTAGCTTTGTTTTTAGAATGATTAGTTTTTCATCTACGATGATTCTTTCATTGTTTTCACAATTGTCTCTAATATTTTATTCTCTGACTATATTTAACGTTGTGGTTGTTTATCATTTTCCCAAGGGCTGATAAATCAGGATTATTTTAATAAGTTTATTAAGTTTCGAATCCCAAGTGTCAGAAAGTTCTCTGATCTTTTTTCACCTTTGAGCAAGATTTCAACATTTTTAGTCGGTTTTGTATCTCCGATGTATTGAGTTTATTTTCTTTCGCCGTTGAGTTATTTTGCTTACATATTATTGCTGAAATTTTATTAGCTTGTGAGCTGTGCTTATTGTAAAAACTGCCAACATTGTGATTAAAATAACTGATATTGCCTTTATATGTATTAAAAAACGCTGAATATTGGCGCCAAACTATCGACGAAGTCAAACACACAGGACTCAATAAGGCGACATCATCGAAACTGATACTTTTAGGATAAATTTACTTAACTGTTAGATCATTTTAACTTCTTAGCTTCACTCTCAGAACACAGATTACTTTATGACAATAATTACAATGACAATGACAATAATTACAAGTAAGTGATCTTTAATTCTAGTGTCGTTATGAAGTCCAAGGGAAATGCTGAGTTACACGGTCTTAAATCCCCCAATTCGCATTTATCGCCCTAAGATTAAAGGTACAAATTTCTGATGAATACAGAATAGCATGAAACCCAAATCTAGGGTCTTCTGTTGACTACCTCCAGCCATACCCCATTGTTCATTATATGTGGAGGAAGATTGTTTGTCGTTTTTTCCATGAAATCTTTTCTCACCCCCTGCTATTACAAACAAAACGTGTTATGTAATAACTTTTTTTTCTTAAAGTATGTTCGTTGTTGTATTGTTCTTGACTTCCTTTCAATCTTATCAGCATGTGTATTAAGACAGTATATTTAAAAGTTAAATCACTGAAACATGTTTATGGCATTATGAAACTAACTGTCTCTTATTCAATGAAATTCGAAGTCAATTCATGTTTTTTAACTTGTGATATTAGCATAAAACTCTAAATAAAGTGTAATTATTACAGTCTGTTCGTTTATATCAAAGAGTTAGGTTTTTCATTTGATACTTTAACATTAGGCAAAGAATCTCAGTTCTTCAGACAAATAATGATACATACAAAGGTGTAGTGCAGTTAAGATTAGATCAATTTAGCCCCTAAAGTTTCCAGTTATTTTACTATATTTAAGAGGTAGGTGATTATGGTGATATTACTTGTTGTGGACTGAGTTTTTATGTTTTCCAAACGTTTCTTATTTCAAAATTTTGTGAAATTAAAATTTTTACCTTATAGAACCCAGAATTACCAAAACATTCAGAATGTATGAATTTCTGCATTATAAAGTATAAAACGTTTAAGTGATCGAGTGATATTAATTTAACCAGTGATTCTATTGTCTAATCTATGTTTATCAAGGATTTGCTTTTTATTCACTGTCTTCAGTGTAGTTGATCAAACTCAACGAGCACAATATAACTTTTTTTAAATTTAATAATCTATGACTATGATCGTTCTATAGGCATAAATAGTTTATCGTATTGTCGTCTAAATGTGTTTGTTCATACTTAGATTAAACAGAAGTGATTTAATAGCTTCAGAATTTCAGTGAAAACAACTAAGATTTATTTTAAACGATACCAAAGGACCCCAAAAAACAAATCTCGGAGATTGTTGAAAGTGAGTCATTGTACGTCGAAATTCAGAAGAGCTTTTGTAATGGACACACATATTGAATGTACTATAAAAATTCAAATTACTTCAAGAAAACTAATTATGGTTAGGCAGAAATCAGTCATACAGCAAACTAAAATAAGAGCTTAATTCAGTTAACAACCGATCAGATCAAAACAGCTTACAAAACGGTTACTCAGGTAATGCTCACATAATTTCGTAAACGAAATGACTGTATATAATACAAAAGATAAAAAAAACATAAAAGTCAAACATCAAATTGAATTAACTGAAAAGCTTGATTGATGAATGAGATGCAGATATTCATTACTTCCTAATAGAATGTAAAAAACCTAAAGAAACATTTGATAACATTCATAAATATCAGACTAAAGTGAAAACTTAATTGAATGTATTGAAATATTTCTAGACAAAGAAATTTATAAAGTAAAGAATACTGGTAATGTTTAGAATAATTGTGTAAACTTACCAAATAATAATAAAAAAAATTTTAAATGAGCTTTTCCTTGGAAACAGTTTAATTTTTAATATTGAATTACATTAATTCAAATGCTTTAATATAACTTATACCATAATATAAATTTTCTGCATTATAACTCAATTTATATTTTTTGTGATAAAGAGTTGATGAAACTACACAGTTTCTATTTGCCATTTTCATTTCATTATAAATAAACGAACATTATCGATACAATATTTAAAAAAAATAAAATAAAAAAAAAACAACCAGACATTAAAAGTTTATCACTAAGTAAGAAAGAAACAGTCATATTAATGTATAGACTAAGTGGATAATTTTTTTAATTTTTCCTTTACTTATTTCTCATCTCTAATTTTTCATCTTTTGTAACTTTAATAAATAATACGCAAAATTTTAAAAAAAACTTTCCTTTTTTTTTCTTATTCCATTTGTACACTATTCAGTGAATTTAAAATGCACCTAAAACCACTTTCAGTTTTCTTTTTATTATCTTTTGTCTCCTCTTATCTTATATTTTTATTTTAAAGTGAAATTTATACATTTAATGCTTCGATTTTCCCATGGACCAATTATATAAATTCATCTTGAATTTTGATTCTCCTTCAATGTATAAATAACTTTTGAGTTTCTTAATCTTACAACGAGCAATAATGGACTTTTCCATTTCCATCTATTTTCATAAGATCTGTTTATCAATTCAAATGAAACTGAATTACTTATAAATATTAACCATTTATATATTTATTAGGCTATTGAAGTATTATTTGTCAAAATTATGCATTTATTTATGTTGAAAAGTATTAGTCCTAATATCTTAGTGGTCGATTATATACCACATAAATCTAATCACTTAGTGGTGTTATTGTTTGCTGTATTTATAGGAAATATATATAGATGTTAATTGAAATTTACGTTTTTGCACCGGATTTCCTTCCAGATGCTGTTAGACGAATGAAAGTAATCAGAAATGAACTAAATAATTCTTTAGTGAATCAGCAGTCTGAAATACTCCTGATAGTCTGTTTTGTAATATCAGACTTTAGATTTCAATTTTCATATCAGTCACCGTCAATAAAATGTCAATAAAATATTGATTTAAATGACGAGACTAAAGTCTGTTAAAATAAATTCTTATCAGAATCTCACAACTTGAAGTGATTTACATTTTTTTTACGACATAATTTAGTTTTAATGTGTACAAATGTTTTTTAATGATTCATTGTGACAAGTTTATCCTTTTCAAAATTAACACTGTATGTGGTATGTATTACCATCAATATATTCTGTTTACTAATTCTATGTAAATATAACTATTTTGTCATTATTTTGGTTACATAAAAATTCATTCGCTTTTTGTTTCGTATTGGAAATTTTTGTTATTTTTCTCATTATTTTACTGAACTATTTTAAGATAATATATTTTCTCAGTTGTTTGAACGACCTTAAATGTTTTGCCTAGTAACAATAACCTGTATTTTGGCTTTAAAATATATCTGTCGAAGGTAAACTGCTTGAAATAAATGTTTAAATATAAGCAGTTTAAAAATCTACATAGGATATTCAAAAATCAGGAGTATTTGAGCGAACAATTGTTTTCATTAACTTTATCATCAGGCTTAGCGATTATAAGCCCATAATTCCAATATTTTACACAGGCCAAAATAAAGCATGTATTAATGAATTTGACAATCTTATATGTGAAAAATGGTGAACGTTTGCATCTGTTACGATATATATGCTTCAAAATTGTGTTATTTGTAAATTAGAAAGGTCATTCGATAAAGATCAGAATTATCAGTATGGGGGTTGTGGAGATTGTTAAGTTTTGGTTGAGATCATGAATCAATTGATGTTAGACCACCGTTGGAAACCTGGAAGCACTGGACGGCCATTTCGTCCTAGTATGGGACTCCTCAGCAGTGCGCATTTACGATCCCGCGAGCGGGATTCGAACCCAGGACCTACTGGCTTCGCGCCTGAGCACTTAACCATTAGACCAATGGTGTTAGTGTCTAACATCAACCAATCCACGAAATTGCGCGACCAACTTCCATTGTACTGAGGTAGATACCTGTCTCTACCCGACACGGATTGGTTGATCTTAGACACTAACACCATAGGATGCCGGCTCAGTGGTCTAATGGTTAAGTGCTCAGGCGCGAAGCCAGTAGGTCCTGGGTTCGAATCCCGCTCGCGGGATCGTAAGTGCGCACTGCTGAGGAGTCCCATACTAGGACGAAACGGCCGTCCAGTGCTTTCAGGTTTCCAACGGTGGTCTAACATCAATTGATTCATGATCTCAACCAAAAAGATCAGAATGATTTGGAGTAGTGTCAAGTCACAATCAGTATAATAGTAATATAACAAAAATGAAAAAAATCATTTGAATGAAATGCATAGTAGGAGAATTTCGTCTTGTTAATTGAGATAATATTGATAATAGCAATTGTAATAATATCATTGTGTGAATATAATATGTAATAAGAGGGGTGTTATCAAAGTAGTAACGATAAAAAAGGGTTCACGTGAATTGGGAAAGATGGATGTGAAGATTAAGATAGATGTGATTAAAAAAGTTGTAAGGAGCTAGGAGGTTTACAATATTCAGGTTACGTATTCGGTGATCCAGTCGTAGGCCAAAGTAAACATATAGGCTAGATATACCTTTTCTGGATACATAAGTTCGGTTTTCTGGAATTAATCCAGATGGCTTCGGCAATGTAGAGTAGCCGTAATCTAGTTCATTGAAGTAGATTTTTTGGAACTTGATATAAAACAGAGAAAGCATTCTCTATTTTAATATGATGTTCACTATCTACCAAGTAAGAAAGAAAAGTACTGTTGATCAGTTTAGTCACTTCTTTTCCCAACCATGCTGGTACATGTTCACGAACATTCAAGGATTATCCATTTTGAGTACGGCCAATATCGCTAGCCCCACAGGAGCAGTTGAGTCCGTATACACGCACGAAGGAGCCCATCATCGATAACCTATGTTTGATTTGTTGTGTAAGTACTGGTTTAATTGAGGAAATTATATGTAGGTCGAGGGGGGCGTGAAACGTTCTTTCATCAGATCCTTTTAGTCTACGTGTTAAAATATCACCTGCTATGTGCCCTTGAAAGTCCAGTTTCAGATATAGGGTTTTTCAATGAATGAGTCAAAGTTTCTTATTTTTTATTACCTTCCACTAAGAATTTTCAGATGAAATTATCTGGATAGCTATTATTTCGAAATGTGTTCTTTAGTATTTTTATTTCGCTGTCTACACTATCCTCAGAACATAATAGCCTGATTCTGTGGCTGAGACATTTAACCAAATTTATCTTTTATTGAAGAGGTGTGAAGCTTTGGAAATGTATATACTGATCCTTCCATGTTTTCTTTTAAATATATTTCTTTTTATGGAACCGTCGATCATTCTAGAAAGTAGGACATCAAGGGAGCTATACTATCGTCTTTATCCTCTTCACTGGTGAATTTGATAGCTTGGGAGAGGCGTTATTAAAACATTCAAACATCTTTCGTTTGTCCATATTTTCGTCATATATGTGTAAATATTGAATACAGAGTGATATGCAAAAGCTTTCAACTTTCATAGCATTTGCTTAAGTCACTACTGTCAGCTTGCAATAATAAAACTGAAGGGAACGGTAATGTTTAAATTTCTATTTATCTTATATTCAAATACGATGTTGAGTTACTGCATCATTCAAAAATACAACTCAAGTATTTTTGAGAATTGTCGTTTCCATATAGACGCTTGACAACCCTTCTATAACAAGTAAATGCATAAACTGTGTATCAAGTTGTTTGAAAATCTGTTTGTTATACAAAATAAAACCCTAAATATTTAACCACTGTGAATGACAATTTTGTTTTTTTTCTCCGTAATATGGTCCTCTTTTGTTTTCATTACCTACAATTACCATATCATTAGTTCTGATTGCAAAACTATCAAGATAAGAATGACAGTTTTCCATTTATTCTGTTATCATATCATCGGTTTTTGCATGGACTTCACTTTGCATGCTGATACCTACAGTAAACTTGTTCATACAGTTATTAGCAAAACACTGTTGTCATTGCTATATATATGTATATCATATGAAAGCAGTTAGATAGAAAATAGATAGTGATTAATGGAAAGTTTATTGTTTACATGAATTTTCATTCAAATAATTTTAAACGTTATTTCTGTATCCCGTCCCATAGTGACTTGTATTTCTATTATCTTGGTAAATGTTTTCCACTAAAAAAATATTTATCTTCCTCTTTGTACAAAGTGTACAATTGTGAATGTCATTAACCGATTGAATACATCTAAATGTCTTGTTTCTCTTATTGTTTCTAATATCATTTTGACGTAATCGGGTAGAAGTTTTCATGCTTCAATAGATCCAATGAAGTTGAATAGTATTTAAATAAATTAGTTTATAGAAACATTTCTTTCAAAATTTTTGTTTGTTATCTACTTTTAACTGTTTAAGTATTATGAAAATGGTTATAGAAATTATCATTATTTACTCAACAAATATCTTAACTAATTAACATGTACGTAACATGTTACAATTCAGGTCAGTATGTTTTATATGTTAAATCCCTTCTCAGCTGTGTTGATTTATGTAAACGTCATGAATACACTGATCAATACTGTTGCTACTTAATTATTTGCTTAAGAATTTTGTTTAAATGAACTGCAATAATATTCAATTAAGTGACATAATTCAAGATGTTTATTTATATTTTAAAGAAATACAGTCAGTTTTGAATTTATCAAAGGGTTCAACTACTCATATTTATGAGACTTTTTACTTAAATTTAGCAAGATATATCATGTCTACATAAACTTAGCAATATTCTTCTTTCCTATTATTTAATATAAATAAAAAACGTTCTTGGAGTTTAGATTGCATATAAAAGGTCTACCGTGTCTTCGTTTTTCTGGTTAGAGTAGTATATTGTACTAAAAAGGTTATTTTAAGTGTTCTTTGTAACAATAACAATGATAATAATTTGTGAAAAAGTTGAAGTAATATATTAATATATGTCCTATTAAACTTTATATCATTCACAGATATGTGATTACTTTGGATTTTTTGAATTTTCTTTTTATTCTTAAGTATACAATTGAACAAAATATAAAATTACTAGTATTACTCTTCAAATCATCGTCCACCTACACTGTAGGAAAATGTTTAATTCATAAAACAGGTTCCGGAAAATGTTTTCCGTTAAGTTTATAACTTATTAGAATTTTTTTTAAAAATGTTCAAAGTTTACTAAACAGTAGCGGCTAACTTCATAAACATCATGACTTCTGCTTCTTCACAAAAAATAGCCCAACTACGTCATATCAGTAAATATTTTCCAAAATATTTAATCTCCTCTTTTGGGAAACGTGAGTTCTATTATAAAACTAAAGTAAATGTTTTCTCAGAAAAAAATTATTGGCATATGGTGATTGATATTTTTTTCTGTTAAACAGATAATCTTAGTTGAATAAAAATTCGCTAGTCTCTTATATTTTGTTGATATTTAATCTATGATTATTATTTGTTCTTTAAGCTCTGTAAATATTTTGATTAACCAAGCCAATATCTCCCTCTCTCTCTCTCTCCCTATATATATATATATATATATATATATATATATATATATATATATATATATATACAAAGAACTGCAATTAACTTGCTCCATTTTATAATAATCTTTTAGTAACATCGGTAGGTTTTTGCCTCACTTTCAACATAGCTGAACTTCACCGGTCACTACTTCTCACTAGAACTCGTGCAATCACCTCTCAACATTAGTTACTAAAGTTAACATGGCTTTTATTAACTTAAAAGTATTGGAAAGACTGTCAAGCCTCAATATATATAAATAATTCTTTTTTACATTACTATTCAACGTGAACAAAAACAATTTATCCCTTGCATTCCTAAGAAACCGTTTACTATCGAGATTATTATCAGCTAGTTTTAATCCATGTCATGAATAGAATATCTTGAAATACATTTTATATACATATATAACGGTCTACTGAATCAAAGAGCTGATAGTACTCATCCCAAATAAAGTATCATCAATGAAGGATTAGTTGCTTTTCATAAAACTATTTGTTCCTCTCAAGGTACTGAATTTTCCTTCTTTTCTAAATTTTATTCTACATCTTTTCTTTTGTTTTCTCTTGATAATTAACAATCAAAAAGTTTTTCATATGATGAATCATTCTTTTAATTATTAAATAAAGATGTTACTGTTGTGTTTTTAGGAAAACGACTTTCACATTTTTTTCATATTTTACTATGTTTAATTTGATATAATGTGTAGATATCTTTTCATACATAATTCATTGTGACCTGGAATTGCTGATGATGTTAATGAAAAGTTATAATTATATTATTACTTATATCTTATGCATGAATCAAATACAAAATTATTCAAGCTTAGTTAGTTAATTTAGAATTTTACTTATCATTAAGATACATCTAACAATGATATGTTGACATGAAATGTATTAATTAAATTTATAAATCCGCTTTATGACGTTATATATATTATTCTGTTAATAAATTTACTTTAAATTTCTTAAACTTGTTAATATGAGGCGGATTTTTCTGTAGAAAAATTCTGAAAACAAAAAGAACGCTAGAAACCTATTTTGCATCCACACATCCATTTGTGTCCATGATGGTATCACATGAGATCAAATTTGAGATGAGCAATTGCCTGTAGTTTTTAATGTTTTCTTGATATAATATCATTTCATAATGTAAATGCTTTTTGTTTTCAATATTTATTTATATTTGATGAAATTTTGATGTATAAATGTACAAAGTTTGATTCGGTTTTCAGTTTTTTTATTGATCAAGTAACGTTATAGTTATGTGTAAGTGTTTTTTTTTGTTGCTTAGATATATTCTTATGATTCTACTTAACACTAATTTAAAAAAAATTAATTTCCATCTTTCCATCTCAGTTGTTTAATATAAAGTTTCATAGAATTAACAGGCAATATGATTTAACATAATAGGGAGATAATGTTGTTCCATTTATAAGTTAATTACAAATGGGCTTTCTAAGTCCATCATAAAAAATTTAGTTTGATTTTCTCTCATATTACACTAGAATACACTTTTTTTTTCTCTATTGAATGATTAGCAAATTGATCATTAGGCTATTGTATATTCATCATAACATATGATTTAATTATTCATTTTATAGAATAAAAGGTTTTTAATTTGCATAAATCTACCATTGATTGAACACATTACTTATTTTTGTTATTATAAAATAGTTGGCTACCTTTTCTTTTTGTTTAATTAATTTCATGTCAAAAATATTATTTAACATGAAACGATTAAAAGAAGAGGAATTAATTAGTCATTAATAGTGTTATAAATCTTATTGTTTATTTTAATCACATCTAATTCATTCTACCAATTATATGAATCAATGAAGAAGATATTATATATGTGACATGATCTCTCGTTTTGCATTAACTCATTTTCTGTGTAATTTTTACAATTATTTTATTGTACTATATATTTTCAGTTGGCAATAATGTCAATTGATAAGATTATGACCAGTATTTTATTCAATTCTAATTTTTATACAATTTATATATAAACCTATATTGTGATGATTATCATAAGAAGTTACTTTTATCTTTTCTGTATGATGGATTAATTAAACACACATCATTATTATAAAAAAAAGTTATTTTAAAAGGATTCGTAGTTCAGATGTATATATAAGTTGACTTTAATTAAAACAAAAATACAGATTTTGGAACAGAGATGAAGAGTATTTAGCAATGAAATCTACGACGTGCATTTCGTTCTATTTAGGATTACTGTTATAAATATCTAGATGAAAGTACGCTCCTGGTAGGTAATGTTCAGAGATAGATTTTCAATAACAACTGGAAATGTTTGAAAATGAGAGATTGTTTAAATTTACATATCTTGGAAATCTGTGGATGTTTGAGCAGTTTTTCAGAAACTTATATTTTTCAGACTTATAGGATCAGTAAAAAGGTTATCATTTATATTATTAATATTATATTGTATTTTGGTACAATATGGAATTCTGAACAATTTTCCTTTCCTTATTTCTCCATCTATCCTGACGATAAATATTGAGTGATCATTAGTTAGATGTCAGCATTTCAGTAACAGGCACTTGAATGATGTCCATTCTTTTCAAAATATTTTATCAGTCACCACGATGTCTCTGATTGTACTTTTTTGTAACTTGTACAGTGAAATGTAAACTTTTCATATACGCACCTGAATAGGTTATGCAATTAATAGATACAATGATGTGTTAAAACAAACTATAGATATATTGTTGAAATATTTAGATGGTAGGAACAGATAGCCCTTAATTTCAAGCAGGCTGCCCGTGAAGCTGAAAATATTTTATAATGGCGCGCTGTAATAGCGTTGCTACACAAAAACTTAGCTTTAAGTGAACGTTTATCTACATTACTATAAGTTTTTGTTCTATATTTAAATGGATACTAATATTGTACTATGTGACCAAAGATGGTTGTTTATAGTGAGATAATTTACCTTGGATCATTACTCTCAACTTGTTAATGATTGTCATTTGAATGTTAGTATATAAACATCAGTCAAAATTATTTCCATCAGTTTACAACAAAGAATATACGGTGAGCTCAACTTGAGCAAGATTGTATTGATGAGCAGTTCTTGTATTTAACGTTATTTACATTTATTAACTTATAGTTTTGTCACCAACTTAATTTAAATTTTTGAAAATAAACATACCAAACTGGTCACTTAACATAATCTAGATTTTTTACTTTATTTACTAGCGGAGTAATACATGTAATAATGAATTAATAACTGTCCATCAATATAGTAACTGCGATAAACAGATTTATATATATATATATATATATATATATATATATATCCTAAAGTAAATCTTTCAGGGTAACTTCTTACATCCATAGCGAACTAAAGAAATTCTGAAAAGGCAACAGCAAAAGATATGAAGTATTTTACATGATGAACATAGCTGCGTATTCCGTTTTTGATTTGATATTTATTACAAATACATTTTTGCAATATTTTCTGATTTTTCAGGTCATAAACTGATTTTCATTAAACATACACTTAACAAAAAGAAACATTGCACAGTTAACTCTTTTGACATAATGTGGGACTTCTCAGCAGTACCTATCCGAAACTACTACAGGATTAAATCTGAGGAATTCAAGCATTTCCAAAGTCTTAAGGCGGAAACAGTTATGATAAGTATTTTATACAATGAAAAGCAAAAGCTACAAATATTTTGATAGTGACATTACTGTAAAGAACGTTTTCATCATATGCATTCTGCTGATACGTATAACACATTTTCTTAACTCATAATGACTGCTTGATATTTACAAAACTACTTCTCATGTATCATGTTTCCAAGTCAAAAATTTTTTTTAATATTAATTTATATCATGTTGTTTCCAATTTTTCTTTTATATAAAACTAAAATGAAACAGCGAAAATTGGTGATTTTCTGGAAGATCTTTATCAAGATCATTCATATTTATTTGGTTTACATTTGCTCAATCAACCTAGCGACGAAATGTTGAAAAAAATTGCTGAGTGCCATCGTAATTTAATGTAAGTATTACTATCATTTGTTGATTGTTTTTATCCGTGTTAGAGTTTTATTCTATTAATATATATTGCATGATCAGAAAACTGGAATACGTAAAATTTCGTCAAAAGAACTCGGTAATTGGCGTCAAATTGTCAAAAAGTCTTATAAATTACTTAGAAATTAATGTATAAAAATAGATTATTCAATCATTAACTGTTGGGCAGTGCAAAAAATATCAAGTGTGGTTCAATGGTTTAGAAGTATGAAAAACCACTGCAGTTGGTTGATCATCACTTTAAATTTGAGTAAAATGTTATAAATCTAATAATGCTAAGTAGCTGACTGGGTCCCATCATAAAACAAATGGCGACTACCTGACGTTTTTGTTTTAAAACGGTCAGACTGGTGGATAATCACTTTTACATATTATAACCCCATAACCTCAGAAAATTTGCATCTGATCAATAAGCAAATAACTAAACACAACGAAGCTACAAGCTAGGGAGTTTTATCTTTGAGACATAAATAAAATCCCTTTGGCCAACTTATTACTTATCTACTTATAATCGAAGATCAGTAGAGGCTGTATTATAACTAAATTGTGTGTTATAAATTGTATGATTTAAAAGCTTTAATAGTCAATTATTTAAAAAGAACCACATTAATATTTAGTCTACTAGTTTTAAAGGTTTATGAACATATATTTTACATCAACACTGTGGTTGTATTTTTAGGCTTTTTTCAAATGATTTCTTTGATTTCCTTTCTTAACATTGTTCAATTAAGATAACTGGGTAGTAAGCGAATCCTTTTTTATTTTAATACATTCAATCACTTTATACAAATATTATAGTTACTCATTCATAGTTTGACAGTATTTAATTTGCATATACTACTTTTTCAACATTTTCTCTCTTCTTATCTTATTATGCAAGTGGCTTTATTTTTACCTCATTTCATGTTCCGCTTGTCGGCTTTAATTAACAATAAGAATTCTAAGCTAGAAAACGTCAACATATTCTGTTGTACATTGTTGATACCAACCAATTCTTAACTTGTCAATAAACATTTGGATTGTTTAATTTAAATACTTGATCATGGATATAGTATAAATATTTTTAATTTATTTGAAACGAATGCAATAAATTCATTCCGACATAGGTACCTTGAATTTTAGAACTTCTAATCATTATTAATACTGACTTTAGGTAAAAGTGAGTTTATGCAAAAATGACTTTTAAAAAATATCGTTTTCCTGACGTCGTTTGTAACTATTTAATTTTTTAGTTTTATGAAATTTTCGATTTCTTTCCATTCTCAATGAATGTCCTATTTGATTGATCACTGATATTGTGAATAATTGACATATTTTCTTTAAATTCAGATAAGTGAAAACAACACTATCCAAAACATCCATTAGAGGTGTAAACCTTCATTACACAGTAAGAATCATTTTACTGAGCAAAGGTTTTCGTAATGAAAATGTATACTGATAATTATCACAACATTAAATCGTTGCACATATGAAAACGTTCATCAAGTTTCATTATTCCGAATAACTTTTTAAACACTTATGTAAAATGCCTTCCATTAAGTAAGGATTTTGATTTGAAACCAAATACATTGTAATGGTTAGTTTGAAATTTCCCACTTTATTTTTTAAATCTAGTATAACATATTCAGATCCATAGATTTTTATATTCATTTTATGGTGGCTATGTGACCTGATACGACCTCTATGTTATAATTTCTTATTTAGTGATGAATGAACATTTTGATGATTATCAAGTTATTTACAATGGTATACAAAATATAGCATATCGTTACGTTCGTGATGCTGTTTATTAATTAGAATGCTTTTAAACTTGCATTCCAGAATGAGATAATGATGATAAAGTTCATAGGAAAATATGTATATCTTTGCTGAATAAATGTAAGCAAATTAACATGGAATGGTCAATGCTTGAATTTTCAAAGCTGCGTTCCATTAAGCACAAAGAGAAACTTGATTTGCTTTTTATCCTTGAGTACTAAGTGAATATGCTTCGAAGAAGCAATAGACAATGAACGTCGTCAACTCTAGTTTGTACTAATCAAAAATGACTGTCGTTCTAGGTTCATCCAGTGAAACCATAGGTCAAAATTACCTGCTGTTGAAAAAAACTTTTATGAGCATTGAGTTTAAAAAGAATACTATTGTCACGAATTTTTAAGAACGAACTTATGAAATCTGGATAAAATGTTATACAGACAAACGTCGCATTATCGTCTCCAGACACACTACTTTTGTGTATGTATAGGTTAAAAGTAAGCTCCTCTTTTGGGAAATATCTATGCTGTTTGTAAATTCCCGTGCACTTGTGAAACAGTTTATATTGGACGCGAGAAACGGTTGCTGTCTAATTACGTTTCCCAGAATTTCCCTAAGTAGTCCTAAAAAAAGAATGTAAGAAAAATATTTTTAAATCTGGCTGCAACGCGTCACTAGATACTACTTATTCATTTACATGGTGAAACAACTGACTTAAAATGGAACACAGTTCTATAAATTTTGAGGTGTAGAGGCATTTTAAACCGGAACTCCATGTACTAAAGCCACATTTGCAAGTATTCTACCATAGCCCTAATAATTGATTTTCTATACTCAAAAATTAGTTATCAACCCTTTTCTTAGTGTTTTTTAAATCTGTATAATTTATAATTTATCTGGGGCTTTTTTAACTCTAAGTTTAGCTTGTAATTAGTTCATCAACAATGTTGACAATCATGAATTTTCCATGGAATGCATTTTTTGCCAAAGGTTATATTTCTCTCGGTATCATTGAATAATATTGAAACATGTTGGTTGTCGTAAAATCCAGCTCCATATCATTTCTATCTGTGGAATGCTTTCCTCCTAAATCGTCTATTTATTTAATTATTAGCATTTCCTTAAAATAACTTTTTAAATATCATGATTTTCACAATACAAATTTACTTTTTATTCCAGGGGTCTCATTTTTCTATTGTTATAACGACGTTAGTATAAAGCATTTTAAACGATTGAAAAAAAGCATTTTATAATGACAGTAGAACAATAAAGATGACTTTGTTTTTAGGCTTATCAATATGAATTACTATTTGCAGTTTGAGAGATGACAATCTGGGTTTGTTTTAATAGACCTACTACAATTGAAATTTATTATTCCATTCAAAATCATACGAAATCCCATGAATACATTGTACTTTAATTCAATAAATTTTATAATGAATATAACGTGTCTAATGTAGTTAAACCACCTTGTCACTGTTTCTTCAATTACACCGTATTCAAAGTTGAAATAGATAATATTCAATGATATTTAACTTCTTTTTTGAAATTATTTATGTAAAAAAAACTTAAATAGTATGGTTAATAAATTATGCAACTACTATTCAGATAGGGGATTACGTGAAGCTACATGACCTTGTCTAACATTATTATTATTATTATTATTATTATTATTATATACTTACAAACGTTTCTTTTCAATTCTTTAAAACATAATTAGAACGAATTGTATTATATTCAGCATAGACGAATACAATAAATAAAATTAACATAATTATACCATTTAATAGCAAACAATTCGCGTGTTTACTCAGCGTTCTGTCACATAATGAGATTAGCTTTGAAGACTGACATTTAATTCATTTGGTTTACGCAACAAAGTAGATTTTATTGAAATTTTGAAGATAACCAAATATTGAAAATAGTCCTAAAATCATTAATAATTTTTAAAAGAAATGAAAATTCGATTTGTTTTTCCAACTTTCTCAAATCTGTTTATTCCGTGTTTTTGTTTATCCTGTTGGCTGTTTACCTTGATTATTCTCTTTAATCTTTTTCAGAAATTTGATTTTTATCAAGCGAAAACCAATAACAACAAGTAATTTAAATTTGTATTAATCCCATAGAAATAAGCGGACTATTTTTGCATCATACCTTGTATTAATTCACCATTTAGACTTTTTGGTTTTTCTTCATTGTCCCGTTTTCCCTTTATTGTATTTGATACATAACTCTATTCATGTTATCAAATGTAATTTGTGCTTCAATGCCCTAGAGCATTCTTTATTTATTCAGCATAGTAAGGAATATGCCTTATCTCTAAGACAGCAAGTTTTGTTAGTAAAACATCAGTTTAAATTAGTAAAATTAATCTCTTACTCGAATAAAGTTTTCCTTATTTTTATGATTAAGTAAGCTGGTATAGATTGGTTAAGGAGCAATATTTTGTTTAATTTAACAATAATGATAACTAGAAATATAAGCTAAAAACAAATTCCTGTAATGTATATGATAGAAAATATTTGATTTTTATATTGTCATTACAATACGAATCTATTTAAAACAATGCAATTTGAAGACAAAATTTATAAAAATGTATGATAATATTAAGATAGTACATTATCCAACACTAAAAATTAGGTTTGTTGAAACGTCAGCCCCAGGAAAGTTAGAATTCCTCGTGTGCCTTTAAAAAGAATATGTATTTGGATTAAAATGACCTTTGCAATGTTAATCTATTACCCAAAGTAATGCGATTCACATTGTTTTTTCCTTATTATCTTTTATTTAGTCTTCTTTTCTAGTTGGTCTAATTTGGCGTTTCATTTCCCACCTATAACTATGTTAACGAGTGGATGTATGATTAGGTTGTTCAAGGGATACTGTGCTAATCTATTAGATACTTTTAAAATGCTTCTTTTCTCATACATTTACTAGCATTTACTGAAAAGCTCACACTGTTTCGAATATTGAAACAAGTGTTGACAGATAATATTGAAAAAATATGTTTGCAAACTAGAAAACTAGAAAATGACCCAATACGAATAGATGATAAACATCCATCGTCCTCTATTGCCAAACATATTGTCGAGCTGGATCATACTACTGATCTTACCACGGCTTTTGTGGCGTTGTAAAAAAGTGTTAAAGGGCGTATACTAAGATTTACTGAGGCCTTGGCCATACGAAAATTTAAACCCCTTCTATGTTTTTTAAAAATATTATGTCCGCACTTTAAACCAACCATAACAATATTAGTTTAGTATCCAGCGTGATGAGTTTCAGATTGTTTTCCACATTATTTTCTTCATTATATTTTTTTCCTCTTACCCACCGTTTATCTAGTTGACATTTCATTTTCTTCTACATAAATATTGTTATCAAGTACATATGTGATCAGACTGGTCGGAATGTATTGTGCTAATATATCACTTAGTTCTGATAATTTTCGTCTGCTCATTACACTATCCAAACTTATCAGATGGACTAATTACATTAGATCTATTTTATTCAAATCGTTTATTTAAAATTTAATTTTGTTTAATATTTAAATTGTTTACTTTTGCGAGAAACTATTTCTATACAATTAGAGTCAAATAAACACACAGTACCTCTTTAATTTCCAATGTTTGTCCAAATCCAATCAATCGGTGGTTTGAATTCATCCAGAGTATTGTTTTTTCAGTCTTTCTAAGCAAATTCTGGTTCATATGAATACTTCTGGGCGTTTGTTAAAAATATTGTATTATTGACCTTACATCCACAGGTGAACTGTGAACGCAGTTGTGTAGAACGTAGAAGTATTAGTGTCATAACGGTAGTATTGTGGTGCTACATATTATTTATGTCTGTCAGCACAAGGGGAGACAAGTGTGGTGTATTCTACTTGTGCTGATAGATATAAGCAGTATGTAGCACCAGTCAGGAGTAGAGTGCTTGACAGCAGATTATTGAATTGAAGAGAACAGTAAGGAGAACAAAGAGCGATTGTAATGACAACATGATTGGAAGATTCATGAAGCACTTATGAGACAACTAAAGGCACATGTGAAAATGTACAGCTTTCATACTTTATGAAGACGCTCTTTAATTTTGCATTGAAAAATTAATTGATTTTTCTCATATAAGTTCTCATTTACTACAGTACTAAATAATAACCTGAATTACATCACTTTTCTTGACAGTTTGTTTGAACGCTGATTAATAATCATAAAGACCACATTGATACTAATTCAAGATCAAGAATTTTGTTGCATGAATCCTTTAAAATGAATCTTTTAGAAATATGAAACATAATTAATTATTTTATAATCTTGTTATCTTTTTTTCCCAAAAAATGACAATCAATTCATAATGATAAACTGAATTAAAATAAAATTATATCTTTATTTCATAGGAAATTATTTTAAGATCGACATGTTTATTTTACTTCTGCATGATCAACATGTAAATCACATTGAATACCTCTTTTAGTTTAATTGATATTTATGTTGTTTATATGAGAATATTTTTACTGTTTCATTATCTTTAATAAAATAAATAATGATTGACAGAATTTTATGATAAAATTGTCTGGCTTATTTTTTTTCTTTCATTGTTATATTTTTTTTGAAAAAAAAATTATTTCATGTTTAGAAGTTTAATTTACTAGTTGTGAAAAATGATGAATAGTTGCTAGCAGTGGAATCCAGGACACACGTTTTGTCCTATTTGGGACTCTTCAGCTTGATGCACATGCATCTCGGAGCTGACGCTCACTCCGGGACTCGAACCCAGTACCGTTCGCTTCAAATGCCATCGCGTTATCCACTTAGCTACTGAGTCCTGATAGCCGCTTGCTTGTACAATCGGGTGAAGTTTAATTCACCGATATTGTTTTACATTAACATTTGACAATGATAAGCATTGTGTCTTTCTAATAATTATATATATATATATATATATATATATATATATATATATATATATATATATATATATATATATATATTTAATACTATTCACTCGACTCGCTGATTCACTCGTTCGCCTTTCCGCTTTGTGGTCTTAGCTATCTGCTAATAAAACTGTAGTTGCTGCTTTTTTTTGCCTTCTGATTTCAAACACCGTTAAGGTTTATGTAATAACGGTTATGAGGGTGATTGGTTAATGAAGCACAGCCACTACAATATAAATAATGACCTAATTAATTAAGCAAATTTCTATATTCATGCATTTAATAAAGAGCGAGTAATTTGTAATTTGAAGTTATAATTCAATAAAATTAATAGTAGAAAAATAGATGCGGTATTCAGTATAAAATAATAAAATCCGGGAAAATATTATCTCCTTTAAGTAATAATTGGTAGATTCGGTAGTATGTATTCAGTATTAGTAATAAGTAAAAAGAATATTTTTGATTGAGATCATGAACTGATCATTGTTAGACCACCATTGAAAATCTGGAAGCATTAGACGACCGTTTCTTCATAGTATGGGGCTTATTAGCAGTGTGTATCCACAATCCCGCACACAGGATTCGAACCCAGGGTCTTCGGTCTCACTCGCGCTGTTAATGTCTAAGTTTAGTCAATCATGAATTATTCCCATGCTGATAAAAAGAATGTCTGTAACAAAATATATGTGTAATATTCAGTGACTTTTAGTTGAAAAGAGTAAGAACAAAGATCATAGCAAACTAGTATGAATTCATTTTACTTCGTTGGTTCTCGCCAGCTGCTTACAACAAGAAAGAGTTTAGTCGGCAGTTCAGGCGAAGATATATTAGTATAGTAAGGGCGTAAGTAAATTTAATAGACTGGATATTATAAATATATACCTTACTTAAAAGAAAATCCTACAACATTGATTGTGACAACAGTTCAAACGGCCAGAAGCAAGTAATCACAAAATAAGTAAACGCTGATAGGAATAAAATGAATAAAGCCCAGTTAGTAAAGTAAGATTACTAATCTGGAAGATTGTGGAAATAAAAACTCAAAGAAGTAATGAATGCAACAAAGATTTTTTTAAAAACGTTTAAGGTGCAGCGAATGAATATTTGTCACCAAGACAAGGAAAGATCAATAACCATCTCCTTGCGAACACATAAATCAGTTTTTTGACTCTTGATAGCAACAGCTTCAGCAAACTTCAAAAAACTGGAGTTTGGCTCTTTACTAATCACTATGAAAGATTGCAAGATACACCCTTGCAATACTAATATGTCTTTAACATAACTTCCGAATAAACTCTTTCATGTTATAAGCAGCTGACGAGATCCATCAAAACAAAATGAATTCATAGTATCCTGCTAGAATCTTTGTTCTTGCTTTTTTCAAAATGATTAAGCGAACTATGTGTATCAAATTTATCAATAGAATTTTAATTGGTTTCCTTTCAATAAGCAACTGATCCGTTTTGTTTCTCAAACTTCTCTCATAGACTAGACCGACAATTCTAAATGAAATTGAATTCATTATAGTTGTCAGGTTATGTGCTGATGTACAGATTTCGATTACAATAATGTACAATTGTTATCATATGAGTCAATAACTGATTCATTTTTGTAATGTAGTTTATACTCCACAAATATTATTATTCAATTACTGTTTCTATAAATCTATTTCGCATAAAGTTTACTGTTGATTTCAACTTAAGATAAAAATTATTTTCGAATAATTATTTGATTACATGAACATTTTGTAAAAATAAACGGTATTAATGAATTTGATAACTCGAATAACTTGAATACAATGTACAACTAAACAACAACAAGAAACTGGAAAGTACTAAACATTTGTATGAAAAAAAATTGTAATTAGACTTTATTTATTACATCAAATACTTACAGAACTTTATTACAAAAAAATTAATTCATTTTCATACTTTATATTTCACTTTTTTTCTAAATAAAGTGGATTAAACACCTAGTTAATCTGTTAGGGTTTGAATTAAATCAGCGTACATATCTGTTTACAATCCTAACAATCGGCTAGTTAATCATGTTTTTTTACTGAGGTTTATTTAGTTCACAGATCGCATCTATTTTGATCAAAGTATATTATATACTTAGTGAGATCATAAACTGATCTTATTTATAAAACCAATGAAAATCTGGAAGCATTAGATGGCCGTTTCGCACTAGTATGGAGCTACTGTGCCATGTGCATCTAGGACCTCACAACGGAGAATAGAACATAGAACGTTCAGGCTTGAATGGGAACGCTAAACCTCTAAACCCAGTGTTGCATAAGTTCAACTTTAATCAATCCACTATATTTCATGACTGTCTTTTATTGTCTTCGATACGTAACTTCTTCACAACAAACAAAATTGAACTCCGCTATTTAAAACTTCTTACTAGAACCCTATATTCTTTGGAAAAAGAACCTTATTATTCATACATATTTATTTCATAGGTTTTAAAGAAAGTTTCATTGTTGATGATAAGTAATATTCATTTTTATGTTATTCAAAGAATGATGAAAAAGAACTGATTAATTATTGATTGATTGATTAACTTAAAACGTTGTCATACGTTATCCAATTTATGATTTCATTTTTATTCTAATTTTACGATGAAAAATAAAATTTCAGAGGTCAATCACCTGCTGAAGCAGATTACAATTTATTGGATACTGTAAGAAAAATTGAACTCTATGGGATAAGAGTAAATCCAGCTAAAGTAAGTTAATCCTTTCTTTAAATTAATTATGTATTTTGTTTTGTTTTCATGGATGTTTGTACATGTATATGTTGTACATAATGAATACCTTTATTTGTAGTAGATATAAAAATAAACTAATGAGAGGGAAGCACAACTTTCAAGTTATATCAGAGAGATATTTTGTGTATATTATAGCAACGCCTATGATGAATTTCGATTATGGGTAATTTTTGTCAACCGTTCTTATTCACTTATTTAACAATGTCATCCGGATAGTAACAATTCGTATATTTCTATATTATTATGATCGCTATCATGTACGTATAAACGTGTATGCATGATCGCGTGTGACAACCCACTCGCATATATCTCTCTAGCTAACATGTTAATCGCTTAAATATCACTTGACGAATCATTCTCTTTCCCATATATATATGTACTCGAATCCTATTATTATCCTTTACCTTGCCTTGCTGCACCTTGATTCGATTTAACTACAAATTCGCCCCTGTATTTGCTCACACACATATTATTAGCCTCTGCTTCGATTCGCTAGATGGGCTAGTAACTTTGTTATCTGCTATATCCGCCAATAAACTGTAGTAGCAGCTTCTTATTGCCTTCTGAATTCAAACACGGTTAGGATTTATATAAAACGGTTATCATGGTGATTGGTTACCAAAGCTAAGCCACTACAATAGGTTTGTTCGATGAGATAAACTTAATCTTGGTGGTTATTTCTAAGTTTAATTCTATAACTAAATAATTTTTACTATCTCAACAAAATTGTAAATAACTGGATTTTCTTTTATGGTAATTAACTGGTGATTATGATATTTAACAAGTTCTTATTTCCAATTCTTTGAAATGCTGTATCTAATTTATTTATATTTTATAAATGATTGGTTATTATACCATTGATCATAGAGATATAAAAACTTATACAATATTATATGATTTACATATGTGATTATTCAAGAATAAAACTGATTAATCACTATTATCTTAAAATATTATGTTTCTTCCTTTGTGTATTAATTTGTTTTATATTCAGCTAGAAAAGAAATATAAGAACAAATGTAAGTAGGCAAAAGAATATTCCATAAAATAATAATTTGTGAGAACTAGCTTAAATATATTAAATAATTCTGATCAGTAAACTCCTTGAGGGCTCACTTATTTTTTCAAAGTTTTTCTCGATTTGTTCTTATTAACTTGTTTGTTAAATAACACTTTCTTATACTAATCAAATACAATGAATATATATAAAGAGGAAGAATGTATTTGTAAAATCTCAGCGAATGAATTTTGAAGTAAATCATGAAGAACAAATGTAGAGCCACTTTAAATAAGTTGAAAGCTGAAACGACAAAAATGCTACAGAAGTTAAACTTCCAACTAGGGCCATTTTTATGATTTTCTTTATATCCGAAAAGCAATAACCTTTGTAGATTTTATGGGCTACCGAAAATACATAAAACAGATATTCCACTAAGACCTGTGGCTGATTATATAAATTCACCAACCTATAATCTTTCTAGATACCTGGCCTAAATTCTGAAACCGTATGAAAGCGTAATCAAATATGAAATAAAAAATCCTAATGATTTCAAAAATATTATCAATAATATCCGCATAGAAGAGGATGAAATAATGGCAAGTTTTGATGTTTGCTCATTGTTCACCAATCTTAGTGTTAATAACGCTTTAGATAGTGTATATAAATTCTTAGATTTTAACACTGAACTTAAACAACCTCGTCCTCTAGTTCTCCCTGACACTATTAAAGCGTTGGATCTATGTTAACATTCAACTGTTTTCAGTTTTCGAGGAGATTTGAACAGATAAACAAAAGGTGTTGCTATGGGATCACCGGTTTCTCCAATTGTTGCTAACTTATGCATTCATTAGAAACAAATGCTATCTCGATGTGTTCCATTCCACCGAAAATTGGGTTAAGATACACTGATGACACTTTTGTCATTATAAAACGAGATGGTTTAGACGAACTATTTAGACGTGTCAACAACATTTATGACAAAATCAAGTTCACTAAGGAGTTGGAATCTCCTGAACACAAATAACCGTTTCTAAACTGTTTAGTTGAAAGGAAGTGTAATGATTGTTTAAAAATTAGTATTATCCGAAAGCCGACATATTCAGAAATTTTTCTAGATTTTAAGTCAGCGCATCTACACCCTACCAAAGTGACAGTAGCCAAAAGGATTTACTTCAAAATTCATTCGCTGAGATTTTACAAATACATTCTTCCTCTTTAATGCCTCACATTAACTCGACGCCCAAATACTGTGAAACTGTTCGATCAAATTTAGATGAAAGTTCCTATATATATATATTAAAAGTAAACAATAAAAACAATAATGCACATATTAATTATATCCATAACCTCTCTATCATATTGAGGATTAGTACCAGAGAGAAATAAAAAAATTATTTTTATTTAGATAATTTATTCTTAGGTGAATACTATTATCATTGCCATTATTTGATTGAATTGTTATAATCAGTTGAATGAACACTTTTTATTCTGTGAACCCTGTTGTTATTGTTCTGTTTGAAGTCTTATAGTTGTTGTTTATACTTTAAATGTTCGGTTCTTTCATTAGACTATAACTTCTCTATGTTGAATAACAATATATATATATATACTTAAGTACATACTTAAAAATATCTAAACATTTTTACAGGCATTGTAAAGGGATGAAATTCTTCGGTATCCATTGCAAAAGGCACATATTATTAAGGGCGACTATCAAAAAAGCACACATTAATAAAGGTGAATATTGAAAGAGAGAATAACATTTTTAATGGTGTGAAATATATTTGATTTGCTCTCTATAGCTTTGTCGTACGGCTAATCGAAGAGGTGGTTTTCTAAACGTCAAATGAGAAGTTTGTTTACAGCAAATACTGTAATTCTTTGAACTTGGCAACAAATTGTTATTTTTATTATCATAGTCGCGTCATCTTGCATGTCTATTTTGGACTTTTAGTGGACATTCTATACAGAGGAATGTTTAAAAAATGCTTGCGAAATGTTTGGTGAATTTCACTTTCAATAAGTTTTAACTGCTAAAAACATACACTTGTTTTAAAATTAAAGTCATATTTTGCATTCCTCATTACATGTATTTTTTAAGCGATGTCCAGTTTGCTCTCCGGAGAGACTTAATAAAATTTTATTCTGTTGATTGTTGTTAAATGACTAGGTTTTATTTGATGTTAATCATATGAACAGTTGAAACTTATGCGATGGACCTCGTACAATTAATATTATTAAGTGAAATAGTACTATTAATTATATATGCATATATCAGATTATCATTTATTCTAGTTAAAACAGATTTACGTTTGACAGGCAAAAACGTCTAAACATTTTTTTTCAAATTAATTAAATTACAAATCCAACTATATTAAAACAACAATTCATGAATAATCTCGCTGCAGAGTTGGTGGCAGTTCATCTTATCAAACCTGATCTATATGTGCAAAAGCGTTACATCAAGCTGTCATCATATTGCTGTACCTTTAAGCCCGGTTTAATATCACATGATCTATTCGCCAATCAAAATGCAACTTATCCAATCTTGGTTCTGTGCCAAACCGTTGACTTTCGACCGGTATGAGCAGCCTAGTGTCCTTATTGCTCTTATGTTCTCTTAGCCTTTCCACTTGATTCCGTAAAGTCGACAACAGCTTCCACTATGCGAATCATTAATTTCAAACATAGTTTATATACCAACCAAACAGACCACATCATACCATAAGATAAGAAATAACATTTGTGCAAGATCATACCAAAAATTGGCTGTGAACCAGGGAGACGGTAATCCATAAACTGAGTATACCTTAGGAATAGTAAATCGTATAATTATAGTCTAAAGGTAAAAATGTAGCTTATAATTAGAGGAATATTAATATACATAATCTAGTTACTGAATAGTTATACATAAGAATATCTAAATAATATTATTCCATTATTAGTTCTCAGAAGTTACCTGTAATTAAGTCTTCACTAGGATATAACACATATCATGACTGCAGCAACGGATTTTTCACACAGTCAATCGTTTATTGATAACTGATTTTTATTTTTTAGTCATTTGTTATTACTACGTTCATGTTTTTGACTTATTCTTTATTTTTCCCATACTCTTTAAGTGGATAATTGTTTTTCACAAATTCCATTTCATTTTGTCATTTTTCTTTACTTTTTCCTTACTTTGATGCCTGACTTTGTGAAATACTCTTTAGATTGTTCGACAGACTAATACGGTTAATAGGCGTAAATATTTAAGTAAGAGAAATAGACATTTGAAATTCGGACGTCGACCGTCAAACCCATTGATAGCTCCTAAGCGTAAAATGGCTATTTATTACTCGAATAAAATAACACTGGTAATATATTAACTGACTGGATATCATGCGTCAAAAATGAACATCAAAAGTAGTTAACGTCAACTCAATATAAATTTAAATACTATATACATCATTACATTCTCATAATAGTTTGACAGGTTTAGATGTGTATTTTCAAATGTGTGCTATCCTATGTAGATCATCTAGTGTCGATCTGCTTTCGTAATCTTCTACGACGATTTAATACGTACTGCCACCTCCTTCTACTTTCCTTTTACGTTCTGCTGCTGCTGGATTCTTTCAACAAGTTGTTTGGTTTTGAATTTATTAAGACACTGTCCTCTTTGCAGCCCATGTACTTGGATGAGCAGTACCAGTAAATCGACTAAAGCTTCTATGCCACCATTCTATCACATTGTTTATTTTAAGAATGTCTTCCATAACAGGATTAACTGAACATATCTAAAGACTTAAAATGTTATTCTCCCTCTCAATACTCACCTTTATTGTTATGCACCTTTTGATGATTGCCCTTATTATTGTGCGCCCACTTTAGCCTCACCCTTTTTTCCATTCGCTTTCTTGATCGTTGCTATTCCTCTCATTTCCTTGTTGGTGTTATCCAACTTCTTTTGTTGTTCATAAAGTCATCATAATTACTATTATACATAACAAATAAAAAAAATTTCATTAATTTTATTTCAAAGAATTTCATACTGACACAATATTTCTTTCTTCTCTTATTACGTCTTTGTGGTTTATAATAATGTTAAGCAGTAAAGTTTAAAAATGCAACTTTCCTCCAATATTGTGAGACTATTTTTTGTGTGTATAAGTTTACATCCAATTAAAATTAAGTATGATTGATATGAGTTGTCGCAAGTTATCATTAGTTGGTATATTTTCGTTCACAAAATGAACTGAACCATGTTTTAAAAGTTGATTTTAATTATTGTTCTAATGTACGAGAAATCGTTTTTATAATTCCACAGTTTAGTGGATAAAGCACTGACTTTAATGTATTTAATCTGTACGTAAACGAACTTATATTCAACTGTAAGGTTAGTGATTTAATTAAATCTGATTTAGTGTGATTAGAATATTTAAATTTGAAACCAATAAAATATCCGTAGGTACCTATTTTGGTACAGTAAGCTCACTGCTGGAGGTTGAAAGTTTCACATGAAAGTTATAGTATAATACTTCAAGGTAACGAACAGCGTACTCCATTTTATAAAAATGACAAACTTCAAAGTTCTACTTTCTCTTCTCATTACTTAAATTGTCTCGTTTTATCTAGTTTTCAGGTTGATTCCAGTAATTCTTTTCAACTTTCTCTACCACTTTTCAACAAAACACTACTTTTACTATTTCCTATTGCTTAGCGAAAGAAGATTAAGTTCTTAAATGATACCACCAAGTGAATAATTATCTTATATTGATGCAAAGACTACTTTAAACATATAAGACTAGGTTTATGACATTTTTAAAAGATATAATAACTAGTTTCATCATGATGTAATAAAAAAGAGATAAATTACATAATCTGTTATTCTTATTTTAATTCATATGTTATTCACTGACAAGTTGAATCAACCCAACTTAATTTCTCAATCCTACATTTTTATTCATTCGATGTACTTTTTTGTTTTTTTTAAATAAAATTTACACATAACTTTATAAGCAACATTACAAAGAATGTTCAGACGATAGGTATTATTCAATGAGATCAGTTAGTTTTCAGATTGTAAAGTAAAAGAACATTATCTTGTTCTAGCAACGTGTACGTCAATAAAATTCTGGATCTAAAATGATTTCACGTTAGCCAACTAATTACAGTTTACTATAGTTATACCAAACCAACTAAATGCTACGATATTCAATGTTCATAAATATGTTTTGAACATTTTTACAACTCTTTCAACACAAGAGGTTGTTACCATAGGAAACAACAAAGATTAAACAAATATAAATAATACGAAAACTGTTTGTTGTATAGCTAACTGCGTAGAATTCAAAAGTGCCGCTTTACTTTGATAGCTGATAAAAGTTTATATATCTTAACTTTACCTAATTACTTTAATTTTGTGAAAGATAAAACTAGATCAGATAATTTTGAATACAGTTATCGTTCTACTCATAAATTTATTTCCATAATTTATCTACATATTAATTGTGATATGTATCTTTATCTACATAACATAAATGATCACAAGATTATGTAAATATAGAAATACTTCGTTCACTATACTTTGCAGTATACAAAGCATCATCTACAAGAGTACTAATTGCAGTATTAAAAACTGGATTTTAGAATTAACAAGTTTTACTTAAAACTGAAACGAGCAACATTTAAGGAACCAAAACCGTAAAGATGACTGTCTAGTAGCACATATTTGTGCTAAATGTATACAACATAAGTTTATATCATATAACTTACTTATTTACTACGCATGTTACTCCACGTGGAAGAGCATAGACCGCCCACCAGCACTTTCCATCCAACTCTGTTCTGGACAATACTTTTAATTTGTATCTAGTTGCCATTCATTTTTTTGATGTCTGCTTCCAATTCCAGACGAAATGCTTTCCTTGGTCCTGCTCTTTTCTATTTCCCTTCAGAATCCCAAGTAAGCACTCACCACATGATGCAGTTTGATGATTTCTTCAATATGTATCTGATCTACTTCCAACGTCTTTTCATAATTTCCTCTTCACCAGGAAGCTAGCTTGTTCTTTTCCACAGAAGTTTGTTACTGATGGTGTCTGACGAACGGCCGTTTCGTCCTGTCGTGGGGCTCCTTGACAGTGCGCATCCACGATCTCGCACTCGGGACTCGAACATTAATCACATATATATCATAATTATGTTTTGGGAGTGAATTAATTTCATTATTACTAAGTAGATTTCTGTGGCATAGTCCATATTTTAATCAATTAAGCTTTATTAGTGTTGGAACTTTCGAAGTACTACAAAGTATTTTGTTCACGGCTATGAGTTTTATAAAATATTGATTTTTCTATGTAGCGAAAAGCAATTCATAATAACAGATAATGAAACTCAGGTTTTGAGCTTGTTTCCATCTAATACCGGTTAAAGTATATAATATTTGCTTGTTAAATTTAATGTTCAAAATATCAAACATTCTAAACAGAATTTACTTAATATTGGCTGTTCTTCAATAGTCAATCGTTCGTAATTTAATGACTTCCTTTTAGTTTACATTTGTTTTTCTCCACAAAGTCAATTGATAATTTAATTTATTTACTATTTATTCGATAATATTCAAATTAACAAAAACTCCCTACCTATAACTAATATGTTTCGCCTGAAGATATGATCACGTTTTTCTTGATTAACTAAATAGTAGTTTAATGTATGCAATGAATACGATTACAACATTATTTTGTTGTGAAATTACAAAATAATATCTATTTTTATATTTTATGTCTTACCTAATACTTATTATAACAATTATATTCTCAGATTGAAATCATGAGTCAGTTGAAGCTGTGAATTTTCTAAAATCTCCACAAAACCCATTCTGATAATTATATTCTCATTCAGTATAACTGGTATAGTTCCACTTCATTATTATAAATATTTTACTATAATATTATTTTTTTTAATGTTTTATTTTTCATATTTAAGGATAACAATGGATTAAATGTGAATTTAGCTGTAACTCATTCAGGGATATGTGTTTATCAAGGCGGTGTTCGAACTAATCTATTTTCATGGGCAAGAATAAGAAAACTAAGTTTTAAACGTAAAAACTTTTTCATCAAAATACATCCTGAAGGATATGTAAGTTATATTGATTTTTGTAAATGTAATATATGTTCATTTTTTAATTGAACTAATTTTGTGTATATTCTTATTACTGTATATGTACTTTGACCACTCTTACATTATTCAGTGAACTTTCGATTATGTTAAGTGAATAACCCCATATAATAGAGTAATTTAGTTAAAAAGTATAGATTATCGTAAAATATTGTTGTTGAAAGCTTAAATGAGATTTTTTCGTCTATAAATAACTGTCTTTTAAAAGTTAAGAAATGGAAAACTCGTTAAAATGTAAAAGGAATTAACATATGTGCATTTTCAATCTGATTACAATGTAATTCATATAACTGTTTATAATGTGAAATGGTTTTTGTTGTCACATATACTTACTCTAAAGAGAATATTTAGTAAACTCTCCAATATATTTATATAAATATTGATGTTAGAAAAGAGCTGTAGCTCAGGGAATTGCTTCCGACGTTATTTTGTTTTCTAAATTAGCTGGTTTAATTATGGCTTGATTATAGTACTGCAAAACGTCATCAGTGTTATTTCATATAAAACTGAGTTTTAAATCAGCCACCATATGTCACTGCAGTTAAACCATCTAGCTTAGAGAACTCAACAACACCAGAATATATAATATTCACTAAAATCTAGCAGTCGGTGAGTAATTTCTTCACCTTACAATTTAGAATTTGTATTTCAACTTTAAAAACATTCAAAGTAATTTCTTTGCTGAAAATATGTTTCATATTGTCAAGTTCTTGTAGTAAACTAATATAAGTAGAACAAATTTGGGACCAGATATTGATATTCAGTACAGTTTTCACAATAGGTGAGGTTTCATCAGTTTTCCTAGTTCATTTGATCGGTCTTAACGTAAAGGACAGCAGTTTGACGATGTAGAAAATCGATTTGTAATAATCATATACGTATCATAATCATGAATGGCTTCACCCTGTTGACTATTGACATGATGATTGATAAATACATTTCTAATATAATGTTCATAAATCGACTTAAAAATCTGAAAACGCATTTTCATATGATTTTTAGGATGCTATCGGATTTTCATTTGGTACACGAAATGAATGCAAAAGCTTCTGGAAGCAATGTATTGAGCATCATGCATTTTTTCGTTGTCAAGCTGTTAGAAATGTTGGGCGAAAAAATCGTGTCGTTTCAAAAGGTTCTTCATTTAGGTAGGTTCTTGTTCATTTAAGTGTTACCTTTACATTTTTATATGATCTTTAATTTGTTGTCACTCAGTAGTCTGTTATTTTAGTGAACACAAATCCCTAGTTATGATGGAGGAGATTTTCAGCTCATTTGTATATATATATATATATATATATATATATATATATATATATATATATATATATATATATATATATCGAATTTCATGTTTGTTCAGTTCTGTATTACTGATCGGATTTCATCGACCAAATTGAAGTAGAACTACCAGTCTAAGTTACGCAACATTGCTTTCACTATGTTTCAATGTTAAATAATCTGAGGTATTTGATGGGACGCTGTTTAACACCCACTAATAAGACGGTAGCTTATTACCTTAAATTTTACACCATATTTATTCAATATCACAAGGTCATAAATTATACACTTAGGTAATAATTGACACAAGATCATGAGATAAATAAATATTGACTACATTATATGTGAAAATTATATTTGAAATAATCTCAGTGATTGGAATTTAAATAATTTCAACGTTTCGTCCAGCTAACTTATCTGGACTTCTTCAGGGTAATAATCAAAATCAATAGCTATATATTTCTTTGATGCTTTTGATTTTAATTATTACCCTGAAGAATTCCAGATAAGTTAATTGGACGAAACGTTGAAATTATTTAAATTTCAATCACTGAGATTATTTCAAATATAATTTTCACATATAATGTAGTCAATTTTTATTTATCTCATGATCTTGTGTCAATTATTACCTAAGTGTATAATTTATAATTTTCACATATAATGACTTCCCTATACTCGGTGCCCGAATTATGTCAAACTATTCGTCCAAATCTTGACGAATATTTGTTTACAGTGTTGACTACGTTTATTTATTCTATTACAAAATTCCATATAAAAAAATAAGTATTCAGAGTTGTCTGTTAATGAAGTTCTTTTTTTACATTTTGAACCATCTAGTCTATCACTTATTGTGATATAAACTTGAATGGAATTTCGCAATTTCTATAAAAATTATTATTTTTAACCTTAATGATCAATTTCACAAATTCCTCCATTGACGTTATCTATTATTTTTTCAATAATAAACAAAATAATAATTTTTCTATTTGATCGTATTCAGTGTAAAATGGATATTATTTTATAATTTACTTTCAACTCGTTTTACTTATGAAAAAAGAACAATCCTTTATATGAATCATTTTCATATCCATTTAGTAGTTAAATAGGTTATTTTGCTCATTTTATAAAAAATTTTTACAAAAGTTTCATTTAAAATAAACACTATTCGTTTCCATAGAATAATGTTTCATTAAACTAAAACTTTTATTTATTGGTTGGCTTCCAATCCTGTAAGTAGCAAAAATGTGTTCAATAATTAAAACTCATTTGAACCAAGAAGACATCGTTTTGTTTTTGAATAAATGAGTGCCTAATTTTTCAAATTTTATAAAAATCAAAGATTTCATAGACAAGTCAATTGTTTTATTCACTTGTTGTTTTACAGATATATTGGTAGAACACAAAAACAATTAACAGATTTTATTCGGGAAAACTATATAAAAATGCCTAACTTTGAACGGTAAGTTCACTTTTTTCATAGATTGAACATGTTCACGTATAAATTTGTTTTCATTTTATTCATTATTTTTCCATGGATAGTTAAATTTAAAAATTAAAACAATACGTTATATTTTTAATGATTTTGTTGGCTAAAATATGTATATTTAAATCATCAGGTTTATATTCCAATTTGCCTGACGTGCTAAATTTTGAGTAAAGAGGTTAATTGGCCAGAAGGAACTCAAGGATTGTGGCTTCAAGAGAAACACACAAAGATATACTCATTAGATGTATCAAAGTTTTGGATATTAAAGAAAAATTGACTTATTTATGTGAAAGTGTAAAATAAGAACATAAGCCCAATAATAAATTACTGTTGTCAAACTTCATACATAACCACTCAAAAATGAGACGTTTTAACAGTATAGGGTTGTGAAGACTGTTGAGTTTTAATTAAGATTATGAACCGATCATATGCTCTTCAGTGACTAATTTCGAGTGGTAATTCTCGGAGTTATAGTGAAAAGCCACGACCAGTGGAGTCCAACCGTATTGGTTGTGAGGCAATTATCCACCGAAGACAAAGAAAGATGGTTGCACAATATCGTAAATTGATCGAAGTTAGACATTAACACTATTGGATGTCGGCTCAATGGTCTAAAGGTTGAGGGATCGCGTGCAGTTTCGAAGGTCCTGGGTTCAAATCCCGAATGCGTGATCGTAGATGTGCACTACTGAGGAGTACCATACTACGGCGAGACGGACATCCATTGCTTCCAGGTTTTCAATGATGATCTAGCATTGGTTCATGATTTCAATTAAAGTGTTTTGATTATCGAATACTCAATTTCTATGTGAACATCGTACGCTAAATAGATGTTATCTGATTTCAATTGACTTATTTTTGCATTGATTTTGTTGGTACATCGGCTGTGAAGCATAGATAAGCTTAGTTATTTTAACACTAATTGTGTATATCTGAGATGTGAAACTTACTTGCTCTAATATTGCCACAAGGAGTTCACATCATCTTCAAATTAATATGTTTAATTGTTAGGTGTTCGATATAATTAATTACGGGAAATCAGTGTTGATAAGCGACAATCGAATATTCAAGTCTTAAAGACAAAGACATGATATATAATTAATTTTTCTCTCATTGTTCTATACACGTAATGCCACAGTGGATACTGATAATTATATAATGAAACGGCTAAAAGTTATGATGATAATAATTTACAATGGTCCCGGAGTTAACATCAACTTTGGGATGCAGATACATCCAGCTGTCAAGTCCCGAAAAACACCAAACGCTCTTGTTAGATTCCTCTGCCAGTCACCATCCATCTCTGGTTATAATTACAACAGTTTTATTTCAGCAAATATATACATATGCCTTACAATAGATGAGATGATACAATATTATGTTTAAATTCTCTTTTCTTTAGGAATTTACATATTAATTTATTTATTTGTATGCATAAGATAATTCAATTTATTTATGTGTATATTAATGAAAAACAAAAAAGAAAATAATTCAAATTTTTATTTACTCGTTAAAACAGACAAATTATTGAAATTATTTATCATTTGCCTAGATAATTAATTAGTTTGATTTACATAGAGCATTGTATGCATGATCCTATACGTGACTAAACGAATAATCCTAATCCTGATATTGGTGATGATTATTTTTATACTGAAAGACAAGATGGTGAATTTTATCATTTTTCCTTCATTGCATTACTTCCTATGTGTTTTCCATGATTCTTTTGTTTCGATATGTTCCATCATTTTGTTCTTTCACTTCCTCTCTGTCTCTCACTAACATCCTTTTTTCTGCTGGATTCCAATTACTTTAAATAAATATCCTTATTTTTCTAATAAAAAATAAACCATTTAATTTTAAATGCTTTACTATTTATTGATAAAATGAAATCACTTACGTTTTTTCTACCACAAACAACATATATTCATGTGAATGAGAGAGAGAAAATTCCTCTTAACAGGTAAGCTGTAATAGTATCAAGTCAATAAATACTATACAAATAGTAAATAACGTTTAGCAATAGAATATTGTAAGACATATTCAAATCTAAGTGAAAACTGTACCAAAATTATTAGTGAATCTAATATGATAAGAAAACACGATCTAAATGCAATACTACTAATCTGTCATATTTTAATCACTATAAATTCTATCATTAGATAAATTATATGATCAAAATCAAAATAGTATGAAACTATATTGTGCATATTAACTTTAATTTATTTAAAACTTTTATTAAGCAAGTGATATGTTAAAAATCTGGTTCGATTTGTGATAATTTACAATATATTCGATAACTTTTTATTCATGTTGTTATGAATTGCAATTTTTGTTTGAAAGTTTCTGGGCAATTAATATGAGCACTTTTTAGTTGTCAATCTGTGTTACTTTGTAAAAGGATCAGAATTTATAAAAGGAAAAAAAGACTATTTTCAGCAATATCATTTACTGAAGATGAAATCCATAAATTTTTAAACATACACAAAATGTTTTGTGACATTTATTGCGATTGGGTTGCAAAATATGTGGAACATTAACTGTCAACAAAATGTTTTGATAATCTAAATGTTAATGTTTAGCAATAGAAATTGCACACGAAATGTATGGAGATAATTGTCCACTTGATGAAAATGAAGATGGTTAAGAAGAAAAGATAGAAGTCTGAAGTTGTAATAACAAATGAAAAACTTGAAATTTTAAGATTTTAGTGCAATCAGAGATTAGATATTATACTTATTCTTTTCAAATACATTCGTTTGACTGTAATTATGATTCCAAAGGAATTTCAATAGAGTAAAAAAAACTAGGCTGCTTTTTATAGATTTCAATCAGGTCCCTTGGTCTCCCAATTAGTCTTTCACACTCAATCTTCACATTCAGTTTATTAAATTCTGTTGAAGTGTCACAGAGTTTTGCGCTTAGAAAGGACGCTTGTAGTTGAAAGGCAAATAATTGGATGCTGCAGTAAGCAAACAGATTTCTCAGGTGCTTTTTTGAGAAAGGATGAATGCACTTTTGTCAATTTTCAATACGCCATAAGTTGAAAATTCTTGATTTCCGAGCGATTCCATTTATTCCTGAATTCACCAACGGCTAATTTATACTATGTATGTGTATAAGATATCCTATCCGTCTCTGGTAATATTGACTTAACCTTGTCTGTATAGTTCAGTGGATATCAGTGATAGAAAAACGGGGACCTTGGTACAATAATTGATTTCAATATACTAGTTTTCTGAACAAAACTACCGTAAAATAACTTTTGTACAATAGTAAATAATGATCATTTTATAATTAGTCTTTAAAGAATTACTGTAATCATTAAACAGTTTAATTATTAGCTAATCGTTTTCTTCCTTAACTGGCGAATATTTTAAATAACAATGTTTTAAAGATAAATGATGGATAATGATGTTTAGATATATGTTCATATTATTAATAGGGTCATTATTAGGATATAGTTTATTACAATTACCTAAATTTAAGAATGAATTAGGTGAGAAGGTAATCAGTAAAATATTTATAATAAATAAATAATTCCAATTATAATTTGACCCATATATATTCAATTGTTAATAACAATTATTTTTACCCTCTCTAAAACATAAAAATTTTCATTACAAAACAATAAAATGGAATTCTAATCATTCCACCCCCCTCCTTCAAAAAAAAATTTAGAATTATTCTAACAGTTATCCAAATGATAATTTATCTATCTTGTTTCACTCAGAGAAGATTTTATTTTTCTTGTTAAATCGTTTCAAAACAATATAAACATTAAACTTCTGACTATTTCGTTCACTTTCATGTGAACTACTTGTGAAATCTGTTAAAATAAAGCATTTTTAGGTTAATTGGTTTCTACTTTAAACATATTTAAATTTTATTCAAGTTACTTATGTATAACTGTATTTCTCTTTATGTTACAAACTTTTACCCCTTTTCTTGTATCAGTCAATTGACTCATGATTTCAACCAGTGAAATTTTTAAAAATCTCCACAAAACTCATTCTGATAATAATAATAATCATCTGCTCACTAGTGATTGACTTCAGGAGACACTGCTGGAGTTCTAGTGAGAAGTCGTTACCAGTGGAGTTCAACCAGATCTGTTGTGAGATAGGAATTCACTGAAGATAATGATGTACGCTGGCGCAACTTCATGGATTGGTTGAAGTTAGACATTAACCCCATTGGATGCTGACTCAGTGGTCTAATGGTTAAGTGCTCGCGCGCGAAACCAGTAGTTTCTGGATTCGAATCCTGCGGGGTGCGGGATCGTATATGCGCACTGCTGAGTAGTCCCATACCAGGACGAAACGACCGTCCAGTGCTTCGAGGTTTTCCATGGTGGGCTAGCTTCAATTGACTCATGATTTCAACTTGTGAAATTTTTAAAAATCTCCACAAAACCCATACTGATAATAATAGTAGATACATTTTGATAAGTAGTGATGGCAAACAAAAAATCATTTCTTTTCTTGACATAAATTAATTAACATTTTATCCGAGTAAAGTGATATGATAATGAAACAATTTGAGTCTTTAATGCAAAAACTAACCCAGGTTATCACCATTGATATACATAGTTATTTGTGTTTTTACCATAAATATAACTCTTTTCAAATAGAAAAAAGAAACTTACATTTTTTTCATACGTTCCACACACAAAAAAAATAAACAAACCTGTATTTTCCGCAATTCAATGTTCAATTACCATTCAATGAATAATAAAAAAGATGAAATGACAGTAATAAACACTGTATTTAATTTTTATTTATTGATTAATAATGAATAATCATTATTTTCTTATCTAATTTTTCTCATTTGGTTGATACACATTGATAAATTTATTTTGTTTACCAGAATTTATGTTTTTTTGTTTATTTTTTTTTATTTGTTTTTTAATAACTTGATAACTTGAAAAGTTTATTAAATTTTGTCATTCATATATTAAGTAAATAATAACAAAGTGAAGTAATAAATGCAAGAGATTTCATTATTTTAAACAATTTGCTCAAATATGATACTGATTGAATTATTAATATTTTGCAGCAGTTTATAGAAATCCCTTATTCTCTCAACCTAACCGATATGTTCTACTTATCTGGAATGAAAGAGTCTAGTGCTAGATGAGATGGGTTTCAGTTCGGTCTATAAAATTAAGTGACTAAACATGATAGATAGCAATTTATAATAATTAATATTTTTAACTCGAAATAAAAGTGTTACTTGTTTGATGTTCGCCACTTTGTTACCTATATTAAAATAGACTTTATAGAAAAATAAATGAAGATCTAAAATTTGAGAAGTCAATAAATTCCATACATGAAAGAGTACTGTTATTCAATGAACTAACTACATACAAATCAATCACTCACTGTAATTAAAAATAATCTAATAACATCCATTCATTTTATTTGTGAAAATTATATTTGAAATAATCTCAGCGATTGAAATTAAAATGATTCCAACGTTTCATCCAGCAAACTTGTCTGAACTTCTTCAGAGTAATAATTTTGAATATATCTAGGTCTTAAACACCTACTCACAACCTACAATTTGTGTTCTTCAGCTCAAAACCTTTGTCCTTGTTGGTTTGGACAATATTAGTATACAATTTTTGATATTTATTATAACATTTGATTGTATTAATGAACTAGACAATAAAATTTTATTTGTACTCAAAATGATTGACAGAACAATTTATTTTGATCAACAAAGAGTAACATATACTTGAGAAACCAAATTGACTGGATATTATTTTCTATTATAGTTTACTTATTTACTTCGAATACCCAACAAACTCATAAACCATTTCAATGTTTAGAATATTTCGTTATTTTATTTAAATGTTATAATTCAAGTGGTTTGTTATATGATGATGATATTATTACTCATATTAAGATCAAATAGGAAATTTTTGAAAATGAAATAATCTTTCATTAGACAATAAGACTAATTTTAACAATAAAAACTTGATATAAAATAAATACTCCTTTATTTTAACCTGCTATTCTTACTGACTGTCTTTTCCATAAATCTACACACTAAAAATACCTTCGTAAACATATAAATTTGATGCTCAGTTTTTTCCTCAAATGTTATTTTTTCTATTAAGCAATTAAAATTTGAAAAGGTTTTGGTAATTAAAAAAATTTCACTTTAGGTTCAATCTACTTTTATTAGTTTCATTTCATTTTATTGAATAATAGTATGTTGAAGTCCGGTGAAATTAGTTAATATAATGAAGGTTTTATTAAAGTACACAGTAATATGGTAAATTGTCATGTTTACAAATTTTATGTTTATTCCAGATAAGAGATACGCAGAGTTTTTTTCCTAAGACTTTAGTAACATATTTATACATAAATTTAATCATGAATTCTTGTATAAACCAGTTGTACTTGAAAAAAATTAATAAAGAGAATATTCAATATAAACACCTTTATTTACTTGCTTCTATTTTATGTCAAAAAAGTTAACCCCTCATTAAATCTAATGTCGAAAGATTGCGCATTACACATTTTAATAGATTTTTTTATAATTTCACTGTGTACACAACCTCGTTAAATGTATTCAGAAAACAGTCCACTTATCGGTACGTAACGGCAATATGATATAAAAATAGAAAGCAGACTTATCTATTGTGTTATGCACCAATGAAGATTATGATTGAGAATTAATGTAGAAGGACTAATTGTTCTCACATTTGTAATTGGAAAGACTTATAGTTCAGTAGGAGGATTTTAAAATTTTTTTTATGTTCCATCTGTTGAGTGGTTTCTTTTTGAGATTTCCGTTGTCTTGCTTGACAATGTCATCAATTTATGAATGAAATAGAAGTGAAATATTTGATTTCTTCCAATAAAAGATTTACGTTTTGTTTTGTTGAAATGAGAAACTATTGATTGTTTTTCATAATTATGCTGAGGGTAGTTATCTTCTTCCTTAATCGAACATGACTTTATAATTCTTCAGTTTTTCTAACTGGTTAACAGATTGAATCTATCTTGATCTCTCTTTTGACTATTGATTATGCTGAATGACAGAATTCTCAGGGGTTTTTTATATTGCATTTATCCAATATTTTGATGTTTATTCAGTCAGATTTTCATCCACAGTCAGTCACATGCATTGATATTAAAAAAGATAAATTACTACTGTTTACAACCAAAATAGTGTTCATTCAAACGAATATGGTGAAATAAGAACACTTTTTTTAATGTATTGTTTCCAGAAGTCCCTTCAACATGTTCTGCATTATTTATTTTCTGTGTCTAATTTAATAATTTTGTCTTTTGTACCCAATAGTAGTGATTGCAAAAAATTCACACGTTTATGCAGTTTGATTGTGATTTCTGAGATGTTTTGATGTAGGATAAGCTTGCACATTTATTGCTTTTCACCAATGATTTTAAGTTTTAACTTAAATGATCATTTACACAGTTCAATATTATCAAAGTAAAACTAATTTGATTAGGTGTTTTATCTTATTTTGACAGTAAAGTAATTTTTTTTATCAAATCCAGTTACTCATTTTATAAATTTATGAAATTTTAACAGTTATCATTTTTTGGTACATCTATAAAAACTAAACCATTTTTATTTAATATACCTCAATGGAAATAATAAATTCAATGTCAAATTTCAACAAATATATTCTAAAACAGAATTGAGTGAAATGTCAGAATTTCCAATGTTTCATATAAATAAATGATCGATGCAATAATATAAGTTTTAGTGTTAGACTGTTTCTATAAATACATTCGTATAGGCTTACTTCTGACCTTGTTTTTCATTAATAGTTTTACTTTTATTGATTTTCCTGAAGAATTTCAAGTGATTCCAGTTTTTTAAACAAAGCATCGTATTTATTTAGATTTCAATTGTTTAGATTATTTGAAATACAATGTTTACATCTAGTGTTTTCTATACACTTGATACTTCATTATTACCAAACCGTTTTGACAAATATTCATATGAAATTTTCGTAATATCTATCCAAAAAGAAAGATATAAATTAAATAAATTTTGAAATCATTTTCTGAAACAAGATAATTAAGCAGATCAAAAATATCAGTCAACTATTGATCATAACTTTTATTATTGCTACAAAGGTGAAAATCAAATATAATAATTGTTCAGTGCTTTTTGGTTGAAATTCTATTCTTGAATAAACTCGACTTAAATTAATCTTCATTTAGCTAAATAATTGGGTAATTTTCTATAATATTCCTCCCGCCTCTCTGTGTCACTTATCATAGAATAAATACTTCATCAGCACCTTTCAGTAGTTATTTAATCAATAATGGTGATAAACTGCCTTGATTCTTTTGATACTTTCAGTCCATATAATATTTGATTCAGACATTTTGTGTACAAATATGTATAACTTGAAACCTTTTAAGGAAAACTAAGTGAAAAGGACTCTGATCATTTTTTTCTCAGTATTCTTCAGAAATACTAATGCATATAAATAATTTGTGTTCCTTATTTTGTAAGTTTCATCTGCTCCCATGAGAATTCATTTTTGTATTTCATTGCATTATTCGTGTTTCTATCCTTTTTCTCTAATATCTATCTTCCAGTTTATCTGTTTGACTATCTATCTTGTCTAACCAAACATATACATATTTATTCTGTAGTGAATATTAGTCAGAAAACTATGTTGTGACACAAATCTTTATTTTAGTTATTTGCGTGTTATTTTGCTTTGCTTTGGTTTACATTTTTCTTTTCTCTCCCTCTCCGCCCTTTTCTTTATTTCTCCTCTTTCTTTCTTTCTCTTTCTCTCCCTCTTTCTCTCTCAATTTTCCTCTCTTATTCCAATGAGTTAATCCATTATTTCACTAAATACACATATGTAAATAACTAGAAAAATACTGTAATAATTGCTTTTTTTTCACCGAGCCCATATATGTTTGTCTGTGTTTTGTAACATTTTAATGAAAAACTAAAAAGAAATTGGAATTATTTTGGGGAAACCAGTTTCTTATTTCATACGTTAAAATTTTCAGAATGTCTTTGAAATATAGGGTATATGTTCATGTAGATGTTTTTCGAATGAGATTATTATAAATATATCTGCATTTAGCTGAAAAGCATAAATCTTAGCATATTTTTAAATTCTGTTAATTTATGATTTCATGTAAGCATTATTATGCAGTATATTATCTAAATATCCTTTACTTTATAATGTATGTATTATGATTAATCACTGTATAATAACTGGTATCATACTTGATTAATCCTATGTATAAATCTAATTAGGTTAATCAAGTTTAAAATTCATCACTGAACGTAGTGACTATGTTAGGTGTTTGTTGGCAATGATTAAGAAGTCCTGAACCAAGATTTCATACTGATTAACACTCATCAGTGCTTTCTTGAAGGGAATTTGATGTTTTCTGTGAAACTTGAACTTAAAATAAGTCTTTAAATTTTCATTGCTGCACACTGATGACAGTTTTCACAATGAAAAGCAAAGAAATCTATTATAACCACATATTATTTCATCCTTGAACATTATGTATAGTATGTATAAGAGATATGTTAGCTGTTCATATAAGTTGGTACCATTTACTTCCCGAAAATTTTCAATTCGATAGAATTATGACACAATTAAATACGGAAAAAACATCATAAATGTTCAACTTTTCCGGTGACATTTAATTTTTTTTATCAAGCCTCATTCATTAAAATAATAAATCTATCAAAAAATGTTTATCCGATAATGATTTGGTTAAATTTAACAAACAGTTTTGGTTTTTGAATACCATTAAACTGCATCAGTCATGAAAAGCGCTTCGTTTTTTAGTATAGAATAGTAAAGAACATTTGTTTTGTAACGTATATTCACCACTTATCACAGACAGTATAGATAATTCGTACAATTTTAACAAAACCAGCTCATACAACCTAATATATATTCAAAATCTAAAATTCCCTTCCCCTTTTTTAAATGCGCTTTTATTCCTGTACGAATATAATTCACAGAATATCAGTAATATATGTGAAATATTCCCTGGATAAACAAAAATATTTTGATTTGTACTTTTAATTCATTTTAATCATCAATTCTCATGGATTTTATTTTATTTAACCTTTACTTTCAGTTCATCTTCTACCAGCCGTGTTTTAAACACTGAAACATCAGCAATATTACTTAGTGGTTTAAAATTACAAGATAATGCGTTGAGAAATAGTCATGATAATCAAGGCAATCCAACAGTACATTCGGATTTTGGTCCTTCTATACGATCCGATAGAGAGGATGTTGTATTTCACAACCGACCACAGACAGATCCTTCGCACAGACTTCATTTGACAAGTAATTTGTTATCATCAGATTTATCCAATGCTGTTGCTATCCCTATTAGTGGTCAATCAAATTCTGTCGGATCTGTTGGATCTTATCAAATACTTCCAGAGAACATTCAAACCTTAAAGCAAAGAAGAAGTGGCTCAGCAGCAGGTCAGATAATTATAGCTGGTATGGATCCACATGCTCATTTATTTTCGACAATAGGAACAGCTAGCTCTGGAACATATACCATAAACAGCTCTGTTTCTGTTGGGACACCTACAGGTTCCGCTAGCCCAACAGGCAGTCCACATCTTGAAGATAAACCAGCTACACCAGTCACTAGCTCCGATTATGCTGCACAAATTGTTTGGCCAAATAAACTCAATATTCGTCCTTTATCTGTATCAAATTTAGCACTTCCTAGACCTTCATCAGCCCCACAGTCTGGTTGGCGAGCTTCACTGCCTCGACATATAATGCAAAATACATCAGGCATACTAATTGCTCAACCTAATGGTAAGTTTAACTGTGAAGATATATATCGTACAATCAAATATTTTTCAAATTTAAATTCAGTGTACTTATAACCATTACCAGTTAATTGTTTTACTTCTATGTTTTTGCAAGGAACCAAAATCGTTTTCTGCTCATTGTAACTGACTATTTCATCGTTAATAAATCAAATAATAAAAGTAGTTTTAAATGCTGCTTTTGTTGCAATTCTAGTCTAAAGTGAATGATAGGATTGAAATATTGATAAAATCGACTTGAATACAGATGAAAACGTTTCAATAAAAATTTTCTTTGTTAAGCAAATTTAATGAATACTTACTCTCTCATTTGTAGTTCATTTCACACAGAATAGTGAATAGTAAGTCAGAGAAATGTTGCATTATCATACAATTTTGTCATTCTCAAATTGTGAATTTTATAGTTGATGAAAAATCATAGACAGATGCCACATCATTTCACAATATGAATTGATAAACGTATATTGAGGTAGCACTTTCCGAACGATGTACTTTTTGGAAGAAAGACAATTCTCTTTACTGAACAAAATAAATCTTCACTTCTCATCAGTTGCCGAATTGATGTTCATATTTAATAGGTTAACATACTGCCTAATCGCACATTCTCTTAGCATAATGGTTCCTCTGTTTATTCTCATCACATAAATTTTATAATTATCCTATTAAGATTTATCAGTGTAGGGCTGTGAAAATTGTCGAGTTTAGATTGATATCATGAATGGATCAATGTTAAACCACCTTTGAAAACCCGCAAGCACTAGACAGCCGTTTCGTCCTATTATGGAACTGATCAGCAGTGTGCATTCGCAATCCCACATCTGGGACTCGGACCCAAAACCTTTAGCCTCATGCTCGAACGCATAAACTCTAGACCACTGAGCCGACATCAAACTCTTTTCATGTCTAAATTCAAGATTTAATTGGATTTTTGAAACGGATTATTTAAACACTGTGTTATAAAAGCTTAGACTTAAAAGTTACACTGACCTTCAGTTTTAGTCATATCCCAAGTAACTCAGTAGAACTGAATAGAGATAAGTAATGATAACGTCAATCTATGCTCTTTACTGATGATAAAATGAATTTTTAATGGAAATATTTGTTCAATTATGTGAATTCTGTCCTCAGTTTTTTTTAGTAAAAAGATTGATGTAAAGATAATTTATACTACAACCATAAAATTGAATCAATGATTGAGCCGCAAAGTAACCAATGGAACGAGTGGAAGTCTTGACTTTCAACCGAAATGTCACAGCTTCGAACTAGACCACCTTCTTCAGCTAAGGCAACTAAATGGTATTCTTACCTTTAAAATAACCATAAATATGACTCAAAGCTGACTATGCATAACACATGAATGTGTCAATCATTAGGGCTTTCACCTTTCACCGCTTTTTATACTAATAATACTTTATAGAAAGTACATTTATCATGATTCTTGGTTCATCTGAAGTATTTTGATTACCATGAGGTTTTGTTTTGAACAGTCAGTTTATTCCGTACAAACATCTCCATATTGTCTTATTTAAAACCTTGAAAAAATACATTGTATTCAATTTAATAATTGTTATCCATCATAGTGGTTAATTCTAATATACCGTTCTTAATAGAAATATATTTATCTTTTTTTCAATTTCTCTTCCTACTAAGAAAAAATACCAGTTAACATGTCACAAATGTCCATAATACACTATCACATGCGCCAGCTTTATTTTTTCTATAATCCTCTTTCTTTGTCTTATACATACATATTTGTTATAGTTATCATTTACAATTGGCAAAAGTTGCATAACATGAATAAATTTCATCTTTTTTTAAAATGATAATTAAATGTAAGGAAATTTTCTTTACAGTAACACCTACCGGTCCAATGAATGTTGCAATTATTGGCACAGATCCAAATGCATCAGTTCATACTTCTCTTTTACTTTCATCTAAAAATCAATTTACACCCAATCAAATTAATCCGTCTCAGGTAAACAATTTACAAATCGGCACAACAGTAACAATACCAAATGTAGTCATGGCAAATAATACAATTCTGCCTTCCAGTTTAACACCAATAAGAGCTATTTGTATGCCAATGCAACATCAATCTGTTCAACTTGGTCAAATTACATCTAGTGGTGGTAATAATACTGTACCATCGCAAATAAAACTACCACCTGGTTGTGCAATTCTAACAGGATCTGGTCAAAATTCAAATATTACCGGTCGTATTATTTATGTAGATCGAGCTACCGGACAAGTAAGTGAAAGATAGCTTCAACAAGATAAAATATTTTCATTTTAAATGAATGTTAACTACACATTTCAATAAAATGGTACTTTTTTCTCTTTTATTTTCGTTACACCCAGCACAAATTATCATATTAGTTGATTTCACTGTTTGACTTTCTAAATCTTTGGTAAATGTGAACAAAGAAATAACAATAAAAATTTCAGAATCAAATGAATTCATTATTCTATTTTTACAATAACTCATGTCAACTCCGAATAGATTTAGCTAGCAATGTTAATATGGTTGTTCAAAATAGAATTTCAAGTCATAATTATTACTACGGTTTGGGATCCCATTTTAAGCATCCATCACAACCTTACTAACTAAATATGTTTTCAACGGAAATGGGGATCCATAGGATAGAATGATAAATTCATTATATTTTGCAAATCATTTTGCTCTTAATTCGTTCAACTTATCTGTGTACGCTGTTCAAATCATCTTCTTGAAATAAAGTATAATTTTAGCTCAAGAAATTTAAACCATATTCATTTGGTTCACTGGAAAAAAGCGGAACTTAAATGATAACTACAACAAATTTCTTTAATTATAAGTAATTGTCAAACATTCTATGTTCGGAATGCAAATCGAGACTTTGTTTTCAGTGAAATACTGAAATTAAACATGAAAACATTTATTTTTGAGCGGTTAGATTCTCAATCACCAATAAAACTGAAAAGATATTTGTATAAATTCTACTGATTGTTGTGAAATGACCTAAATGTATCATTCAGTAGTCTGACTAGATTTATTTCAGAGAAATTTAACGAATATATTTCCTTTTTCAATATTTTATATACATATGGGCTTAGATACTGTACTTTAAAATGTCCTTTCTGATTAGTCATTTCCCGTACATATTATATTTTACTTTATTCACATCTCTATGGGAAATATTCAGTCCAGTAATGCAAGTTTTGTTAGTATTACCTCCATTTTATATCAGTTTGTAGAATAGTGTGTATTCTGAAATTATTTTCATTATATACATTATAATTTTAAGCTATTTGATTAACAAAAAATCTTTTATCCTATTAGACACATAATGAAAATTTTGGCTGTTCAGCCTAATTTTAGTAGCCAGTATTTTTAAAATCATTCAAAACATGCAATTATAATATGTATTGATCATCGATGTGGAATAAGCTGGTGATATTGTTCAAAATTGTTTACTTATTTACTGGAGTCAAAATTTCTAATTGAAATCTCAGACAATAATATTTAAGCTAGTCACAAATACCTGTTATAAACAAAATTCAGGTTCGATGATTAGAAATTCGCAGAGTATTGAACTTCAAACTGTTGTGACAAATCATGTTCTACAATTTAGACTTATGTTTCACAGTTCTGTACATTCGTCTTAAGATCATAGTGTACTTAGTTTAATTTCACAAGAGTAGAAGTTTGTTGACTTTGTGCCAACATTGATTACATAATTTGCCTGTCAATACAATCTGTTAATTATGACTTTCAAACATGTAAAATAAACCCAAATCACTTGACTTGAGACTAGTGCAGATGAATCTTAATTTTAATTGAGATCATAAGCCGATCAATGTTAGTCCACCGTTGAAAACCAGAAGGCACTGGACGTTCATTTTGTCCTAGTATGGGGCTCCTCATCAGTGTGTATCCACAATCTCACATGTGGGATTCGAAAATAGGACCTTCGGTCTCACTCGTGATTGCTTAAGCGCTAGGCTATGATCTCAATTAAAACTCATCAGTCTCCATAAACCTATACTGATAATAATCTTCATTCTTTTCATTCTTAATATCTAATAATTTTTATCATACAAAGTTAAATGATTATAATTTTATGCATTAAAGAAAAATCTATAAATGCCCTCAGTTGGTTATTAAGTGTCATTTCTAAATGAGAATAAAATCTTTACATTCATGTAAAAAATATTACACGTTGTTAAGAATACGTTTAACTGTTTGTGATATTCTTGTTTTATTATTCTTTTTTAAATCAATGATTTAATTTTATAAAATACTTTACAACTTTAATATAAAAACTTTTGTTTTGATAGACACCATAATGATTATTTTCCCTCTCCAATCAATTGTTTTTCTTTTTGACAGATTTAAAACCAAACTTAATTAACTTTTATATTACAAAAATATAGGCTCAAATCTTTTAACTTTCGTCATCAAAGTTTGTGTATAATATTCTTTCTCATCCATTGCTTAGTGTGTACACATATAAAAAAATTCGAAATCATGATCAATCGACATATAAATAACTTGACAGTAACACTTCTGAATGTTATATTAATGAATATTCATAGTTTCTGGATAGAAATGTACTAATCAATAAACAATAAAATCAGAATGGGTTTTGTGGAGAGTTTAAGAAATTTCACAGGTTGAAATCATGAGTCAGTTGAAGCTAGACCACCATTGAAAACCTGGAAGCACTGGACGGCCGTTTCGTCCTGGTATGGGACTCCTCAGCAGTGGGCATCCACGATCCCGCACCACGCGGGGCTCGAACCCAGGACCTACTGGCTTCGCGCGCGAGCACTTAACCACTAGACCACTGAGCCGGCATCCAACGGTGTTAATGTCTAACTTCAACCAATCCACGAAGTTGTGCCACCGTACACTAGTGCTTCCAGGTTTTCAATGGTGGTCTAGCTTCAACTGACTCATGATTTCAACCTGTGAAACAATAAAATATTACTCAAATGTAGTTACTTTCTGATCACTTGTAAATACCTAATACCGGAGTTTATTTGTTTTATAAATTATATGCATTGCTAATTTCCATACTTATTTATGTTTCTGTTGTAATACGTACATAATTCAGTCTTGAAAATGAATCAAATGATTGTAAGCCTTTTTATTGCATTATCATAAACTATTTTTTCATTTGATAATTGAGATAGGTATTGGGAGAGATCTAAACAATAAATTACTTGATTTATCTATATGATAACTATTTTGTTTTGTTTTTTTAAAATGCTATCCTTTCGTTTACAAACTGAGCATACTTTACATTTATACTTATTTGATTGATCAACTATTAAAATATAAGTAAGTCTGCATATACTAGAAGAAGAGAGATAGAGAAAGAGAATGAGTTGACATAAGATTCACAAGTTTATTTACATATTATATTTATTTATCTATTTATTTCACATGTTGTCGATGCATCTACTTGTTGCCCAGTATTCCTTCGTTTCTTTTTAGCAGTCTTCTCTTTCTTTCCTTTTATTATATAAACCCTACTATTTGATCAGCTGTAAACTTTCTCTGGTTGTGCCTGTTTACTTTTTTTTCACATTAAACCAACTAATTCCTATTAATGTTTATTTTAGTTTGTTGATACGTTGTTGTTAATTTAGTTTAAATTACCTTCCGTCACAAATGTTTCTTTTTTCTTCTATTTTCTCTAACAAAACGTTTTAAACTGTTTAAACATTTCTGAGTGTAGTACAATGCTTTGCTCACTTGTTTTTTACTAAACTTATAGAAAGCACCTTCGGTTACTATTACAATCTTCGCTTTGTGTGTTAACAAATAATGATACATATTGAGAATTTTAAATGATGCAGGAAATTTAAAGCTCAGATAAATGCTCTCTATGGTATTACGTCCTCACAGTTAGATGATTAAATTTCAGAGCTTTCGATTGTCTTTCTGAATAACATTCATTAGCGCTTAATCTATATTAAATCACCTAGATCAGGGTACACAACCGCGTCATAAAAAGATTTTCCGACAGATTTCGATGCATAAAATAGCATCACTTTCGATATTCTTTTCTTTACTTCGTCAAATAATTTCATATCTGATAGTGACTGTGACCATTTTTCCCGCTCACTACTGTGTACTCTTTCTGTGATGTATGCTAACTGTATAAAGAAATGTTGCGAAAATATGTGTATTCATTCGTGCAAATATATATTACCCTATCCAAAATCTTTACTTAAACCATGGTACACATTCAGATGTAATCTTTACATATCATGTTTTTATGTTTGTACCTACACGTTAGAAAATCGTCAGTTGATAAACTTCGTGTCTTTTTGATTATACTTTCCACAACTTTTTACTCATTGACTTATAGATTATTCTATAAATCGACATTTAGTTAACAGATTGGTATTTCATTGTATTTTTGTTGTACGACTGCTTTCCTAATACCACCTTCTTTCTTTTTCTAACACATACTCACACAGTCGCAAATCTTTTTAAACATTTCTCATTCTTTTTACATTATTAGACAAACAAACTGATGTACGTTCAATATTCCATCATCAATACGAAATCTAGCACGTACAATGTGGTTACTTAAGTTACTAGATATGATTTATTTTTGATAGGATAATTATGTCAAATAAAAAGATAACTACTAGACTGTTTTCCCCACTCTATTCTTCTAATGAAATTTTTTATTTAGTTATCAATTTGACTCGACACTATTAAAAAAATTCACATGAACTACAAATTTTCATCATCTATTTTCTTTATCACTATTTTGATAATTAAGTGCAATTGTAGTCAACAATATAATTAAGTTGCCACTGAATAAAACATATTTGTTCAACAGTAAAAATCTTATCTCATGTTTATAAGAGATAATCCTTTCATGTTTTTGCAACAATCACTAAACCTTACTGTCTTGATGGTTGAGATGGAGTATCTAAACTTCTTAACTTAATGTTTCAGTCGTTTAGCAATTTTACAAACGCGAATCTATAACACTTTAAAGGAAGAAAAGTATCACTGATCTAAATAGTTTAATGGGATTCGTTCTAACTGTAGGGTGCTGAATATAAGTAAAACTTGGTCACAGATAGAACATGAATGAAAAAACTTACTGTATTTCCTGGTTAACAGTGCTAACACATACGAAACATATTTATTCTATACTCATATATATATATATATATATATATATATATATATATATATATATATATATATATCATTTTCATTCTGACATACCTCTACAAATGATAATTTTTAATAAAAGCTAATCACAGTAGAAATAGTAATATCAATAATAACCCTTTATGTTATATTTACGATGCCTTTTAATTTCAAATTTAAACTAATAAAGGATTGAGGTGAAATAATTTTAAAATGTTGAATGAAAGATAAGTAAAATATCCGTTACTTTTACCTTTCAAGCATTCCTTATGTATGTTAGGACCTCTGAGTTAGCAATCCTAAAGTTAGGTATAGGGTACCTAGTAAAAGTGAGAAATCGATTGATCAAGTACTAAATCTTTATCAATGGAGGTGGTTGAGACGTGTGGTACGTATGCTAAAACACACCTCATCTGATTCTCGATTATGTATGATGTAGGAGTAGGTTAGATAAAGCTAGAAATGGCCAGACCGAAATGTGGCATCAATCCATCAAGTCATTGACAGTTGGAATGAGTAAGATTAGCAGGTGTCAACTGTCTGATTGGGTTCACACGATCATTACATGACATGTGACATGACTCAGAATCTTTCGCGATGGAGGAGGTGTGTTCACTCATTGTTTTTTCCCTGGAATCTGAGTCCCGAAATCTCCTCATGCCATTATTTATTTTCCTATACCTAATCTTTTTTTTAATTACTCCTGATATTATTACTACTTTTACTACCTCGTGTTTTGTCTTGGAACAATTTTATCTCTTTGTGGTAAGGTGGTATGTCAACTCGAATTCAACTATATTACTGAGAAAAGTCAACAAACTAAAAAAACGTCAGATGTAAATTTTTCGAATGTTAAGTTCAGGAGATTTTCTCGATGTTATCACGTTGGAAGTAATGATTCTACACCGTCATAATCAGTAACATCAACAATTCAGAAAAAGACGTTGAACTCAACTAATTTATCTATGATACACTCTTCTATAATATCATGTTACTTGGATTAATGAAACAACTATTTTGTGATTTGAATTTTTGAATTTTAGTCTTATATACCGGTGCTTACAAATGCCTCAGGTAATTTAAATCAAATGACGTTAGGGAATAATATACCTTTAACCATCAGACAACCACAATTTGCCCAAGTTGCCTCACCTCCAACACATGTAACATCATCACCAACACCACCCCAACAACAGCAAGCTCAACCTAATTGCGCCGGAACTGATGAAACTACATGTAGTCAGTCTGATCAGCAGAGTACAGGACAAATTTCTACTATTCAAAGTAATTCAAGTCCTATACCACCTGATTTGACTAGAAATATTCGTACGATTGGTCGACGACTTGGACCTCCACCACCAGCACCTGAAGTAAGTGGTGTTTTTTGGGAGTCATCTATCCAAATTAATCTTTTTTTCTTGTCAATATAATATGGTTAGGTTCCAAACGTTTGTAATTTCGTTCAATAAGAAATAATAAATTGGAAGTGATGATTGACAATATTTGGTTCCCAAAATTCTTGAGACCATCAAAAATCTCTATTATGCAACCAAAAAGTGAATTTAAGATGGTTCTTAGGCTAAATTACAAAATGTACCTGCTCTTAAGATAAAGTGTGTGTTAAAGTGTTTGATGTGGCTCACTGAGTAATCAAAAGCAATCATTGGAGCTAAGTAATATTCTCTTTCTTATGTTAACTCTAAATCTCAACCTCAGGTTTCTCAAGTTTGTAAACAGAAGCTTGCCAGAGCATTGCATTATGGCTGATGTCAGTTTGTGTTGAAAACCCTAGGTTCAGCTGACCTAACCCTAACCAAACTCAAAACGCCCGTTTGACTCTTTATATCTATCCCTTACCTTTTTGAATTATAACTAATGTCAGTTTGTGGTAAAAACTTTATGGGTTAATAACCCTAACACTAGCCAAACTCCTAATATGAATGTGTACATGTTAACTTGTCCTTTAGTCTATACTACAAGAGATAATTTGACGTATGAGGGTTAATTAATCAGATCAAAGCTGTTATTCCAGAGTTATTTCGTCGTTTTGCATCGTTAATTGTTTTGTAACTAGGCAGTATTTCTTGACTGACTGATAAGTCACCCAAGGTCGTCAATATATTATTCTTTTACTCCATTTTAGCATGTATGATCAACCTGATGGTTTTTAAGTGTCACAACCAAGCAAACATTGGTTTCTAAGTTATACACATAAGCTACTCTTCAGTTCTACCTCATTTTTATCTGAATGAAGAAATGTAGCTTGTTTTCAAGCCTGTACAACTGTTCTTTATAATTATATCGTTTATTCATTCAATAACCTGTCCAATGACATTCCTATTACAAATTATAACATTTTAATATAAAAGATAACTTAATTCAACTATATTTTAATTTATTCTAATTACTTTGATATGCATCATTTATTCTTAACTGATAAATCCTAATTTTTTCTATTTTTAATTTCATCGGTTAATTAAATAAAGAGACTGCGCATACGTATATGCATGATAAAATTTTAATCTTATCCACTACAAATATATTCTTTAATGCTACAACAGTGTATAATATAATAAGACGCGTTGGAATAAATACAACATCTGGTTTAAATCGTCGACATTATTGTATTTCTTTTACCAGCTAATCAACAGGATAATTCAAGTTGTTTTAATTCTCATCACAAATCAATGCTCCCAAGTGCCCTGGTACGGCCGAGGGTACGGAGAGTCCACTCTCCTTCTCAAAGTACTCTCACATGACCATGCGTATACAGCCGCTGTCAGTGAAGTCCTACTCATTGCCTTCTCGCGGCGGAAATGTTATTTACGAAATCGAAAGGACGTAAAGCTAATGTCCGGCACTTTAACCGGGTTGGTGGATATGGAGGAATCATCTAGGGCAGTTAGAAAATCCTGATTCCAAACCAATTGTGGACATAGGCTCTGAGATCCTAAGGGAACAGACGGTGGATGAAACTATTGTCCGTCACCGGCTACCATGGGACTGCATCTTCTAAAGTTGCTCCACTGCCTTGTGAATCAGACTTTTAGGTCAAAGGCTCGGGGTATGGCCCCTTAAGAAAACCACCTGGGTCGGTTTGAGAACCCGGGCAGTATGACAGCCCACACACAAATATAATGATGATGGAAATGTGTGGCGCATACATATTTGGTGCCCTGTTGTACCAATATTTATGTGTTCAAATAATCTTCTTATTGATTGTATTCTGCTGATCAAGTTGTAGTGTGACGATTTATCTGAGTGGTCCAACGTTATGTGGATTATCCCTTAACGTTAGTTTGTTGAAAAACTCTCTGAGCTTCAGTTTCGTACTACTTGTTACTTGTCAATCAAGTGTGTCTGTAATCCTCAAGAAAGTTATACTTCCTGTTCTATTGAAACCCGAGTCATCCAGTAGACTATTTCAAATCACTCAGCATCACAGTATAGTACACAAAATGTCGAGCAATTCAGGCTAGTAGCCACACTGCAACTTGATTGATAGGGTTCGGTCAGTGCTAAAAGATGACGTTGGTCGCTACTCAATGGCCAATCTATGTACATATGTCAGTCTTGCAGGAAGTTAATCAATGCTCAGACACCTCAGTGGCAACATTTCAGACAGTAAGATTGTATGAAAGGGGTTCGAATAACAATGGAAGCACTGGTTCCCTCAAGTCTAAATCGTATTAGAAATATGTCTAGTTGTTCTTGCTGACCACTTTCAACCATCTAACAAATGGTCAAGTATGTATGTTCACTTAGTTATCATATTAAACATTTTTTTGTTATCGCATGAACTTTTACATTATCCCTCCAGTTGATAGTGAACTCCTCCTCTTTTTTTCATTTATTGCATCTTACAGTCTATCCTTTCAGTCATTCAGTCAGATAGATCGATTGAGGTCATTTACATCTAGTAAATAGTCTATAGAACAGTGAGTGGAAAAGCAGACAGATAATGAGAGTGTTAACCTTTTATGAAATAAACAAGCACATATGTTTATGACTCATTGTAAAGTTATAATTTCACAAAAGCTTCATTTAGAAAGAAAGGGGAAATTGAAAAAAGAAAACAAAAATAGGAAATTGGATGTTCGAGTGAACGAAATAGTATTAACTTGCAGTAGTTTCTCTTCCATTTCAGTATTATTCATGTAACGAAATAGCATTGTTTTTTTTTTAAATTGAATTCATGAAGAACATACTTTACTATGATTTGTTCTCAGATACATTTTTCTCTATGAATATTCCATATTATGTGTGTAAACAGTTATCCAACAAACGAGTGAAATGATTAATAAGTGATTAAGAGAGTAGAAAAATGTGATTGTACAATTTTCGTAGTTTAACCTACGAACTGGTATTAGCTAGACCACCATTAAAAATCTTGAAGCACTAGACGATTATTTCATCCTAGTATGAAACTGTATAGAAGTGTACATCCATGACTTCTTATCCGAAACCCAAACCCGTGACCCTTGGTCTCACATACTATGCTTAACCTCTAGACCACTAAGCCGGATGTGGAGTAATGGATTCACACTACTTAGTAGTCTCGTACTAGGATGAAAGAACTGTTCAACGCTACCAGCTTTCCGGTGGTAGTTTAGCTAAAATACGTTCATGTTCTTGATAAGTCTTGCGAATTGAACGCTGTATTCGTTTCCTAAGCTATTCTGTAACCCCCAAGCTAGAACTATACAGCGACCTGAACAACGAGAGAGAAGACGCAAAATATGCGAGAAGTACTTTACTCCGAGGTTCATTTCAGTACAGAAAATACAGGGTTTTTATAATATCCTAAATGTCCTTGGGTTGCTAGAAGATTCTGGAATGCTACTAAACATAGTAGCAGTGTAGCAATCAGCCAATTAGACCCTCTGTATGTGACGTTTCGCTTCCTTGATATTTTTGGCTAAAAATTCAAGTGAACGCTGATTGTATGAAACGCTTCTTAGTGTTTCCTGATCCTTGCTTGTCTTTTGCAAGAAATTTACTGGATCACTCCAACAGTTCTTAACAATGAAAATAAGAAATCATTTTATGAATAATGAGTGGTTTGTTGAATATGCACTGATAACGTTTTTAGTCTAACTAGTCAATAGTCGAACACCGTGAAAAGGATATCTAACAAGAAACTATACCGATAGTCAAGTACAGAATGAGTCCTAATTATAGAGAACATTGTTCAACTTACTTGTTCATACTGATGATTAATTTCAAGTGCATAAATCCAAGTACTATTTTTCTCATCATAATTTCAACTGCATCCCATATGGTCATATTTAATATTGTACTTCCATGTGATCTTAGTATTTTGTATGCTTTTCATACCAATAGCCTGATATTTATTCGTTTATCATAATAAATATTTCATAACATAGTGCTCTTTTTCCAGTAATAATTTTAGAAGTTTCCTCAAAGTATTTTACACCCACTTTAAATACAAAGCTATTTTTATCACTTGTTATTTTAATATAAGCTTTATTTACATTTCGTCTTGCAAATTATCAACGTTGTTCAATGCATCATTTTATTTTTGTTTTAGCGCAGAGATAGTATTCTACAAAAAACCGTAGAAACAATAAATCTAAGTTGTATCACTGAACCCACATCTTTACCTACACAAATTCAACCAGAAAAAAATTCATTATCATCATCTGTAATAAGAGATCAATCTGATTCACAAGGTGAAGAAGAAACTTCAGATTCCCCTCAGAACTCACAAAATTTTAAAGAACAGTCACATCCTCTAGCAATGGGAATAATAACTGGACCTAGTAGTCTTCATGTAGCTTCATGTTTAAGTTTAGCAGCTCGTGAAAGAAGTGCATTAAGCATGGCAAATCTATGCGTTGATCGAGATGGTTCAGATTTTGATAAAGTAAGTGATACTGAACAAAATGAATTAGGTTCAATTCATCAATATCCGTGCATAAATTCACTACATCGACCTCGCCTACTTACATCAATCAGTGCTCGTGTATCAGATGCAGATATTACAGATGATGATCATCATTCGATATGTAGTCAACGAAGTAGTACTGCACGTTCCATATCAAACATTTGTCGTCATGGTCACAGACATCATCATCGTCGTCATAATCATAATAATCGTCAAAATCGTCCTCGTTGCCTTTCAGCAATAGATCCTTACATGATCTATAATCAAAATGGTGAAGAATCAGACAATCAAAATTCTGTCAATACTAAATACGACTCTTATCAAGCAGATAATCAAGTCAATCCTCATGGTGTACAATCAAAATCACAGATGTTTCGTCGACTTGTAAGTTTAAAAAAAAATTTCATATAATAAATCATTCCTTTAATATTTGTAATCATCAATATATAATCTAGTTAATAATTTCAAAATTTTGTCTACAAAATTTATTTTTCTCAATCAATGAATAAAAAACAAAGAACAAAAGCAATCCGCTACACTGGTTGATTTTCAATTTACGTTTCTTTACTTTCATCTCCTTGCAAATCATTATATATATATATATATATATATATATATATATATATATATATATATATATATATATATATATATATATATATATATATATCGATGAAGGACACGACTACACTTTCTGTGCACAGCAAAATGTTTTCAGAATACATTCCCTTTTGTCTGTTTAACTAGAAACATTTGAATATTAATAATTTATTTAATAAAATGCATTTGTCTGTTGGTTAAAAAGGCAAACAAACGAGACAGTTAGTTAATCAAAGTGTAAAAAAACTTATACGAATTTCTAATATAGTTTTAAAGTATGTTACATAATATGACTTAAAATATTTCACATATTGCCAAATTTATTGGAATACAATAAAAATTTCCTTGAACTATATTTCAGACTCTATCCTCTTAATACGATCAAATAACTTATCACCATACAGTTTAAGCTAAAACTGACATTACTAATTTTAAAGTTTAAAATTATTGTCATCGAAAAGACAGTGTATATAAATGAATTAGTCAAATTACAAACAATTTCCTGCGAATGTATATATATTTTTAGTGATGCATATTCGAACACAACACGAAGTATCACTTAATTGAGGACTACAGACGCTCCTGATTACCAAGTAACAACCAGTACAAAACGTAGGTTCAACAAGTCCTTTAAACTACCTTTAACCTGTTAGCGTCAATTTATAAAGCACATGATGTTGAACCACGCAGATTAATGGGCATATTATAACTCGATCGACAAAATAGGATCAACAACAAGAGGACTAGATAAAAATAACACTGACCACTACTCACTGATCAATCAATAGTAAATTCATATAAAATTCTATTAATCAAATTGTAATGTAATCATACTTAATTCTACTGAGTTTGTACAGGTCTATTCTCCGACTGTCATTGTTACATGTAAATTTAATGTTAAAATCAGTAAATAATCAACATCATATAAAAATATTTAACATCATATTGATCAATATTATTTCAACTTGAAAGTTCCATAATATTAATATTTATGAGAAATTACTGTCATCTGTCCTCCTCTTCCTACTTCATTCAATTACTGAAAGATACGACATAAATAACTAAATAAAACCCTTTAAATGGTTTATAATGGGAAAATAAATTTCTTTCATTAATATAATGTAATTAGTTTAACCGAACGAAAAAAACATCTTTTTTTTCTGTATAACTTATGAATTCAAGGTTCATTTAAAATAATATTTAACTAACAAGAAAAAATTGGGTCAAGTCAAATTGACATCTTTAGACTTATTATTATCATTATTATTATTATTATAAACATATTACGATTGATCAATCAAATTTCCATGCTTTCAGTTATCTGTGTACAACTCATAACGTTCACACACATACACACAAATGAAAATTCTCCTAGTCTCTACATCGTTACAACAACAAAAATAACCTGCCAGGATGATGATTAACTTAGTCTAATCATTATCATTAACAACAAGCTATTGTTCTGTTACAGAAAGCCAAAGTAAAATGAGATAAATAAAATGAGATTTTCATCCTTTTTAAATAATAATAATAACAACAATAAGGAGAGGAAAAGTAATAAGAATGAGAGAAAGAACAAAAAACGGTCACTTCTAAATTAGATTTTCTATAATTGAACGAAAATAAATTCCATTGAGGAATCTATTTGTTTATTTGATATATTAGTCTAGAAAGAAATATCGATTTTTTGTGATTGTTTTATTCCCCTATCAGAGATACTTTCTCTCAACTGGATTATTTAATCATGAAGCTTTGATTGTCATTCTAAATAAAGCCATCAGCATTTGTACAAAATTCAAAGTGAAGTGGTCTATTCGAATTACTTCACATTTTACTAAGAGTTGGTTTTGTTAAGACAGTTTTTGACTTGTTGTTATTAACAATCGTCTTGTTATTCTATGTATATTTTGACCAATTTTCCTCTCTTGACCTGATTCTTGGACTTATAGTTGTTGACGTCTTTCCAAATCGGTCGATAAGTTCGTTCAATTTCGATATGCTTATTGATTCCAGATTGACCTGAGTGCCAAGTTAAATTATTTTATTGTTGTTATTACTATTACCATTTTTTATGATTCATTTAACATTTGCTGTAGGTCAAATTTTGTATATAATTATATTTATTTTAAGGGAAATAACAAAGCTACTTTTTATAATCGTTAGAAATCACCAAGTCTTATGAGCTTAATTCTTTTTATACACATAACATTACTTAAATCAGCGCGTAAAGATATTTTTGGTTAGATGATTTATGGAAGTTTTTCATTTAGAAAGTACTAGTTAATCATGAAAAGCAAAATAACTAAAAACCTGCGAAAGAAAGAAAGAACGATTAGGAAGTAGGTGATTTATTTTGACTAGGAATTACTCAAACCGTATTACTTATTCATAATACAAAAAAAGGTTAATAGTGACAGTAGAAAATGCCTTTTTGAATTCATAAATTACTTTTAATGTCATCCTATTAATCCTACGCATAATTTTCTGTTGAATTAAATTCAGAAAAATATCACAGCAAACGTGGAATTTCATTAGTGCAAACCAATACGTTTTTTTCATGTTATTGACATCCATTCACACAGTTTATCAAATTTGGTAAATAGCTGTAAATAAAATCCAGAATAGGCATTTCGTCCAGTTCTGAGCTCGTCAATTGAACAAATCTATATCCTAGTATTTATGTTCACACTGAAATTAAAACCTAGTACTTTTTTCGGCAAATATCAAGTGAGTTATCCAGACAGCCAATAACTTGTTCAGCGAATGTGAAGGGATTATAGTTCATAGTATTAAATATCGAGTAACAGTAAACTACAAACTATTATTTTTTTCTATTTAAAACATAAGACAAAAATTGTATAAATCAACTTATAAAGTGCTCTTCCTTACTCTTCACTAACTTCAATATTTTTTAAGTTTAAATAATTAAATCAACTGGAGAAAAAGACTGACTTCTTATTTCGATCATTATCGAATAACGAAGAGTCGTAGTGACAATGAATTCACTCCCTAGTACACACCATATCATAGTAACTTCGATATTAATATTAAATTGTTTAAATTCTAAAGAATATGAATAACTTCAAAAATCTCAACCATTTTCTTTTTATCTTTTTGTAAACAAAAATGTTAGTTATGATCACTTAAGGTAAACATATGTACCATGTTGTGTTTAAACTATGTAATCATTGATGAAAATCTTCATATCATAAATAATCTGAAATTATACAGAAACTACATAACTAGTATTATTTTTTCTTCACTGAATCCATATAGAAAAAATTTATGAATCACGTAATCACAGGTCAACTGAACAGAACAATTAATTCTGGTTGGAAAAAATAAAACCTTTGAAGATAATTAAACATGCGATAACAATCAATCAAAAACATAATCATCCGGAACGAATTAATTTAACTCTAGTGGAATAATATTTTTTTTCTTCAAATTTTCACTTCTAATTGTAATAGATAATGATTATCTAGTATAAAATAACAATGAAATTTCCACGATTGAACTTTCTAGTTGAATGAATGTGATACTATCATAATAACTGTCATTTAGATTGGTTCATTTCAAATCACAATGACAAATTTAATTTAAGAATAAAAGAACTATTGATTAAAATATCATAATTTATAGGGGTTTTTATTGTTCTCCTTTTTATATTTGAGAAATAATGAAACTAAGAATTTTTGTTAATTCTCTGTTCTTAATTAAAATAAAGCAAACTCAAGAAAATAATCAATTTGATCTGTTGAATTTTTACTGTTTATTTAGAATCTTCTGATTTAAGTTTCCTAATAATAATAATAATAATAATAATAATAATAATAATTAACTTAGTCGATCAAAGTTCCTTTATTCATCCCACTTAACTCCATTATATTGATAATGGAAACTTTTTTCTAGTAAGAATTTTTTCAAATTGTAGTCCTTTTCACTAGGCATTTGTCACTTCAGAACCGAATATAACTCTCTTCTCCCCCAGTTATTCAAAAAATATGTTTGATAATTTATTTATACAAAATATCCAAGTTAACTATTTTCAATTTGTCATTCTATAATTTGTGTTAATACTGCTTTAAAGTATTTGGAGAATCAATAAATGTCCTGGTAATTATTCTGAAACGTGTCATAAAAATATAGGCATACATAATCGAAAATATCCCCTTACATATATGCCGTTCATTTTTGACTTATTAAAATAGTTTAAGACGTTGTTTGATCTGAGGTGGTCAGTAAAATAAACTGACTACAGGTTTCATACTATATAGCGCTCGTCAGCAAGGCATACTTGGAATTTTAAATGAACCGATGCTTACTGTGGTATTTAAATCGTAGTTTTCGAACTTTAGATTGTGAGACGTTTCCACTCGGAAACTTTAGAACTGTGATATTTACAACTGATTCAATACTCAGCAACGACTAGCGTCACGATTATTTCGTCCTTTATTTATAATCGTATTCTATTGGTCGAGTTACTATGTTGCCATTAATCTAAATGATTTGACACCATACGAGCTATGTTTTAATGTTGATCATTGGAATTATGTTAGAGGGCTGGAGTCTAGGCAAAGATAACATCAAATCATTACTCAGTAATCATTCAATGCAAATAGTCTAAAACATCTATTGCTTAAAATAACAAATATTTAAACACATTATATATATACTCTCAACATTTATTTTCAGTTAGAGATTTGAAGCACTGCACTAAATTTAACCATAATTTCATATTTTTTCAATTAAATACGATTTCTTGTAATATCTACAAAACAACACCAAATTATCTATCGGTAACTTTCAAGAGAAATACTATTTCAACTTTTTAGTTTGACTAATTTACTTAACATTTCACGATAAATATATGTTTCCTTTTTCCTACTTTCTTCCTTGAATTACATAACGATTTAATTGAAAATGAAATTTTGTTAAAGTATCATTTTCTAATATACATGAGAAAAAGTACATTTTTTATCAATCCATAATTCATAGTAAGTTTTTTAAATAATATTCTAATGAGAAAAGCGGTATCTGTTCTTATGCTTTAATCCCTTATTTTCTATAAATATTTCTTTTGTTTTCAGTCAAAGCATCATTTGGATGAGGCCTATCATTTAGTTCGTGAATTAGTTATGACTGAACGTACCTACAAAAGAAATCTAAGTGTGATTTGTACAGTAAGTTATATAATCTTGTTAGTGTGATAGTTTTTTTTTCTTTTTTCAAAATTGTTATTTCACTCTATGTATGTTGGCAACAAAAATCCAGACTATCTAGTTATTTTAGCCCTGACATTTTAGGAAGTCCTCAAAGACTTTCACCAACTTATGTTTTCTCGATTGTTCTCACTTTTGACTAGTTATTATTTTTACTTGTCTGATAATGTATAAACAGAGACATTTTAGCTTACCCAAACATCAAACGTTTGCCCGAAATCCTGATTTTCATCTTCAGCACGCGTGGAATTATTGTTTAAGTATTGTTTATTAGTCTCATTGTCTATGTATTTCTCTATGGTTCTATTTCGTATTAGAAGAATATTTCGATTGCCCGTAATATGTAATGAATTAAGGCAGTCTCAAAGCACAACATATGTTGACTTTATGGTTGAGCATACACTAAAAATGAATATTGGTTGGTAAATCTGTTACTTCTGAGAATGATAATTTTATACTATGGATGATAAATACTATGAGTCTATTGACTATAATCTAACAATTAAACCAATTTCAATTTGATTACGTGATTTGTAAACATTATTTAATTTTTAACAGACTATTTTTCATAGTTTTGGTGAAGTTCGTTTTTCAAATGATATTTAAAACAATTTAATATGTTCGTGTTATTCTTATGCTGGATCTATGCTTTCAATGATTTCCAGAAAAAAAAAGTAATAAAAGCAAGTCTTAAGCCTGCATTAGTCCCATCATTACTATTTTTACACTCCACCTATCAAGAACACTTATTGAATATATTATTGAGATAGTTAGATTGTCTTTATTGTTGATGTTATCTAACCGATTGACTGATGTTTGACAGGATGACCTAATTTTTACAGTTTCGAGTACAATTAAAACTAATAAAAAAAATTCCTGTAGATGGTGCTGATGATAAATATCACTAACGCAAAAGTTAACAAAAATTATGAAGTGATTGACGTGCTTAACTGTGTTGTCCAGAGTCAATAGTTCAATCGTTGGCTAAACTAAATAATTCAGTTACGTAGTTATCACTTACACTTTTATTTTATATTGAACTATAGACTGCTGAATTGCATGGCTTTAATACTTTATAATCTAACAAATAAATCCGAATACTATAAATTCAATCATAGTTAGTTGGTGTATGAATATACTAACTAATTAGCTTTTATTTACTATTACAAATTTAGCATATTGATAAATCCCTTTACAACGGAATAAGTTTATAATCAGATAAATTACCATTTCTTTTTGATATCATAAAATGAACTGTTGAAAAATGGTTGAAATATTAAAACACTTCATATATACATGCATGCATGAATGAAATGAGTATTTATTTGTACACTTAAGATAAATGGAATGATTTGACTACTTTAAGATAGTAAGGAAATTTTATAGTGTTATTATCATAGGATCAATTCGATAGCAATTTATCCGTTTTTCATCGGTTACTACAATGTGTAATGGATATTACTGAATTATTAGATGTATATCACTGATCTAATTTAGTTAAATAAATATTGGAAGACGGCAATCGTTTAGATACTTATATCAACCTAGAATGAAACTTCTAAGTGATTCACATACACGATTCATTGAAAATTAGGAGAAGGTGAACATCTGTTTCGTTCTAGTATGATGTGAATTATGGATATGTTTTTCGATTGTCCTAAGTATACATTTAATCAAATCAAATCCTCATTAACACATTGAGTTATAAGAATTCTTACATAGTTTAAATAGCTTAAAATATTAAGAATTTCATTTAAATTGTTCATATGATGTTTGTAGATTTACAGGACAACGAATTACTTACTGATATTCCTTCGAATAGATTATATTTTGTAGTAAAAATAGTTTATTACAAGAAAATAAGATTACGTCAAAATGTTCAAAGAACTTGCTAGCTATGTCCAACCACCTCATACGTTTAGGTTCCATTAATAAATTAACAACTTAATAAGGATTTTAACGGTCTGTGTTCCCATTATTTATTAAGAGGCATAAAAGTACCGAGCTAATTTTGGTTGTCGCTCAAGGCCTGAAGTATCGTATAATTCCGTTCACTTTATCTTTCAATAATGAATCTAAATGGATAGTAAACAGTTGAAACCAAGCCAGTGAATCTTGGATATATGTTTAATGCACGTTAGTACTCATCGCCAAGATTTATTAGTAATCTTGAAAGAGCTGATGATTTTAGTGGGATTCAAACTGTTGACTGACTTTGACATTAGGTTACTAAGCTGGTTCTTTACACATCACATTTCATTGGAAAGTTACATTATCTTTGAGTAACCATTCATTCAAAATTAAAATTTTAGCGTAAAGTTTCTTTTACGCAGAAAAGGTGGTGTCTTTTGAAGGTATTGTGACTAAAATATTTCAAATAGAATTATATGAGGTTTTATTTATGTTAAATTGACAAAAATGCTGACTGGATTTTTTTTAGTATTACTCATATAATACTTGAATGGCAATTTAATATTCCTGATAACAAGTAGTATATGTCTATTCATACCGATTCCATGACATTTTATTTTCCTTTCACGAAAACGCCTTCTGTGATCTAATTTTAAAGCTAGTTAATAATTTATTTGTGTAACTAAGACAATGATTACCCCCTAACGAACTTTTTATTAATAATTTCAAACAATATATAAAGTGATATCTGCAAGAGCTTGTATTTTTCCGTTGTTAAAAATTAGTCTCTATCGGTATATGTGCATCGTGAGAGAAATGTACTGGGTTCAATTCACAGTGTAAGCATTAGCACTGATATGCGAATACAGTCAGCTGATAAGTAGCAAGTAGCAAGAAAATGCACATCTTGGATACCCTCCCGAGTCACTATTAAATAGTAAATATAAATATAAATTGATAGTTTGACTTAAATTGAATAGTCACTTTTTTAAACCATATCATGGCTTAACCATTCATGTGTAAGATAGATATAAATAAAAGTTTTGTTGTTTTATAGTATTCTTAACTAATTATTTTTCTTTGAAATCTTGTTAAGTGTCCATATTATTTATAGCTTAGATAAAAATTTACAACAATTCTGTACATAGCTTGCACTAAACCAACCAGTGACTCATCATTATCATTATACTTAACGTAGAAAACGACAAATGTATGCTTCAGTTCAAGTTGGTATACCACTTTACCATAGAGAGATAAAATTGTTCCAAGACAAAGCACTAGGTAGTAGAAGTAGTAACAATATCAGGGGTAATTTAAAAAAAAGATTAGGTATAGGAAAATAAATAATGGTATGAGGAGATTTCGGGACTCAGGTTCCAGGGAAAAACAATGAGTGAACACACCTCCTCCATCGCAAAAGATTCTGAGTCATGTCACATGTCATGTAATAATCGTGTGGACCCAATCAGACAGTTGACACCTGTTAATCTTACTCATTCCAATTGTCAATTATTTGATGGATTGATGCCACATTTCGGTCTGGCCATTTCTAGCTTTATCTAACCTACTCCTACATCATACATAATCGAGAATCAGATGAGGTGTGTTTTAGCATACGTACCACACGTCTCAAACACCTCCGTTGATAAAGATATAGTACTTGATCAATCGATTTTCCATCGCTGAATCATAAACTGCCTTACAGGGTTCAGTATTTTTCACATATCTGTTTATATTTTACTGTATCCTTAGAGAAAACCCTGATGAAGATCTAATTGGAAACAACATTATTTGTTTGTATGTGTGTTGTTCTAAGTACATATTAGGAATTTTTAATGTTTCAAAGTAAACTTTACATATTCATGAATATTTTTCATACTGTTATTATCATTACAGAAATAACCATAATATTTCTTATTAAAACTGAAAAATAATAAGCATATGATTGTTGTCTAATTTTCATTTATTTCTCATTATATCAAATATCAATAAAAATGTTTTTTTAATAGGAAGCTTAATGAAGGATATTTATTTCTTTTAAAAAAAAACCAGACGACCAGTACTTGAAATTTAATAAAATTAGAATAAATTGACAATTTTGGACTGGTTTCTAACTTCCTTCAACATTTCCCTTTTTTCTTTATTATATAATAAATCCTTTCGTTTGTAGAACATATGATTTTCGATTATTGAGGGTAATCTGGATAATATGCCAGAATTAATATTAATGCTTTGTGTGTGCATGTTTGTTAAGGTCTAGTCTAAAATAGACGGACCACCGATGAACTCGAGGAAGCTGTAAGAGGCTCCGAAGGAGCCGAAGACGTTTCATTCAATCACCTTTCGGAAGAATATTCTAGAATTCAAACATGTAGCTTCCCGATTGAATAATGCTAATAACCCCTATATGCGAATTGGAAGACTGTAATGATGATTTCGTTTTCACTAAAAACTATAAATACCTGACAATTTTTTACTATGATCGACACTGTTTGGAATAATATTCCTTTCGTTAGTTTTCTGTCTTCTTACTGCGACTTGGAACGGTTTTGGTGTTCTAGTGCTCTGTTATACGCGGTAATATCAAGAAAAATCAACTTTCAAGATATAACAAATATTATAAACTTATAGGAAGCAGTTGATTTCTTTGATTTTCAAATACTACACATAACAACATCGATTATATGGATAGAAGGTTGTGCTTGATTTTTTTCGGAAATATGGTAATACCAGGCTTTTAGTACGTTATTTCGTATATTGTCAATAGACAATGAATAAACAAGTTCGTAATGATCTCATTAATATCAATAGATCTATTTTATAATGGAAATTAAGATGAGATGTTCAAGCAATGTGAATGGTGTATATCAGTAGGTTAGTATGCTAGTTTTACTAATTTAAACTAACGATATTGTACTCAACAGTTCAATAACCATTGGACTGTTTATTTTTAGGTAATATTTTCCACTACATATTCATTAAAGAATTGTGAGCACTGTCTGTTCGATATATTTGGTTAATACATAAATATTTGAACACCAGTGAACTAAAGTGTAATAATTTCAACAGTTGAGATTATGAGTCAATTGAAGCTGAACGGCCGTTTCGTCCTATTTTGGGACTACTCAGAAGTGCGCATCCACGACTCCGCCTCGCGGGATTCGAACCCAGGACCCATCAGTTTTGCTCCAGGCGCTTAACCAACTAGACCACTGAGCCGGCATCCAATGGTGCTAATGTCTAACTTCAACTAATCCACGAAATTGAGCGACACATCCACCATTGTCATCAGTGAGTTACTACCTCACAACTGACCCAGTCGCCCAGTGCTTCCAGGTTTTCCATGGTGGTCTAGCTTCAGTTGACTCACGATCTCAACTAATGAAATTACTACAATCTCCACAAAACCCCTTCTGATACTAAAATGTAATAACAGATTATTTTGTCTAAGTCGATTAATCGATTTAATCAGTACCCATGACTATAGTATAAAATCGTTCCCCTTCCCTCCTTGTCTTGTTTATAAAATATTTTATATTCATAAGTGTTTATTATTACATAAAATTAATCAGTACAGTATGTCATCAGTAAAATTAAAAATTTACAATAAAAAGATTTCCGTTTTTTAATGTTTATTACAAAAATTAATAATATGCTTAGTCAATCATTTCTTATTTCATCATACAGCAGAATAGAACTATGAAAATAAGAGTCATTAATTTATTTAGACATTTTCATTTTCAATCAATGTCAATATCATAAAATGAATGAAAATACCTAGACAAGGGGGAGTGAGAGAGAGAGAGGATGGGCTTTTTGTTATTACATTGTGATACAAGTAACTCTGAATATCTTAGCAGCTTGGATAATAAATTATAATGCTATTAAATTGTTTAGCTATATATTCTCACTATTTTTTTCTTATACATCTTCAGTAATTCCCTACTCTACCAATCTTAAGTTTATATGAACGTTGAATCAAGAACTCTTATGATCTGAGATAAGTTTAAGTCCATCAAACGATTGACTTTAATAATCATTTGACACTAGACCGGTGTCTAAGAACATCAAAACAATGAAAATCACACTAGTTTTATACTTGAAAATGGATGCATCGATCAATTGTTTACCCTTCGCCAGGTTTTGAAATATTTACATATTTAACAATACTTCAGTATATTTGCATTTCCTGACTTTTTATTTTCACTTGACTATTGATCGGCAAAGTTTTGTCAGTGTTTTCTATTTCATGACGTACCAAATAATGTATATAAACCAAACGAAGGCTCTTCGCACGAATACACTTGATTTAGTTATAGAATACGATGAACCGTGATCTGACATGATTATCCCAAGTATTGTTCTTTTGTGTCTCACATTATTGGATTTGGTTTGATCAGTCGAAGGTGTGTATTGTGTCACTTATATTTAAGGTCTAGTCACCCCTGGTAAGTTAGTGGCTAACGAAATATCAGCACAGAAACTGTAAATCCTCGGGATTTTTTCGGCTCACTTTACTTGTGAAGTGGGTTAGATCTCCACCCGACAACCAGTGGGTGAATATACCACTTAGCAGTCTGGTCTGAATTGCTGTGACACATACCTTACGAAAGTATAGAAGACATATAGCTATGAGTTAGTGATTATTGGCATCTTCGAATTATTGTTCCCAAAGCAGCAAGTAATAATAATGTTATTTCCAGAACATTGGGACAAAAGTGCAATTAATTATGAGGTTGCAAACCTTTGTCGATAGAAATAGTTAGGATATGTTTTACCTAAGTCTAGTTACTGCCTATCCCGACATGCAGTGTTGACTGAAACGAATAAGTTGATTAAAAAAAAAACGGAACAGCCAAATTAATAAGTAGGTTTAGTCCATGAAATCGCTGACTTTTAATCTAAGCTTTTCAAGTAGGTGCGGACTTGTTGACTGGACCCCATGCACTAGTCATAGTCAGTGGTTTGAGATTTTCGTTGACAACACAAAACTGGTCTCAATAATACAGGTATATTCATTCTTCAGCTTCTCAATTTCAAGTTATGTGTAACTATTAAATTTTTACTTTTCAATTCTATCTATTGGTTTTAAACTATGTTTCTAATGTCTATACTCTAGTAATGTTAAAATTAATTACTCTTCTTTATTGTGTTGATTTCATCTCACTGTGTTGATATAAAGTGTAGCAAATTAAATTGACATACATCTATACTTAGTCTCCTACATTGATAATAAATGGTTTATACTGTAGATGAAATTTCTAATTCATGCTTATAATTTTCTTCTATTTCTTTCAAAGCATTTTAAAGATATCGGTAAAGATCCATTATGTTCAAATCTCAATATTAATCCTCAACTATTACAAGAATTAACATCCAATTTAGTTGACCTTCTTAATCCAATCTATACAGAACATTGTATAATATTAAATAATTTTGAAAATCGTCTTTCAAATTGGTCATCACAACAAAATAATCATAATAAACAATCCACTGGTTTAGATTCATTAGCTTTAAATTCTCATTCAATTAATTCATCAACTGAATATCGTATTGGTGATTTATTTGTTGCAAGTTTACATATTTTACCGGTAAGTTCTAATTTATCAGTTTTGGTGTTATGGAGATTGTTAAGTTTTCGATAGAAATCATGAGTCAATTGAAGCTAGACCACCATGGAAAACCTGGAAGCACTGGACGGCCGTTTCGTCCTAGTACGACACTCCTCAACAGTGCGCACCCACGATCCCAGGACTTATCAGTCCAGTGCTTCCAGGTTTTCCATGGTGGTCTAGCTTCAATAGACTCATAATTTCAATCAAAAAGTTTCAATTTGTTTGTTTTCACTTTGTCATATTGTTAACAACAAAATTTTTTCTTTTGTTTCATTTAAATTATTGTAAAATACTGTCAACAAAAAAAGAGAAAAGAATTACATATGCATATATATTCGTTTGTATGTTGATCATTTGACACTTATTGTTTTTCAATCCCATTAAAATTTTTAAAGAATAATTTATCATATACAGTTTTTTTTATTGCTGTAAATGTCAAATAACTTTTAAAATTAATATATTTATAATTTAGTTATGATAAAATTTGTTGTAAAACAAAGATATTCTCTTTTCAGATTTGGTTTCTGTCATTTTAGATAATGGCTGTTTCGTTCTAGTATAGAATTCCTTAACAGTCCATATCCACAACCCTACTAGGGAATGGAACCTTGAATCTGCAGGTCACATCGCGAGCATATTAATTTTTAGATAATAGTGCTGACTTCCAATAGTTTAAATTTTTGTTAACTTCAATCAATTCTTCCATTGATTCATTTTTACTGTGAATAACTCCAGATTTGTGGATACTTTTTTCACAACAGAATAGGAATTATGGATTTCGTTTCCATTTCACACATTTATGAGATTTAAGTTGGATTGAAAAAATAAATAGGGTTCATTTATGCGGCAACGAGACAAATTAGTACTCAAACGGTGTGTACCACTCACAATTTGATTTGCTTATGTAATTACAATCAAATTTGTGCGATCAAATAGTTAAAACCGATATACGAATTACATATACCTTATAGATATTAATTAGTATTACAGACATGATTGGTTATCCACACACTTACATGGCTTTATGCCTGTATCTATCACATAGCTTATCCAAGGTTAAAATAGAAAGATGTTGATAGAAAAAAATGAAAAAATGGCTTGCTAGTCAGCGATAGTTGTTTCAGAATCAGTAATTTAACTAATAAACTGTTGAGTTATTAGCCTCTAAGTTGCCGGTTCGAGTTAACGGATTACTCGAGTTTATTTTCTTAAATAAAAATCTTGATCTATGATTTAGAATTCAATTTGAAAATAATCACCAATGTAATTAATTTAATCATAATTTTGTAACTCCTTCATTCTCTAAGCTGAATATTTTAAACACAGTGCTTTCATTTTGACTAGACAACTCCATCAGTATAAACTTGAAAAATAAAGAATATGAGAACTCTTTTACATATAATTTGGTAATTTTACTAAGTGACCTAATGGGGTATGAAAATTTGTTTTAGCTGTAAAAATGTTATCACAACAATAAACCAGCAACTTATCAACGTTTTCATTGACTTGACCTCTGACTTTGTTCACATTGTTTATTTGAAATACTGATTAGTTGAACATGCGTAAACATTCTTATGCATCGCTAAGCAAACTAAATGTCAGATTTCTGAAAATTCTATTACAAATTTTAATAAATACCATGGATTGAGATATTTTTCTAATCAAACTATTGCCAGAAATTTTCCATATAAATGAGATAAAAGTATATCTTCCATGAAACGAGACAGACAGTCAACATTCAAACGAAAAAAGACGTGAAAACGTCTATTTGTTCTTATTATTCAGTGTCTTTGTAGTAGTTGAAATTTATTCTGCTGTTGAAATTCGACTCGTCCCTTTTTTTACATTGTTCAGTTTGTGTTAAGATATTTTTGCAACTTTTTTTAGTCGTTTCGATGTTAACTAGTTTCGGTAAACTGCTTTATAGTTCATGGTTGACTAAGCAGAAATTTTCCAAGCGAAGTTACATATGAGGCAATTGTTTTCAATTATTTTTGTTTGGAAACTCTATGAGGTTGATATTTGCAATCTCTTCTTAGGTTCTTAAATGTTTTTGTTCAAAATATTTTATGAGATAAGTTACTGGACGCTTTGTATATATTAATTAGACAATCGATTTTTTTAGAATAAATTTCCATGTGTTTGTTTTTTTATTAGACGCTAGTGATTTTGTTAGTCAAAGTTCCTGAAAATGGAAATCCTTTGTCCTTGATTCTACCTCTAATGAGAAAATCTTTTATCACTGAACTTTTCAAGTTGTTATTAATTACATCTCCCTACATGATAATTAGCCAATAATAGAAAAACTGTAATTTACGCGATCACTTTTTTTATATCAATCTTTTGATAATTAAATAGTGTTCAACTTATCGACTAACGACGAAAAACAACAGATATAATCCCTATGCAATAGTTAGAAGTGAATATTTTTAGTTCATATTTTTGGTCTAAAAATACAAGTTGTGACGCTCTTTCAAGTATATTACGTATTTTTAATGTACTGAACCAATGTTTTTTTAAGTTACAAAGTGATGTGCATGATCATATACTTCTTGAAAAATTTAGCTACCCTCAACATTTTCATCTACTGAAATCAAATTAAGTAGCTAAATAAATATCACTAAAAAACTGTCTCATAAGCAACAAACGATTCCCATTTTATTCATTCGTCCTTTTTAATATTTTGAATCTATAGAGAAGAAAAATGATATTTATCTCGTCATATGGATTCATTACACTAAATGGCTACACATCAACTGTAAACAGTCAAAAACTATCGTGAACTTTCATCGGCATTACAAGCTGATTGTAAAATAGTGATTTTTGTTGGTTTCAGACAATAAATCATTTGAAATAAATGATAATTTGAGGCCACATCGGAAAAGTTCGATAAGAGAGCAACAGTAGATTCAAATCACCTAACTCTGGGAAATCAGAATGAAAATAAATGAAATACATAATGAAACCTTTAAATTAATAGACATTAATAGACAGTATGTAAATTCAAATGTCATTTACCAGCAAAATGGTATTTTGAGACAATGGGGAATATTTAAAGATTAGGATTTCACAGGTATTATGTTCATATTTGCGTATGATTACATGAAAACTGAATAACTGTTAAATGCAACGACATTTGTTTGTTTATATCAATATGTGTGAACAACTATGAACATAAGCTCGACCTGGAAAATGTAAGAATAATGTACAGAGGAAACACAAAGAAAGCTGAAGAACTCTAGATGTCTAGCACTCCAGTCAAACTACAATCAATGGACAAATGGAAATCGCTCAAATCTATCAGCCAATAGAAAATTAAAAACGGCAAGGTTGCAGGTCAAGTTAGGAGAGAAGACAAAAAATACACAAACAATGATCACATAGATATGAATAACAACTGACCGAATTCCAGGTCAACAGAGCAAGCTTTTAGTCAATTCTGGAAAAGATCTAGTAGCTCACTTCTCATCGAAGTTCATCCGGATGATATTGTCCAGAAGGACAATGAAAGCTTCACAAATAAACCATCTAGCTTAGAGAACATAACATCAACAAAATGACATTTTGTTTGGTCAGCTGGTCATTTTTGAAGTAACTCCGGAGAAATTATTGTAAGGAAAGACTAATTAGTAAAGTTCCTCAAAAGACCATTAATCATGGTCCATTAATATGTATCTGTGATGTCTGTTTCAGTTATGTATTTCTTTGTAATCACCCGGTCAGGTAAGGGTGGCTGTGGTCACGTGAGCATATTGAGTTATAACATTTAATTGCCAGAGTATTGAAAGGTTAGTCATTTTTTTGGTGTAAAGAATTCTGACAGAAAACAGATCTACTAAGCATAATATTTATCAACCTCAGATATAGGATCAATCAATAATCATCGTATTCAACTTAATTCAAGTAAATCTTTTGATAGTCTACCTGCTTTTTTATGTTGAGTCCACTTTGAATGTACAAAATGAGTTAGTTCAAAGGCTGAACAGCAGGGTAGAACTTATAGCAAAAATTCATGCGACTATTTATAATTTTGTCATTCGGTGATTAACTTCAACGTTTAGCTTTCTATTTTTATCTGAGAAATATATTTTCCCTAATGTAATAAGTCTTGTTTCCTCTACCCCTCTCTTACATATACTTTTCTCTTCTCTACGTGAACAAACCAAAATGAAAACATATAATTAGCTCTATCATTGTTATTTAATGCATGCGGGAAATATTATACTTGATATTGAAAAATTAACAAGAATTAGACCGGAAATCGAACAATTATTAAGAAATTTTGAAGCACAAAAATATTGTTATCTACCATTCTATGTATTTTTATTAAAACCAATGCATCGATTGTTACAATATCGTGTATTACTTGAACGATTAATGCGTTACTATGGTGAAATCCATCCAGATTTATCCGACTGTAGAAGTAAGTAAAATCATTAGTATTTGTGGATTTGTCGTCTTTTTTTCTAATGTAACTCCTTAAGATGTACACAAATTTGGCTAACAAGAGTTTAGCTATGCACTTCTTACTTATGTAAAGACTAGCGATACTAAATTAAGAAAACGCAGAGTAAAATTCGGACCTGGGACTTAATGAATGGAAGTTAGGCTACTTAATCGCCTAGCCATGGCTCCGATTCAATGAAATCCTATTAATACCAGCAATTGTTTAAAAGCATATCATTCAAATCAAACTGAAATTGATAAACATATCAACAGATGCAAATTAAAAATCGATATTGAAGAGGTCAGTGAATCGCATAGTTAACAGAATACCCAGTGAAAATCCAAACATATTCGCAGATAACAAAGCCATCAGTCACGGACAATTGCAAACAAGTTTATGAAAATGAAATGATTTCACTCTTGTAGAATTACTTTAGATTAAATTTCTACTTGAAATGAACTCTAGTTATATTGTCCAGAACGACAGTGAGACGAACTCAAGCTTCTTGCAAGTCGGAATTGTATATTGCTGTATTTCAACTGAGTAGCTATTGCTAGACCTAAATGTTCCAAACTTAATCTCATATAAAGTTGTGGGGTTATTTTAGTGGTTGTTTAGTGCTTCTTTACTTTCAGTGATTTCCTAGCTAGTGTTCATATATGGTATAAACTAATGGAAAATAATACGAAAATTATGCAACGAATATATACGTCAGGTTTTGCATTTTCCCGTCGTTGTTATTAAGTATCGCATTAGACCTCACTGCCAATCACTTCAAACGCTACTAATTCCAAATGACCATTAACTATTTCAACGCGTTTAAAGTAATTTGCATGTGTTTATATTTTCTGCTTGTTGACATTGACAACTGTAATTTATCAAACACTTTTAGTATAAGGGCGAGTACATCAACCTGATGAATCTTCAATAGAGAGAAACACAAATCCTGAATAACAATGTTAGTCCAAACCTAACTATTAAAACGTACAGGTATATATCTGTTAGTTCATCATTTTTTCCATTTTTTTAATTTACAGTTGCACATGCCAAATTAAATGATCTTATTCAATCACAATGGGAATCCTACAAAAAAATGGAAAATACTTATAAATTACTAGAAATTCAACGTGATCTAATTGGATTTAATCCAGACATTATTTCATCCTCAGATTTATCTCAGTATTCACATTTACAAAACGAAAGAAATAATTGTAATAATAACAGTAATAATGATAATAAACAAAACCATAATTCAACATCAACACCAACAATCTGTGGTTCATATTCACTAGGACCAATTTATCATCCTAATAGACAATTTATTCGTGAAGGTTGGCTTCAGAAATTGTCGAAAAAAGGCTATCAACCAAGAATGTTTTTTCTATTATCTGATCAATTAATTTATGCTAGTCGAACAATGACATCTTATCTACAATTTAAAGTAAATTAATTAATTTTTTTAACCCAATTTTAATTATTATTGCAAAACGAATTACTGATGCAAATTTGATAAACAACTTGTTGTGTCAGTGAGAGGGAATGGTGGTTATTTGTTTTCCTAAGCAGATTAGTATATAGGTATCGTTACCAAGGTTTGACTTGATAATTTCGAATAAATTAAGCATTGAGTAGATTTTCATAAATAAATAATATATTTTTTAATATCCTAATGAGTAGAAAAATTGGATTTTCTGACGTTTTGTGACTCAGTGTAAGCCACTACTCTGAAAAAGTGGCTTACACTGAATCACGAAACGTCAGATTGTTATATATTTCATTGTGACAACCCGCGACATCCGACTCAGAGATATACATGCCTCCTAAATCCTTACCCAACCACCTATGTGAGTGAGAAGATTGGCGAATAACAACGAAGCTTTAATTAGTAAAATCGAATCATCAATATGCATACATTTGTTCTTCTAGCTCAGGTATGTAGGCTGAAACCTTATCTAAGAACCCAGTTGACTTCCTAAAACAGTATATCTCACCTACCCTTTGACCTGGAGATTATAGTATATGGACACAGGTACTCATATCCCTACACTCCCCCTAACTCATTAGTCAGTTACTCCACGAGTAACTCAGTAACATCTCTGGCTGTAACACCTTGTGGTGTTTGTTCAGATCCCATGTTACTCAGGCTTCAGTTGTCTCAATGATTGCAAATGTTCCATTGTTAGTAAAATAACAGCACCATTCCTGAGAAAATTAAAGGGATCACAATCAACTAATTTGAAGTCATTTAACAAGTATAATTTCAGGTATTTGGTTATGAGTCATAAATTTTCTGTGAAGATTATTGACACTACTAGCCAGTTGATCAAAATAAAATCATTAAATTAGCGTTGGAATCTACGTTTTAATTGTTGACAATTAAGTGTTTTAACCACTGAACAACTTTTTAAAATTCAGTTCACTTAGGTTCATGGGACCGGGATTATTTCTCTAACCTTTAACTTAATGTTTAGTTCAGATGGCGAGTATATAAGCCTATAATTACTTACTCGCATTATATAAAAATTAAATAATTAAAGCTTTACAAAGAATATTTTATTTACATTGGATAAAAGGAAACGAATACAAATTGAAAAATGGAATAAAGTAATTCACTTGTTCTTCTAATTTAATTCAACATACTCCATATGTAACAGTTTGAGTTTTCCTTGTTGTAAATGATATTAAAGACTGTATTCGCTTAGTCTCAGTAGCTATTTGCGTATCCTGAGCGGATTGTTTAAGTTTTAGTGAAGCGGGATTTCAAAGTGAACATCAACACTAAAATGTAGATACGTCCAAAAGACAAGTCCTGAATGAGAGGAAATGTATATCCTGTATTTCACTATTTAATTTTACTTAGAAACACGTGATAATGTCAAAGCAATCTTCTTAGGACGCACATATACCAATAGAGACTGAACAAATATAATCTTAAATATTATGAACAATGGGAAGATTCAAATGCTAACAAATAAAATTATATTTCTTAATTAATAGGAAAAATGTTTAAAATTTGTATTATTATTGTTACTTTATAGAATACTCAAATTTAGAGATTATTCTTAACTATTGAGTATTTTCAATGAATATATCAAAATAAAGTACTTTCATGAAATACTCCACTCTGCATATCAGTTTTCTCATTCAATATTCATAGGATAACACTAAAATATATTTATCTGTTAATCTGTTTTATCTCTTAAAGAAGTATCTGTACTGAGTTAAAGTTTTTGAGATATTCAATATACATTTATGTAAGTATTCCTTGATCATTGTATAAAATCATTTAAGATATTATCAATTTTCACTTAAATATAAACAACTGGGTGATTGATTGGCTAATGATACAATATCGACTAGTTTCAGCAACCGAAATGCCTCAGAGGAAACTTACCATCATCTACACTTGGCTTCCAATTATATATAAAATTCATTATAATCAAATTGCTCTGTCAATAATTTATAATAGTTTCTTTATGAATATCAAAATATAAGCATGAATAAATTAATTGGTTTAAATTAACTCATTACTAATGAATATTAATTATTAAATTAAACATTTATGGATATACTGGTACTAAGTAATTGATCATATTAATATTTATCTATAATGTATTTGTGTGTAGTTGCACACTAGTAAAAAATTGAATCATGAACATGGTCTTTATTATCCTATTTCAGGTTCACGGTCAATTCTCATTACAAGATTTAATGGTTGAAGAAGTGGAACCTGCACATAGCTTCACTATTTATTCAGGTAGTCGATGTTTTCTTGTAGCTGCTTCATCAGATTGGCAGCGTGATCGATGGCTTGAAGATATATCAAGAGCTATTTTAGCAGCTAAAACTAGACCATCATCATCGACATCAATTATGAGTGATTCAATCGTCAATAATATGGAGAATAACATTGGAACTTCTATGAAAACATTAAATTGTAGTAAGTTTACAAACTACTCTTGTTGTTTAGTTGATGAGGTTTTACGGTAAGTCGTTTTAATTTGTAGGTAATAATCATCACCGATGGCATTTCCCACTTTCAACAATTCAGTAGTGAGCTTCCACTTAATACTCTACTTAAATTAGTGTAATCAACCGAACAGTGTCACTAAACGTTATTCAGAAACACATACACACACATAGACACAAAAAGTATGGCTCAAAGCCGAGTATAATCAATCTGTATTTGAATAGGAGTTGCATTTACTACTGAATCTTTTGAATCAACCACTAGTCGGTATAATCCTTAGATTATTGATTTTTAAACTTTTTTCTGTGAATGAAGTTTTTCCATTCAACCTCAAGCATTAACCATATTCAAGTTGTTCGGTTTTTTTCATACAAGTTATTCAGACGTAGTGTATTTCGACCTTATTGGCAGACAAGAAGTAAAATGATGTATAGATACAAGGTTTGTGGGCAGGTTGCTCAGTTGAATGACGGATACTTTACATTTACTGACTTATTTTAGCCAAATAACCTGTGAATAGTTAGTTGTTGTGTCCTTAAGTACATAGATTTTCTTAGCGATCCTCACCACTACATAAATAATTATCTCCTGAAAAAGTATTTTAATTAACGAAGAAAATCTACCCATTCGAAATGATAAAAAGTGATGTATTATTTATTGCTAATATCTTATCATGTATTGTTTCTAGTCTATTCTAGTTGCTGTGACAACGAAAAAAATATAATCATATGTAGAATTAGCATAAATGATATTATAAAAAAAATGAAATAATCGAGTAGATAAAAATAGAAATAGACAATTCAGACAGAATCAGTCTGGTTTGTTGTGAAAATATCAAGACCACTAATAAGAAAACAGGAGGAACTGGACAGCAGTTACATCCTAATATAGGATTCCTCAGAAGCCTTCATTCACGACCCCATCAAGGATCGGACCAAGGACCTTCAAGCCTCGTAGTGAGTGCTTGTTTGTCGATACCACTGTGTCACCACCAAATGGTTTACATTTCTAAATCCAGTCAGCTACGCAACCATATTCCAGTTTCATTGGTAAATGCCCAAAATTCAACATGGTTGAACTCTGCTGATCTTGACTTTATATCGCTGAAGATTCTCATACTAGGATAACTAGGTGTCCAGTGCCCCCCATTTTCCAATGCTTGCCTAAGGTCGACCAATGATGTAAATTATAAAATTCAACAATCTCCATAAAAACCGTATACTAATACTAAGAAACAATCATATAATCTAAATAAGAGGATTGCGAAGACCGTTGTTGCTACCTTGACGTGGTGGTCGGGCTTGCCTATCGTGATGAAGCAACCGAGCTATACTGACTGGAACAACTGTTCCTCAAGGTTCTACCACGTCAGAAAGGTCGGTTGAAGAGCGGTAAGACTAAAAGCAACAAACCCAAGGTCCGAAGGCGAAGTCGTACTGCTGACTGTACAGAGGTGTGACAGCAGTAAGGTGTTTCCTTCAGATAACCAGCATGACAGCGATGCTGCCTTCCCACAAGGAGGGGTGGGGTTAGAAAAGGTCGACCCTAAAAATGCACACCCTTCCATGGTGTGGGCAACCGGGAAGTGATAACCGCCCTCATACCTCCAACAGCACTCAGGACCACTGGATCTTTTAATTTGGTTTTAATCATCACAAACTAACATCAGTTTGAGAACTATTGGGATCCGAAGAGAGTTGGGTAGTTGTTTCCCACTCTTTGTGGTGTTCCTAATAGTTTACTGCCCATGACATCGTATTCGACTAAATATAACATATTGTAGAGTTTTGTGGTAAACAGAATACTTCTATATCACTGAGTTGAAATCTAAGTTCGTGGATTCAACCCTTAACATTAGGTCATGGAATACACCGTTAATGAATTAGATATTAGAACAAAGTAGACTTTTAGTTGTTACCTAGCTTTTAATCGTTGTCTATTTATATTCATACAGTAGTGTAAACCTTAAATGATGAACCACATAGCTTAGTAATCCACATATAGCATTATTTGTTACTAACTAGACTAAATATACATTGATATTTTTAATAAATAATTCAATAAAATTAATTTATAAAAAAGAATGAGTCATCTGAAGGTATAATAGAATATCTAATAAGACCAATATGTTATACAACCAATCGAAAGCGATCAAAATTCATCTCATCATACATCTCTCACCGTTTTTCCTCATTCTTGCTAAATCTTTATTTTTCCTTTGTTATGGTTTAAAAATGATTAAGATCAAATTGGCTTTCTTTTTCTTCTCAGTTCGGTTAGTTCTTATAGTTACTAGGATTTGTATGTTTGTTATGAACACATTTATGTGTAATTATATTATGTGTATACCCATGTATACATATGATCTTTTCCGAACTTATTCAACAGTTTCATCAACCCTCACAATTTAAAGTAGTTTCGAAGTGAATTTACTCGTCACATTGATATATCCTATATTGGTTTAGAAGATTTAGATCGTATTGTATAGATATGCTCATCCACATGTTCGTATGCTTGTATATATTCCTGATTATTTATTGATCGATCAACTACATGTCCAAATAATATTTAAAAATAAAAACAACATACAGTTTAAATTAGGCAATAAAACTACACAACTGAGATTGAAATGATAATCCATTATTGAATCGATTTATATCTGAACTAAAATTTGGACATGATAATTGAGATTTTGTTTAAATTAATTGTGAATACACATTTATAATAATGAACTAATTTTAACAAGAGAGTAAGTAGTAAAGGCTGATTAAAAAATGTTTTATTCAAAAGAAAAACAATAAACTATACATATTCATGTATATCATTAAACAATATTCATTATGCCCTGCTTCCATTTGGGCACCCGGGCAGTATCCAGCCGTCACACAAATCGAATGATTTATGTGGCGCATATCTATTTGATGCCTCCTTATACCAATGTTTATGCGTTTAAATAAATAAAATAAAAATGCATTATGTATAATACATGAATATTCATATAATCAAACTATTTGTATGGAGAGAATAGCAAGAACAATGATTATGATCTTCTGCTTTTTAACATTTTATAAATTCGTGTCTTATCTGTCAGTTAAACATAGTAACATATAGATAAAATATTTTGGTAATCTACCGTAATAATAATAATAATAAATTTACTTAGTATTTGCAGCTGTACACAAACTTGCTTCATTATCATTGCATCATCAAGTTTATTTGTTAAAGGATTTAAACTTTAAAATTCTATGTTGTCAAGATGAATATCATAAAGTTTACTTCAGTAATGGAGTATACAAAAAGGGTCATATACTATTACAATAAAATAATGTCACTAACATGTCAATTGAATAAATACAATAAGTAAAAAGTGATTATCTAAAGAACTTCCACACTTATATAAATGTGAGTGAATGACAAATAATTAATATCAATCGTTGAGATCGTGAGTCAATTGAAGTTAGACCACCATGGAAAACCTAGAAGCACTAGACGGCCATCCCGTATTATTGTGAGACTCCTCAGCAGTGCACACCCACGATCCCGCCCCCCGCGAGATTCGAACCCGGGACCTATCAGTCTCGTGCTCGAGTGCTTAACCACTGGACTACTGAGTCGACATCCATCAGCGTTAATGTCTAACTTCAACCAATTCACGAAATCGAGCAACTCATCCACCATTGTTTCCAGTGAGTTACTATCTCACAACAGACCTGGTTGAACTCCACTGGTCACTGCTCCTCACTAGAACTTCAGGAAATACCTGTTGAAGCCAGTCACCAGTAAGCATATGTTGATTCATATCAGAAGGGTTTTTGTGGATATTATAGTAATTTCAACCATTGAAATTACTATAATATCCACAAAACCCATCTGAAAATAATTAATAGTTTGTTTCTAAATGATTTAATTGGGTACTGAGTTCAAATGATAGAAACTGAATTACAATTAATTAGTTGTAGTAAGTGTGATCGTATACAAAATAAATAAGCATCAATTGATTTTAAAATAAATTCATTGATATAATTGTGTCAAGGCAGTGAACTAGATTTCATGTTACTTTTTTTTCATATCTCATCAGAACGCAATTAGACTATGTAAAAAGATGGTCATGTCCTCGTAATGAATAGTCACAACTTCAGAAGAAGAAAAATCAATAATGACAAGACTTAGAGATGTATGGAATATTGTATAGGTCATCCTGTTATACAAAGTATGAAGTTGTAACAAAACACTCAACAGAACATAATCATGTTCCAGATAAAGTTTTAGGCAAATACGAAACAAGTAGTCAATAAAATATAAGATCAAGCAGCTTCAACAGAAGTGACACAAACTGTAGATACGATATCTACCCATTTATGTACAGTACTAACTGTCACCTGTGATTTGAATGAAGCAAATATTAATCTATTCATTTGATTTAATTTGTTTTTATGAATATTCTTATCTTCTATAGGCACTTTTGAAACTGACTCCACACAAATGTTACAACGAGCTGTAACAAGTGTTCATGTTTGTTGGCATAGGTGTTTCACACTTTCAATGCAAGATATACTACGTGCTAATGAAGTAAGCTGAATTTTTTCTGCTTTATAGTATTAAATTTGATTTATAATACGAGAATATAAATCATTTTTACTTTGCAATGTACTTTTATTAAAACTTTCTCATTAACCATCTATTGTGAATATACCTTATTTATTGAAATAGTGAGTCAATATTTAAATAACACTAGACTTTCATCTAACGCATTGCAGTTTCGAATTCTATTCCAACTAGTTCACTTTGGGCAACTAAGTAGTATTACTAACTTTCATACAAATATTGCAGTTTAAAATTGAACTCATTATTATATAATCGGTAGATGAGTTACATTATTAATTCTTATTTAAAGGTAATATTCAGAAATGAATGGATACCAGTTAAAGAACTAGCTTCAAAAAGCGTCCTCTTTATTGTACTGAGATATAATTAATTGGGTTTGACCATCTATCGCTGATATCACTGAACGATCATTACACTGCAGAGTGGATTGGTTAAAGTCGTAATTGGGAATCCACAGGAACTAACTAACGACATTGAATATGACACCTAAACATTATCATAAGTCAACTAAAGTTGAATAATTTGAATTAATAAATTCAGCACCAATGATCTAAATGGTAGCAACGTGTTCACCACGAAATACGAGGACTCGATTCCAGCCACTAATGTGGTTATAGATATCGATATTACTGTTGAAGAATACCACTGATACCGTTACTATCTCTACTATTCCGAGATTTCATCTCTCTGTGCTAAATTGAACCGTTGCCTGTCTATTTTATCTATGTCCTCGACATACATCCTCAGAATTGAGGCAAAATACTTTGAAGTTAGCTTATTTAACAAAGATTCAAGTCTATTGAGATTTTACTTTCTTCCAAGATTTAAATGGATACCTATGATGAATGTTTCAAGGAAAAATAGTTTACACCATTTCATAGAGACATTTTTCCTCACATTAATCTTTATATAATTTACCAGACTAAGGACAAACGAAACTAATGTTTCCTTATCAAAAGGCATCGCGATCATTAGTTGAATAACGTATTGGCCTCTGCAACAGACAAAGCAGTTTAGTGTCGATGGCTAGACAGTATGATATTGGTTGACATTAATGTCAGTTTCAACACCGATATTCCAATGTTAAGGTTTATGACCATAACATTAGGTAAAGTGGCGTCAGCTACCCTACGATCGTGGGTACGCCATTGTGATGAATGCCAACCGGAAAACAATCTAAACCTCACCTCCTGGCCTACGGTTCCCAACTATCTGAAGCTGTTTTTTCCCGTAAATGTGAAGTATCTATCTTATACACGAAGTAGTCGCACACTCGTTTACTGATGGACAGTTTCTAGCAAGAAGAATTGTAATTCGTTTAGAAATAAACTCGAAATTCAGTGAAGGAATCTGTTATCAGCGAATCTACTATCAAGATATACAACCGGACATATGTATACGGAATTGAAGGATCAATTACGCGAGGAATTATAAATAAACATGTAATAGATTATCTGTAAATGCAATTGTACGGGTCGCTAACAAATTCATTGGGATGAGTGAATTGTCTATTGTACAGCACAAAATGTTTAGTTCACTGTGCTTAAAGAGCAGGAATGTGTGTTGTTAAAATGCGATACACCAAATCTAAACCGAAATCCTACACATGCTATCCATGAGGAACGATCGATAACTTGAATATAAAGAATCGTGAGGAACATCCCGGCCTAGTACTGGTTAAGTAATTTAATTGATCTTAAGGTTTATGTTTAAACAGTTTCACGAGAACATAGGAAGTAAATTTGCTCATTCGGCTGCCCATAAAGTGTTAATTTAAACAATTATTACTCTTCATTTTAGTACCAAACTAGTGGATATCTATTGAGAAAATTTAAGAACAGCAATGGTTGGCAACGACTCTGGGTGGTTTTTACTCAATTATGCCTTTTCTTTTATAAAAGTTATCGTGATGAATGTCCATTGGCTAGTCTACCACTACTGGGTTATACCATAAGTAGACCTGGACCTGAAGATCAAATTCGACGAGATAACGTGCTCAAAATGCAATTCAAAAATCACGTGTACTTTTTCCGCGGAGAAACACGCCAATCATTCGAAAGGTAAGCTTAATTCGAACATCACAAATTACTTGATTACTGAGATAGGAAACGTCCTGCACTTTGTAATACCATATCTTAGATATGTTTATTATTGGGAATAAAGGTGTGGAGACGGTTAACATAGACTTTTTTTAAATAAATTTTTGTTGTTATATACACTTCATCATTCCATTATTTACAGTGTTATTGACTACAAAATTGAGCCTTAAACTTCTTTAATAAACTTCCCCCGTTTGTATGACACATTGATTGTTGTTCTTAAAATACACCCCTAACTATACCACTTTTTTCTCACAGAACCAGCCACTACACTGAAATACCGCGCCTAGCAGTTATCAGGTTAACGTCCGAACATGTATACTTATATTTTGTATATCACTAACTGACTCTACACATTAATACTCAATAAACTCTGCTACTACTTTTGGTCTGCCCCAGTTATTTAGTGAACCAGTTTTCGTTTTGTTTAATGTTATTGTTTTAGAGAGAGGGAACCCCTTTACAAGCATTATTGGTTTCCATGTTACCTGTGGGTGAAGACGTTACACATATACGCAGATAATAATAATAAATATATCGACGTACATGATGGTATAAAAGTATGATAAGATAAAACGAAAACACTGATTCACTAAATAATTGGGGTAGACCAAAACTGTAAATAACAAAAGTAGAAGTAGAGTTATTGGCTAGTTATGTCTAGAATCAGTTAATGATACACGGAATATCAGTTCGAACGTCACTTGACAAGTGTTAGGTGCGGCATGTTCGACCAGTCACTAAATTCACAACTATAGCGCGTAATCAATAACTTCAAAATATAGCATATAATTCAGATATATTATAAGTAATTCAGTGATGAAAAAAAGCGTGATCTGTAAATGTTTACAATAATTAAATAAATGATTTATCAATATGACCGCTGATTCTATGAGAACAAAGTTTGGTATAGTTAGCGGTGTGTCTTGAAAACAGCAATCAGTGTGTTATGCAAATGGATAGAGTTTATTAAGGAAGTTTAGGGTTAAATTTAAACGACAGTTTCGTAGTCAATAACAATGATTGTACAAAGTGGAATGATCAAGTGTATATAACAAAAATTATTTACACAACAAGTCTATGTTAACCATCTCCACAAAGTTATACTAATACTACAGTAACTCAATATAGCAATGTTTCTGCACGGTAGGAGGCATATGGTATTACTAGCAAAGTATAACACCCCAATTAAACTACTTTGATGTTTTCCTTCCAAAATGTTCGTAATAACAGTAATACATACGTTGACTTCGGTCGAATTCTATGTAGAGCCGTCTAGAATAATGGAATAACAACCACCATGCACATGAAAACAAAGAATGGGTATCGAAAGAAATAGATGACAACTTAGTTCATAAGTTGTACAATTTGTACTACAGGAAATTTAAGAACAGTTTTATAAAATAAGAAATCAAGTCATCCGTGAAGTAAGCAGGCGCAACCAAATACATCAGGGGCGACTAGATAAATCTTGTCTGTGCTTCGAATCAATATAGATTTTGAAAAATCTGCATAAAAAATACGGGTTTTCCATGGGATCAACTCTGAACCTTATACAGAGCACAAGATTTAGGCCTATACACTGAAGAGGCCTAAATAATCTTGGACAGAATTAATAAAAATACCTAATTGATTGGTATGGTGAGAAAAAACTACTCTATGAATATAGCATGGCCATGAAGTTTTATGAGACAATGATTGCGGCTACAATAAGAGGAAAGTAAAAAGTATAAAAGCCGATTGGTAATGTTTTGATTACATCAATAATATTCAGAAGAATTGCAGATGTACCTAACAATCTTAATATTAAGCCTAATTGTTATTTTTGTAACTGTCTTATTTTGCAGATGGGTTGAGTATCTTAGTTGTGCAGCTGGTGCCAGTAGACCATTAAATACATCATCAACCATTAAATAACAAAATATTCAGACCTTAACTAATAACTTAATATCGGCTTATTCAGTCTTGAATAACACGACAGATCGAAATGAAGGAAAAACAAATATCATAATCTCAGTTCTTTTGTGTGTGCGTGTTTGTGTACAGAAAAAAGAAACGATGTTTGTGAAGTTATTTTTTACAAAATTCATAAATCCACATTAAAAACTTTGGTCTTGTTTTATTTGATTTCTAATAGAAAAAAGAAAACAAAAGATGAATAATAATCTTATTTTTTTTTATAAAAAAAATGCATATCTTTTGTATGTGTTGTTTTGATCTTGTGACAAGCAAGATGAACATTAGATAACTGAGATGAATTATAGTATGAAGTAATGGTAAACATAGTTGGTAACAATAACTAATAATAATGTGATTTATATATTACTAAATGGATTGAACAATAAATAAATTGTAAGGTTGTATTTCCTTTAAATGAAATGAAGTTGTCACATCAATACCAACAACTATAGTGACAAAATAGTAGTAGTGGTGGTAGTAGTAGTAGTAGTAGAGACAAGAAATAAGTCATAAAGGCAAATATTTTGAAAATGTATTGAATAATAATCTGAGATTGATTCAATCCTTTCAATCTTTGGTGTAGTCATCTACAAAAAATATGAGAAAATTTAATACTAAATTGAATACTATATATATACAAAAGAATGGTGTGATATATTGTTAAACTGGAGCTGTAAGAAATGAGTATGCAAGAAGTTAACACTTTCAAGATGCTTGCAAAGTGGAAATAGAAACGTAATCATATAGCCCAAAGGACGACGACTGCTTGAACCCGGCCAGATAATTTCTGTGAGTCATTATATTTTAGCATTAGCTTCATACCTTTTCACATTCAATAATCATCATCAGGCAAAGGAGAACATGCCTTATAACCCTTTTCATTTGTTGAAAGGTAGTATCAACTGATAGGAAGTGATCTACCGCAGTCAAATACTGGTGGAATTGAAAATATGGCCTTATGTTCGGATTTAAAACTTGTCGATCTGACATCAACCAGTTAACATGTCTAGAATAAACTAAGTGCTAAATACTGCGACCGATAGAGCTGTGTTATCACGATAAGGGCATTTACTGAATCAAGAAAACAGCTTAAGGTAATTCAGTTACGGATCGTGACTATGTGAAACAGCTACGGTTGACACTTGCGTAATTCAAAATATAAAGATGGACAAACAATGACACTCGGAGGGGGAATTGGGCCCTTATGTTGTTAGCCAGGACAAGCAAGTTAATACGACCTTAATTTTGGAACTGTTCACATCTAACAAATTAGTAATATAATGTGGTTATCTTCATTCGACTTAGTTAATTACATTTTCACATCAGAATCCTTCTAAACTTTTCGCTAAACTGATGAAGTTTTAAGGACTCGCAATCGTATAATCAACCGACACAGAGTAAAAGTATACTTAACAAAGTTAATAGTTAGAGGTTGTAGTATATGTGTATGCATAGACGAAAATTTCATGAATCAATTACAAAATGAATGCAAACGGTTTAGACTATTATTCAGTCAAAAACAAAATATTTACAGCCTTCTTTATGAATCACGCTCAGAAAACCGTTTTAAGATTACGAAAATATACATAACAGTGAGTGAATCAAAGATGAAATTTATGTGAAATCCGCAAATGCAATCACAGTATTCCTCATTTCAGCTGTTAACATACTCAGAGGTTATATAAAATTTAACCTGATAGTTAAGCTGAATTATTAACAGTTATGTGCACTGAATACCTACACTTTATAATAATTGGTCTTTATCGGTAACATTTTTACAATCAAATAATAATGACTACAACAACAAAAAAGACCTTGAAAGTTACCTGCAGTAGCAAAAAGTGCTCGACAGTCAAAAAGTGATGCTAATTCAGTAATCAGTTTGTGCAATACACGACAATCAATTAATTCGGATCCTGGAAGTGAAGGGGAACACGACGGATAAAAAGATGGTCCATGAAAACTTCGATGAAGTTGTAGAACAATATTACAGAAACAATATCGTAGTATTATTATTCGAAGGAAATCATCCGAAAGAAACTGTTGATAAGAATAATCTACAAATAGGTTTAAAAATATCGAAAAAAAAGAATACATACAATAATGAATAAGAAACTTTTCAAATTATGTCATTATCAGAATGAAAGACACGATTAGTGTTAGCGATACGTCATAAACAGATATATGAGATAATTATAACCATTAGAATGATATAGAGATCACATAAACGTTTGAGTATTGTTCATTGAAGTACAAATACTGCATTCCACATCAGGTAAATAAAAACTTTACGTTAATTATCAGTGCTGTTAAATGTTAGTGTTCTTTTAACATTCGAAACCTATGGTATTCAGGACACTTGTATGGAGAAAATAAATTCCAATACAAATAGTAATTTTTATCAGTTATGATTATTTTATTATTTATTTGAACATATAAATATTGGTACGAGGGCACCAAATATATATGCGCCACACAAAACAATGAGGATTCGAAGAGAAAAAAAGGACAATAACGAACAGATTAGTGTAATAATAGTAATAATGGGGGAAAAGAAAGGTACGATCGGAAAAAATCTTTCAGTTAAGGAAGATACAACCATTTTTTATGAAGAAAGAAGGTTACAGCAGGATCGCCACTGGCTTCTATTCTGAGCCATATCTGATAACGTCTCTAGCCACTGTGTTGCACCATATCTAGGATCGCAGCCAGGGAGTTGTGAAGGACCGACACAGGCCAGCCCTTCGCAGCTTTCTTTCATACCACGACACCATGTCACATACTGACTACCTCTCCGCTTTTTTGCAACCAGTCCTAGCGTCGGCAAACAATGCACGACGTGGAATTCTCTGGGAAGACATTCGTAGAACATGTCCAAGCCACCGAAGTCGGTGTTTCAAGATGGTGACACCAATTGCATTATCATCTCTGTGACCGAACACACGATGCCGAACCTCCGCATTACTAACATGGTGTTGCCATTGGATGTCAGTAACCCTTCGGAGACAGAAATGATCGATCAGTTATGATGAGAATAAATGTTCCTAAATAGCATGCGGTATATTTAAGCAGCCTATAAAATTAGTGATATAATCAAAAATTCCAAGCGATTCCAGTCGAATGAGTATTTTCAAAGATTTACGTGAATTTACCACAGATTAATGCGATGAAGGAATTTTGATGATCAAAACAGTTGTGGGAATCAATCGCCCCCCCATTAGAATACTGAAACGAAACTTGAATTTCAAAGATGATATAACAACATAATTAAAAATACCAGGTGACAAACATAAGTGGACAAAAGTGCATACCTAAGCTTCGTGAACGCATCAGAACTTGATAGCATTCAGTGAGGAAAGAATCTATAATGCTTTGTGCTCGATCCCATGTTTTTAGGGTAATTTTAGTTAAATTACACGTTAGACAAAATGCACTTAAGGGACAATGTAAGAATAATGTGAACAGATTTCCTCGGTGTCGTTGACTTTCCAATTTTTCCGGGATAACTTTAGGTGAAAGAAGACATACAAATGGTTGTCCAAAGAGATTAGGAATATTCTAGAAAAAAAGTGAGCAAAAACATTAACACACAAAAGTTTATGGTAGGTAATTTATAAATAAGTTTATTTATCCAACAAGTTTGATTAACATAACAGAGTTCATAAGAACGGAAATTATATGACACCCAACTATATCATGTGAAGCACTAAATAGGACCATGTAAGGTAAGCGAATATATTCACAAAGGTCAATTTGATTGAAGCATACCATGCATACCCAATGCTTTCGTGACCTACTTATTTACTCTTGTTACCTCTCGTGGAGGATCATAGGCCGCCCACCAGCCGTCGTGACAGCATATTGCAATTTTATTAAATTAACTTAGTTGTTGGTTTCGAAATCCTTGTACTTAACCTAGTAAAACTATAGAGATCCGACATAAATCCGTATTTAATGACCGGATGGTTATATTTATTTATTTTAACACATAGATATCGGTACAAGCAGGCACGAAATACATATGCGCCACACAAATCTCATTTGATATGTGTGAGGGCTGTGATACTGCCTGCGTGCCCAAACCGAAGCAGGTGGTTTTCTTAGGGGGTCACTCCCCGAGCCTTCGACCTGAAGGTCTGACCCACAAGGCAGTGGAGCATCGTGAGGAGATGCATTCACATGGCAGTCGGTGACCAACGATTGGTTCATACGCCATTTGTTCCCGCAGGATACTGGAGCCCATGTGCACCATTGGTTTGGAATCAGGGTTTCCAACTCCCCTAGGTGGACTCTCCGTGGTTAAGTGAGATTGTTTCGAATTTAGTTCTTAAGGTTTATCTGAAAGACAATCACAACTGACTTTGATTTTCATTAAAATTTCGTAACGTTACAAAATACTGAATGATCTAGCAGCTATGTATGTCATACAATGACTGTACTTTTTAGATTTATATATCCAGTAAGTATTCACCATTCACATGATGATTTCAACAACTTACTGTAACAGTGATGAGAACAAAGTGAACTTAACGCTTGAAATAATACTAATATTGTGTTCACTACAGTACAGTAGTGAGTAACAACGGTGAAAGGCTGCTCTCACTGGTACTGACAATCACACTTGATAAGAAAAAAAACTAATTTATAAGAGTTTTAAAGTAACTTGTTTTCAGAAAAAAAACTGTCCATCAGTCATAACTAATCAGTTGAAGTGCTAAAAGTAGTACTATTGACCCCATATCAATAAAAGTGAACATGTAAAAGAACAAAATTCTTACTCGAAATGTTGCACTATTATCGCTGTCAACAATAACAAACAGAGGTCTACGTGTGTAGGGTAGGAGATCACCGGGGTGAATGCTACATATGGGGAAATAAAAACAAATGAATGAATCAAGTTTTTTACCAAACAAAATCCAGTTCACTTTAAACCAAGCGTTAATTATAAACAAATTTTTATCATGTATTCATGGGACTTATTCCACCAGTTTAATTAGAAACAAACTCACACTTCCAATACATAACTGAACAACTTTATTCAATCCATGATCTTGCGCAACCCTTCGTCTATTGTCTGAAGTGGATAACCGTTTCACACCGCACACAGATCGGACTTCACTAGTTACGGCTTCTCACCAGAACCCCATGAGTTATATATTGAAGCTAGTCACCAATGAGCACATGATTGTTATCAGTATGAGGATTTGTAGAGATCGTAATATTTTCACAGTTGAAATCACGAGTCAATCTAAGCTAGACCACTAGTGAAAAACTGGAAACACAGCACGGTCGTTTCGTCCTAATTTAGGACTTCTCAGCAGTAGGCTCAGTGATCTCGAGGTTAAGCGATCACGTGGGATTGTGGATGCGCACAGCTGAGGAGTTCCATACTCGAACGAAACAACTGTGGTGTGCTTTTAGGTTCTCACTGGTGATCTAACTTAGGTCGACTCGTGATTTCAACTGTGAAAATACTACAATCTCTACGAATCCCCATACTGATAACATAATTGAATAATTCAAAACACAAAAGTGTTTGACATATATGAGTAGGTAAATGCAGTTAACAAGCCATGTGGGATATTATCATACTATTTACAGTTAAGCTACTTATTGTCTTTCTACACATCACAACAAGGGAAATTATAATGACAAAACAGTGATGGCGAACTAGGAGAGTAAGAATAAAGGCAGAAAAATAAGTTAAAATGAATTAAAAGACTGTATACATGTATAAAAAAAAGTAAGAGAGATAAGAACAAAGGATGGATGTGATCGATTCTCAACAAATTTTACCCAAATCATTTTAATTAACATATTTCACAGTCTTGTGAGAATATAGACCTAGACGTTTATACATTTAAACAACGCCAACAGATTGCATGTTCAAATTCCGCAATTCACCTAATTTGTTTAAAACAGTTGAACAGTATCAATAACGTCCATACAAAAAATGAGTCTCAAAACTGAATATATGTAACCTGAACTTAATAAATGAATCATATTGTATAACATAAATGTTAGTCAAAAATCAGTTAATATAAAATACTTTTAATTCTTGAATAACAGATCAAATTACAGTCGAATTACAATTTAAATAAACAAACGTTATCGAATTTTATACATATGCTGGTTTAATTGACAGTAAAATGTGGAGTTGTATATTAATTTAAATGATTAAGTATTAGATAAGTGTTTCCTTTTTTTAACTACCCGTTGACTTCACTACCAATTAACTCTGAACGTTATTATGCCCACCGAGTAATATGTATTACCATTTACCGCAGTTTTCATAGTAGTCATGCAGATCAGTATTCAGTAAAATGACCGAACTGTCCAGCATGCAATTAATTAACAAAATCATATGATACTAACATTTTAATGAATTTGAAATGAAATATGCTCTTCAGCGATAATAAACTGATGTCCAGCTACATGAACTATAAAACAAAGGACGATTGGTTGAAAATTCGGTCTATTATCCTACTTTTTCAATAAGTTAAGGCATTACATTCATATTTGAAGTATTATATAGTCTTGCAGCCAAACTTATTCTAGGATGATTTGAATAAGAAAAATTACACTGCTAAAATTTAATAAGTTACAGGCTGAAATGTAGATAATGGGGAAAAATAATCCAAAAAAACTTTACCAGTGAGGTTCTTTGAAATCTAATCTTTTTGGCTTAACGCTGTATTCTTGTTCATGTCGGTTGTTTGTAACAACTCCTCCATAATCGTAACCAGCCGCTCCTACATTCACTGTATGCAAAATATAAAAAGAAATCTAGTTATGCGCAAAATTCTCGAGAAAACACACACATGCACTAAAAAAATGCTTAGTGTGACTAATGTAGTCATCACTCATTATAAAAATACAACATAAGCCGGTCAAGAATAACTAATCGATTTTGTATCCATGCCTTAACTGCTAATATATATGATTAACGTTAATCCCCATAGTAACTGAAATGAATTATGTTCATGTTTTTCACCATAGCAACAGACACTATTTCCAGATTAAACTAAAGCCAATACGCAGAGTACACTACATGACCTTAGTCATTTGGTTGCCACCTTAGTGACTAATACACAATAAGGGCATAGTAACAAGTCGATTTGAACAAAATACAAAACATCACATCACATCATACCACGATAGACAGTTAGGCCAATGACTAGTTCAGTTTACAATGAAAAAAAAAAGAAAGAATAAGCTGATAAATAAAATTTTTACTTATCAAGACCATTTTGAGAAAAGATTCCAAAAACATTAATGCACATTTATCTGAGAAATAAAATACAGTGGAACAAAATACACTTAATAGAAAGATGCATTTAGTTCAACAAAAAGTTTGTTGATAAACATTATTTTACACACATACAAAGCATTGACTTATAACTCAATAGCCACCCACAAAAAATAATTTTGACAAAAGTGAATTTTGTATAAATATTCCAATTTAAGTAACTACGAGATAATTCTGACCTCATATACCATACACAATAATCATTCAATATATTACAAGTAATCGAAATTGTTACATTTCAACAGAACAATCAGTAAATGATGAATGTTCATAGTACAGATTGAATTGTAGTTAACTAGTTGGTAATCAGAATATAAATACTAGGGTCAAGGTCATTCGTGATGGATTTCAGTAGATTACACTGGGAAATTGCACTTCAACTACAAAGTAACTTTGATGCATCTATTCGACAATGAATAATGTACGATGATACATTTAGTACAGCATAGTTACCTAAAGCAGAAAGTTTTGTTACAGACTAACAGTAACAGCTGACTAGATTCAATGATGTGATGTTACTATGTGATAAAAATCTCAATAAAACTCACTAAACACTATTTAAATGAAGTTAACTTTATGAATGGTATATCAGCGAGTAAATTAATTTATTTGATTGAATATTGTCAAAATGTTTAAGCACATCAGTAAATTTCGTCATTCAGTACTAATGTATAGATGTAATTGTTCAAAAATCCTTTCAATGCAACATAGAGTGTAATATAAGCTAAAACAGGATCGAAAATTAACATAACTTAGAATGTATCAACTGAATGTAAGATAAGTTGTCATTAATAAACCTTGCAAACATAAATTAACTGATTAACGAAATTTAGAAAACTTAATAAATTTTACACAATTTGGAGTGAAATACGTTAGTCTATATTCAAAATGACCCAAACAGTCAAACAAACGATATACTTTAATGGTTAAATGAAATTTTACATTTTAGTAAATATTATGCTCAACAGTTATAATACTAAGTTGACATGTATTTTTGAGCAGTAAACAAAAATACATGTAATTATAAGTAGTAACCCATCTGCCTATTTGACACATTTATTTCATAGGGAGTATCAGTACCTTTAAAATTACAGATACATTTTGTTAAAGAGCGACAGCTTTTATGGCCAAGTATAAATTAGTAATGTACTACTACTAAGTTTCTGATGTTACACGGATACAAAAAAATGTAAACCACAAAATCATGCTCATGGTATTATGGCAAAGTTTACTTTATAAAAAAGTAAACAATGAAAAATTTATCAAGAAATCATAAAGTAATTCTTACATTCATTGTTGGTTTTTGCAGTGGGAGCCCGAACACCATCAGCTGATATGTATAATAATAATGCACCGGAAGCAGGAAGGTCTTTGAATGCCGTAGCAACATATGAGTTGAACTGTGAAAATGTAGGTTTGTATAATAAATACTTATGGGGATTTGTCACTTCGGGCAAATCAAGAGGATAACTTGAAGAAACACCATTTTCCAAACCGTCTACTACATTAAGTCTAGAATTGCGACTGTTCAAAACCTGACCTCTAGGATCACGTTCGAATGTTTGCAGCATACGGTACATATCTAATGATAATTCACTAAATCGGATTTGATCGTAGCAATTCCCAATGATCAGTACTTCGGATAGCTGTAGATGACCCAATTCATGTCTGTCTACTTGTGGAGTATTTAAAGCGTTTAGTCGTTTTGATGTGTAAATTTGTGGTGTATCACAGTCAACAATTTCGCAGATTGAGTTACCGTCCACGAAATCCTTCATTTCTTGTATCACCGTAACCCATCCCAAATGATCATCAGCGTCATAAATATCGATATACTCATCAATTTGCTTAGAAAATTCCTAAATTTTACAGTTAAATTAAATAAATAACATACTCTTATTAATTCATTTGCCAATTTCATTTTCCCTAGAAGAAGACATACTAGTATAAAACGAGCGTAATAACGCAGTTTCTTAATCATAAGATCAGGTTTCTCCTCTTTATTGGCTTTGGAGTAATAATCCCGAGTTCGAATTGCTGAGAAGAAAGCGAACGATTCATGTAGGTAGTGAAGGTCACTAGTGCGTAAACTAGTAAAAATCAGAAGTTCAGTAAGTTGTAAGAACTTACTAATAATGGTGGTATAACTGGCCAATTTTTGAAGCAACCTCACCGATTTGCCATCGTTTGAGTCCATAAAGTTCGTCTAATTTTTGTCTATGTTGTTGTTGAAACTTCCATAACTTGGTGTACACATCGAACGTACGGCCAAAATAAACTTTCCACTGTCTATGACCATGTTGAGGCAAGTCACTATACAAAATTTAGGTTAAAAATATGAAAAGTTTTAAGGATCGTTGATTATATGCAGTTCGATCGTATGTACATTATTCCCTCATATGTAAATATCATGGACCTAGCAAGTACGAACATAGCATAACAAAAATAAATAAAAGGTCTCATGCTACAATAGTTCAGACTCATTGGGACTTACAGTGGGTACATCTATAAGAATGAGTTTCTATTTGAAAAGCAATAGTTAAAACACCTTTTATCGTCCATATTCATTGGCAGCATGAAAACTTCAATGGTGAGTAATATCTTACGTTTTCCAACTAACTGGGGACTAAAGGGAAAACGAGAAATATATGTGCGCCAAACAGGATGTCAGTCCGTATTAGGAACTATTACAATCCCATGAAAAGTAGTACGACGTGGGTCATACTCCTGAGGTAAAATGGACATCATGAGTTTACCATGTGAATGAATTACAATAATGTTGGAAGGTAACTAAAATTAATGAGAACATTATATAAAGTAATATGACGAGGACATTTGTTGAGACAAACATGGAGACTGTTACTACGTCCTGGAATCCTGATCTCGCAGGGGGGGGGGTGAAAGTAATTCAAATACGCGTTAGATGCATTAGAGGTTGAAATCAAAAGATTTCCCAAACATGTTACTTTACACTTGCAACCTTATTAAAAAGAATAGCCTGTATCTACTGTAGGATCTTTACAAGAAAAGTGAACTTTTTGAGAATATTTAAGTCGACTGCACTATAGGTCATGACTTCCATTTCGATTCCTTGGTGTGAAAATGGAACGTGAGGATTTCATTTAGATAATTAACATTTCATAATATGGCCAGATAAGACAATTATATTTGAATAGAGTATATGGACAAACACACTAAACATTTTTTTGGTAATTGTGGTAAGCTGAGATTGAAAATATTGTACTTGAGAAATAATCTGCTGGGATTATCAAGTGAACAAAGCTGACGTTAGACAACGGTGCTAAATAAATCGATTTAGGCTGTGGGTGAGCCCCCAAATGCCCTGGTATGTCCGAGAGTGGGGTGGGTCCGCCCTCCCTCTCGAAATGCTCTCACACGGCCACGCATATACAGCGTCTGCCAGGGAAGTCCTACCCATTGCCTTCTCGTGGTGGGGGTGTTGTTTACAAAAATGAGAGGACGAAAAGAGAATGTCCGGCGCATTAACTGGATTCCAAGCCAATGGTGCACATGGGCTCCAGTATCCTGCGGGAACAAATGGCGTATGAACCAATCGTTGGTCACCGACTGCCATGTGAATGCATCTCCTCACGATACTCTACTGCTTTGTGGATCAGACCTTCAGGTCAAAGGCTCGGGGTGTGGCCCCCTAAGAAAACCACCTGCTTCGGTTTGGGCACCCGGGCAGTATCACAGCCCTCACACATATCGAATGAGATTTGTGTGGCGCATATATATTTGATACCCTCTTGTACCAATATTTATGTGTTGAAACAAATAAATAAATAAAACATCTTTACAGCAAATGTTTCAAGCCATCGAAATGCACCATTTCTAGGACCCCACCACGGAACTTGTGATGGACCAAACTATGCTAGTTCTTTACAACTGTCTTTCATAATACGGTGCCAATACATAAAATGATTACCTCTCCGCCTCCTAAAACTAATCCTAACGTCAGCAAATAAAGTGCAATGTCAAACTAAGTGAAGATATTCGTAAAACATATCCAAGCCAGTAGTTCAGGATGGTGACACTGATTAGACTTCAGTCACTATACTCGAATACAAATTACTTGAGTTCAGCATTACTGAGATGGTGTTTCCATTAAATGTCAGCAATCTTTCAGAGGCCACGATAATCGGAAATAATGCCGCCTAACACCTTCAACTAGAATAAGCCATGTTTCACAAGCATGAGAAAAAACTGTTCTCACTGACGCGTTGTAAACTCGACCTTTCAAAGACAGGCTAAAAAACAACGTAATTAAGAATGGACCTGATTGGATTTAGCCGCTCTGGTTTTTACCATGCACAGATTAATCTCATCAGTCACACCACCAGCAAATATACAGGAACTCAGACACATGAAATTTTCTACTACTTCTAACGCCTTACTAGGAAGAGTGAATACAGCCAAAGGTTCGCATCATTCTTGTAAAAGTAAATGCAATGGCTACGAACATTCATTGTTAACTGGTTAAGTGCAATTTGCATGGCTTGAGTATAATCGTACTATGGAACAATATCACCCGTATACTAACGTTTGAAAAATCTTTCTCTAGACAACAGATCCACACCACCAGTACCTACTTCCACCTGAGTTTTTTTTGAAATGTCATCAGTGGCAAAGTTGGAAAGGAATGGTAAGACTATGACCCTGCCTAACCCTACAGCTGGAGTGAAACAGTGGAGAGGATGTAGTTTGCCCATAATTTACCTGAGGTGCTTTTATACAAAGCAGATTGGAAAACACTAGGGGAAGCTAAACTAAAGGGTGACCAGTCCATGACTGTTGGATAGAGCTGAATATGTAAGTGCAAACTAACTAGTTTAAGACCACGTAATTATCCTAAACAGCGGGTGTCATTGCTCAGAATCGATGGCAATCGGTCAAATACCCTTTGTAATTCATTAGGATAGGTGGTTTTTTATAATTACCCTTAGAAACATTTTTTTAGCCCACGAACCCATATTACACCGAATTTTTTCTACTGCCATTAAGTTACCATTTATACTACTTTGGCAATCCTTTGCATCGAAGTAGTGTGGTAAATTGGACAAGTTTGTTAGGTTTTACGTTGTGCATAGTTGAAATCACCCTACTAACACCTATTGATCATCACATACCTTTAGTTTGAGGAATTATATTTGTCTATGTATACAAAAGTTCTCAGTTCAATTACTACTTTTCATCGCTAATCCATTCAGTTAACAAGGAAAAACAAATATCACCCTTTGGTAGTCTCAAAGGGATCGTTTCAGCAAAACACGGTTTTGATGATCTGCTCCAAATAATATGTGACCACAGAAAATAAGCAACAAGTCGGGAGAAATCCAAACAGGTTTAGTCGTGAGTATATCGACAAAACACATGGAGTTCTATTTTGGCATGTAAACATTCACGGAATACAATCTACAGATGTACTCTCGGATCTGAAGGTCGGAATTTGGTCTCATCCACCAATGAGATAGTTGTTAAAGTACTCAGCTATCAACTACTGACCTACAACTTCGAACTCTACTCATCTACTTTGATTACTGGAAGATACAGAATAAATCCATTAACCTACTAAAGATCGATTTTTCGAAAACCTTTGGTCGAGTCTCAGCTTACGGCTAAATGATAAATTGGTAAGACAAGCTTACCATAATGAGAATGAAATATAATTATGTTTCTCCCCTCTAGAAATATAAAGAAACTATTTAAAAACTGATTCACCCATACGCAGTCGGTTTGGGCACCCGGGCAGTATCACAGCCCTCACACATATCAAATGAGATTTGTGATTTGGTGCCTGCTTGTACCGATATCTGTTAAAATAAATAAATAAATAAATAAAACGTCTAAATGGCGATAGTTGAGCAGATAGACCACTTTACTAGCCAACGCATTCTTATCACCATATGAGGACATTTTCACAATCCCAGTTTAAGAAGTTAACAATGCTTTTCAAGAAGATTGTTTTTGCAAATACCACCAAGCTAATACATATGTTTAATTAGTAACGATATATTACAAGAGTACAAGATGAAAAGTTTTCGTATGTATTACTATCACCTTGTGCTTCATAAATACACTGCAATACTAGATTATGATTTAAATTTATTCATATGACTAGAAAATGATATGTTATGACCATATGAATCATCATTCTGGCTTGACTGTGTGCTCATACATAGAACTTGTATGAACTATGTAGAAATTAACAGTGTTGACTTAGTATTAAACAAGTAAGCATACCAGCGTGGACAAATTACGCTAGAGAACCAAAATAAACATTGTACCACTAGGTACGTCTAGTATGTAACTGAGTAAGTATGCAACTGAGTTGAGTCACATGGGCCAGGAGAAAGTCCATGATGTAGATATCTTGTGGTAAATTTTACGCGGGAAAGTAGTCCAAAAACTGCAACAACCTGACATTTAAATTCGGAAACCACTAAAAACCTAACTAGCTTTAGTGACAAAAAGTATTGAGATTGTTGGTTAAAGATTTAACAATCTTTAAGGAAAAATAGCGAAACTGCAGTATTTACGAAACAACCAAATTGAAGATAGCAGATTTTGGGTTTCGACGAGAAATCCATTCATCCACTTGACTAAGTAGCATTTGGGCAATAAATCTGATGTCAGTTCGTGTTGTTAACACCAAATCTAACTCCGGTAAGATTATAATTTACGGCCGACCTTTGATGGACACCAAAATGACTTTGAACATGTCCATCTGGTAACCAGGACTAAATATGAAGATTATAAAACTGTGAGGAATTAAAATTGTAATTTAGTAACTATAATTAGGGTTTTCATTACGAAATGACGTTAGCTAAGATGCCAAAACGTTATTTAGCCAAATGGACAAGTTCATTTCGCAAAAAAATCCAGGACCTGTTATCTTATATTTAATTGATTGGCCCATAATTTGTAGCTTCACCCTAACTCCCAAAATTAACACCAAACCGTAAATCCCAGTTCCAAATATTAATTTACAAACCCGGTAAATAGATAGGCATATTAAAGATCGTTAAGAGGTTGTTTAAAGACCGTCCACAGATAATGGTCTTGCCAACATGCCTCAAGTATGTGACAGCAAGACGATTGAAGTCTTTCTATAAACTTCGATTTTCTAGAACCAATCGACGACGAAGTTTTTCATAAACTATTCGATAAAACTGACTACCAAACAATATTTTCACAATTCAAAAAGCATATTTACAAAGTATGTTAAATGTAAGTTGGTTAATTTTTCAGTAGCGTTTCCTAGTCTCTAAGCACCACCTGCATTGTTTTACTTTGGATTTGCGATATCGCCTGTGAACTCTAACCATGCATACTCTAGTGGAACAGCTATAACTTTATCCTTGTTTTGAAATATGTAAAATCAAACAAACACGCCACACTAAACAAAAATGACTATAATAATTGAAGCTAATAGTATTCCAAAAGATTGATAACCGTACCGCAATCCGTTAAATAATTGTTTCGACTTCTCCAATAGATGGCAAAATTCCGAAACAATGATTTGATCCCCTTGCTCTACATTTTTGTCTGAAGCCATAGATGTAACTCCAACGGGATCAAGCAACGCGCGCGCGCAAACCATTTGATTTGTATTAAGGCCACTTGATTGTTGAGTATATAAACAAATTTACTGCGGATGTGTGACTGACTTTTAAAAGTGTGCTCACAATTCACACAAAATTGGGAAATCGTTCTGTCCTACGAAATCGTACATTGCTGATGTTTCATTCACTTCTAGTTCTAACAGAAGTAATCTAAGTTGTAGTAACACTAAAAAAATCAAATTCATTGAATCCGTTTCTGATCGGTTCATTTGAGTTTAACTTCAACTGAACGAGTAAAATACTCCATATGAACACTTAAATATTTCAGGTTGCAATATGTACGACAATGTATGCACGTCCCTTCACTAAAATGGGGACATTTTCTAGTCAATCCATTATGATTTTAAGTTACCACGCAAATATCAAACCTTGTGGCAAAAAAAGTCAAGTGCACTTGTTAAAATCGATAAATATGTCCTGACCATTAGTCAGACAGCTCTTACTATCTTCATTGCTTGTATTAAAGCGGAAAGACTCTAAACGAAATAAATATCTTTATGGATTTTAGACACTGATGCTAACCTTACTAGTTTTAAAGGACTCCACTTGCTGAAAAAGCCTAGTTCGACATCAGTAAAGCATCTCGAGATAGCTCAAGTAAGATTTTTATCCTTTCAGCTAGTCCAACAAACACTGACAACTGTCTACAATCAAATACATGGCCTCCAAAGATCACCAACATCCACCTTGTCTGTCTTCAGGGTATTGAACTGCATTTTGATACCAATACTTTCTGATTCTCTGATATTCAAAAAGTCTTTAGAGTTATCATTGTTATTAGTGCAGTATTTGTTGACAGTCTACCTCAAGAAGCCGAACAGCAAACAGTCTGGAAGCAATATCACAATAAGCCTTTGAAATCTGAACAATATTACTGCACAATTTATGAACATTTTCTGTTCTGACTTCAGGGTTATTGAAGATCTCATACCTAGATAGAAGAAAAGAATTGGGTATGGGATCAGCAGTCACATCATGTGTAAAATAACCAGAAAGCGCCAACCAGAAAAAATAATTTAGGCTGCTTGAACTCTGACCTAGAAGTTGCAGGTTCTTCATTTAGAAGTTATGACGTCTCGTAGTGAAATCCAAAATTTTTTTGGAAGTCACGAGGCCGATGTCACTTCTCACAACCGGATCAACAATTTTCATAGGTACATAGGACGTCCGGGCAATGTAGTAGACCGGGAGGACCAATCAAATGGCATCGGAATTGATGAGATACAACTTGGCAGTCAACGAAACCCATTGGACCCAAGCTGGGAAGCAAACGTTAGTTACAGGAAAGACGCTGCTGCACATTGGTCACGAAGAGAATGCTCCATACATTCAGGAAGTTCCTAAGATGTTTTCTAAAGAAGCACGCAAAGAACTTATGGAATGAGAATCTTATGAATCCAGAAACGTCGAAAGATCGTTCAAAATAAAAGAAGAGGGGATCAAAATGAATGTTATCCGTTGTTATGTACCGATAAAGATCAGTTCAACTCGCGTCTGCAATCGATTATAGCGAAAAGCCCAGGGAAGCACCTGACCATCCTAATGGGAAAATTGTAGGGCTATTGGACTCTAACCACACGAGCTTTGAAGCTGAGCATATAATTACTAGGAAGATTTGTGTTCAATAATTGAAACGAAGAGAAGGTTAACTATAGGGACGGCATTTTTCAAACTTGCAGATGTGGTCATTTTGTATAACTTGTCTTTAATCATATTAAATATTATTCTATCTTCAGCCAAAATATGTCCTTTAGAAACTCCAGATAGTATATTACTGATTGTTACGATGCAACGAGTCACAATAGAAAATAATATGGCTTACACTTATGATCTCATAGATTAAGCAGTTACATCATAACATATTTATAATTTTAGGATTTGGTCTATTATTAGAACAGTTTTAATAACCGGGTAGATTACAGATCCAAAAACTAAACAAAATTCAAGGAGGACAACACCACGTATGCGGAAGTCACGAGGGCAACATTGGCTTAGAGAAAACAACAAAAATGACCATAGACCGGATGTAGTTCATTTTAAAGAGTAAATGAGACATAAGTTTCAAACTGCATCTTCGTCGCCAATAAGTGGTGATACGAAGCTATCTTAGCTACTCTAGTATTTCTTGTGTCTTCCATGGACCTTCCGAACATTTCATTGATGCTGATGACATCAATCTGGTTTCCTGGATTGTGGTACGGTGAAACGTACATTAACTTTGTGCATTCGTCTATGGATTTGTGATATCGACCACAACCATGTCGTTGAAAGACCGGTCTTTCAACGACATAGACGAATGCACAAAGTTAATGTACGTTTCACCGTACCACAATCCAGGAAACCAGATCGATGTCATCAGCATCAATGAAATGTTCGGAAGGTCCATGGAAGACACAAGAAATACTAGAGTAGCTTAGATAGCTTCGTATCACCACTTATTGGCGACGAAGATGCAGTTTGAAACTTATGTCTCATTTACTCATTTAAAATGAACTACATCCGGTGCATTCTGGTAATAACAGTTTATCAATCTATCTATTGTTGTTTATATCCACACACGTTGTTTCTCTTTTGATTCATTTGCCATATTATCATAAGGAAGTTTAAAGCATCAGAACTGCTGTCGTTTCTGGAATATCCCTGAGGTTTGAAACCACTGATTCGTTTCCATTTTTACTTAGGATTTCGAATTCCAGAGACTACCGTATTTGGAGACTATTAGTTTAATTGATTACGTTTGATATAATTGACTTTCTTGGTGTACATATTTGATCCCCTAATAGTTAGTAAGGTTTAGACTTATAAAAAATCTCACAGCTCCGCGCACAGCTAGTTAATTCTTGATATTTCTGCATTTCTGTGGCAAACTGAAAGTTAAAGGGTCACAGTTATTTTTCACCGAAAAAACTACAAAGATCGATTGGATTCAGTATTACTTCACACGGCGATTCGCATTTAACCTAAAACCATCTTAAGTAGGCCGGCTGGATTTCAAGTTGACTGGCAACAATAAACAGAATTCTGCTAAAACTAATAGCACGTGTTAGTAAGAACAGATAATAGGGGTATGAACTAAAGACACCACCGCATGAGGTAGTCAGGATAAGTGATTTATCCGTGAATTTCCAATGCTTTCACTGCTCAACACCCAGTATGTGTACAATGTCTAGTGACTCTGGAATGTTTTTTTCAGATATTCCAGCCACTCTTTGCGGCATAGATATGGTTACAAATCAGCGAGAAAGTGTGTCAAGGAGTTATAAGCTATTATTAGGAATTAGAACCGTGGTTTTCACCACAAAGTGACATCAGCTATAATGACGAACTGTAATTTAGACGTCATAGTATGTAACATGTCACATAGACACGGTGTATCGTATGGTATAATTTTTTATCGGCTAGATACGTCTGGAAAAACAATAAAATTTTACTGAGAGCTAGCCGAATCGACCACCAGGCAGGTCACTGAATGTTAAACTAAACATCAGGCCCCATCAAAGTGAAGGACAACCAATGCAGATTAACCAGTTGCGTGCCATGGACTAACCCGCCCATCGAAGATCTCATTGTGCTGCTCCGACTCATTTTTCTACAACATTTCCTAGATAACATCAGATTTGTTATATTTGGTCATCAAAGCAGTAACAGCACCTGAATATCGAGAAAGAGTAATCTTCATCAGGCACTAGAAGTCAGATGTGACTTTGACATAAATCATGGGGTTGTAGAATTATGGTCTACTTCGACATTAGTATTACTCTAATAATAGACTTATTCCTAAACTTGTCGATTTGTCATGACTTAACTGCCTAATCTATAATATCTTACGTGTAAGTAACATCATTGTCTACACCAGCCCATCGCATTATAACAATCACCAATATATGATGGAGAACAAACTTAGGCTAGAAATAGAACAATATACTTAATATGAATAAAAGATATAAGACAGAACTTAAAAGTGACCACTTCTGCAAGGCCGAGCCACGCCGTCCGATCAACTCGAATTAACCCAATTCATTCCTCCCTCCATCTCCACCGTTGTTTTTCTCCGCGTTAAATGTTGAATATCTATTTTCCCAGTTGTCTCGTGTTCAGCTTTCAGTATTTTGTGGTTAGGGCCAAATGGCACTACAAGGTGACACCATTCTTCTTCCAACTCGGGCAGACTGTGATCATCTAAAAAAGCACCTTTATTGGTAATCTACAAGTCGTTTCAGGGAATCGTTTTAATGTGCTTCACTAATGGCCCTTCAAATTTGATCTGTTAAAAAGATCTAAGTGTCACATGCTTGGCCGTGCTAAATCAAATGTCTAAAGTCAATTTATGGTATGATAACTTAGTCATTAATAGACTTGAAACTTTTCTCTACATCCATTCGTAGGTAAGTTTGCAATACTCAAGATGTTTAAAAAGGGTTATTTATATATTTTTCAGATAATTATATGGTGCGTGAATATGAGACCAAGTTCTTCAACAATACAGACATCCATAATAGTTTTGGGTGCTAACAGACTTAACGATAATTCTTCTGGATCTGGATGGACTCCAAAATGAGTTGCGAAAATGTGTAATATACTTCCACTACAGTTTGGCCATATGAACGGATAAAAAAATGCAGGAGTCGTGGACATGGATCAGATTGCTTTGCCCACAATATATAGTACCGTTGATGTTATATAAAAGACCATAATTTTCACCGGCGATTTAAATTTAAAACCAAACAATCAACTAGCTTATATATTTTACACGAGAACCTGGAGTAAACCACAGCAGGATATACATAAGAGATGAGGAATGGATGAAGTTGAGGATGATACAGGTATTCAGTGTTTGACAACGCTTCTACCAGTAACACGTTCTAATATCCTTTGTTCCCACCGAGAGAAATCAAAAGACAGAGTCGAGGAGATCGGAAGAGTGTATTTGGCGATAACCAATATATCGGAAATCTCTGATCTAATCTGGCTAGTGATTGCGGTTGACGTTGAGTGCAGCGTTACAGCACGTGATCTGGTGCGGATGCATGACCGAGCGCCTTCAGCTAGATGAGTCCACTAAAACATATGGTCAGCATCCAATGTCGAAAACCTACAGAGCTATTTAGTTTGGGGATTTATTTACCGCTACAAAGTCAAAATTAAAAATTACACCCTAAAAAGCAGAAATAACAAAATAAATGGATGAAAAATGATTGAGAACACTAGATATTGGACTTTTCTTCAATAAGTAAGTCCACACAAAGTGGTTTTATCGTACACTTGAAATAATTAGGTGTAGTAAATGGTGATGATAGGTTCAAAGAGCATGCAATTTTAATTCATACAAAAGCTGACAGCCGATAGAGATACACAAAGCAGGTTTATGAATGAGACATAAAGTGTGTTTCGGTACGTAAAACTTTACATGTCTGTCAGTACATAAAATATTCCACATGCCAGAGCCTCCAGCGTGTTTATTCGCATTACTTCATGAGGACTACTGTTGTTGACAGATGCTGTGATGAATCGAAGAAAACCAAGTGCTGTGACGAAACAGCAAAGTTGGTGATAGAGTTCAGTCGAAGTGCTAATACATTTGGAGGAACCTATCAAATTTTTAACTCCAGCCAATATTAATAAGTTGATGCCTCAAGAAACCTAGCTTTCAGGATGCAATACTACTTGGTTGAGAAAGGATAAGGTGTATTTTTTATTGAAAAGCAAGGCTAAAGGCATATTGTTAATTTTATTGTAATCATATCACATACAGTGAACACATTATCATGTAAATGATTTGTACTTTTTTTCAGCTAAGATTTGTTTCAACGTGCTACAACAAAAAAGGTGAGTGGTTTTGTAGCGACAAATAAATATTCAAAATCATTAGTTCCGTAAGTCTTTGACATTTGATGCTGACCGCATTAGTTTTAATGGACTCACCTGGCTGAAGGTGCTCGGTCACGCATTTGCACCAAATCACAAGTGAGTCCGCCGTGTTCAACTTCTTCAACCGCTAGCCAGTTTAGATCAGTTACCTCTCGATATATTGATAACCTATTAAATATAACTTCGAAGCTCCGCACTTCTGACTTTTGATTTCACTGGGTGGTCACGATCTAAATACAGAATATGTTACTAGTTAAAGTGTTGATAAACTCCATATACTTATGGCATCATCAATGACAAACCAAAAGATTGATGTAGTAGTATTCGGATATCCATCTAGATAGATGGTTTCGCTCGTTCCTTAATGTAGTTAAAGGTCACCGAGTGAACCAATGTTTTGACTCGTTTGTAACTTTTTGTCTTCGATTTCAGAAGTGATAATAACTATTCTAAAGAAGAGAACGCTATTTATGAAAATTTCTGTTATATTCATTGTCTTTATACTGAATGATCGAGAACAAATGAATTGAATAAGAACTATAATTACGTTGTTTCTAGATGTATATGAAAGTACTTGAATTAACTAGCATGTGTGAGGCCATAAACAATCAAAGTATTGTATGGCTCAGTGGACACAACTGGACTGAGATATTAGTAGTATTGGAATAACACTAGAATTAGACCTCTTTGTGATTTGATTGGATTTGTATTGTCACTAGCACTTAGAATCACCGGCAATTGTATTTGAATAGAGATAACTGTGGGGTTAAAATAATCACCAACTGTGTTCTAATGAAGTAAATCCGGGGCTGCATTATACCGGTCTAATCTAAATTGTATTGAAATAACTTCAAGCTGTTTGGAATAACAATTTGTCAGCGTGTCCCAAGTACTCGGGATCGATATAGTAGTGGAATGTAATTATCAGGCAAATGTGTAAATAACCAACCAATGAAAGAATTTTGGAGGGATTCATATATAAAAATTCTAATTAGTTTGATTACAATATAAGTAATAGGACTGAAGTAATGGATTTGACAGTTAAATGCTCACTAAAATATCGTTTATCAAAATTAGTATTTGTATGCACTTCATATGTCTGATATCTGCGTTCTAATGTTTACTTCCACACATACTGTTTTACTACACAGCAGGTGAGTTCCTATCCAGTTTAAAGAAATTCTGTGAGACCATGTGATAGGTTGTGTTCCTTTGAAAGCTCGACGTATTTATGTAACTGTATTTACTCCCTTCGCTGAACAGATGTTAATTAGAACATAGCAAACCATTATTCAGTAATTAGTGTTCTGACTTCTATTTCGGGGATTACAGAGAATGCACTACTATTCCTAAGACTTTTAGTTTTCACTCTGGATGAGGTTATGTATTTTCCTCTCTACTTACGAAGTCAATAAACCGTTATTGGGTTATCGTTTATATTAATAATCTACGTGGTAAATGGTTGAGTGTTACGCATTATGGTGCAGATATACTACATGCAAGTCCTCAAGGCGATAACGTATCCAAATAAAATTTACTTCCAGTAAAACGATTGTGACTGATTTCACTGGGTAGCTACAGTATACACCGCTAACTTGTTACATATAATAACTCGGTAAACACATACAACTGTCATGAGCACTTATGTCCGTTGGCAATACCGATCTACCTTCTCGTATCACTATAATTATCAGGATAATAAATATTTAGTGATTGCTGAGTATTTTATTCAAACACATGTAGCGTGGAGTCAAGTCGCGATTGACTATGAACACCACTACAAGAAAGCGCGTACCAGAGAAACCAGAAGGCGAAGATGGAGCGTAACCAGATTTATTTCGTTGCCGATCTCGCGGTATCGAACGAATACCGAGATCGTGCCGAAAGTAATACAAGCGGAATTAGTGGGCAAGAGTACAAGCGTGAAAGGTCACAGTCCACAGGAAAGTAATGAAGAGTAATGGAGTAGTAATATGGCTGTCTTTAGCACAGTTAAACAAACGAGCACAGTAAAACAATCAGTGGTAAAACTGTTTATAATAATGATTATTTCCCTTACACCCATCGCGTTCTCTTGATAAAAGTAGGTCACTACACACTCTTAATGCAAGAAGTACATTCAGTCATACTTTAATATTGAGTACGGTCATGTAATTCAGCTTCCCTGAAAGTCACCTCAGTATCTGGACAACTGAAGAAGATTTAGATTTCATTGGTAACGGCAACTACCTGTATGAGTATGTTATTATGGAGTCAGTGGGTACACGATATTATGACTAGGGTAAATTACAGGAAAACGAATTGCTCACTTGTATATCGAGGGTCTATATACAGTGCCATACCTTACACGTTGCTTTGGCTGAAAGGTTATTCCCAAAGTTTTGCAGTATTCTCCTGCTGTATGTCCCCATAGATCGCATACTGTGCAAAAACTCGATCGTTTCTGGAAAGAGACTGGTTTGGTTGCCGTTAGATTCGAAGTTTATGCCAAATCCAGTCGTATACAGAGTGCTAATAAATTAGCTTCTGTTAATATTAAAATTTCAATACATGCATCACCTACTTATAAAAGTTCGACGTCTCAAAAAAGCAAGCAACATTTACCGGTATGGGCAGCGGTATGTTCTTAATTTTCTGTGAGTTCATTTCCAGGAGACTAGTTCAACTACATAAGCAAAGATCATGCAGTTTCGCGTTTCATACTCAATATATAAGAATTTGTTAGCAGCAAACCTCCGTCAGTGATACTCACAACAGGCTTTTTCGGGTATTTCTTCAGCTGAAGATGATGCGACTTAACTCTTTTGTTGGTGGAATTACCCAAAGTTAAAGTGTTATAATCTCTTTTTCTTACTGTATGACCCAGCTATTCCTATTGATTAGTATTCTCGGACACCGATTCACTCGAAAAGTCCCCAAATCAAAACACGGCTGAACAGGAAAGAGATTATATTCCAAATAACAAGGTTAGATGGAAGTAAGATGCAAGTAAGAAGCACAATAGGGAAAACGTCAGTACATTTATAGTTTTTACATGAGGAGATTCTAGAGTATTCTCCAACTATCGACTAGTGCTGATTGAATAGGAATTAGCCAATCAGCGTGCAGCAAGGCAGTCGTGCATTGAGCATGCTTTGATCCAGTCTATGCCCCGCTAACATAAAGCATGAGCTTTACGTGCAGGTTCCCACATTTCTCTGTGGTACAATCAGTATCTTGTAAAACAATGTCAAGCATACCTGTTATTACATGTAAATAATAGGTAAAGTAGTACAATGAGAATGATATATAGCTTACTGTGTAACGTGTACAGTTAGCACCGATAGACACATATAAGATTTTACCAAGAAGTCTCGTGACTGCTTACGAATGTTTAAATGCATATCAAGTTACGCTTACCTGCTTAAGCTATTTCCGGCAAATATGGAAATTTCCAAGTATTATGTTGATATATCCGTATGTTAGGCTAACAGCCATCATCTCTGCTCAAACACAACCCATCACGACACTGTCGGTACGTGATGTATCTCATAATTTTACTGAATATATTTTATATCCGTATGACATCGACCGTCTCTTCTTTTCTCACCCATAAAAGCACAATATGACGTTCATGTACATAGTTACCCGTTACAACAAGCTGGGACAATGAGTATTTATGTCTATGTTTATAAAGTAGCTTTCTTATCTTGCCTCACTGGTGTTGTATGTGGAAACAATGCAAATTACTTTCAGATATTTTCGACGTGGACTTCTGTGACTCAAGTGGCACTACACACCAGAGAGTAGCATCGGAATTCATTTCAGAAATTTTAACGATTTCATAGTCTTATCGCGTTTTGAAATCACTGCATCTAACAACAGAAAACCCATTGGAACTCGATAAAAATCGAGCGACTACAGAATTGTGATCTAGTTCAATGTTAGTACATTTATATTTGCTACTACAATAATAGATCTAACCCTTGAATTGTAGATTTGTCTTAATGTGGCCACTTAATCTACAAGATATCACATGGAAGCCACATCCTTGTCTATACTGACTCATCCTATCATGACAATTAGCAGTACAACTTCGAGCAATTCTAAAGAATTCATTTGGGTTAGGAAGAGAGTAATATATTCAACAACAAAAACACAAGAGGTTATAAAGAATGACCATGCTTTCACGACTGAATCATGACGTTTCCACTAATTGTTTCCGCGTTCGCCATTACTGACCTTTTCTATATCTTAAATGTTAAATTTAACTTTTCTCAGTTATCCCATATTTAGCTTTGAGGATGTGTGGTTAGAACCAATAGCACGAAAAGACCATTTTTTACACAATGTGATTTTTATTCTGTTCCACCGTCGTTTTTTATTTGATGTGTTAACCACTCAGTATAATATTTGTTTTATGCCGGTTTAACGTTCATTCAGTATAATGTTCTTTGAATTTATATTACTAATCCCGATGACCTTGTAGTGTGTCGCCTGGTCGCGTTTAACTACGATCACCACTGCAAGAAGATTGCGTACCAGAACAAGCTAAACCTCCGGGTAAACCAGAAGTCAGAAGGCGATTGAAGGTTGTAACGAGATATATTTGTTGGCGATCTCGTGGTGTCGAAATAATACCGAGATCGTGCCGAAGGAGTACAAGTGGAACTACTGAGCAAACGTAAGTTCCAGCAAGGTCACAATCAACGGAAGGAAAACTGTCTTTAGTACAGTTGAACAAGCAAGTACAGAAAAACAATCCCTGGTACAATTGATTATAATAATAATTGTTTACATTACACCAGTCACGTTCCCTTGATAAAAGTAGGTCACTAAAACCTATTGATAATAGATATGACAAAGACTTGAATAGCATTGTTATTATCATTATCATCGATATTGATAGAACAATCGATGATAGACCAGCTGAAGAAACTTAACCAATGTGCAAGATTCCAGTTGTCATCAACACATGTAGTAGTTAAAGTAAGTATCCATTTCTATAACAACGCTTGTACCTTGTAACGTTAGTATATTTTTTCTAACTAAAAAAATATGTAGCACCGAAAGTGGTTTTTTGTACAGAATATAACTCATACGAAAATTACGACAAACTTTGACTCTCTCTTCTCAAGGATCTATCTTATCGTGATCATTCACTCAAAACTTAAGTGATACTTTTCTAGCAGTTAAAGATCTTCAATGCATCACTGGAGCCAGTGTTTACCGCACACACTGGACCCTCGTCTCACAACATATTTTTAAGCTTATCACGTTTACCGTTCATTCACACTATGAGTTTATTTTCACAGCTTAGATTTGCCATGCATTTCTTCAAAAATAAGGAAAAAAACGTTGAGATTCATTGTTACTAAATTGTGAGTACTTTTATAACCGTTAATTTGGCCTTAAGAATTAATGTGAAAATTAATACACCGATGAATGGGTTACTGTGATTCAAGGTCTTATTAAGACTGGAAAATCGGTGCGTACCAGCTTTATTGAAAATGAATATTCGTCTTCTTCTTTTTACTAGTATCACTACTAACCTTGAGGACTCTTCATACCTAGTAAACCTATTAAATGAAGATATTAAAAAGCCATCAAAACTGATAAATGATGGCCTCTCTGTAGCACTGAAAAGAGTTTATTATGATAACTGCATCTGCAAAGTCACGTTACATATGGTCACCAATTGTTGAGTGTAAGTCCTATGATCCCAGTTACATTTGAAAATTGCTCGTTTACTTGATTTTACAAAATCTCCAGAGCAAATTATATTGAATATTATGGAAGTAATGGTGTCTTGTAAACTTCAGGAAAATGTCGATGCATAAATATGTGCTCTTGATCATTTGATTAAGGATGAAGTAGACAAATTCATGTTTGTAATCAGGTGATGTAATTGATGTATAAATTGTGAAAAATGAATGAATCCATTAGTTTGATTTTGTGAACTCAGATATAATTAGTAATGCTTGAATGGTAATGAGAACTACTAAGAGGCATACGAAATCCAAACACGACACGACAATGAGAGCTGAAAATGTTCGACTTTCGAAATATAACACAAATAGAAACAGCGTGTAGTGAACTATCTGAATTGTGTGTTTATGAATTCCTTTTTCTGCCCACTGGTGAATTTGAGATTTTTTAACACTTCCTCTGACCTTTTTACTTTACTCTGCGTTTCGAATTTGACCTGGTTCTACTGTATCTGAGATATGATTTTCCCAAAACATCTCATAGTTAGCATTTTCATGTCCTAGTTGTTCACATTAGGTGGTCCAGCAAAGTATCTGGCTTAAGAAACTAAGCGAAATTAGTTGGGAGCACGTAAATTTCGAGTAAGATTGTATTCATGATAATTGTCCACTAAAATGTTTAAATCATCATATAAACACTTTTACTCGAATTTCGTTCTACCGATTTCTTATTATTTGTAGCAAGTTGACCTAATACAAAAGTGTTTTAATTGTCGAATTGTATCAATTAGTTGATTATATAACAATGTGAAGTGTTGAAAGTTTGTATTTATGACTAAATAACAATGTTCTTATCCGTCCAATTGATTATTCGATACATTGAAATCATTATTACAGAGCAAGTGTTTCATCAACTCAATATGAAAATTTTACGAAAATCTGTCACGAGTGTATACCAAATTTATTCTAATATAATGGGTCTAAAACTGTGGTGTGAGCTACTTATATTGATATAAGTAGTATAAAACGTGCGTTAAAAGAACGTAATGTCTGGCAGCAGAAGATGGCAAAGATCAAGAAAGGTAGAGCGAGAACACAATGGAATTTGTAAGAAGACACATGAACAATGGAATGGGAGACAATGGAGTGATGTTTGCAACAGAAACAACCCAGTTTGATGCATGAATATTTTGCAAATTGACGATTTACTATATGGTATTCGGATTTTGTTGAGATAGTCTGTAATTTTTGTGCTAAATACATCCGTTTGTCCCCACTCGTGTTCTTGTTCACTACAAAACTACAATAACAGCAATTTGTTGTTGTTATCAAAGATTAAACGCAACAAAAATCAGGATAAAACAAGAAATATAAAGTAATATCTAAAGTAAATCAGTTTATATAAATGCTAGTTCTTTAATGTGGAACTTATGTTCTTCTGATCATGATGTAATCCTAGATAAATTAAAGTCATTATTAATCAAATATATGATTCAGGATAAAGAAACCTATTTCGAAGCACAAATGTTAAGCACAGAAAGCCAGTCAATGTCAAATTTAGAATTTTAAGACTGACTGATGATATATAAGTCATGTTAAATAGAAGTTTATAACACATTGTTGATTGTTTAGCTTATTGAGCATAATTCGATCATAATTTCAGAGTCTCCATTAGACAGAGATACAAGGTAAGATGTTTTCTTATTTCACAATAGTTCTACTATTCTAGTTAAAAATAAGATTTGTAGAAAGTGCAAACAGTCTACAATTCAAGTACTATCGAAAACCAAGAAACGCTGGGTAAAACTGTTCCATTATTTCATGTGGATTTGATGAACATTCTATTAGTGTAGATTTTATTCACTCATGAATAGTCTTTCCTGTCCGCTATCAATGATAATATAAAGTTAGAAGAATTGGTCTCTAAAATTAACTAGTAAAACGTTAGGGAAAAAAACATAACTTATTATCTAATGATAATAACTATATTTACTGGCATAGTTTACCTTTTTTTTCCAAGGAATCCATCCCAAAATAATTAATTCTTACAATTTTATTGTTTGTCTAATATCATACATGGTAAAGTATTGCATTTTACTGAAGAACATACATTTCAAATACAATTTATCCAATATTAAAACGATTACCTTTACTAAAACAGGCGTTAAGCTAGAAAACTTTAGTTAGTTTTCTTTTTTATAGTGTAGGCAGGAAGACTGAAAGAGAAAATAAGATTAAGGTATAAAAAATAAAATAAAAGAAAAATTATTTATTTGTATTTCCTTTTTAAGGGTATTCATCTCTATCTGTTTTGTAAAGATGTTAATCTTTCATAGTAGAGACTATTTAATCTATTTAGATAGTTAATAGATTGGAGAACAGAAAGATAGATAGAAAGGGAAATAGGGGGAAAAGGTATGAATAATATGGTATATTATATGATGTAATGCCATCAGTAACAGTGTTAGCAATAATTTAATATAAATAGAAAGTTTAATATCTAAATACATCAAGCAGATGAATGAACATATTATAAAGACAGGTGATTATGGCACAGCATGTTTAATTGGAACAATGAGAAAAGAAAATGTGTATTTAGCTGTTAATTTGTAGACTTAGGACTCGCCATAAGCTTTTTGAATAGTTTGCTCAGTAGCTTGTAAATATGGTGATCGTTCATCCATACTACGATCGAATACAGAACCCGGTGCAGGACCTTGAAAATAAAATTCATAAGTTTAAAAATATTTAGATAAAATTCAACAAACCATTGAAGTTTATTAAAATTGTTTGAACAAGGCATTAAATTAATCAAATAAAATGCCTATTTCAATAAACCACTTTATAATCATTGATTAGTCTTAATATTCTCTATCCAGTACATTCATAATGGTATGGTGAAATTTCATAAATATCGGTTAATTCAAGCAGATCATCTATTACTATTATTCATTCATTTACTCATTTCAACCATCTGCATCATTAAAATTAATCGTATATAAGCTAATATAATCAGATCTATTTTTAAGTAGTATAAAAATTATGCTTAAATATGACCTAACTTGCATGAAATTAAAGAACCCCAAATTCATAATTATAATCATTATTCAGAGTTTATCTTTATCATAAAGCATAATCAAACATGCAACCAAAAAATCATGCGAAAAATTGACAAATAAACAACTTAAATACACTTTAGAGTAAATAATTTTTTTCTCTTTTTATATGAAATTGATCAATTAGAAAGCAGAATTATGTATAGTTATGAATTTTCTAATTAACTCCACCTGTAGCTCTTCTAGCATTAATGCCGGTCCCAAGCCCGAGTAAAGGAGGAGAGTTAGGCACCGGGTTAGCGACCATATCCCGTAGAATACTAACTAACTCGCTAAAAAAAAACGCTAACCAGAAATATGATTTTTCTAATTGGTACTTTATAGTATTATAATATTTTTAAATAAAATGCATTTCAAAATGTTACATCATTGATATTCTTTCCATTCTCAATTTCTATTCTAACAGTGAATTGAAACTAAGGAAATGTAGAAGAAATACTTCATCATCAAATGTATTATGTACAAGTATTTATCTGTTTAATTGGGATCAGTTGTTGACTAAACATTATTAGTATCGGATACTAATATCAGTTGGGTTTTGTGGATATTATAGTAATTTCAATGGTTAAGATCATAAGTCAGTTGAAACTAGACCACCGTGGAAAATCTGGAAGTACAGTGGGTCTAGCTTCAAGTGATTTATGATCTTAACCATTGAAAGGATACTAATCTATCAATTTTTTGTTGAAAATTAGACAACATAAAATTGAGTATTTGATTTATAAGCAAAAATTTGTTTAGCTATTAGTTACCATAAGTTAAACATGCAGAATACAGTCAGACAATTTTTCTTAAGTTGTTTATTTGAATTCAGTTCGAAATAAAAACTACTTGAATTGTTATTATTGATTTATTAATATGTAAAGCACCAAAAAATAAGCCATTTCAATAATACAGCTCATTTAAAACCCAGAAATAATTAAACCTCTACTATATTTATTTATGTAGCTAATGCTAGAATATATTGAATCAATTTATTGAACATCAAACACAACCCACCATACTAACATTACCTGTTATATCATAATTGTTAGCTACAATCAAAGTGGGAATTTTTGTAACAGATTAACGAAATTATTTGGAAATAAATATTGAATGAAAAGTTGTTCATTATAACCTAAGGAGGAAACTGTCAAGCACAAATACCTTTGTAAAAATCCTGATTTTCCTGAAGTGCGAATAAGCAGTGAGAAAGAATGATGTACCTATATTGACAAGCTTTATCTTTCAGTGAAGCTAAGTCAATCTGAATCAATTAGTATTTGAACTAAATGTCTACAATCACATTGACTGATAATTAAAGAGATTATTCGGAAAATGATGCGCTAATGAGTTATATAATCTTACATAATGATCTAAAGATAAAACATTTCAAGACTTTAACATATTAACCCTTACAGAAGCCTAGAAATAAGTGATTTCAACGTTATTATCCCCTTTATCAGCACATAATACATTTCGTACACAATGTTTTGGTTAGCTAAATGAGATCCTCTCAAATCAGTTAACTGTTTATGAACAGCTGTTTAACGAATTTATGTGTAAAAATTGCTACGAGATTAAACAAAATCAATTCCCTATGGATAAAGCTATCAGTCTCTTGATTTCACCTTTTTCCTCTAATACATCAAGCAGTGAAACGATAACTACTATGACAGACTCACTAGTTTAACATAAGATCATTTAGACTAAAATTGTTAGTTTATTTCATTATGAACCCACGCCAGCTTCTTAAGCTAGAGGACACTGGACAATTATTTTGTCATAACTAAGAACTCCACAGTAGTTAGTAACAAGTTAATTATACAACACTGAACCTATGAGTTTCAATATACTTTTGGAACACTGAGTTATAATCAAACGTTTAGGTTTATTCGAGACATTATTAGATTGTTATCCAATCCCATTAATGATATTCACCATACTTCCAACATGGCTGAACTGATCTCAAACCTAGTCACCCGTAAGCACATAACATGTTCCGTCACAGCCTACTTCACCTTAATACGTGTCAAGGCTACAAAAACTTCATTATTCATCCGATGTTCCTGTACGAAATACGCGTGCTTGAGAAGTCAATAATCTGACAATCATGTTTTCATGAGACATTGCGAATAAATTTTATTTGACATTCAAATGATTTATAACTCATCAAACGTTTATTGCACTCACATTTTATGCATTTAGTTTGCTTATCACATTTGTTTCTTGAATTTTATATCTTGAACGTCTATGATTAACCTTTATATAGTTGGTTAATAACAAGTTCAAACTGATTATGAAGTCGAAAATACAGATTTATTCAATATGCTACTTATTTGTTAAATGAATAGTATCTAAAGTGGTTTATTGTTAGTTTAATTATTGTAACTTCGATCTATTTCTTAATGAACGTTCATATGTACGAATTCTTTATAAATAGTAATTCAAAAAGTATGTGATTGACTGAAAGCATATGATAGTGTAGATTCGCAGTTGACTATGATCACCACTACGGATCGATTACGTGCCAATTACCAGGTTATATCTCTTCGTAGGATAAATGTTAGAAGGACAATTGTAGATAGGATACATTTGTTGGTGATCTCGTGTTATCGAAATAATACCGAGATCGTGCCAAAGTTTACAGGCGAGACTACCGTTCAAGGTCACAGACAACGGAAAAAGTGTGTTTTTCGTACAATTAAACAAAAAGGTACACTAAAACAATCACTGGTACAGTTGGTTAGAATAATAAATGTTTCCATTACACCAATCTCATTCTCTGCATAAAAGTAGATTACTACAAGCACTTTTTGAGATTATTTATCTACTGAATAACGACGGTACTTTTATGTAATATTACTAAATATGGTTATACTCATTATGCCAGACAGTTCGTAATTTTAACTTAACTTTTATGATTAGATAGTTACTTAGGTTTTATTGACTTCAGATTTTTCACACTATAGGGTTGTGGAGATTGTTGAGTTTTAACTGATATTATACACCGATCAATCTCAGACCATCACTGAAAACCTGAAAGAACTGGACAGTCACTTCGTCATAGTATGGAACTCCTCAACAGTAGTTGAAGTTAGAAATTAACACCAATAGATGCCATTTTAATGCTCTAAAGGTTAGGCATTCGTACGAAAGATCAAAGGTCCTGGTTTCTAGTCCCATGTGCGGGAATTGTGGACATGCACTACTGAGAAGTCCTATACTAGTACGAAATAGTCATCCAGTGCTTTTAGGATTTCAATAATGGACTAGGATTAATCAGTTCATGATCCTGATTAAAACTTAGATATTTCTGTCGAAATTAAATAAATTATAGTGTAAAGTTAAATTTTAGATTCCTTAGCTTCTAGCATTACTATACTCTCACTTAAATCGAATCATTATAATAATTAATTAACATATGTTGGATTTTTTTTAGAAAAAAACTGAACTCGTCGATCTCCTGCCTATTTAAATATATTTTAGAACATAAATTACTTGTAATTCTTATAATGTTATGGTTGTCCCTGAGATGTATTTAAGCAGCTGTTTCAACTTCATTATATATGATTGCTGTACATTGAACATCACGTATCATTACCTATCAAATTACTATTTCCCACTTGGAAATTAATTAAGTTATGGTATTTTTTATTAAATACATAATAGTGAAGTAAATCTTCATTATGTTACAGATTAGCTTTATTCAAAATAATAAATACGATGAATACATTCTCTTCATTGATTTACTATATTTGATCAGGATTTATAAGAAAGTAGAATTATATAAATAATTAATACAAACCAACCAACTTTACGAAACAATTACGTTTAATTAAATACAATATGATTCGGAATCATTACCAATATCTAGTTTATAATCAGTAATTATGAATTAGTATCAGAAAGATGCCCGATCAGTGGTCTAGTGGTTAAGCGTTCACGCGCGAGACTGATAAGTCCTGTATTCGAATCTTGCGATGCGGGGTCCTGGATACGCACTGCTGAGGAGTCCCACAATAGGACGAAACGTCCATCCAGGTTTTCTATGATGGTCTAACTTCAATTGACTTATAATCTCAACTATTGAAATTATGAATTAAACTAATGAATTAGTATTTTAAAACTTCAATTAATTAAGAATAAAACCCATTCACTAATTAATAATATCTCTTAATGGTGTAACAATAAAAAATTGTAAAATCAACGTTTTACATCAGTTTAATTATGCCTTCACCGATAAACATTTTTAATAAAATAAAATTTATCTTACTTTTACATGACTAACTACATTGTATTTTGTGTGTAAATAGAGTAATCAGTAATAAAAGTGATAATTTAATATAGTTTATATTATTACTTACCTCCCATACTTGATTGCGGTAATTGTTGTTCAAGGATTTTATATGATTTTGGTTGAACATTTTTAAATGTTGGACCACCATGTCGCCATAAATGTTCTTCAACTATTTCAGCACGTGGTTCAGGTGAATTTGAAGCGACATCAATTGGTCGATTAGAAGCAGCAATTTGTTGCATTGTTTGATTATAAGCAACTACATTGAAATCACGTCTAAAATAAATAGAAAATTTATTAGTGATAACATGAAGTTCAGAATCAAGTATTTTTTTAAAATATCGTTTCTTTTCTTTTTTTTGTTTATGCTTTGAACAGTGTAAAGATGAGTAAATTTCCAAAATTTGGGATACTAAGCAAAAGGTTTTTAGATGAATGATGCTTTTTACCGTAAATTTTTTTTGATCGGTAGCTAAGAATTACACGGAATCACTTCTTGATGTAGTGTAATTGAAGAAACGACCAACGAATCGGCGTCTGAAAATATATCTCCCCATAAGTACATATACATCATTTGTATTATGTTTTATTCCCACAAGATTATCTTATTAATTAGTACTAATTATCATCAAACCTAAATTTGGGATGTCCTTTCGTCTACTTACAATCATCTATTATCAAAACATAGTTTATGTAATATTGGATTATTTAGACTAGTGACTATACGACAACTTAATCGATAGAATATGATCAGCACTAAAGACTAGACAGACATGACAGTGCTTATTACTCAGTTACCAATTAATGTATTATAAACACTTTCCTTACATAATTAGATTATTTTTCTGACAAAAATTCAACAAAAGTTTCCGAAAAATGAATGACATTAAATTTCTTAAAATAAACGGTACTTTCTCTACCGGCTATGAGTAGTAACCTGCCCTGTCATGTGAAGTAATCAACGAAAACATTACTAATTTTGATTTAGATAATGTTGAATATCAGAATATATTGATTAACCGGATAAGAAAAGTTACTCAGACAACAGATGAGTCGACTATCAATGTATTCTAAAACTATTTAAATTGAGTCACAAATTCAAGTTTTACTTTTGATGCTAATAAGCAGAATAAATGCAAAATCAAGTGAATTATACTCATATGGAGGTTTAAACCTATCAAGTACATTGCTATGGTAAAGAACTGTACTGATAAACTATTTAAACTACAACTTAAACGCATATCTATACCAGAGAATTTAAGGCATATTGTCCGATGTTGTAAAAAGTAAAAAATATATATGTTTCAAGCGTAAAACATCCCTTTTCCTCTACTAATGATAAGTAAATAATGTTCATCAGATTAGGTAAAGCTTTCCAAACATTTATTAACTAATGAAGTTATTTAACATTCAGAAAGTACTGTGAGTTACCTGAATGACTCTAGCTTCGTACTGTTCATGTCTTTAATACTAGAGGTTATTTTCACAGTATACAATTTATTATCGCTGTACAGTTTTATAAATTTGAACTGATAAGATTTCAATACATGTTTCGCTCAATTCAAGGGTTTATCTCAGAGTATTTCAATAATCACTACACTACTTATAGGTGGTCAGGATCCACAAAGTGATATGCAATCTAGTGATGACTAGTTAAACTACTTTGACATAGATGTAAAGTATCGGTGATAAATTTTGTGAACAGTTTTTATATGAATGTTTTAGTGACCGAATTTCTCTTCACAATAACACCTGGCAATAAAGAATCATATTTTCATTCCGGGATGAAACTTATTTCTAAGTTATTTAAATGCAAATCAATAAATGACTTTTTCATAGCAGTAACTGTTTTAAAGATCCAAAAATAATGCTCACTAAAAATGTAATCGCCCCCAAATTCCCTGGTACGACAGAGGGTGAGAAGAGTCGGCTCTCGCTCTCTCCAAATGTTCTCACATGGCCACGCGTATACAGCCAATGTCAGGGGAATCCTACTCACTGCGTTTTTGTGACGGAGGTGTTGTTCACGAAATTGCGAGGACGAAAAGCGAATGTTCGACGCTTTAACCGGGTTGGTGGATACGAAGAATCCACCCTGATTCCAAATCAATGGTGCACATGGGCTCCAGGATCCTGAGGAAACAAAAGCCATATGAACCAATTGTTGGTCACCGGTTACCGTAGGACCACATCTCCTGACGTTGCTTTACTGCCTTGTGGATCAGATCTTTAGGTCGAAGGCACCAGGTGTGACCCCTAAGAAAACCACCTGTTGTGGTTTGGGCACCCGGGTAGTATCACGGCCCTCACACAAATCAAGTGATTTGTGTGGCATTTATCTATTTGGTGCCTCCTTGTATCAATATTTGTGTTCAAATAAAATTAAATTAAATTAAAATGTATTTAGGATCTGGTTAAATAAATCTAACTAACTAACTTCAGTTGATTAAATACTGTAAGACTAAGCACAATTAATAAACCATCATTAACATTGAATATTGGACAACATAAATTTCACTAATCACGTTTTAATTAGCACTTATTCACAACGTTGAAAAATATAATTCAAATAAGATGTTAACTTACTTTTTAACCATAAAATCCAAATCGTTACCAGCTCTTAAAATTTCAGCTTTCACTTGGGCATGTATCATCCCAGTGATCGGAGTTGCGCATATTTTCAATATTACATCTCCAGGTTCGAGTCCAGACTTATGAGCTATTCCATTACGTGTAACCTAAGCACAAAAGTAATATAGTATTAAAGACATTTTTATCAATGATCATAAATACATATTCTGTGGTGATGATGAAACAACATTAGTAAAAAATAAACCTAATAAAATTTTATAAACTAATTTCCTCAAATTATCAAAATAACATTCAAGCGGTTGCAGTAAACTCAGTTTGTTGATGTTTTCCTTGAGTAGTTTCCTAAAGTATTTTCACTTCCTGTGTCAGAAATGACTCTGTAGAGCAACACATATAATGAATGTAACTTATGATACTGGTAGTAAGTAGTAGAGACTAACCTGATTATTTTAGTACATTTCATCGTCACCCGGAAACGACAAATTGACTTGTGACGAAGATAAGCTGTTCTTTGTATGGGATTTTATGTGTAGAGTGTTTAAAAAGGCTTCTCCCAAAGATCCCAAAATGTAAATTTCGACTAAATTCTGTATCGCTAGTGACTAACTTTGAGTTATGCTTCCAAGGGTTCTATTGAGAAATCTTAACTAGTAAGACTCTGTCGGGTGTGAGACAATAATTCATCACAGGTAGTGAAATATATTCAGGGAATATCACGAATTGAATGAAATTAAAAATGTAAACCATTGGATGTGGGGTCAGTCTTCTACAGGTAGATCAAAGGTGCTGAGTTTGATACCTTGTTGTAAATTCATGGATGCTCACTACTGAGGAATCCCACACTAAAACGAAACAACTATCCAGTCCTTCATGGGGATGGGATCAGTCTGTGGTGTAAACTACAAAATGTTATTATTCGAAATATACCGGCGAGGTTTCGATATGACAAGTTCGGGGAAATCTTTATAAAATATGAGCACCAAAATTATTACTTTGTTTACCAAAACATGCGCCATTCACAAGTTTAAAATAAATAATTAGTGGTGTTTATTTAGAGTTCTTAAAACATGAAGTTTAAAAAGTAATGTTTGTTATGATGCGAAATTTTCCAATGAACAGAATTGTTAAAAAGCTGTTTGTAGTTAGAAAAAAAAGTTTACACTTTATATTAACATAGTTTTGACGATTCGTACATGGTTGAACAATCATGTATCTCATTGTTTTAATCTTTCTACTTTAAAATGTGTTAAGTTCTTCCTATTTCTATTATACCATTTATTACCAGTCATATTTCATATCAAGTTAAATTTAATAATAGATGCGCACTGCTGAGGAGTCCCACAATAGGACGAAACGGCCGTCCAGTGCTTCCAGGTTTTCCATGGTGATCTAGCTTCAATTAACCCATGATCTTAACTGTTGAAATTAATATTAAATATTATTGTAGACAAGCTGGATGGAAAGTTATACCACTAAATGGTAAAAGAGAAATTGTAGATTATAAACAGAACATTTTCTATTGACATTAAGTAAGCATATATTTGACTGTGTTTAAGGTTCGACTTATATTCTTGAGTGATAACCAATTACAATACTGTGGATAGATAACACATATTTCCAAAACATAAATTTTTTTTTAAAGGATAATCTTTTTATACAAAGGTCATAGCTCTTAAATGAACATTGTTGAAAAGATCCAGTATACAATAATCTAATGATTAATGTAGTTTTAATAATTTCGCAGTATTTCCAATTAAATTGACTAGATTAAAGTTTTGTTTAGACTGAATTCTTGAAAATTGGAGGAAACCTTCTTTTAAAATAGAAGTAATTTATTTAAAACAAAATATTTACAAATACATGTTATAAGAATATAAACAAATATAATAACATTCTAATAGCTGAGATCATGAGTCAATTGAAGCTAAAGCATCATGGAAAACCTGGAAGCACTGAATGGCTGTTTCGTCCTATGTGGGGCTCCTCAGCAGTCCACACCCACTACCCTGTCCCGTGAGATTCGAATTCAGGACCTATCAGTCTCGCGCGTGAACGTTTAACCTCTAAACCAATGAGCCGGCATCCAATGGTGTTAATGTCTAGCTTCAACTACGCCACGAAATTGGGCGACATATCTACTATTGTCTTCAGTGAGTTACTATGTAATAATAATATAATAACTTTTAATGAGGTAATTTTAGTGAGGTTTTACATTATTTGAAAATCGTTTCCTACATCACAAATTATTGAAATCTGAGGTCAACACGTGACCTGATGATTTTGAATTTAGTCTTGTCATAAGTATTGGAGAAGTACTGTTTATACCAATGCATGTAGTTGATTTTGGGCATGAATTCAACTGAAATAAACGTTTGCATCTTGCACAAAAAATAGAAAATATAACACCATAGAATATTTATAAGCTTTTCATTCAAATCAATTTCCAAAGCTCAATTAAGTGATGTCTAATTTTTATTGTAAAAGATCTCTTTATAAGTTGACAAACGTTAGAGTATTTTATCACTTCTTTTAAGTTAATCAATAGGTTTGAAAACAGGAAATACTAGTATAGATTGAGATGTGTATAGGACTCATGAGTAAAACTTTATATCGGGCATACACATGCAAGCAAATTTTCTAATTTCGAAAGACTATTTTGACTCTCAAGTTTATTGATAAAGAAGTGTTTCGACTAAGACAATGGTGAGATCTTGGATAAAGGGAATTCTAAAATCACCAAATAATTTTTAGAAGCTTGGCACCCAGTTCAATCAGTAATCAACAAACACATTGAAATCGATCCAATCTATCAACCAATCGGGAAAATTATGGACAAATCCAGGACCAAGAATCAAATCAATGGGGATACAGTCAAAATAAAGAGGTACATAATGGCAGGTTAAGGGTCGACAATAACTGATCAGGAGTCATATGAAGAGAAATTCAAATACTTCACTTCTACGTAAAGTTTGTGCTGATGATGTTCAAAAGAACGATGAAAGCTCCACGACCAAACTATCCAGCTTGGAGAACAAAGCTCCACCTAAGCTACAAATCTTAATTAATAACAGGTAGATTAAAGAAATTTGCGTATCAGTAATTAGTTTAAACATGGAAAATTATTATTTAATAGATCAATTTATTTACTTGTCACTAAATTTAGATGACTGAATTATCTTCAAGTGATTAGGCCACTAAACTTTGTTAACCGAAGTAGTTTAAACGTACACCTCATGATTAGAGACACTATTAACTCAATTTGAAGCATATAAGTTCTTGTCTCAGAAAAAAACAACTACTATAGACACGTGAAACTACTGATATGCTTATCCCTAAACCAGACATAGTAGTTACAGTTTATCCAGTTGGATTTTTGCGGCTCTGATAAACGATAATGCTTTAAACATTCAACTGCGTTTTCAAACTTGCATTTTGTATTGCTTTCTTTAGAGTTATTTATTAAAATCTCTCGTGACTTTTTGGCATTCTTCCTGATTTGTCCTTATTTTGATGTTAAGTTGAGGAATTTGCTGTCGGGTACTAATTCCTGTTCCATATAGAACCATCCTTGACTTGCTTGTACGATTCAACACTACCTCAGATGCACAGGAAGCATTTTTTTTCTACCCATCATTCGATTTATATAAGTTTAATGGAATACTTTAAGTTGACTTTTAAGTGACAGATCAATGTTTATTTTCTTTTCATAGAAGAAAATTTCTCATTGGCTTACTACACACTGATTATTATTCAATAATCAGCGTCCTCTTACTTTGTAGAATATCACAGCATATTATAAAAAATATGTAATGCATAGTTTGTAAATTTACTTTAAGTTTGGGGTTGTGGAGACTGTTGAATTTCATTGAAATCATGAGCCGATCCAAGTTAGACCTAGAAGCACAACACGGCCGTTTCATCTCAGTATAGAATTCCTCAGCAGTGCGCGTCCACGATCCCACCCGCAAGATTCGAACCAAACACCTTCGGTCTCGCGCTTGAACTGCTCGAACTGTAGACCACTGATACGCCGGCATTCAGTGCTGTTGGTGTCTAACTTTAACTAATACACGATGTCACTTGACCATCTTCCATTGTCTTCAATGGATAACTGCCTCACACCCGATACGGCGCAGTGATCTGAAGTTTAAATTTTCTCACGAGACCGAAGATATTAGGTTCAAATCTCGGGTGTGAGATCACGGATGCGCACTGCTAAGGAAGCCCATATTAAAATGAAACGGCCATTCAGTATTTTTAGGTTTGATCGCTTCATGATTTCGATGAGAATATTTATTTCTTGTTATTGAGCGAACGTTAATCATTATTTTAGCTGAAAATATGTATATTCTTTGTTATGAAAAGACTCTATCACTGGAAAAGTAAATGTTGGTAAATATATAATTAATAACGTTTTGAGATATACTAATTCTCGTGACGGGGGTGTTGTTTACGAAAATGAGAGGACGAAAAGCAAATGTCCGGCGCATTAACCGGATTCCAAACCAATGGTGCACATGGGCTCCAGTATCCTGCGGGAACAAATGGCGTATGAACCAATCGTTGCTCACTGGCTACCATGGGAATGCACCTCTTCATGATGCTCCACTGTCTTGTGGGTCAGACCTTTAGGTCGAAGGCTCGGGGTGTGGTCCCCTAGGAAAACCACCTGTTTCGGTCTGGGCACCCGGGTAGTATCACAGCCCACACACAAATATTAATGATAATGAAAATGTGTGGCGCATACATATTTGGTGCCCTCTTGTACCAATATTTATGTGTTCAAATAAAAAAATAAAATACTTATACTATATATCAAAATTTAAAAAAAAACTTCATAACTGTGAAACATATAAAACTTAAAGTATTTGTGTTGTTAAGAATATTTTCGTAGAAATAATTCTGTATGAAATAAAATTTTAAAATACTTTTTAGAGAGTATTTACTATAAACATTCCTAGAACATAAAGTTCTATCATAGATGTATATTATTTTTTCAATGATAATATATTGTTTACAGTTTGTAGATGGTTAATTCTTCTGTTATTCACTTCACTTATATTCGAATGTAGTTAATAACACTAAATCTACTTTTGTTGATAAATAAACGTAGGTAATTAGATATACAAGAGAAGGGGAAATCATATCAATAATTCTGATAGTTGTCAATTTAATGCACCGTGAAAATATTCACATAGTTATCAATTAACTCATTAGTTTATCATTCACTTATTCTACATGTAACCAATTCATTGGAAGATTATGTTTAATACACAAATCAATGATTGAATAAAGTGATAGGAATGAAGTGAAACTTGTTTAAAATATACACAATCACATTAATATATAGTAACAAATAAATAACTGTAACTCAGTAATCTTATATTGGATAATTAGACAGAGAATGATTCAGAGGAAGTAAATAAGTATTACACTCATAACAACAATATAATAATAATAATAATAATTATAATCATTTTATTTATATAAGTTATTCTATGAAATGATACAAAATACAGATTACTATTGTTGAAATAAGATGGTGGTTAGAGGTAGTCAACAGGAAACCCTGGACCTAGGTTTCGTGCTACTTGGCACTCTTCAGCAAGGTTTACCTGTAATCATGAAGGAACTGATACTCCCTGATGAACTATCCGACCCGCGACTGACCTCCTGTATGACTGAGTGGTAAGGTCTCTGATTGTGAAGCTTGGTGATACGGGATCGAATCCGTCAGGGAGCATCAGTTCCCTCAAGATTATAGATACACTTTGCTGACGAGTGCCAAGTAGCACAAAACCTAGATTCAGAGTCTCCTGGTGACTACATCCAACGATCATCTTATCTCAACATAGTGCAGGCAATGTTGAGTCATCTAGACTGGTGACCATATTGCAACTTGCTTGATAAGATTCGATCTACACTAAGACGTACCTAACATACATGACATTGATCATCATCCAGTGATCAGTCAATTGTAACTAATGATAATAATAATTCTATCTATACAAGTTATTCTATAAACTAATGCAAAATACAATTATTCATTTTTTTTATAGATTAAAAACTTAACCAAATTACATACCATACACTTAATGGTTACATATCACTCATTATATGTGTATAGTTTGTTTTTTTTAATGAATAAAATATTTTCTGAAATAATTCCTGAAATTTTAACTGTTTACTATTCATTAAGTAATTCCTTTATCTTGAATAATTAATGAGAATATAAGTATGTAAATGTACTATTACTTCATATAATTAAATAAAACACTCATTATTCTCTTTATAAAATTAGTTTTTCTATATGAATGATAAAGTTATCGAGATTATCAAGTTGGAACAAGTACTTATCCAGATTGATCTCAGAACGGAAACTGATAATTAAAGGCTTTATACACCAGTAAACAGTCTACTTAATTAATTGTTAAAATATAATTAATTATAAGAAACAATATGAGACAATGCGTAATAGATTATTTTAGAAACTTAATACTAAAGCAAGTATATACATATATTTGATGGAGTTTTGTTCTCTGAGCTATATGATTTGATCGTGGAGATCTCATCGTTCTTCTAAACAACATCATCAACACAAACTCCGGGTATATATATATATAGTAATTAGGGATCATAATACTGCTTACCGTTATAGTTTAGTTTCATTCTGCCTAAAAAATGCCTGATAAACTGTATAAATTATTTTTTTTTAAGTATCAGATTTACTACTTTGGTATTACTTGCAAGATTTCATATAACATTGATGATAAATGGAATGTTGAATTGAATTCTGAACACTTCTGATCTGTCAGAAGTATTCAAGTTCTTCATGAAAATCTATTGATTTACACCATACCTTTAATTATTTGTATCTTGTTATTAGTAGTATCAATTTTATATTAAAAAATAGAAATACAACAGCCTTCTGTGAGAAAGAACAAACCAGCTTCCAGCTGAAGAAGAAATTAGGAAAAGACGATGGAAATGGATAAGACATACATTACGCAAATCATCAAACTGTATCACGAGACAAGCCCTAACTTGGAATCCTGAAGGGAAGCGGAAAAGAGGAAGACCAAAGAACACATTACGTTGGATAATAGAAGCAGATATGAAAAGGATGAATAACAACTGGAAGGAGCTGGAAAGGATTTCCCAGCACAGGGTTGGATGGAGAATGCTGGTGAGCGGCCTATGCTCCTTCATGAGGAGTAACAGGCGTAAGTAAGTAAATAAGTAAAAATAAATTTTCTCACTTAGACATTCTATTTTTTAAATAAAACAAATCAACTACCTACATTGTATTATCTTTTCATTCCTTTAAATATTGCACAGTCAAACTCAGAATTTTGTGAAAATCTTCCTAATCTCATACATTCATCATAGAATTCTGTTATCCTTTCTGACAATTCACTTTCGTGAAACAAGGTTTCTTTTTCTGATAAATTTAGGTGAGTTTAAATGAAGATTATGAAAATCATACTCTTATGTCATATTAGTGGTTTCTCATTATTAATATACTATTCAGGCAGAATATTTCTATTTAAAAAATGATTACAATAAACATATTCCATCTAGTCTTAATGTATATTTTTTCCTGGGGAAATCTAAGTATCAAATATTATTTTGTGACTATATAAATGTAGACGACAAAAAAGAAGTAAATTTTACTAAACTGAAATAAAACATATGGATGTATGATGTTGTGGAGATTATTGAGTTTTATTGAAATCACGAGTTGATCTAAGTTAGACTTCTACATCATTGAATACTGGCTTAAAAGCTTAGAGGCTAAGCATATGCGCACGTGACCGTAGGTCCTGGGCTCGAGTCCTGCGTGGGGTCGTGATTGCGCATCGCTGAGGAGTCCCATACTAGAACGAAACGGCGGTCCAGTACTTCCATGTTTTCACTGGTGATCTAGCCCGGATCGATTCGTGAGTTTTACCATGGAAATTGATTGTTTACAATTATTTTAACAGATTAGTTTTCATCAGCAGATAGAGAAATTTACAAAAATATCTGATACTCTTACACCAAAAATGTTAAACTTACAAGTAATCGAACAATATTTTGCAAAATATTCTTTTGCTCACACACATTTATAGATTTAACATGAATGACTAGGATATAGCTGGTACCTTGACAGATTTTTCGAGTTTACTTATCCTAACAACCCAACAGAGCTATGTTAGCTAAAATACCTGTTCATACGATTTTGACTTGACAAACAAGTTATTTACAAACCGAAAAAACTAAAAGGAGCAAGTTTTAACCTCTAGGGTTTACTTATACTATGAACTATACTAGATTACGGCGATAACAAGGTGTTTCCTCGTTCAGTATATTCTATCTCCTCAATTTATTTATATATGATTACTCAATCTTATGAGTTCATAATGTTTTGTGTTGAATCTCTTAGAGTAATTATAATGGTTAGTGTAATTTTATCCGGTTCAAAATATGATACCGGATCTAACGCCAACAGATGTATATAATGACTAGCATATAACGACACCTCAACAATATTATTTACATGAAAGTACGGAGAGAAAATATAAGATTTGCTAAAGACTTTATGTGTTTCGAGAAAAGACGATGAAGCAAGTGAACATCACAATACATATATTAATATGCAAAACAAAACGACCGACAGAAATAGGTGTCAGTTATGTGATATCCCCAAGTCTTAATAATACTGTCGTGATGGGAACCTTCATTATTCGCATGGTAATATTTTTAGTTAACGTATCGTTACTCGAAGTTAGCCTATCATACTAAACATAAAACCTGGTATATTTGTACATCAGTTCAAACTCCCACACCACATTAGCATACAAATACTAGAGTAGTTAAAATAGCAACAGTATCATTGGTAGTAAAATATCTTACACATCGACAGCACGATTCAAGTAATAAGAATGAATTCAATAAATAAAAACGTACAAGACAATTTTAAAATTCCAAATCTAAGAGAAGGTAAATAGTGAACGCATGTAAGTCATCATAGCCAATTACCAATTATGTCACCCATTACCTCTGACCGTTGGTTACAATAATCACACAAACCCCAACAGAATTCAAAAACAGTAAATTTTCTTTGAAATTATGATTCTGCAGAATCATTCATTGCCTAATTACTTAGTTTCTATTACTGATAAAGTTTACTTATCATAATTAACAATTCCTTTCATTCTAATCAACTTTACAATTTTTCTCCGATTACTGCTTATACTCTACTACTACGAGATTTGAATCGACAGTTTATGATTAAGGTTAGGAATTAGATTTACGGTATTTCATAACGAACTTATATCAGCTAAAATGCCAAGACAGATATTTGACCGAATGAGTGAATGAATTCTGCGCCAAAATCCAAGACCTGTTATCCTAAATCTGATTGGTTCGTTCATGAATTATAGTCTTGCTGAATTTACTTTAAAACTATGAATAAAAAAACAGTATGATAATATTTGTCTACTTATATTTTAAAAATGTTCTATTTATTATTATCAGAATGGGTTTTGTGGAGATTTTTTAGAAATTTCACTGGTTGAAATCATAGGTCAATTGAAGCTAGACAACCATGGAAAACCTGGAGGCACTGGACGACCGTTTGGTCCTAGTATGGGACTTCCCAGCAGTGCGCGAGACTGATAGGTCATGGGTTCGAATCTCGCGGGGGTTGGGATCGTGGATGCGCACTGCTGAGAAGTTCCGTACTAGGACGGAAGGGCCGTTCAGTGCTTCCGGAATTTCCGTTGTGGTCTAGCTTCAATTGACTCATGATTTCAACCAGTGATATTCCACTTATATTGATTTAAAATAGTGATATTCTGTATACATAAGTTATTTTAATATCTTAAATAGAATAAAATTAAACAAATCTAAAGAGGTATCTTTGAAAGAAAACTCTTATGAAATTTCTACAAAGTATTCATTCATATGTAATGTACATTTTGTTTTTAAAAAGTTCACTAAATCTTTCGCTCATTAAAAGATGGTACCTACTATGGGAGAGAATAAACCAACTTCCAGCTGAAGAAGAAATTAGAAAAAGACGTTGGAAGTGGATAGGACACACATCACGAGGCAAGCTCGAACTTTAAATTCTGAAGAGAAACATAAAAGAGGAAAACAAAAGTACACACTGCGTTGGGAATCGGAAGCAGACATGAAAGGAATGAATAATAAGTGGAAACAACTGGAAAGGATTGCCCATGATGGAGTTGAATGTAGAATGCTGGTTAGGGACCTATGCTCCTCCACAAGAAGTAACAGGTGGAATTAAGTACTATTGTGGTATAAATTGAAATTAAATCAACTTACAAAAAGAACTGTTCAATGAAATTTTTTCTGGAAGTGTTTTTCATTTCATATATTGGTTTTCGTCAAAACAGTACATCACTTAGTCTTTGTACAGTATCCACATGTTTTCTTTTTTTTTTATTAAATATATAAATCTATTCGATTCATTCATCTTACAGATCTAAAAAATTAAGCTTTATTTAGTTGAGTAAGCTGTGAAGATTAGTTCAATGAGAATATGGTCCAAATTACAAGTTATTATAATCTGAAAAACTACAGATAACTAGGGAGAATTTGACAGCTGCTTCGTTCTAGTATATGTTGAGAAGGAGAGAGAAGGCGCTCACAATGAATGACGGTCACTCTACATTACGAATTGATTGTTGTTGAAAATATAGGTAATTAGATTCTAACTAATTGGTTTAAAGGTAACACCCTCATTGTGAAGCCTATAGGTTCTGAATTAAATTTCTAGTGAGGTCGTGGATTTACAGTGTTTAAGATGAAATAGCTGTTCAGTGCTCTTTAGTTTCCATTGATTCCTTAGTTGATTTTATTCCCTAATAAAAACCGTTTCCTTAGACGAAACTTGGGATTTTTGTCTTTGCATGTTTGCACTATTAATTTAATTACAGTTATACTGCTTACAGTGAAGCAAGAATTTATAACTCAACCGTACACGATATGTTGGTCATGTTAAGAATAATTTGACTTCATTTTAAGAAAACCATTATACCAAGTAAATCTTATCCATTGAGGAAACTTCAAGGGATCATTTTTTTAGTAAACAGTAGTTTAGTTTTTTGTACAAACTGTAGCCAACTACATAAACACATTTACCATATTGGCTAAAAAAACATTTGATAATTCGAATTTTATAAATTTTATAAACCAACGCTACCATATATACTTTGGGAACTTTTCTTTAAAAGTTGGTCAATAAGCAGTACGAAAATGATTGACTTTCAGTTATCAAATTCGGTTCAACTAATGCAACGAATTCGAATTTTCACACAGTGCTCAGTTAGATTGCCTTCTATCTAACGTGTATACCATAAAAGGCGATACACAGTTAAATGAACGATTATTACCCTTAGCTGACCAGATGTTAAACTCTTAGATCTGCAAAATATTTTACAAGAGTCAAATAGATCATTGGTAATCTTTAATTGTGAAACTGGGTGACATCAGTTTGAACTCAGTGATAACCATCAGTTCCTTCAAGAGGAAAAATACATCCTGATAGCAATTGTGAATTAACTCAAAACCTGAGTTCATATCATTTAGCTGATCACCAGTTATCTAACAACAATCAAGTAATAATATACATACCTCAAAATGCAAAAGTATATAATAACTTACTTTATGGACAAATACTGGCAAGCCTTGATCAACACCACCTTGTAATACAAATCCCCAGGATTTATCTGATGTTGCTCTGCGAAGACTAATTACTACTGGTTCAAGTGCCATCAATGTTATTATTAATGATTGCAATAATAATAATAATAATAATTACAAGGATATTAACACATTAACAATAATGGTTCAAGTAAAGAATCCTTCTACTAGAATATAAAATACTCGAAAGATTTTTGAATTTTCAATCTTTTATGTTGAATAGAGAAAAATGGATGGTTATTTAAATTATGAAAAAAATTTGTTACATTACTGGAACTCCTTAAAATTAGGGATGTTTTGAACTGACCAATCACTAACGTTGAAAGAGAGTGAAATTGAACATTTTGTTGTAGTTTTAATAACAAGAATAGCACAGTATAAGGTTTACGTGATTTTGCAGAGGAACATCATTTTATTGTCTAGATAGTTACATTACACCCTAACATTTTCATGATATCCCTACATAAAGTTATATTGATGTATGGTTATGCATTTTATAAAGCACACAAGCAATTGTGTTAAGATGATTGGTTGATTAAATAATAAATAAAGTGGTCTGCCTTTTCTCATTGATTTTTTATTTAGGTCACACAGACGCCTAGTACATTGACTTCCTACATACTGGAAGATATGTGGAATCAATAAACTATTACTGTTTTCTTAAGAATAAAGATTTTTTGGTAATTAACCAGTGTCTGGAATAATAAGCAGATGCGAATCCGGTTACTTTATACCTCATAGTATATTTGCAGTTCTTTGAAAATATTAGGTTGTTATTAATAAGAAATAAATTTAACTAGCTATCTTGAAGCACATATGATTGCTAGGTTGATGTTTTTAAACAAGGGTAGTGCGTGATTCACGGTTCGAACAATTGATCTTTTTACTTTATTGTAATAAAATAAATTTAGTTGTGTACCTCATAAAACAATCGAACAGAACACCTAGTAATCATAACGAAGTCGAGGTGTGATCAGTATTCATTCATGTTCAGTAGCTGCACATATGTTGTTCCTCGATGGAAAGGCCATACCGTACAAGGACATCTAGAGAAATTTATCCATAGGTAGTTTACATAGAATTTATAAATGATTAGTCCTCAGATAAACATCCCTATGAAAGTTATGAAGAAAGTGACCCAATTCTTTACTTTGTAATTCTTGAAAAGCCCACGGAGAACAAATTAGCGAAGAAATCCTAATTTCTCAAAATTAATTGTTGTTAAGATTTACGCGTCATAACTGATCGTAAGAAATGTTGAACAAATCAGTTCTCATCTCAAATTGTATCAAACTAAGACTCCAGAATGACGAACTGTTAAACATCATATGGCCAAATCAATAAAACAAATATTCTATTTAGCCTTATTGTTAAATGAAATATTGCCTTTAAGTCACAAGCATTATAAGCAAAGACGGATGGTGGCTAGCAGTGAAATCCAGAATGCCCATTTCGTTCTATTTAGGACTCGTCAGTTGGATGTACCTGCACCCTAGAGTTTATGTTCACTCCAAGACTCGAACACAGTACCGTTCGTTTCAAATGCCACTTAGCTGCTGGATCCTGATAGCCACTAACTTGTGCAATGCGGTGACAGATCAATTGCAGTCCTAATCATCAATGGGAAGATTCAAACAAACAATACAAAATGAAAGATTGTCTAGGAATTTTAAAAGAAAATATTATTTTTTAACTTTCTAAATTCAATTCTTTTCCTATTTGTCTACATAATTATACGTTTAATTCGGTCAACTTAATGTGTAAAATTTTCTTAATGGTAAAATTGTTGTTATTAGGTAGAAAAAATACAATTGCTTTATAATCATTATAACCTATTGTGCATCAATCGATCCATTTACCTTCACAATTTTTTTAATTTTACATTGGTCCAATTATAAATCCAAATTAATATATTGAACAATATAAAGTAAAAATTGTATGCAATAATGTTTGTGATTTCGGTACTGTTAAGTTCGCTACTTGATTAACGCAGAATACGGTTTACGCCTACAACACTCGAACGTTGGAACTTCATCGTCTCAAATCAGAAGACAGAAGAAAAGCTGGAGAATCAAAATGTACAAAAAACCACGGGTATTTATAGATTTTAGCATTTGTTAAATCAGCATTATAATTCGGCCAACTCCCAGAGACAAATTATGCTACTGCCCAATAATATCATGCCACAATATTCTAGAAAACTCCATCATGTTCTGATTGGCTGGCAACTTGTCTGCTCCTTTAGGGCCCCTGGAGGCTCCGTTGTAGTTGTCGAAAGCCGACTAAATAGTTACACAATAATTAGTGAATCTATAAGGAATAACTCTGTTTATGTAAATTTCCCAGGTAATTTTAGAAAGAATTTACATAAAAAAACGCATAGTTCACATGAATTAGTGTATAATTATCCTGAAAGAATGTTAGATTCTTTTTTTTCTAATTGTTTACCATACGTACCGAAATGCGAGACTGTCCTAACATTTTGCCTTTTTTTTATCCATTGAACTACTAATAATAATGGAATCTGGATCGTCAGTTATCATGATTAAAATGTAATAATGTTAAGAATTATTTTAAAAACATACTTCTCTAATGATCACTTGCTCACCTATTACTGATAGAATTAGTCAAATTTTGAGTGATTTGCTTTACTCTTACGTAGTTATAGTAGATAAATATATCGATTCATCTAGTACATTCAAAGCATATCGAAAGTATTTATATGCATCGAAAACATTTGACGATATCTTTTATAAATGCATCTTATGCTGCTAAGCTTCGTATAGTCTTTTCCAGTTGCCTTATTATCCGTGAATGTGTCATAGGAAAACCTCCTCACTGAGTCACCTTAACGTATATTGATGCATATCAGTAAATTAACTTAATATTGAAAGCAAACTTAAAATGGATCTGAGTTGTATATGTTAAATCGGGGAGAACAAATCAGAATGGTAGAAATGTGATATATATATATATATATATATATATATATATATATATATATATATATATATATATATATATATTCATCACAAATAACCTAATTATGTACACTGTAATTTTCGATTGGTGATATCATGTAGTTTTATAAGTCATCGGTAATATCATGTGAGTTATTAAATCATGAAAATAGAAAACAAATCGGTTAGCTGCACTCGTGTTTTGACTGGGCTTTGCGAAGGGGTATGGAATAATCTACGTGGACCAGTAGGTCTTAAGATATCTGATCATAGTTGGTGATCATTGATGTTATTGGTCAGATCGTTAGTATCACTGGTATGAAGAGAACTCATCATTTGTAAACCCAATAATTTATTGATCCTATTCAATGATTCATAACAATATAGCAACTAATTTACAAATATTTTTTCCTTTTCCATCAGTTGCGCTAACTGTTTTTGCGCCTAATCTTGTTGTGACTTTCCCACCAGTCAATGATCACGTGAAAAAATCGCCAATCAGAATACAGACTTAAATGACCTTGTTCCTATGCTAAGTCAACGACACATCAAGCAGAACTAGCAGCCTAAATCCAACTCTGAATCCTTACTAGTCTTCTTGTCTAGCCCACCCCGTTCAGTCCAGAACACAATCTCAGTACCCACTGTTCAAATCGTACATTTCAGACATACGTGGTTTATATACACGCGGACAAGACAGCATTTCACCATCAAATGAAAAATAAAAGTTTTATAAGATCAACAGAAAAGTGGCTGTGTATTTGTTCATTACAGTATTTGTGATCATGTACTTATTCAGTGACTGAAACCAGCAACATTCCAGATAGGAATTGTAAGCCGAAACCCAGTGACCACATTAAAGTAAGTTTACTTACAAACCTGATTTGAATGTCTAAATAACCATAAAAGACTATTCATCACAGTTCTATCTAGCTATCCAGCTTACTACAAAAAATATATCATCAATAATTATCAGATATTCAATGTTATCAACTGGGGTGATACTGAAAATGTATCTCTATAAGGCAATTAACAGGTGGATGTGGAAGTTAATTGAGGATGGATTATTACGCCTTTCATAAAAAAATCTTATGGTCTATATAGTTGTATTATTTTTAATAAATGAAAACAACATGAAACCGAAACTGAACCAATTTCTTAATTTCATATAATTTTAACATCTAAAAATGATAATCAGTTTGTTTGTACTAAATAGGATTCAATATTTAGAAATATTTAGTTTGTATATTACTATAATAATTATTATGTGGGTCAGACCTTTAGGTCGAAGGCTCCGGTTATGGCCACCTAACAAAACCACTTGTTTCAGTTTGAGTACCCGGACAGTATCCCAGCCCTCAAATAAACCGAATGATTTATGTGGTGCATATATATTTAGTACTTCCTTGTATCAATGTTTATGTGTTTAAATAAATAAATGTTTCATATTTAGTTTTCATTCATTTTTTTCCCTTTAGAAATACTTGCTGAAACTCTATTTTGGATAATAGAAGAGAAACACATTCTAGATGCTTATTTAAAACAAGCTTATATGTATCTTTTAGAATATGGTTATTTGTATGAAAAGATAAAAGAATTCATCAATAAGCCATTTTGAAAAGAGCAAGAACAAATATTCTAGCAGAATAGCAAGAATTCATTTTTATTTTGCTGAAGCAGTTGCTATCAGGCGCCAAAAGCCTGATTTATATGTTCAAAAGGAGATGGTTATTAATCTTTCCTTGCCTTGGTGATTAATATCCCTTTGTTATATCTTAATAATTTTTTTTTCTTTTTCTTTAAACTCTTTCTTGCATTTATTACACCATTATTTTATCAACTGAACTCTACTCATTTTATTCCTATCAATGTTTATTTGTTTCTAACCGTTTGAACTGTTATCACAATGTTCTTTCATCACATAAGGTATATATTTACAATATTCAGTCTATTAAATTTATTTACACCCTTGCTATACTATATGAATATGTCTTTAATATAACTTCCAATCAAACTCTTTTATGTAAGTAATTTAAACCCATTAATTATGATTTTAAATATCACAGGTTGTAAGCAGCTGACGAGAACCAACGAAATAAAATGAATTCATGCTATTCTGCTAGAATGTTTGTTCTTGCTCTTTTCAAAATGATAAAGGGAACTATGTGTATGAAATAAGCCATTTCTTTTTCAAATATGATCAATTATATTTTCAATCTTATTATTTTATAGCATAAATTGAACTTGTAAAAATTGAATTGATCTATCTTTATGATTTTTTTTCTAAATTATCCTGTAGAAATTTAAAGATTTACGATTATCGATATGAATAGACCAAGAATGGGAAAAAAAATTCCAGTATAAAATAATGGTGGGAGTAAAACTTTAGTTATTTCTCCTTCCTTATTTTCTGATTCTCATAAATATCAACGAGAATTCTATTTCCTTGGTCAATGTCTCCTCTTTAGTTTCAGTTTATTTTCCACATTTCTAGAATATTCACAAAATAATATTAACTAACTTCGAAAAAACCCTTTAATTCAATGGAGAACGTGTGACTAGTAGAGTTAACCTATGTAGAGATCAATACAAATATTATTGGTGGTAATAAATGAAGGCCGTGTTTTAGAATGAATAGACCTATGCTAGTAATCCGAACCGACTCAATGGCCTAAAGATAACATAGTTGTTTGATACCTCGAGAATGAAACATACCCTGTTCTGAGAAACCTCATACTAGTACAAACAGTTGTCATGCCTTGATAATTTCTTGATGTAATCTATCATCGCACTATATAAACTCAACAAACGTTCCATCTGAATTAAATTCTCATTAGCTTTGACTTTGACCTATGTAAGTTCCTCTGAAAATTGTCATCGCTAATTATTATTCAAGTCATTTTTACTTCTTGTCCATATGCCCAGCTTTCTTTGATTGTGTTACTTTATTTTTTTCATTTGTCGTTACTGATTATTTTTCTTTTTTTATTCACGTTGAGACCTGGAATTCTAATCTTAATACCGTATAGGGATGTAGGTATAAACTACTGAGATTAAGCTAGAACTACAGTAATTCAAGAAAACACAGTGACTGAAGTCAAACTGATACTAAAAACTAGCATTTATTTCATATGATCTAACTAAATTAGGGCTACACTGTTATCTTGACTAACATTTTATAATTACCCAGTTTTCTGTTAAAGAATATGGACTCATACCTCACAACCTTTTCCTTACATATAAAATTTTTTATTGAATTCAATCAATAGGTAGGTCATTTATTTGTGTTACATTTTAATTTGGATATACAAACTGACTACATAAGTACACATATACACGAACAAAGAAACATATATCAGATTCCAACCTACCATGGTTTATTCCATTTATTTTCTTGCCAAAAGTGTACTAGGTATTAAAATTTGTTCAAATTGTACAAGATGAATCATAATATCCATGGTATTTGTATAAACTCATTAAACTTTAGAAAAAAAAGTGTTAAAATTGTGTTTTGTTTTTAGTTTTATTTTGGTTTAGAAGAATTCATATTTGTAAACTATAAAGTCTGTTCATGATGTATCATTTGATTTCTTAATTAAACTGAATATAAACAAGTTTTTCATAAACACATTCATTCAATTTCATGCTATTATCAGTATAGGGTTGTGGAGATTATTGAGTTTAGATTGATATCATGAATGGTTGAATTTTAGATCTCCAATGAAAACCTGGAAGCACTGGACGGCCGTCCCATCCTAGTGTATGACTCCTCAGCAGTTCGCTTCCACGATCCCACATGCGGGATTCAGACTCAGGACCTTCGGTCTCACACAGCCTCTAGATCACCGATCCGCCTACAATCGACGGTGTTAATGTCTAACTTCAACCAATCCACGATATTGCACGAACGTTCACCATTATCTTCAGTGAATAACTGCCTCACAACAGACACAGTTGAACTCCGTTGCTCATAGCTTCTCATTAGAGCTCCAGCAAACCGGCTTTTTCATTCTATAAGGTGACTGTTCATGAGTTTAAAATGATCTGAAAATAAACCATACTTTAATTTCATATTGATAGAAATTTGTGGATGGAAATTTTTGATAATTGTTGAACTATGGAAAGATTAGTTATTAAGTGATTATTTTAAAGTTCATTAAGTCAACTTAATATTCTTCTATTTTGTATAATTATTTCCAAGTAAGTCATGTATATTAGTCTGAAAGGGTTATAAATTATTAGAAAAACTATTGAACTATTTCGATATAATGATGATAGCTTATTTGAGCTTTTTGGAAATACTTCTAATCTGTAACCTGAAACATTGAGGTAGATAAGTTCATTTTTGTATTGTTTGTTTGGATCTTTCCATTAATATTTGGGACTGCAATTGATCAGTCTCTTTTCGGCATATGTGTACCCTGTGCGCATTGACTCGATATTGCTTCAAGTCACAAGCGTTGTAGGCAAAGATGGATAGTGGCTATCAGTGGGATCCAGGACGCGTGATTAGTCCCATTTGGGACTCGTCAACTGGACTCGAACCTCACCCCATTACACAAGCTGGTGGCGACCAGGGCCCAGTAGTTAAGTCGATAACGTGGTGACGTTTGAAACAAAAGGTACTATGTTCGAGTCTCGGAGCGAACATCAACCTTGAGATGCAGACACATCTAGCTGACGAGTCCCAAATAGGACGAACTGCGCGTCATGAATTCCACTGCCAGCTACCATCTATCATTAACATAGATAACCGTACAACATCAAGAAAAAAGGGAACGATATGGTTTCAATGCTGTTTACATCTTTTTCGAGAAGAAGGAAATCCCTTCCAGCATAATAATTTTTCATAGCTGAATTCATGAGTCGATCTGGGCTAGACTGCCATTAAAAACCTGAAAGCACTGGACCGCCGTTTCGTCCTAGTATAGGAGTCCAATCCGTGTCGAGTGGAGGCAGTTATCCACTTCAGACAATGGGTCAAGATTGCGCAATATCATTGATCATTTGAAATTAGGAATTAACAACGTCGAATATTGGCTCAGTGGCATAGAGGTTAAGGACCGAAGGTCCTAAGTTTTAATACCGAATGTGGTATCGCGGATGCGAATTGCTGAGGAGTCATATGGATGGAACGGCCGTTCAGTGCTTCCAGGTTTTCAGCGGTGGTCTAACTTAAATCGACTAATTAGACCAACTGTCGAAATTACTACACTCTCCACAAATCCCCATTCTGATAATAATTTTTCAACTGTTTGTTTCCTTCAGCTGTATATTACATATATAAGTGAGTTTTTTTTATGCGCACTCTTTGTGCCTTGAATTCCTTTCTACAGCTGTAGTGGTACATAATACACTCAAATTAAATGGAAGGGACATAACATCGATTCTGGACTTGTTATTCTTAACGAAAATAACTCGCTGAAAGCACTGTCACCTGTCCTCACTAGTTCTCGCTACAGTCAGCTTCTGAAATCTCTCCCAATTATTAGATAGGTGGCTTAGTGGTTACACACTCGCTTCTGTGAATGATTAGATGTACCACTATCGTCTTCTTTGTTCACTATCCATTGATTAAATATGGGTTTTCAGGGTATAACGTTTAAACGAGCTTAGCATGAGTATAATCATGCTCCGCTATTTTATATTATTGTTATAATGAACTAAATAATTCAAATAATTTAAGAAACATGATGATTCTTGCATTTACTCGAAATACAGCGATAATCTAACTTATTAATCTCTCATTTTCTAACCCATTCGGGTCACGGATTGTTCACGTGAAAAATAAGCGATAATAACGTTAATCTTCTATTCATATATCAAGTATGTTATCAAGTATTTTCTTTTTTCATTGGTTGATCAGTAGACATCATTAGAAAGAGACATAAAATAGTCAATTACCAAAGTTCTCTAAATTCGGATTATTTAATTTAATGTTATTCATAAATTTTGTGACATCTTATTACTTCTGAAATTCTCCCTTATGAGTTGATTATTAGATTACGTAACTAAATTGTAAGGTGAACTAAGTTGAGATGGTGGAGATTTTCACTTCAGACAGATAATTTTGGTGGTTGCATTTTGTGAGCTAAATGGTTTCTTTGTGGAGCTTCCATTACTCTTCTGAATAATATAAAATGCACGGGTTTAAAGTGAATAATGATGGTGTCCAGAAGAGTGATGAAAGCTTTACGATTAGACCATTCATCCCTAAATGATGTCACTTGTAGAATCAACGAGAACTAGCAAGCACAAAACAGTTGGTTCGCCTTGGTTTAAAACTTCTCGGTAGTTAAACAAGCTTTATACGCTTAGACAAGCAAACTAGAAGCCAATTATTTGCGTTGGTAACTTCCGTCAGTTTACGATATATAGTACAATAATCATTCATGGTCATATGTGGTCTCACTTCCAAAATAACTGATTCACAGCAGTTATGACTTCACACTAGAACTTCGAGTACCCGATTCAAAGCTAGTCATTTATGATCGTATGGTTATTGTTGTTGTTTAGTCCAGTGGTTTGTGAATATCTGTTGTTTGGAAACAGTCTTTTTATCATCAAGAGTTGATATCAGTTGAAAAAAACCACATAACACTAAAAAGATATTCCAACATATTTTGCTGCATCTCAGCAGTATGGTTACTTATAACTTTAATGCAGTCTTAAAAACAATGGGAAGATACACGAAAACGACATTAAACGAATCTAAACTTCACGCCATTACACAAGCGAGTGGCTATCAGGAGTCAGTAGCTAAGTAGATAACTCGATGGCGTTTGAAACGAACGGTACTGGGTCCAAGTCGAAGACTGAACATTAACTCTGAGATGTAGTTACATCCATATGAAGAGTCCAAAACAGGACGAAACGCACGTTCTGGATTCCACTACTAGCCACTATCAATCTTTTCATAGAATACTTGTGAATTAAGGCAATATCGAGGTAATTCGCACAATATGCACATGTACCAAAGAACATTTTCCGAAAAATCTAAGGTCAGATGGACTGAAAGCATTCGGCAGTGCTATTTCAAGACATCTTCTTGACTCAGGACATGAAGTCGATACACTGAAGTTTTTCAATGTGACTAATAAATAAAGTTCAATCTTCTGAAATTTGTCGAAGCTATGGGAATCAAACAGCTAGAACCAGATCTATAAATCTTTCTTTGTCCTTATAACATTATATCCCTTTTATTGCATCATTATTCCAACTCTTTCTGAAGTTCGGTTACATCATTGTCATTTTACTTCAACTAATAATTGACTGATTCCAATGCATATCTTTCTTTATTACCATTAACCTGTTTTTCAGCTTCTTCATGACACAATCATCTAATGTTTGTTAGCTCTATGATCTCTAAACAGTAGTTAGATGTTCTGGGACTTTTCCTCTTAAACTTTTATTTATCTAAAACAAACGTTTTTATGATTTTATTAACTCTATTGAAATCTTCACTATATCATGATACACATATATTCATCCCTAATCACATTTGTATGTATATGTATGTCAATTTGTGTGATAACTTTGATTTTTAAAATATTCTAGGTTGTAAGCAACTGACGAGAACCTAACGAAATAAAAGGAATTCATATTATTCCGCATCAATCTTGGTTTTTCCGCACTGTTTTTTTATGTTTTCTACTGTTTGAAATTTTTTGTAAACAGTAATTTTGAGTTATATATTCTGTTTTCATTTTCACAGTAAGTATTATCATATCCATTATATATCAGTAATTGTAACATTTATAACAAAATGACTATAGTTTATAGCTTCACACTGGTATATATTGAAACACAGTGTTAACTATCTAAATGAATACCGATCTCTGTAATTACTGTAAAGTATGATCATGGATTTTTTAATTTATCCGTGGAAATTGACTTCCATAACATTTTTTTTAAATGTCGAATGTAAGTAACTGACGTATCAGAGAGAAGGAATTTGTACCCGTTGATTCAAATAGACAAATTATCAAATGATATGGAATTTGAGACATTGAAATTTGTACTAACTGGTAGTTTGTATTCTATCGACAAAACCTGATTAATTTGCTAATAGTTTAAATATTATTTGTTATGACTTTGTATCCGGCTTTTATCACGCGATTTATCCACCAATCAAAATACGACTTATACAATATTTGCACTGTGCCAAACCAATAACGTTCGACCGGTATGGGCAGTTTAGCGTCCTTATTGGTCCTATGTCCACCTAGCCCGTCCACTTGAGTCTAGAACACCAAATACCAGCTTCCAATATGCGAATCATATATTTCAAATATACTATGTTTATATATCAAACAAACAGACCGCAAAGCACCATAAAATAGGAAATAATATTTGTACATAATAAAGCCAAAAAGTGGCTATGAACGTGAAAGGCAGTAGTTAATAAACTGAGCATAATTTAGGGACAGTAAATCGTATAATAATAAATCATAGGTCAAAATGAAGCTTATAATAAGAGGGATATAAATATACATAATCTAACTATTAAATAATTATACAATAAGAATATTTATAGAATATTAGTCCATTACCTGTAATTTAATCCTCACTAGGATATAACACTATTGTTGTTTATTAACTGGGTCTGTTGTGAGATAGTAACTCACTGATGACAATGGTGGATGTATTGCTCAATTTCGTGGATTGGTTGAAGTTAGATATTAACACCGTTGGATGCCAGCTCAGTGGTCTAGTGGTTAAGCGCTCGCGAGACAGGATCGTGGATTCGCACTGCTGAGGAGTACCACAACAGGACGAAACGGCAGTCCAGTGCTTCCAGGTTTTCCATGGTGGTCTAGCTTCAAGTGACTCATCATCCCAACTAATGAAATTACTATAATATCCACAAAAACCCTTCTGATAATAGTTTAAAATAAATATTTCATGCTTAATATGGTAGAAAAATTTTTTTTAAATGTTTAGATTATGTCAAACGTTGAATATCAATATATTATTAAGAATGTACCTAATATGCATACAAATATACTTTTCCATTTACACAAATGTATATTAATATATATGTACATCAGAATATTCTATAGTTTTATAGGCGAGAAATTTAAAAACTCCACTATATAGTTATGTCATTATTCTTTAGTTTGTTTTGTGTTAGCTACTGATTAGGTGATTGGATATAATATGACTATTTTTAGTAATATTTAATATTGATCCAAAATAGGCAAAAATTATGGAAAAACAATGGTAATACATACTTCATTTTCCTTCTGTAAAAGTTAACCGGTTAGGTACAGCTATTAACTGTATCAATACTTTGTAAAAATTTATTATGAGGTAATAAAAAAATTAACCAATATAATGTGTGAGTAAAGTAAAATTATGAAAAATGCAGAGATATACCATCTGTAGTCGATTCTGTCAGTAATTGATCGAGTGGGTCGACTACAATGACTTCAGTTTGATAAATTTGTTTTCAACAGTCAAATGACTGCATTATAATATAGCTGTATGGTTGGCAGATAGATAGATAGATAGATAGATAGATAGATAGATAGATAGATAGATAGATAGATAGATAGATAGATTGACCGATCTCGTACTTTAATGTATGGCTCTGATATTTTACCAAGATATTCTGTAATTTATATTAAAATACATTTGGTTTTCCCCACATGTGTTCTCGTTCTTTACCAGGAGGTGGAGAGAGTACAGTTCTGTGGACACCGTCACGGGGCCTGGTTGGGAAGTGCTGGTCGGGGCGGTCTGGCATCGAATGGAGTATTCTGGATGGTCGGCGTTGGCTGTAGCGGTTACTGTCGACGGAGAGCATCAATAGGACGTGCGGCTGCTAGACTAGCATCGGATGTAGATGGCTCGGCTAATCGATAGAGCTACGAATGTTAGCGCGCCGCGTACTCTACATTTTGACGGAGAGTGTAGCACAGATTGCGGTAAAGGAGAACGTGGCACGGCGAGCAGAACAACTGCAAGAATGACTGTTTAAAGAAAGGATGAGTGTGGTGCATGCTACTTATGTCTGTCGACATAAGTAGTATGTAACACTAATCGGAAGTGGAAAACCTGTCAGCAGAAGACTCTGAAGGTTGACTTGAAAAAAGACAAAAACGAAATTAGAAAGGAATTGTGAATCAAGGGAATCATACAAAATGTAAGAAGACAAATGACGGAAATTTGTAAATAATGTATTTAATGTATGGTTTTCATATATTTAAAATCTTTAAAATACTTTCTTTAATATACATTCTATAAAACAATTTACGAATACTTAATTGAGATTTTAAAAACGATATCATATAGTTAGACATAGTAACACCAAGGTTACAAAATGTTTGCTATTTCGATTGGATTTATTAGTTGTTTCTATTTAAAAATAAACCCTGATTGTAATATCTAATTCTAAATTTATCTATTTTTGTGTTAAACCGAAATATGGAGTAAAAGAAAGAGAAATATTCACAGTATTTAGTTTTAATTAGTTATCAAGCATAATATTAACAAAGAGTTTCTCATTAAGGCCATGTCGTGTACCGATTCACCTTTATTGCAGATTACCATTAGACCTGATAGTACTTAGTGACAAAAAAATTACTGATAAAAATACTCCCTCTTGTAATATATAGTTAAATATATTTACACATTTGTATCTTACACAAATTGCATATATAAGGGTTTGAGTGTTTCTGTTCTTCACAGTAAAGACTACAATTGATTAGTCTCGTATGGGCGATCTGAGCTGGTTTACTTCATATAGCTTTGTGGTTACAATTTTTAAATATAGTAAGATCTACACAAAGCACCAGTAAACATCAGATTCTTTTAACAGCACAGAATCACTTTAAAAATTCGTTTTACATTTACAGGTAAGTACTTTAGCTTGACAAAACTATTCTAACACTAGTAAGTTAATTATATTCATCACGTTTAATTGGTTTGACTATCCAAACAGCAAAACGTTAGAATACCAAAATGTTTTATGAAAGATTGTTAAAGGATGGTAATAACTGACTGAGGTCTAAAAAAGTACGAAATAATAGTAAAAACAAAGGTGACACTTGAACATACTGCAATAGGAGACAATGGTCATGGAATGATGAGAAGTTGAATATATTCCGCAATTAAAGTTCAAGGTTGAATTGGTGAACCACCAATACTTTAGCAATACATACGTTTTTGATCCGACTTCTCTTTTATCCAATTCTTTTAACTGTGTAGATTATTTCAAACGACGATTCTTTTGGAGCAACGTGCTCAGAGTTAATGAGGTGTTCCCGTATTCAGTTACCGATTGTTTTGCATTCTCCTCTTAAACGTCATCCCGGATGATGTTCAGAGATACGTTTGAAAAGTGTTCGCTTCGTGCTACCAATATGACCCACCTCTAAAAAGCAAGTAAACTCATAGATGCGTATTAGTGTGGCTGAAAGCAGAAGTCTATTTCGATTAAATCAATGAATGGTAGGCCGGCTTGAGAAGACATTATGAAGTTTAGATGAGTAAAATGTCTTCTTCAGAGATTCTGAATTTCGTTCAATCATTATTTCCGTAACTGTCTCTGCTTTAAATTTAATATTAAGAAAGATTTTTCTCTTTAACTGACGCTAATCTCTCAGATTATAGTTTTGATGTTTAGTTCCTGCTGATGAACCTAGGCGGGTAGACATTTATGATGAGTATTTGTCAAAGCTGAAGTACATCGTCATCTATTATGTCATGAGAGTATATTCACCTAGTCGTCGAGTATAAAGATTGAGTTAGATTTCTCTTTCTGCATAATGAAACTTCGTACACTGACCATTCTGGGTCAGTCCCCTATACATAGATCCTTACAAGCCACCACCTAGCGTTCTTTTCAATAGGACATCAAGAAAATGAAATTCTATATCCACTTCTACTTCTAATGTTAATTCAATTGAATAGTGATACCTACTGAATTTATCGAAGATGTCGCTGACGTCCATATTTTCTTCATAGATAATGAACGTATCATTCAGATTACTTACTTACGCCTGTTACTCCTCGTGAAGGAGCGTAGGCCGCTCACCAGCATTCTCCATCCAACCCTGTCCTGGGCAATCCTTTCCAGCTCCTTCCAGTTCCTATTCATCCTTTTCATATCTGCTTCTATTATCCGACGTAATGTGTTCTTAGGCCTTCCTCTTTTCCGTTTCCCTTCAGGATTCCAAATTAGGGCTTGTCTCGTGATGCAGTTTGATGATTTGCGTAATGTATGTCCTATCCATTTCCATCGTCTTTTCCTAATTTCTTCTTCATCTGGAAGCTGATTTGTTCTCTCCCAAAAAAGACTGTTGCTGATGGTATCCGGCCAATGGATGTTGAGTATCTTGCGTAGACAAACATTTATAAATACTTGTACCTTCTTGATGGTGGTTGTTGTAGTTCTCCATATAGTAGAACTGGTCTGACGTTCGTATTTAAGATCCTCACTTTGATATTGGTTGAAAGTTGTTTTGAGTTTCATATGTTCTTCAATTGTAGGAATGCGACCCTTGCTTTGCCAATCCTCGCCTTTACGTCTGCATCTGAGCCTCCTTGTTCATCGATTATGCTTCCCATGTATGTGAAGGATTCTACATCTTCCAGAGATTCGCCATCAAGAGTGACCGGATTGCTTTTCTCCGCTTTGAATTCGAGGACCTTGGTTTTCCCTTTGTGTATGCTAAGGCCTACAGATGAAGAGACTGCTGCTACAATGGCCGTTTTTATCTTCATTTGTTCATGTGTATGCTATAGGAGGGCTAGGTCATCTGCGATGTCCATTGTATTCCATGTTTTCCTTCAGATCTCGAGTTCCTGATAATCCAGTCGGCCACCAGGAGGAAAAGGAAGGGAGAGAGTAAACAATCTTGTATGACTCCGGTCCTTACTTGGAATGCATCTGTCAGCTACCCTCCACGCACGACTTTGCATTGTAGTCCGTCGTATGAGTCCCGGATAATATTGACAATCTTCTCAGGAACTCCGTAGTGTCTTAGAAGTTTCCATAACGTCCTCCTATCCACACTATCAAATGCTTTTTCATAATCAATGAAGTTGATGTATAGTGACGAGTTCCACTCAACTGATTGTTCGACGATGATCCGTAGTGTTGCAATTTGGTCTGTGCATGATCGATCCTTACGGAATCCAGCTTGTTGATCTCGAAGTTGAGCGCCTACTGAATCTTTCATCCGGTTCAGCAACACTCTGTTGAAGACTTTCCTGGTACTGACAGTAGCGTGATGCATCTGTAGTTTTCACATTTGCTCAGATCTCCTTTTTCTGGAATCTTGATGAGGTGTCCTTCTTTCCAGTCCATCTGCACTTGTTCCTCCTCCCAAATCTTTTTGAATAGAAGGTGAAGCATGTTTGTAGTTACTTCGATGTCTGGCTTCAGTGCTTCAGCTGGTATATTGTCGGGTCCCGCTGCGTTCCCGCTCTTGATTTTTCTGATGGCCATTCTGATTTCTTCCGTCGTTGGTGGATGGACATTTATAGGAAGGTCTATGTGTGCTGCTTCGATGTCCGGTGGATTCATTGTAGCCGGCCTATTCAGGAGTTCTTCGAAGTACTCTACTCATCTGTTCTGCTGTTGTTGAATTTCAGTGATTGGCCTGCCTCTGTCCCTCTGGTTTACTGTATTTCCATGATAGTTTCTTCGTTGCATCGTAAAGCTGTTTCATATTTCCTTCTCTAGCAGCTTTTTCCGCCGTCTTTGCTAGTTCTTCCACGTATTTCTTCTTTTCGGCTCTAATGCTCCTCTTCACTTGCTTGTTTGCTTCTGTGTATTCAGCTTGTGCTTGGACTTTCTCTGCTCGTGTTCAGTTGTTGTTAATTGCTGCCTTTTTGTTCTTCCTTTCTTTGATCTTGTCCAGTGTTTCTACAGAGATCCACTCCTTATGATGGTGTTTCTTTAGGCCCAGAACCTCTTGACACGTTGAAGTTAATGCTTCCTTGATGCCTTTCCAGTTGTCCTCCATACTAGTTTCTTCCTTCAGTAGATCTTGTAAGGCTTGGAACCTGTTGTTGAGAGCTATCTTGAATTCATTGAGTTTGTCAGTATCTCGAAGGAAGGCTGTATTGAACCTTTGTATTGCTGTTTGTCCAGTTCTTTTTTAGCTTCAGTTTTAAATTGGCTACAACTAGGTGGTGATCTGAAGCTATGTCAGCTCCTGTCCTGGTTCTCACATCTTCCATTGTCCCTCGGAATTTTTGTTGATGCAAATATGATCTATCTGGTTCCCTGTAGTGTGGTCCGGTGGGATCCATGTAGCCTTGTGTATACGCTTTTGTGGAAATATTGTGCCCTCTATGACCAATTTGTTGAATGCACATAGATTTGCAAATCTTTCTCCATTTTCGTTTCTCTCTCCCAGTCAATCCATGTCGTCCCATAATATCTTCATATCCGGTGTTGTCTATTCCGACTTTGGCATTTAGATCTCCCATTAGAATGGTGAGGTCCTTCCTTGGGCATTTCTCAATGACTGACTGCAGCCACTCGTAGAACTGATCTTTAATGTCGTCGTTGCTATCATTTGTGGGTGCATAACATTGGATAATATTCATTAAGATCCCCTCCTTCTTTGTTTTGAATGATGCTTTGATGATTCTGGATCCGTGAGATTCCCATCCTACAAGTGCATTTCGTACTACTTTGGACAGCATTAGAGCAACTCTCTAAGTGTGTGGAGCGTTTTCCTCTTCGTCCAATGGGCTTCGCTGATTCCCAGTACTACCAAGTTGTATCTCCTCATTTTCGTTGCTATTTGACTGGTCTTCCCGGTCTCCCACATTGTCCGAACGTTACATGTACCTATAAAAATTTTTGCCCTGGTTGTTAGAAGGGGCATCGGCCTCGTGGCTTCCGAAGGAACTTGGCTTTCACCATGAAGCGTCATAATTCTTCTAAATGAAGTCCTTCTAACTCCCAGAGCAGAGTTAAAATGGTTGGAATTATTTTTTGCGGTAAGCGCTTTTTAGCGAGCTAGTTTTCTATGGGATGGGGACGCTAACCTCATGCCTAACCCTCCTCCTTTACTGGGGCTTGGGACCGGCAGTAACTCTAGAAGAGCTACAGGCGGAGTTGTATCATTCATATACCTTATATGTAAATGAAATATCTCAATTATTGGTTAAAATACCCTATTCTCCAGATTGGCCATGAAATAATCAGTCTACAGGGAACTAATTAGTGAAGTTATTGCAACTTCATCAGTATGTTTATACGAATCATTATTAAATCTGTGTTGCGCATTGAAAGTATGTTGAAGAAGTAGTTATTCTAGATAATTTTCCAGGTTATGAACTTCAAAATTGTCGTTCCTAGTATAGTCAAATAAAAAAACAGTTTCTGTGAGTAAAGAATTTTAAAAGAGCTAAGTGACCTCCAATGAAATCGTTTTTCTTCCATTTATATTGACATTCATAACTGAAATGAAAAACTCAAATGAATCAAGTGTGTGTTGTATATATAGATGTGATTCCTGACAAATAAAATTTCAGCTAACCATTTAGAAATCAATTGGTATGTAGAGTTATTCATATCAAGTAGTGAATGTAGAGAAAAATTATTCTCATGAACTTTCGGGACCCCGTATAGTCTTGGTATATCAAAACCACATGATCTAAAATCTGTGACGAACTTCGTTCACAAGGCAAATTAGACAACTGAATGTATGTTGTACCTGGGCACATTGATTGAAATGAAAATAAGTACAAAAGATGATGTTTCTCCGCCTTTATAAAATTTCTCATTAAACTTCATCCTGTCTATTAAATTGTCTAGGTTGTTTCATATATATATGAGGTTTCCGTAGTCAGTCTTTCCTCATAATATTCATAACCATTATTAAGGAATTTAGTTCTATTGAAATCAGTTTTGTATTCGATGGTGTTATGGCCCATCTCTTTACAAGATTTCCGAAGAGGTAGAAATATATTACAAACAATGTTTACATCTACCATTCCAAACGTTAAATTATTTTTATATCTTGCTCACATATGCCTCATAACAATCAATACATTTAATTCTGTCAAAATGATTTCGTTGCTTGACTTTTGATAATCCTTGACTTACATTAATGAAGAACTGAGAGCATCATTTATTCGATAGTAAACACCTTTATCATGTTGATCTAAAATCTTGATTTTTTCGATTATTGATCACAGTATACCATGGTCATATTGTGAGTCAAATGTATCTAGATGATAATTTGTTTCTAATTCTACCTTTTTATTTTCCTATCCAAAAAAATATTTAGGATAGTTTATTTATCATGAGGGTAAATATGATTAAATTTAGTTCAACTTTTTTTAATCACTGTAGCAAGGTTATTTACTCTGTTTGTCTAGTTCTAGTATACATTACTTTTGATGATACAGCACTTTCTAATTTGTAATCTGAATATTTATTTGTGTTACCTTCAAAAAGATACTAATTTTTACATTATTTATTCCATATGCTACAAATGAAACAAACGAGAAATTATGATTTTTGGTCAATCAATACAACTTCTTTGATAAACATGATATTATCCTAAGTACTATTTACATGTTCCAAAAATTTATCAGTAAGGTTTGCAAAACGATACTGCAGTGAACGAGAACACGAGTGGGGACAATCAAACGTATTTAACATAAAATTACAGGACTTGTTGATAAAATGTTAATGATTAGACCACTGAGCCGGCATCCAACGGTGTTAATGTCTAACTTCAACCAATCCACGAAGTCGCGCCACCGTACACCATTGTCTTCAGTGAGCTGATATCTCACAACAGACCTGGTTGAACTCCACTGGTAACGGCTTCCCACTAGAACTCCAGGAGTATCTCTTGAAGTCAGTCACTAGTGAGCAGATGATTATTATCAGAAGGGGTTTCTGTGAAAATTTCTAAAATCTCCACAAACCCCTTCTGATAATAATCATCTGCTCACTAGTGACTGACTTCAAGAGATACTCCTGGAGTTCTAGTGGGAAGCCGTTACCAGTGGAGTTCAACCAGGTCTGTTGTGAGATATCAGCTCACTGAAGACAATGGTGTACGGTGGCGCGACTTCGTGGATTGGTTGAAGTTAGACATTAACACCGTTGGATGCCGGCTCAATGGTCTAATGGTTGAGTGCTCGCGCGCGAAGCCAGTAGGTCCTGGGTTCGAGCCCCGCGTAGTGCGGGATCGTGGATGCGCACTGCTGAGGAGTCCCATACTAGGACGAAACGGCCGTCCAGTGCTTCCAGGTTTTCAATGGTGGTCTAGCTTCAACTGACTCATGATTTAAATCTGTGAAAATTTCTAAAATCTCCACACACCCTTCTGAAAATGTTAATGCTTAATTTGCAAAGTGTCCATCAATTGTCTCAAAATGACTCAGACTTCATTGTTCTTGCATTTTCATACAAATCGCATTTTGTTTCCATTGTTTACTGTTCGATCCTCTTGTCTCTCTGCTGCCAGGCCTTCAGTTCACGACTAACATCATATATTACTTATGTCAATATAAATAGTACACACCACAATACTATTTAGTGTAGATTTGGATTTCTAAATAAGTATTAGTTTTATCATTAACTTTGGAAATAATTACTCAAACTCCACCTGGAGCCCCTCTGGAGATATTGCCGGTCCCAAATCTGTAAATAAGCCTTGTTTATTAAATACAACATATGAAATCTAGTTTTCAATATCTTCAATTGAATAATTCAGAATCAACTATTCGTATGAATTGATGAATATTGTTTTTCTTTTTTTATAAAATATTAATTCAATTCGTTTATTTATTTTGAGAAACTAAATCATAGTACTGGTTATCCGGAAAGGAAACTTAAACCTTCGCTAAATTACTCAAATCAATTCAATAATGATAGTTCAATAAATAATCTATTAATTATATCATTTGATGTATTTATTAAACATTGAAAACAATGAAGCTTACAAATGTTCAAAAGTGTAGTTGGTTAAGCGCCTGGAGTGAGACTGACAGGTTCTAGGTTGGAATCTTGAGGGGTGGGGGATCGCGGATGAGCACTGCTGAGGAGTCCCATACTAGGACGAAACGGCCGCCCAGTGCTTCCAGGTTTTCCATGGTGGTCTAGCTTCAATTGACTCATGATTTCAATCTGTGAAATTTCTAAAATCTCCACAAACCTTTTCTGATAAAATGTTCAAAAGTCACAATCTTTTTTTTTGACGATACATTAGGAACACATTTTAAACGACTACCAAAAAAAAATAATAATTCTTACAAAAAATTGAGATCAGGTTACAATTTCGAAAAACAATCAAGAGTATTATGCAAGTGAAATTTAATTATTTATGAAAATAATTTAAATTTATTAATTACTATCTCAATTTAAAGAGTTTCCGATAATTGTGTTCAACAAGCAATTACTTGTTATTATAGACTAATATATCTTGGCTTTAATTGATCCTCCAACGAATTTCGATCCGTGATTTCAATAAAAAAAACATCAATTCAATCTTATCCTCTTCATTCATTTATTTAATGCATCCTAGTTTTTCAACGGTTATCTAATTAAGAATAAATCATGTTGTATATCATAAAATTTCCTTCAGTTTTAATTAAAGAAAGAGGAATTCGATGCATATATTTCAAAACTTTACAAGTGCTTTAGAGATCTAGTTTAAATGAAAACCGGTTTTCTAACATTCACTAAGAAATAAGGACGAATACATTCTTTTTGTTAACTTCATGGTATATAAAATATGAAGAATAAATATAAACTCCCATAAACAGTTGGTTAAATTTCCTTTAGGTTAAATTGATAAAGTTGACAATGAAAATTGCCCATCCTCAGATATTCTTTTAAACATTTTATGTCACATCACAATTATGATCTCAACAGTTGAGATCATGAGTCAATTGAAGCTAGACCATCATGGAAAACCTGGAAGCACTGGACTGCCGTTTCGTCCTATTGTGGGATTCCTTAGCAATGTGCATCGACGACCCCGCCTCGCGCGATTCGAACCCAGGACCTGTCAGTCTAGCGCCATGAGCTTAACCAACTAGACAATTTAACACTTTGCTAATCAACAAGAGAAATACTTATATTTCTTACCTTATTTGATCTTTTCACACTTTCAAATTCAATGAAAAAAAATACAATTACATACATAAATTCGACAATATATGTCATCGTCTTTCGATACAGTAAACAACTGTTCTCTTCTCAGTTGAAATATTCTATATCAACTACTGCTCGATGATAATGTTATCAAAATGTGGAAAAACATGCTACTAATTCTTTTTCTCAGTAAATATTAGATTGGGTTCGAATATCACGGGAGACGGTATCGTGGATGCGCACTGCTGGGCAGTCCCATAATAGGACCAGTGCTTCCAGGTTTTCCATGGTGGTCTAGCTTCAATTGTCTCATGATTTCAACTATTGAAATATTAGGTTGTTGAAGATACATTTCCAAAACAAATTAAAACAGTTATAGTTCAGCTTATATTGTAATAGATTACGTAAAAAGAAATACAAAGCTGAATTACTTACTTTCAAAATGATATCATTATGATGATATGTTTTTGTTTGTGTATGTGTAAAATTCGAAAATGTAGAAAATGCAAGTGACCTTTAATCGATAGCTAAAAGTACAATTTAGCCCTTCATTATAAAACGGTTAGATAATTACCAAATGACCACATATAAAAAAAGAACATGATGATGAAATATAAACAATAGATGGGAATAAACAAAACTATCGAAAAAATAATAACACACTTGCATGAAGAAAAAAACCACTAGTTTCTCTCTCTCACATTCTGAATTTTCGTGACCATGTTTTTTATTTCTTATCCTCTAGAAAATACCATTACTGATTTTATTAACTGTCAATATACTGTAAGCACGGTTAATACTAATTGATTTTCACTTAAGTGGAGAATTGTATAATGAGTATAGGGATTTGTGGGAATTGTAGGATTTTCATAGTTGAATCCACGAGTCGATCTAAGTTAGACCACTATTGAAAACCTGGTAGCACTTGACGACCCTTTCGTCCTAGTATGGAACTCCTCAATAGTCCGCATCCACAATCCCACACGCTGGATTCGAACCCAAGACCTTCGGTCTCATGCGCGAACATTTACCCTTTAGACCGCTGATCCACCAACATCCAACGGTGTCAGTGTCTAACTTCAACAACTCAAAAATCAGACAAAGGATTAAGTGCTTGGCTTGGGCCAAACTAGTTGATTTGTGAGTTAATGGGCTACTTGCTGTCCAAATTAGATAAAGAGAAGTTCAACTCATCTGCATGTTGATCGAAAGTTTGGTGTTGTAGCCGTTAAAACATCAAACTGGCAAACACTAAATTGACTTAATAATTCTGAATTACTTCAAAAGTCTATTTCGTATTTACAGATTGGCGTTTTAGCTCAACGAATTTATCTAACTGCTAATGAGTTATGAATGCTATTCGGGTTTAATTGATTTGATGGTAAAACTATTATTTATGGAAGACCTTTGAGCGACGCCAAAGTGACCTTAAGAATGTCCACCTACTAACCAGGACTAAATATGAGGGTTATAAAGCAGTGTGAGGAATTAGAATTATGATTTACAATTAACGGTTAGGGTTACTTTCATTTGAGAGATTTCGTCTACTCTGAATAACAGGACAATTCTTACTACATTACGTCTCAGATTAAGTCTGTATTAGAAGCAACGAGTGTTTAGCTTACTTAAAGAAACAAAGATTTCTAGCTCAAGAGAATGATTTTGGTGGGGTTACGTTTTTTAAGTTGAGTAAATTAATTGTGAAGCTTTTACTGTCTTTCTAAACAAAATCATCAGCACAAAATCCAGATGGAAGTGTTTTCATACCCTGTCATTTTTTATGTATGATGATACAAGAAGCCTCTTCTGATCAACCTCAAGCAATTCAAACGTTAAATAAACCTATTTTTAACAAATCCATTAATAGGGTGGTTGCTAGCCAGAGTTATATCTTGAATTTTGCATGAAAAACTATAAGTTGCTGTCTTCATTCTGATTAGTTCGGTGGTAGAGTACAGGTGCATCGATATAGGTATTTTTCTAAAAATATGACAAAACTCAAAGCAAATATAAGAACAATAAATCTGGGCTGCCCATGCTCCTCCACGAAAAGTAATAGAAGTAAGTAAATCAAAGCAAATTCATTTGTGATTTGACACTCCCATTCAATGTATATGTAGTTGTATCAAAGAAAAATATTTATTTAAAGATGTTATCCGTTACTCTTTGTAGACAAAAGCGCTATAATCAAGCCACCATTTATGTACTAGTGTGGTGTATGTTACTTATACCGATAGACATAAGTAGTATGTAGTACTAGTTGGAAGAGGAACGCCTAGTAACAGAAGATTGGAAAGAGTAGAACAAGGTGATCGGATGGCAATCGAAATAACAACAAAATTAGAGGAACAATGCAGTACATGAATGACAACGCAACGAAAATGTGCAAATGATGTACTTAATCTTTGATTTACATATTTTATCAAGCCCCTACGTGATGGATTTCCCCGCCTGTATTTTCGTTCACCAGAATGGGTCGAATAGGATTTTAAAATTACTGAACTTCTGATATTATCAATAAAAGTATTTCAACGTTAAGTGTAAGGATATTCTTTTCAGTGGTACTAAATGCGACGGCCTTGATTAGCAATAACTTACGAGTCTAAAGTATAAATTAGTCTTTAAGTTTATCGATATGTATAGATTAATTCGCCTGGTAATATGGAGCTAAATAACAGTCAATTGAAATTATTACTGTTCAGAAGCCATGAACAATACTCTTTCAAATGATTAGACGGTAATAGTGGGGTTGCTTTGAAAATCCATTCAATAACAATAGGATTTCATCCAAGGTCACTGAGAGGTGAAAATAAATCCACAGAAAACTGTATGAATTCGTCATCTTAGTACAGCTGACGTTATAAATAAGCATGTAGAACGTCTCTAATCACATGAACAAAAGACTTATTTGGCCACTATCTGTTATACATCAATTTATGTCCTTGCATATCACCCTATTTTTCAACTCTAATCTAAATATTTTATAATCGTGCATAACTTACCATCCAATCTCTCTGGTATGTCATTGATAAACCTTCATTAAATACATCACTATTCTGATTTATTTTCTACACTTTATAGATTTTTCTATCCGACGAAAACAATGTTAAGGTCTAAGAAATGAATGAGCTTGAGAAGACAATAGTGAAATGGTTTATTTCCTGAATAATCTCATGATTTGAAAGCGATTCTCAGTGATGTATGATATTATTAGCTTTATAAATTTGTCACTCTGTTTTATGACCCCTACTAATGGAGAGTCGTAAACTAGATAGGAACAGCTGCCCAGTATATTCAATGTTACACACCTCTAATCTGACTTTTTCCATAAGGACCACGAAGCTACTTACGAGTACTATGAACGTTTGTATAAAACATTTCACAGAACGATAAAACATTGGTGATTCCAATAGAATTCCAGTGACACTAATTTCACCAGTAAACCGTATTTTATTGATTTAAATGTACACTTTTTGTTAGCTGAATCTAAAACTTCGGACAGAATACATGAATAACACCCTAGTGCATCAATTATAAGTAATTTACTGTCAGTGAAAAAAATTACTAATAACTTTTTTTACAAAGAAGTGTACAAACTAACTGACTTTGGTCAAATGATATGCTCAGTACGATAATCATCGTGTATCAACAAAAGGAACGATCTCCAAGTGTAGTTTAGAAAAAATTTCTCTGGGAACTGTTTTTGTCAATTTTCAGCTTTTGAAGCATCACTTAACATTTTCTATACTCAACAATTCCATTTCAAATAGAAAAAACCACTACCCTTAAAACTTCGAAATGCTGTTATCCAAGTTATTCCTATACTACTATTAAAATTTAATTAGTTACAGTTTGGTGTTGTCAGTTTTAAGTTACACTGTTTTTAATGAGAACTAGCTATAATACTCGGATATTTTAACCGAAGTATAGATTTTATCTACAAAAAGTGACTAAACGTCAGTTGCTCTAACCACACTGTTGCTAAATACGAAACGCAATCAATCTGAATGCTGATATATCGTTGAATAAAGAGAGTGAAATATAAGCTTACTGAAATTCATGTTTGTACATAGTTAGTTTTGAAATTTTGTACATAGAAGTGACTGGAAAGTTCATTTTAGATTAAAAATGTAAGATAATGTTTACTGATATATATGAAGTCTCCGTACCTTGAGATATATGATTGGTCAGACAATCATACTATTACAGCCTTGATTCTAACTAGAAATGAGTATAATTTATTTTCCAAGGTAGCAATCAACAAAACGTACCTTGAAAATTTCACTTACATCTTCCATAACACGGGATAGAAGTATTAGCCAGTTAGATCAAATTAAATTCATTTCATCTTCTAAATAATGGAAGATGTTAAGACTTTTAAAGGGTATCTTGACCTAGCTCAATTTAACACAGTATTACATAAGTAATTTATTGACCTCATATCAAAATTTCAAAATTTTTGTAGAATAATCAAGAATATAAGGCATTCGAGCGAATAATCGTTTTCAATAGCTTCTTCGTCAAGCTGTATAGTTATAAATTCAAAATTATTATTATGTCACAAGCGAAGAAGTACTTAAGTGAGATTAATCCATGTCATCAATTGAAAGTGGCAAATATCACGTCCATTGAGTCTTAAATACTAAGAATTACTAGCAAAAAGTATGACGTCATCAGTAATGTTAAGAGGATAAGGAAAACTATGTCTTGAGGTAATGAGTTCTAATCAATAAGTTAAAATCGTACTTGAATGAAAGTTAATACAAGATAGGAGCTGCTGTCTTAGTTGTAATAATAATGATAATAAGTTAGGTTCCGTTGAATTGGTGCCAATTACTTCAGCCACATATTACGTAATCTTGCACCTTTTGGTGCCATATGCCGCTTCAAAATACGTGTTTTTATCCTAATTTACATATACTAAGACGATATATCTAGACTCGTTGTCTACCTTAACTCACATTAGGCTCATTTCATTCGTAGTTCCAATGTCATCCCGTCTCTTCATTATGAGTTGCACTCACTCCATGAGATTTTTTAATCTCTCATTGCTGAATCATCTTATTTTACATGATATTCTTACTAATAGTTGTTACTGTTGTTGTCGTTCTTCCTTCTCTTCTCATTATTATTATTACAATTAAAACAACAGCTCCTATCTTGTATTAACTTTCTTTCATGTACGATTTTAACTTATTGATTAGAACTCATTACCTCAAGACATAGTTTTCCTTATCCTCTTAACATTACTGATGACGTCATACTTTTTGCTAGTAATTCTTAGTATTTAAGACTCAATGGACGTGATATTTGCCACTTTCAATTGATGACATGGATTAATCTCACTTAAGTACTTCTTCGCTTGTGACATAATAATAATTTTGAATTTATAACTATACAGCTTGGCAAAGAAGCTATTGAAAACGATTATTCGCTCCAATGCCTTGAATACAAAAAAATATAAGTTAGGGTTGAATATGACAAAATGGTTATGAAGCGTCTATTCCTTTGTATTTAAAATCATATTGTATATAAGTCACAAATGCGCTAATGTTGTGTATGTGATAACATAGATGTACACAACTTAAAATTTGTTACGAAAGTCTATTTGCAAAGTACATACCTAGATAATGTCCGTCCTAAGATAGTTAAACACTGCATTTTTAACCACCTACTAGCAGTTTATTTCACTTGACCTCCCATTTGGTCACTTAAAGTATTGGCTTAATCCCAGATCTATGTATAATTTTCGAAAAGTTACTAAACAGTATTTAACGGTACAGTTTTCTCTAAGATAGATAAACTAACAGTGAAGTTTTCATCTTATTCCTAAACAATATCAATCCATGGTCCTGGAAATTTCGCAAATAATAAGTAGCTATCTTTCATCAGACATTAAGGTCTAAATGTATTTAACCAATTCCATTCAATAGTAAACTTTGAACTATGTTCTGTTAAGTGACTAAGAATATCATATACAGGTCAACCAGTCAAAATTGTGTAATATATAAAATAAAAAGTACACAAGGATGATACAACGAATTCTTGTATCAAATGAATTATCTTTTTAAACAAATGGGAATACAATCATAGCCATAACTTTAAAAAAAATTCAGAAGGATTGCAATGATCATCATATTCTTTCTTTTCGTTAAAATAATGAAATACCAACAGAAGAGATTACATAAATATTGATTTCGTTTAATTCGTCTTCGTTTGATTATCAGGTCTGTATTTGTAATTATCCCAACCTTCACAACACGGTTGTTTAATATGTCGAAATTTTTGACAGCATTCAATAAGTGAAGTTATTTCCCTTGTACATCGAGTAACATCGAAATCATTCCCTAGTCAAATTGTAACAACAATAGATGCAATAAGTTTAGGGATGGAAAAGAATACTTACTAATTAAACAACTTTGAATTTTACATGCTAAAGGTTTACAAGGTAGATCCATGCTGCATTTGGAATCACTAAAAGAAGATAAACTTGTCTGTCATTATCACATTACATAAATTTTGTGACAGTATAACTGCTAACTTTCCAAAAATGATTAAATAATTTATCTTCGCGTAAATAACATTACTAAGTCAACGAAGTAGGAAAAATTTCGTTATTTTGGCATAAAAATTAATTGAAACAGGTTTTTAATGGAGCATGAACAAAAACTAGGAATTTTTTGGAAGACTAAAATCAAATTCTAGCAATGAAAATAGTAAGTACTATGAGGGTACCACTGATGATCAAGAAGAAATTATGTACGCTTCAAAAAATGATGAAGAGTAAAAGTTTTACTTAGTAGCAAGCTTGAAAAAGCAATACTTTGTGG